>CAWUFW010007772.1:9822-609822 GCA_963921515.1 Calotriton arnoldi | reverse complement strand
CAACCGGTAGGGATCCCACCAGCTCACTTTACATATGGGCAGGCATGAAAGAGAAGCAAAGCACCTACACTGGATACAAGGCTTCCAATAGTGTTGCACTCACTGGCTCAGCTGGTGGGGGTAATAGAGGCGATTTGGTCAGACTAGTTTGAGGGTACCTTCTTCAAAGCAGTTTTCACTTTAGCCTTTTTCGGGCTTTCAGGGTAAGCAAGCTAGTGGCTCCATCAAAGCAGGAGGAAGGCAGGGCCTGCCTACAGAGCCAAGACATACAGATGAACTCAGTGCAATTGGAAGTAATACTAAGGAGATCCAAAACAGGCCTGCTGGCCAAAGGGGTCAAGGTGCTGCTGTGGTGCCTCTCTCCGACAACAACCTGTGCCCTGTGTGCTGCCTCAGGAGATACTTGAATATGAGGCCCAAGGAGGAAGGGGCTCTGTTCAAGCATAACAACGGGGAATGCTTGAGAACATTTAAATTTAAGGCAGTGCTTAAGAATGCACTGAGCAAGGCAGAGTTGCAAGCGGCTCGTTTTGGCACACACTTGTTCCGTACAGGGGCAGCAACTTTGGTGGCCCGTTTCGGCTTGGCAGCAGAAAAGATCAAAGTGGTGGGAAGATGGCACTCCAACGCCTATAAGAGCTACGTGAGGCTGCAGCACTCCGACCATGAATAGAGCAGGACAGAGCCTCACTCCCCCCTCCTCCAAGGAGGAGTTGTGCAGACATGACATTTGTGCGCTTCCCTTGAAACAGGTACAGAACGCAAGATGGTGTGGGTGGTTGGACACTCTTTCATATGCAGGACCCAAGCCTGGTGGAGACAAGGTGGGCCAACTAAAGGCAAATACCCACGCCAGACAGAGGTCAAGTGTTTCGGGCTGCCAGGAATGAGATGGGAACAGCTGTGGGCTACTCTCAGAGGGTTGCATGCCACCCAGGCATGCAAACCGGATATGTTGATAATACACTTGGGGGAAACGACCTGGCACAGCTGGGCAGAAAAGAGCTCCTGGCCCTCATCAGGAGTGATTTAACAGAGGCATCAAGATTGTTTGGCAGCACCAAACTGGTCTGGTCACAGATCATACCAAGGCAGAGATGGAGGGGAGCTTGGTCTACCAGAACCCTGGATAAGATGCGTAAGAAATTGTACGTGGCAGTGAAAACATTCTGTATTGGAAACGGTTGGGAGAACATCAGGTATGGCCTCATCAATCTGCAGAAGCCTGAATTTTAACCACAGCGACTGGGTACACCTTTCTCCAGAGGGGACAGAGGTGTTGTGGGCCAATCTATGGGCACCCATGAGACTAGCAGGCTGCAGATAAAAGGACCAAAATACTTTGGGGGAGCCGCCCTCAGATGTGAGCCTGTGGGTGGCATGGTGTTAAAGAAGATGAGCACAAGGATGATGGGTAAACCACACCCGAGACAGCGGGTGGCAGGCAAGGCTGCTCACCTTGAGATGCCATACGGTAAGGTAAGACAGTCGGAGGAGGGGGTACACAATACATGACGCTATCAGCCCGCGTCCTCCAGAGGGCAGGACACAATGGACGGTCAAAGGTAGCGAGTTTAGCCTAGAAGGGTTAAGAAGGAGTACCCCTCACACACAAAGGTATAATGCCTACTCAAGGACTCCATTTTTCTCACAAACCATCCAAATGATTTATGGGATGTTGAATTATGAATGTCAGTCTATGACATGTGATGATGCAGTAAATTGATTTATGGCTAACAAGGTGCATACATCATAAAAATGTCCAAGTGATTTATGATAGGCCTCTCGTGCTTGATTTATGGCCCCAATAAAAGGCAGTGAAGGGACTGATGCTGTAAATCTATGCTTAATAAACTGTGGATGATATTAACAATCTATAAAAGAAATACGTGTGTCATTGTGTGGGGAGTGGCCCCGTGCAGGGGTTTATTCACAGGGCCTTATGAAAGAGTGTGTTTATTAAGTATCAGTGCTGCAGAGAGACAACAAAAAGGATTGCTTTTCAAAAGAAATTGTCAGTTTAAAGTGCTATGGCTTTGGTGCTAAAACACTGATAAGAAATCCTCAACCTGCCTTTAGACAGACCCACCACTGCATTTAATACCTTTGGGCCTTATTTATGAAGGCCTCGTGACACTTTTGCACTGCTGTTGCATCACTTTTTGTGACGCAGCGTCGGCGTAAACAATGCGCCACGTTGCGCCATATTTACAAAGTGACGCATCTAGGCAGATGTGTCACCTTGTAAAGCTCTGTGCCACATTATACCTGCGTCTGGTACAATGTATGCAGGGTTGGCGTTGCCCCGCAAGAAAGCCTTGTAGAAGTGTCGGAGTGAAATCTATGAGATTTCACTGTGACACTTCTAGGATGCCAATGCGCCAAAACCATACGCCTGCCTCATGGCAGGCGTAAGGGTGATGCAGTGCCATAGGCACAGGCCTACCCCATGCATTGCTGGAGTTGAGTCATGCTTGCGACACTACTCCAGCAATGCGTGAATTTTGCTCCGACAGATACAGCAGGATTCCTGTCGTATCTGTCTTTCCTTGCGACATGGAGCGCCGTACATTAAATACGGCGCATCCATCGTGTTGCAAGGAGAGAGCAGTGAAAACTGTTGCATTGCTGTTTTGTCGCAGCGATGCAACAGTTTTCATAAATGAGGCCCTTAATATCTTAATAAAAGTTAGGTGAACAGGTTATGCCAGTATAAACAACAAGAAAGGTTCTCAACAGGATTATGGTTGGGCCCCAGGCCCCATAACCTTATGGAATCTGGTGCCGATGCTAATTTCAGCCGCAACTTTACATTAGATTACAGTAGAATGAAATCCTCTTTTTCTACTTCATTGATGAATCATCAGAATTTTAGCAAAGATGTGCTAGAGTTTTCAATGCATCACTACATATCTCAAAAAATAACATACCAAACCTGTTCAAGCTGTGTAGGGCGGCTTTGATTTCCATTAATGTGGCATTGTAGGCAAAGCTGGGCACGTGCATAGCTTGACTGACTAAAACTGGGCGGTTTGTAAGTTAATGCACATTTAGAATCAACAATAAAAAAGAGGAACATTCAATTTGACTGTTATTTAAATAATAATAAGGATTTCTTCTCGCCAGAAGGGAGGATTGCATGAACCCAAGTGTAGGTTAATGATTTCCGTGCTTGATGTATTTTCTGCTTCAAGGAGCAAGGTTTCATAGTCCAAATTGGTAAATTGTTCATTTAGGTTTAATGTATTATTCCAGTATCCTCTCAACTGCTACTAATTATTTCTTTTATTCTTATTCAAGCTTTAACTTTCTATTTCTCTTATAAATCACATAAGAAAGCTCAAATCCACTGCATATCTGTATCTTTAATCCTGATATATATAGCTGGAAAAAAAAAATGTAATTCAATTATTTGGTACTCTTTTTAGAGAAAGAAAATCACAATGTCGGATTAAAACAATACAAGAGTCACACACAACAACTCAGTGCAACCTACTGTGATCATTGATTAGGTGAGCAAGAATGCTCTTTTTTCTCACTGTTATCATACCCATAACACCGTATCAATATTAAATTACATAGACTGTTTTTTGGGAAGGTTTGTGAATTAAATTAAAGCTCTTTGCACTTTACGTGAAGCCGGTGGTGGAATTCTGCTATGTCTCTGGAAAACACTGATAAGGTACCGTCATGCTATACTTTTCGCTAGCTCTAACATTGACAAGCAATGCAACAATGAGAATAGACTACATTGGACGAATCTGCCGTTACCCGCTCCTATTTTTAACACAAGGGGCACTTCCTCGGCGCGAGCGTTGCGGCCTGTGCCTCTGTGTCCCACGAGCTGTCAGTCTGCCAAACCTTCCCTCTGAACTAGTGCAGTGTTATCCATGACGCCAGCAGCGTTTGGAATCTCAGCTGTCACGAGACGTGCTTATTTAGGCGCTCCCCTGACAGAATGTGGCTAGGCCTGTTGAGACCTGCTGGATTTATTTTTAATGGAATACATCCGTGGCAGACAGTCCTGTTGCATCTGTTCACATATCAATACTATTTCCCATTTCTGCAGTTCCCATTTTTATGGCATGCGCTAGCTGTCACGCGATGGCCTGGGTATTATACATGGTCCTGAGGGTCCGTAGTAAAGCAAGCTCAATGCATGCAACCATAATTGACATGACACGATTATAAAATGATACAGTGCATACAAGGCGTTTCAGGAAATGTGATTTTAATGTAAATTCAAAAGGGATGGTACAGATGTGCATACACTTCTAAACCAAGTGAAAGACCCTGGAGAGCACCAGATCTCCAGTGAAAACAAGTGATTTTCACTTTTGTTACTTTGATGGAAGACCCACTCCCCAGTGTTGGATTCTAAGTTCTGGAAAGTCAGTATTCAGTTCTTTGAAAACTATATGGAGAGATGGTAATTTGCATGAGGAACCAACCAGGTCTCGATGAATCGAGGTCCGCTACCCTGCAGAAGTGCAGGCAGAGATAGACTGACCATTAGCTCAGTCAGGTTAATGCTGGATGGGCCAGGCTGTACTAAAGGCCTTCAGACCAGAAGCAGGAGGAAATTCATGCCCCATCCTTTGCCTTGACATGTCGTCTTAGGTGCCTTAATTGTGACAGTGTGCCATTTCCATTTTCCTAGGAATTGCCTCTGTGCCTAGTGCTGGACACATAAGGGCTTGTCAAGTGTGTATATAAGTACAATCCTTGGTTGTGCCCTAGGGTTCAGACACAGTATCACTTCTGCTGCCTCTTTTCTATTGGGGCTGCAGGGTGACTATCTGTAAGAGTAATCTGCACAGAACCACTGACATTCCTTGTTGCTGTGGGAAGTTCTGAGTCTTGCCTGTGTACAAGCCTAGAAGTAATTCAGTGTGTTTGTCCATTATTGGTTCCATTCTCTGTTTGTTCACATTAGGGTTGCTCGCCTTCTCTTTCCTGTTCTGTGGTTTACCCTGTTTGTGTTTATTCTTTCCTGGTCTATGCCTTTGCTTGCTGCACTGCATCAGTACACTACTTTCAGAGGCAGATATTCCTTGACCTTAACATGTGTTCTGCCCTAAAGCACAAACCAAGATTTTCAAGCTCCTTTGGTAGGAAAAGCACACTAAAAGCTAAAATCTGTTTCAATCATGTTTAGACACCCCTCTCCAAACCTAAGCATTATACAAAAAATCTCTAAAACAACCCTTGGTCGAAAGGGTAGACTTGTTAAAAGAAAGATAACAAGCTCAATATTACTCTGAGTGGTTCGCTGAGCCATCAATGTCAATTATGATATTTGTGATTTAGCCCTCACTCCACAGCTTCTGGGGGATAACAAGTTTTTGTAGATTTTATTAACTCAAACAATTGTGGATTCCAATGACTCTGGTCGTGCTTTTGCTAACGCTGTACATGACACTCAGCCTCTGTATACACCAGTGAATTCCTTCTCAGAGGCTAGTGTACCCCATTTTCAGTTCCAGGACACAGTTATAACACAAACACATTCACATACACAAGAATACACTGAACAAGATGACATATCAGGTATTCCTTTGTTTTCTGTTGTGTGCTCTAGACCAGCTTAGATAGATGCTCAGTACCCCAAGTTTGTTATTGACTCTTCTAAAAACTTACAAATTATCCAGAGCTCTCGAGTCAGCATGACAGACCCTGTGTCTAAGGGACCAGGAAGCACTATGGAACTCCTTAGCTCTACAAAAATGGATGATGCCTCTATCAATCTGAAAAACCAGCACTCCAGTCTCAACACCTACTAGTCCTGTTAGCCAAGTTTTTGACGTGTGTAATTTTATAAACAATATGGAAATACACTGAAGGACCACTTCTGACTGATTAAAAGGCAGGTAGAAGACGTTTATGATGAATACATTTTGATATATTCAATGAATCTTGCATGTGGGCTCTTTTTACCCACCCAAGTTTCACTATTGTCAGAACCAGATGTTCTGTTCATCTGTAGGCCAGGAGCAGTAACAAAGGTGCTGATAGAAGCTACTGAGGAGCAATTGGCAAACTTGAACAGAGAATATGCCCACCAGATTTGGCTAAAAGAAAATCATGTTCTACTTGAGCCACTGCTAATGCCACTCCAAAGTCTACAATACATCAGCTTTACCTTCCTATTAATAATTGTCAAGTGACTTCTCCACTTTCTAATATATTGGCCATGGCTCCAGACTTCATATCTATCAGCACTTCATAACTTCCCTCAGACCCTGACGATGATTTCAACTTAGTTCTGGCTTCTACTGTGCTGCCTATTTCCAGCTCTGATTTTGGCCAAAGACATCTTCTGCACATGCCAGTCATTGATCCTGGTTTGAAACTAACCAACCCAATGACACCTGTCTATTTGTAATCTAAGACTCTTGAGAGCCAGCTATCGTAGACAGAACAGTATCTCATAAGGAATGATAGTCTTTTCCAAGAACTGGACAGAGTTTCAGAACCAGCCACTGATCCCGACTTGCCAGTCGCTGCCACACCGATTCATGCCTCAAGCTCCAAACTTAGTGACGGACAGTTCCTTGACATACCTGCGTCTGATGTTGATTGGAAACTGGCTACACCAACAGCACCTTCTGTCTACTAAAACCAAACACTCCTGCAAACCAGCAATCTGTGACTAAAGAATATGCAATAAAGAATGGTATGTCTCCAGAAGCAGAAGACCTAAATGCAAAATCTGTGTTTGAAGATCTAATGATTGTACTCTGTGTTGTGTTGCAAGAGGTCTTCTTCGATTGGAAAACTTCAGCTGAGATTTTAGTGAAGAAGGAAAATACAGCCAATGAAGGGACTCCTGTTCTGTTCCTTCCTGAAGAGCAGTCTTCAAGTATTGATGAAGCTGTTCAGCTACATGGGGTAGTAGGGAGGCTTCGCAAAGAAACCATTATGATGTCATGAATACTCCACAGAGCATTTGTAAAGATGAAATCTTGGTCTTGTCTAAAGACAACGATACAATACAGTCTTAGCTTGTGGGGCTTCTATGTATTTAGCTGTCTATCTAGCTCCCACAGGTTTGAAAGAATTTCCAAACCTTATTACAGACACACTGAAGTTACAGTCTTAAGAAAAGCCTGACATTTTTTTTTACATGTACCTCAAGAAAGTCAGTTAACACGTTCTCACAAGTCTCTCTTCTTCAAGCACCTCAGATCACAGTCAATGACAATACTGCTGTAGAAACACAACAACCCTGCTTGCTTAAAAGAAGTACAGAGCTGGCTACCACTGATGTCCCTATTGTTTTTGCAAAGCAAGAATCTAGCCTCTATCGAAACGATGTTCTAAATTGTGCAGCCCTTAACCCCACTCCAGATCTGTTTATTACGGAATCGACACAATCTGAATCAATTCCTCTGTCTTGTCTTCAAATATCAGTCAAGTTATCAAAGGAAAAAACAACAGGACCCATGAAGGTATTAAAATGTGTTTGCTTCTTGTATGACTCAGATGGTAGGACAGTCGGCTGGTTTACCTAAGTTAGTACTGGATTCTTTTGTTGTCTTCAACCTACGTCAGCCAAAAGATTGGCTTGGCATCCTGACACAGGGTTTGGGTGGGGGCATACTGTTACGATTTCATCATCTTACTCCTGGAGGGTGCTGTACATGGACTAACTGGAGCCTGGAAATCACTACTAAGACTCTTTCAAAGTCCTTCTGCCTGCATCCCATTTCAGGCTTGGACATATTGGAAATCCTATGTTTGGGCTATATATCCCAGAATGCACTGTCAAATGTTCACAGATTCCTGCATTAGCTTGGTTGCGGTCAATGGTAGTAGTACAGCAATTTCTCAGCAATGGATTTCATTACAAGACCGGAGGCTACCATTATGCAAATACTTTTATTTGCTGCCCAACATGCAGCCCTTTAAAGAATGTAAATACATCACAATAAATAGAACATTAACAACATCATAAGTAGACAGTGCCCACTCCCATCTTCCTCTTTTGTTCGCTGCTCCTGACACAGCTAAGTACTCTTTTCATTACGTGGTATTACTTTCTCTAACTGTTTCTTGAATTGATATTCTTTGTACTACTTTATGAAATGAGCCATATTGGTTTTGTATAAGCTCAGGACTACTGTCCTACCTTGCCTTAATTCAGTAATTGACTTTTCCTTTACAGCAGACCTTCCTCCCCTGTCCAATTTATGGCGGGGAATGGGTTTTGATCCCTTTTTCCTTCCGATCGCGCTGCGATCATCGGAAGGAGCAGGTAAGTTTACACCCTACACCCTACCGCTCGGCGGCATGTAACTGAGTCCTGTACCCATGCGGGCCGATTTTAAGCCATGGGCCCGTTTTGCGGGTCCCTAACTGTTTTTGAGTCTAATTATGCTGAGTGTCAACGATACTGATTAATAAAACAACAACAACAAAAAGAGGGAGAGGAACTTGGTGACGGGAGCGGCGCTTGCGTCCTTTGACTCCCGCGTCTCTTAGCAACCTGCTGGGAGACGCAGGAGCGTGCCATTATTCCCCACTTGTGTCCTGGTAACACGTCGCTCCCCTCCGGCTCGGCGTCAGGTTACCTAGGTTACGGCTCTTCGTCTCGAGCGCGTAACGGTGCCTGGTCGAGCCGGACCCTCTTTCCGTCCCCTAAAACCTAATTCAGTACAAAATAGCACGATCGCCACCTAGTGGCTATATAATATACTGTACTCTGACTTCTGATGCATTTCCTTTTAATGTAAGGAATCGGATATTCTTTTAAAGGTCAGCGTGCTAATTTCAAGTGCAATAACTCCACCAACTGTAAGTAGACCTTACAAAGGGCACTTTATTTAATAATTGTTATACATCTTAGATATCTTGAGATTAGAAATGGATCCTGACGCACAGTCCCCTAAGGAGCTACTTTGTGATAACCTGAAGAGGCTCATTGGGGAAGAACTTAAGTCTTCCGTCAGGGAAGCGGTTGATGACGCTCTAACTAAAAGGACGAGGGTGTCCCCTGTCGAGGTGATTTATTTTTCTCTCTTGGACGGAGACTCTCCCTCTACCTCAGGTCCTAAAAAAAGGGGAAAAGTTCCTCAGAAAAGTAAACATTTGAATGAGGCACTTACCCGTGCAATTGATGTTGGTAGCCCTCGCGCTACAATAGATGTCGGTGCTCATGGCAGCACAAAAGAGAAATCCCAATACTTTGGGACAGAGAGAAGAGGTGTCCATAGCGGCATGACAAAACAAGGTAACCTTTACGGTACAAATTACTTTGATGATGATTCCTTACATATCCTTCGTGAATCCACAGACTATGAGCACTTAGAAATGGATGAATTCATTTTTGATCCTCAAGATACCTTGGAGGATCTTGATGAGGACCTGAATCAACCTTCCACCTCATCCTCCATTGTCAAAGACCCCCTTGGTGGGGAAATGTTTAATCCGACTGCTATTCGCCACCCTCGCAGTTCAGAATGGTGGCCAACGGACCACGTCGGAAAATACCTATCTCAGAGAGTGAGGAAGCCCCTGGATAGGGAAACACACAACCTTATGCGGAACGAGTTACCTCGTCCCTCCTCGGAAGACAAGGTCTGCAACACCCCTAATTTGGATCCTGAACTGATCACCTTTCTCTTTGAATCTGGGAGGGACCCCAGAAAAGGGATCGAAAAATGTCTCAAGCAATTCCAAGACAAACTGCTCGACGTGCTTGGACCATTGTCCAAGATTCTTGATATGACCGAAGAGGCAAGGACCAACGATAGCCCGGTCGATATTGAACTTCTAAGAGGTTGGTCACAGCGAGCAATTTGCTTCGTTGGTAACGCCAATGCCAGCCTCATTACCGAGCGCAGGAAAGCGGTTCTTTTGAGAATGAACCCCAAGCTCGCCGATCTTTCCGCTAGGGAGGACATGTGCGACACAAAGGGTCTTTTATTTGGAGACAATTTTGTTCAATCCCTGGGCAAGTATGTGTCCACCTTTAATGCTTTCAGTAGAGCCCAGTCAAGCATGCGCAGAGTCTTTGGAGGTCACACAGTTTTTGGAAGGGCTGACAGGAGGGGACAGTCTGTCAGCCAAAGCTTCTACAGGTCCCAATTTTATCCCCAAGATGAAAGAGGCTCATACCGTTTCAATAGAGGCTACCGCTCCAACTCAAATTTCTATCCCCAAAGAGGGAGGGGTTCAAGATTCCGCAGCGGCAGACCCAGATCCACCAATCAAACATACCAAGGTAAGCCAGAAGTTTTCTTTCCCCTCAGAGGTGGCAGGAAGACTGAAACATTTTGCACACAATTGGTCAAGAATTACTCAAGACCCCTGGGTTTTGGAAACAGTAGTGGGGTTCAGGATAGATTTTTGGGAAGAACCATTCCAGAAGAAGATTCCAAGGGAGATGACTTTAGACACGGAAAATTCAAAGCTGATAGAATTGGAGATTTCCCAAATGTTAGAAAAGGGAGCCATTATAAAGATCCCTTTATCCGAGATTTCGAAAGGCTTTTTAAGTACTATCTTTCTAGTCAAAAAGAAGGACAAAGGTTGGCGTCCCGTCATAAATCTAAAATATTTGAACAACTTTCTAACGTACAGACACTTCAAGATGGAGGGTATCCATCTTTTGAGGGACATCTTGCAAGCCAAGGATTGGCTAGTAAAACTGGACCTCAAAGATGCCTATTTTACGATACCCATGGACGAGGACTGTCGAAAGTACCTTCGGTTTACTTGGAAAGTGACCCTTTATCAGTTCCAGTGTCTCCCCTTCGGCCTTTCCTCAGCACCTTGGTGTTTCACCAAGGTCCTGCGGCCAGTGGTCTCTTATCTCAGGTAGAGAGGGGTTCGTCTAATAATTTACCTAGACGATATCCTCATTATGTCTCAAGACAGTTTGGTAATCCAGGAACATTTACAAATGACCATAGACCTCCTTCAGAACCTGGGCTTCATCATAAATGTAGAGAAATCTATCATGGTCCCTACACGAGTTGGAATTCCTCGGTTTCCAGGTAAATACTATTCTTTCCAACCTAATCCTTCCACACAAAAAGGTTACCAAGATAAAGAAACATGTCTCGTTTATTCTTTCAAAAGAATTCATCCGTCTGAAAGACCTAGCCAGGGTTCTAGGTCTCCTATCATCCTCCATCCAAGCTATTTCACCCGGTCCGCTTCATTACAGGGGCTTACAAAGACTAAAATCTCTAGGCTTGAGGAAAGGCCTCTGGTACGAAGACTCAGTTCCCCTCTCGGAGGACGCTCGAGAGGATCTTCACTGGTGGTTGAAAAACCTTCAAGCTTGGAATGGGAAAGCTATTTTCGGAAATGTTCTAGATTTTACCCTAGAATCAGATGCGAGCAACCGCGGTTGGGGTGCTCGCCTAAACAATTTAGAGACCGGGGGGAGGTGGTCCTTAGAGGAACAATCCCTTCATATAAACTCCCTGGAGATGTTGGCAGCTCTGAATGCGCTTATGAGCTTCAAAGAGTTTCTAAAGAACTCCAATACCTTAATCTGCTTAGACAATTTTTCGTCTGTCTCTTATATAAATCGCCTGGGGGGACCCGAGATCCAAGAATCTCTCGGATATCGCCAAGCGGATCTGGTATTTTTGTTGGGATCAAAGGATTTCTCTCAGGGCGGAATTCATTCCGGGAATCCAGAATTTGAGGGCAGACTGGAATTCTCGTTATCTCCACGATTCCAGCGATTGGAAATTGAATCCTGAGACTTTCTCCCTGATTCAGGACTTATGGGGTCCAGTTCAAATAGACCTTTTCGCCAGCAGACTAACTCACCAAGTTCAGAGTTACTTCAGCTGGTCCTGAGGAATTGCCGGTAGATCCACCTGACTAAACAGGCAAGAAACATGTCGACCACACGAGATTGAGCACAACACCCTGCAGCAGCATTGCAGTGAGTCGCCAACTCCATTTTTAATCAGGGGGAAGGCAGGATCATTAAAGTCTAATTTACCTGACTCTTCCATTTCCCTGTTTTAATTCACACACTTGCATTCCTACACTTCCAAGGCCCCTTACACCCACTGCACCATACGGCAAGGAATAAAAGATCTCCGCCAAAGAGCCCCTGCATAGGGTGCCCGTCGGGTATTGCAGCGCCGACCCGACGAGGAGCATGCCTGATGATGAAGCATGACACCCAGCAGGCTGGGTGTGTGAGGGCCCTCATTCCGAAAGGAAGGACTTCCCAGTCCCCCCCCTTTCCCATTAACACTACCAATTTGTAGTCGGGGACCTTGCCAGTCCCCTGTCCTGCCTCCTTATCCTTCCCACAACAGGAACTGCATACCTTTTTCTTTTCAAGTCTTACTTCAGCTGGAGACCAGACCCGAATGCGTCAGGGTAGATGCTTTTCTCCAATCTTGGGAAGGGATCAAGGGTTACGCCTTTCCCCCCTTCTCAATGATTCAGAGATTGTTGTGGAAAGTGAGACTGGAGTCCTGCTCCATCATTCTTGTAACACCCTTCTGGAAATCCCAGGTTTGGTTCCCCGGGGTAATGGAGTTAGCGGTGGATTTTCCGCGGTTAATCCCATCATCCTTAGGCCTTCTCCAGGGTCCGGACGGAGAAGAACATCCTTTGGTTCTAGAAGGGAAGATGAACCTTCTTGTCTGGAGGATTTCAGGGAATCAGGCAGATATTCTGACCTTTCAGGAGAGGCTAAGAGCCTTTTGGAAGATTCATGGGTGCCAGGAACCAGGAAGAGGTACACGGGTGTTTGGAGAAAGTGGTCTTGTTGGTGCCTGGAAAGGGATCTGGATCCCGTACAGGCCTCTCTACAACAGGTAACCAACTACCTTGCCTATCTCTTTGAGTCAGGTCTTTCTTATAGAACTATCAATTGCTACAGATCAGCAATTTCTTCCGGCCATGCTTTGATTAATAACCTTGCTATTGGCAGCAACCCTCTAATCAAAAGGGTTATGAAGGGTATTAGATTAAGGAGACCTCCCAAGGCTCGTTATGAATCCCTTTGGGACATTAACCTTATCTTTAATCTCTTACTTTCCTGGCCTGTTAAGGATTTACTCTCCCTTAAAAGGATCTCCATGAAATTAGCGACTCTTTTGTGTCTGATTTCTTTTAGAAGGGTCTCAGACATTAGAGCTTTGGAACTTTCTAATAGGTTCTACTCCGACGAAGGTGTTCACTTCAATATCTGGAAAAGAACTAAAACAATGTCAGAATCTGTCTTCCATCCCTTTTTTCATGAGTGTGAAAAACTGTGTGTTGTGAATTGCATGAAGTGCTATGAAAACAAAATTTCTACTTTTAGACCTGTTGGCACTGATCAACTTCTTTTGTCATATGTTAGTCCTGTTAGACCTGTCTCTTCAGCCTCCCTAGCCAGATGGGTTCGTTTGATTATGCATGAGGCTGGCGTGGATCTCTCTAGATTTGGAGCTCACTCTTCTAGGGGAGCAATGGCTAGCAAGGTATTTTGGGCCGGGGGTTCCCTGCCCGAAATACTTAAAGCCGCAGATTGGTCTAATGCAGATACCTTCTCAAAGTTCTATTTGAGACCAATAATAGAGCATGTTAGCAGTGTAGCTCTACATGGCTTTAAACATGCATAATGGTGAGGGGGCGCTAGAGGGCGCACGGCAAGATGGCCGCACTCTAGTGAGGCTCTGCCTGGCTGCGACACGATCCGACTAAAATCTGCCTGCAAAACTTACAATCCGGTGGCATAGAGGGGCGCATCTGACGAGGGAAGTGTTCCCGCTTCAATTGGTGCCCTCGGAGCTGCCCAAGACTGGAGGAACTGCGTGGTTTCTGATGTGGCGGCCTGTGGCCGAGAGATCACAAGATGGCGGCGCCCGGGGGGCTCTGAGGTCCGCCGCCTTCGCCGAATCATTGTGCCCTATTGATTCCGCGAGCGCTCGGCTTGGGGAGGGCGGCGTTTCACCCCTGGGATTGCCGTGCTTGCTGGCGACGCTGCAACGGGCCCCGTGAGGCCGTGTGTGGAGGCGATGAGGCGGCGATTCCAGGTGCCTGCGGTGGCTGCGGCGGAGACGGGCCCCTGTGTCCCCGGCGCCGGAGGTGGTGAGTGCGGCGCGGCCTAGCACAGGTCTGCGGTTGCGGAGGCGGGTGTGGGCCTGATGCGGGCTGCGTCCTGCGAACCGCTGTAGGGTGCTGGGGAGCGCAGGTGGGCTTAGACGTGCCTACATGCGGCGGCGGTCCCCCGCGCGCTGTGAGCGAATAGAGTGTTAGGCCCCGGCCCATTCATCATTGGGGCTTGCAAGGATCTCTCTGCCACTGCTGCCGGCGTGGAAGTGTGCGCGCCATCCTGTGCCGCCTACAACTAGGAACTGCTTGGCGCACTCGTGGATACTTTGCTGAGGGACTTGTGAAGGCCGCGTTGAGCTGCCCGCTCCTGGGGCCGGAGTTGCCTGCTTCCCGGCTGCCCCCCTCCCAAGACGGAGAGATGTCCTCAGCGAGAGCGCGTCGTATACCTGGTGCTGGATTTGCTGCGGCGCACTGACCGGCCTTAACAGCTGAGGTGGTGGGGCCCGGTCGGGGGCCCGGCTGCTGCACCAACTGCTGAGCGCTCTGATCTGCACTGCTCGCCCACGCCTAAATGCCATACTTACGGTGCTGTTGCCTAGCGAAGGGATAACTGGCACCGGGGCCTTGGACACCGCGCGGCCTGCCTGGATGAGGCGGGTCTTGGAGCCGCTACTGCGGGGCCCGGGGCGGGGTGCCCTCTCCTGTGGCCTGAGATACACGCTGGACTGGGCCCCGTGTTGTGATGATGCAGGAGTAGCGGCACCTCTGCTGGTTGTATCCGTGTAGGGGGGCACCCCCCTTTCCGGCTTGGGTCTGCATCGCCCCCCTGCTTCACTCGGATTGCGGTCTCCGCCACTCTTCAGTTGGGGGCCAGCCTGCGATCGCACTTCTGCTGCGCGGGTGGCCTCTCCTGTGTTCTTCATTCGTCCATCCACCTATTGTCATTGGTGGGGGCCTCCGCCTCTCTGCCGCAGCCTGTTAGCTGCCTGGGGGGGTTGGACGGAGGTGGGGGCACCCACGGACTCTTGCTCGGCCCCTGCGGAGGACGTTGTGAGTGCCGGGCTCCACGCCACTCCCTGTGAACAATCCTACCTGATATTTGTGCGACATGGGCAAGACGGACAAAACTCAGCCTCGCCTCTCGTTTGAGGCACGAAAATCCGCCAAGGCACTGCAGAAGGCTGCCTCGGATTCAGAGGCGGACACGCCGGAAGGGGCTCCCTCAAGCCTTGAAGCCACGCTCCTGGCGATGCAGCGTAGCCTCCAATCTATCGAGGATACAATGGCGGCTGTTAATCATCGTCTGGACCACATGTCATCACAGCTGGAAAAACAGAACGCCCGTATGGGGGAAGTGGAGCAGCGGGTCTCTGCAGCAGAGGACGGCCTGAGTGATGTCGCCGGGAAAGCTCTCAATATGGAAAAAGTCCTGTCCGTCATCCAAGCTAAGAATGAGGATTTGGAGGCACGCTCCAGGCGTAACAATATCCGCCTTATAGGGCTGCCGGAGTCCACCAACGTTGGTAGAATGGAGACATTCATAGAAAAATTGATCACAGATCTTTTTGGTACAGAGCAGCTGTCTCCCATGTTCATCGTGGAGCGGGCGCATGGCTCGCTGGCCACTCGTCCGGCTCCGGGGGCTCCACCTCGTCCCATAATTGCAAGAGTATTGAACTACAGGGACCGTGATGTAATATTACGCCTGGCACGAGAGAAAGGCACCATTGAACACCAAGGCAACAAACTTTCCTTCTTCCCGGATTTTACTGTGGCTGTTCAGGCGGCGAGAAGGGAGTTTGCTGATGTTAAAAAATGTCTCAGGTCTGAGGAAGTCACGTACGCCATGCTCTAACCGGCCTGCCTGAAGATTGGCCCGGACGGAGACTCTCACATCTTTAACAACCCCAAGGCAGCCCTTGAGCATGCCAAACGCCTCAAGCGAAGGCGACGTGAATCCCGTACGCTGTCAGACACAGAGGAACATTAGGCCCATGGGGAGTACTTGCAGAAATATCCTGCTGTTTGGTTTGCCCCTCAGTTGTATATGATTTCCTTGCAGCTCACGACGAGTTATTAATCTATCTATGCCTTGCTCTATTCCCACACCCAAGTGGATGCAGATGAGGTCAAATGTGTTATACATGCTGTTATACTGTGTGTGGGCTCCAGGGTATCGTTGTATGCAGGCACAGTTACAGCTCCCGCTCAGCCACCTCCTGCTAGATGGGAGGATAGTTGCACTCTAGCGCCCTTACATGGGTATACCCCAACTAAGATTTTCACTTTTGTTTGATGGGAGGGGAGGGGTGGGGGAAGGTTGGGATGGCTTTGGCGAGTTGGGGTTGTTGAAGTGGGAGGGGGGAGAGGGGGTTGCAAAGGGGGGATACCCTCTGGCACTGTATGTTTTGAATTTTCTTGCATTCCACTTTTCCTTTCACTGCAATAGCACGCATATGGCTCTAATGTATCTAATTGCTCTGCCACCTCGCCGATCACTGACCGGATGAGTGGAAACCTACGCCTCTTAACCTGGAATGTCCGAGGCCTCAACTCCCCTAAAAAGATCAGGGCAGTGTTCGCTTACCTAGACAGAATGAATGTCCACATTGCCTTTCTGCAGGAGACACATCTTACGAAATCATCGGATAAGAAGGTGGAGGCCAGGTGGGCTTGGCTACGAGTGGCCTCCTCCTACTCTAGTTATGCACGGGGTGTGTTGACTTTGATTAAGAAAGGGACACCTTTTCAGGTCACACGCACTGAGATAGACGACCTAGGACGAGTGGCGCTGGTGCATGGTCTGCTGGGTGGGACGAGTGTTCTGTTTGTGAATGTGTATGGACCAAATGTTGACGACCCGGCATTCTTCGCTGATGTTTGTCGCCGCATCTCTGGGTTCCCTGACATGGAGATCATATGGGGGGGGGGGGGATTTTAATGTTTGCTTGGATATGGATGTTGACCGGATGGGCAGTGAATGGGCACGGCCTAAACAAGCTGCGGAGACATTACTTGGCTTGATGGATGCAGGATGCCTGAAGGATGTCTGGCATCTGCAGCACCCAGGTTTGCGGGAGAGTACGTTTGTGTCAGCTGTACACGGGACATGGTCCCGCCTGGACTTCTAGCTGGCCACGGAAGCTGCGTGTTCCTGGGCGATAGGTGTGCGTCATTTAGCTCGGACACTATCGGATCACTCCCCAGTGCTGCTGGATCTACGGGTCCCAGCATGCCAGAGGCCACCGTTCCAGTGGCGACTGCAGCCGTCTTCCCTGACGGACTCGGTCTTTAAGGCCACGGTGGGGGAGGTTATTCGCAATTTCTTTCGGGACAACGCTGGCTCAGTTGATAGCGCAGGTACCATGTGGGAGGCATTCAAGGTTACTATCAGAGGGGTCTGCATGGGGCGCAGGCTGGAGTACTGCGGGATTTGCGACGCAGGATTCACAAACTGGCTGGAGATTTCTCCGCTTTAGAAAGAGCCTACGAGACTGACCCGCTGACCGAAACATTGTCCAAGATTCGTGAATTGGTCACGGAGCACAACGAAACCGCCGACCAGGAGACGGTACATAGATCTAGACATAGTAAGGCCTGATACTATGGTGAGGGAGGTCGGCCTCGCCGCTCTCTCGCTCAGAAGTTGGCTGCGCCGCGGAGCCAGCAGTATATTACGGAGATGCTTGATGAGACAGGCGAGGCCCAGTATGGTACAGCGGCTATCAGCGAGACCATACTTGACTACTATACGGCTCTCTATAGCAATAGAGACGTGGTGCGGACAGATGATATCCATTCGTACTTAGATGATGTTGCGCTAGGCTGGTTGGCCCCTGGCCATCGTGAATATCTCACTCAACCGTTTGATGAGGAAGATGTAAAGATCGCTATTATGTCCCTCCCCACTGGTAAAGCGGCGGGCCTCGATGGCCTTCCGAGCGAGTTTTATAAGGCCTTCGCAGAAGATCTGGCCCCCAGACTCCTTGAAGTCTACGCGGAGGCGTACGACACTGGCCGTCTTCCTCCTTCGCTGCGGGAGGCTCTCCTAGTGATGCTTTTGAAACCCGATAAGGCGTCCAATCGCTGCGACTCCTACAGACCACTCTCAATGATTAACATTGATACTAAGATATTGGCCAAAACGATCGCTCTCCGTCTTCAGCCGCTGATCCCCTTACTGGTGCTCCCAGATCAGTCCGGATTTGTGCCTGCGAGATCTACTGTGCTCAACCTGCGTACTCTCTTCGCCACTCTACAATATTTTGACGCCGATTTCCAGGCTGTGGCGGTGCTGCTTGACGCTACCAAAGCGTTTGACTCCCTTTCTTGGGAGTATATGTTTACCGTTCTCACCAGGATGGGTATCCCCCCGTTCTGTTTGCAATGGATCAAGGTCCTGTACACTGCTCCTGCGGCCAGGGTTCGTGTAAATGGCTGGGTGTCCTCGGTGTTTCCCATAGGCAGGGGCACGAGGCAGGGCTTCCCCCTGTCGCCAATGCTATTTGCATTGGAGCCGCTGGCCTGCAAGCTGCATCAACTACATGCCTCGGCGGCGCTGCGCTTCCGACAACGGCCACTGGTTGTCTCGCTTTATGCGGATGACATGTTGTTATATGTCTGTGAACCCGCGACCTACCTCCCAGAATTGCTGCGAGAATACGTCAGGTTTGAAGGCTTCTCGAGCTTAGGGATAAAATCTGGAACACTCTACCAAAGGAAATAAGAACCTCCAACTCTCTGGGCGCTTTTAGGAAAAAGTTAAAGACGTGGCTATTCCAGAATTAAGATACGCAGGAGCGGCAGAGTTGGTTCAGTCAGCGCCAAGACACCTGCGGGTAATCGTGCGCTATAGAAGTTATAATAACATAACATAACATAACAGGGATAAACTGGGCCAAGTCGACGGTCTTCCCCTTGACGGCGGGCACCTGCGAGATTGAAATGGACTTTCCTCTGTCCTGGACCCAGGAACCGGTAAAATATCTAGGGATCTGGTTGCACAGGGACCCGGCGCAGGTAATCTCCATGAATTACGGACGCACTATTGCCCAACTCACTGAAAAGGTGGAGAGATGGGCTCGTCTGCCGCTCTCGCTAGCAGACCGCATAGCAGTGATCAAAATGGTCATATTGCCTAAATTATTATATTTTTTTGTGAATATTCCTATCCACTTGAATATTTCTGCTTTCAAGACATTACAGACGGCCCTACTGTCGTTCGTCTGGGGGGGCAAAAAACCTCGTTGCAGCTGGGACACCTTAGTACAACCTTTTGAACGCGGCGGTTTTGAGGCTCCTGATATGCGCCTCTACTACCTGTGTGCTCAGGCGCAGTTCGCGCATTATTGGTTCTTTCCACAACGCCTTCTACCTCACACTGCGATTGAGGCGGATGTGATCCTTCCACTACCGTTGGTGGCGGCGGCTCTCTCGGGAGGGAGCGGAGGTCCCCGGGCGGAAATCAATCCGGTCCAGTGTACTGCCTGGGCCTGGCGGACACTGGCGTGCCGAGCGAAGCTACCTTATCTTTATGCCCCCAAATTGCCGATCGCGGCGCATCCCGGTATATCTGCAGTGCAAGAGCGTTTGGCGCGGACCACGTTGCAAGCAGTCGGGATCACGCAAATGGGGGACTTGTATAAACAGGGCCAGTTCCGTTCGTTGCAGGACGTACAGGCGAGCCGGCCACATGGTGCTATGCTGAGCTTTACGTACGTGCGGGTACGTCAGGCCATCGGGGATGTATATCCTGCTTTCCCCGCTGAGCCTCAGACACTGCGGGCACTGCGGGCGGTGCTCGCGGGTGAGGATCGTAAAGGACTGATTACTAAACTCTACAATACATCTCTTCGCGAGCGGGAATCGGAGGCGCATCCCTCGTATGTTAAATGGAATGCTGTCCTGGGACGGGTGCTGCCTGTGGACCATTGGCACTATTGCTGCAGATTAACTGGGCGACTTACGGCTAACTGCAACCTTCGTATCATACACTTCAAATTTTTACACCAACTTTACTATACCCCTGTGCAATTGCGGAGATTTGGATTGCACGATACTGCTTGTTGTGTGCGATGTTGGCAGGCAGACGCTGATTTCTTGCATCTCTCATGGCTCTGTACGGGGATAGCTGCCTTTTGGTCTAAAGTTGCGAGTGTGCTCACGGATGTTGTATTGGAACGGGTGAGGTGTATACCGGAGTTATGTTTGTTGGGCAATGTGACGTCCTTGAAACCCTGTAACAGGAGACTGGTTGCTGTGGCTACACTGATGGCTAAGCGCGCCGTGGCGCAATGCTGGGGCGCAAAGGGATTACCCACGGTTTGAAAGTGGCTCAGAGATTTATCCTACTGTAGGGAACAATTGGAAATCTATGCGGAAGAGCTGCCCGAATCGTCCCGCCCCAAGGATTTCTGGGCCCCGCTTACGCTGTATCTCATGGGCCATCCTGATCTCTAGGCTGGCATGCCCTCCCCATTTCATTGCTAAGGATACTTGCATCACTCGATCTTGGACTCCTGTATCATTCTTGTGGATGCGTCTAGCAAGAGCCAAATTGTTTTTGATTCATTTGTCATATTATTGAAGTGCCAGAGGGGGAGGGAGGGGGGGGGCTCTTTATGTTTTTATGCCAATATTGGTTGTTATTTATCTGTTTCTTCTATTTGCTAAGGCAACACTGGAGGTAATAACAAGTTGATAACTATTTGTCTTATACGTCCTTTTTGACGCGGCCGGCCCGAAGTGGTTGTAGGCGGCTTGCTGTGTTTCCTTCTTCCGCCCACACCGCTATGCAGGATTACGCCTTACGCTGCCGGCCCGCCCAGGGATGTAGGCATTGTGCTGTGTTCTACAATATTTTTTGCCTTCAATAAAGGTTTTCAAAATTTAAAAAAAAAAAAAAAACATGCATAATGGTAGCCTCCAGTCTTGTAATGAAATGACGATTCTCCAATTATTATGCAGAGAGAAGCTTGATTTCATTAAAGACTTACGGAGGCTAACATTATCCCACCCTCCTCTCCCTGAGAGGTTTGGGTTTTGTACTTTTTATCTTTAATATGTTGATATTGTATTTCCTTACATTTAATGTATTATCCATTGTTGTCTTTATCATTTCAGTATAGACCATCTCTATACCTTTCACTATACAGTGTTTTTTGTTTTTTCCTTAGATAACAATGTTTAGGAGCAATTGGAATGCCACGTTGTGCGCCTGTGTCATCGCAGCCCAAGAGGAAGATGGGAGTGTGCACTGTCTACTTATGATGTTGTTATTGTTCTATTTATTGTGATGTATTTACATTCTTTAAAGGGCTGCATGTTGGGCAGCAAATAAAAGTATTTGCATTATGTTAGCCTCCGTAAGTCTTTAATGAAATCAAGATTCTCTCTGCATAATAATTGGAGAATCGTCATTCTCTCCTACAGGACTTGTGAAAGATTGCCATTTTCCACAACTGTGAATGGTCTTGTGCAGGCCAGACATGTGACTCAACCCTGAACTTTCTGCTGCCTGGGACTAGCACTAAACTGCCATTTGATGAAACTCCTTGCTCACACATTATAGTTTGAACGTCTGTGAAACTAACCTCTTGTTGCCTGTTTCCCTGTCCAGTTCCCTGTCTTGCTTCAGCCAGACCCTGGGCCCTGCTCCTGTGCAGCTTGCTGCAGATGTCTCTCAGCCCTGCATTGCTTTTGCTTGACATCCTTTTCTGCCTTTTTTCTAAAGTAAGGTGCAGCCCCTGGGCTGCTCTCTTTTTGATTGTTCCTAGTTTGTTCCTTCTGTTGCTGCTACTAATTCCCTTTGCTTATTGATTTGTGTGTCAAGGCTCTTGTATTTTTTCCAGTCTCTTAGATTTTCCCCCTTGTTCCCTTTCTCAGTGTTTCTCTTGCAGCCTCTAGTATACTTGCAGTTCCAGCCTCTTGCTTGCCATAGTTCCTAGACTCCTTGTGCTTGATATGCCTGTTTGTTCTCCAGTTTTTCCTCTAAAGCCCTGCTCCTGACTATTTGCCAGAGCTCTTATTTTTCTTTCCAGTGCTTGCTCAGTGTTCTCCCCTTGGGCTCTGGTAAGTGTGCTATTGTTTCATCACCGGTGTATAAGTTTATTCCTTTTGTATAGGGGTTAGCTTCTGGTTTCTAGGAGGCAATTTCTGCTCCATCCTTTGCTTAGTCTTAAGTGCATTAACTGTGACAGTGTGAACTTTCTATTTTCTTAGAAATCACCACTGTCTCTCTTCCTGGATCCATAAGGGGCTGTCTCATATGTAAATACAATCCTTATTTGTGCCCTAGGGTCCGTATACAGAATCATCTCTGTTTTTTCTTTTCTATGGGATTTGCAGGGTGACTATCTGTAAGAGTAATCTGCACAGAGACATTGACATTGTTTGTTGCTGTGGGAAGTTCCGAGTCTTCCCTGTGATTTTTCACATCAGGTTTGCTTGCCTTCTCTATTCTGTTCCTGTTCTTTACCCTGTTTGTCTTTGTTCTTTCCTGGTACATGCCTTTGCTTGCTTACCCGCATCAGTACACTACTTACGTAGGCAGATATTCCTTGACCTTAATTTGTGCTCTGCCCCGAGTCCTTGACAAAGATGGATGATCTCAAGGTTTCTTTTGGATTAGCGATACCAATAAGGCACAAGTTCTTGTTTCTGCCTGAATTATATAAAAGGGGCTATTTCGTGACACACACTACAATGCAATGCAAATGTAGTTCTTCTATAGTTCCACGCTCTTATAAACTATTTTAGTTTTCTCCTGTTACTCTGCCTTACTTAATACCTCTTTTCTTATTCATTGGCCCCTTATTCTGTTGAAAATTCTACTTTTCTGTTCCTAAAAAGTTTTTTATGCCATCAGTCCTTTTTCTCATGGAACCATAATTTTCTAGCCGTCATCAACCCTACTGGAAGGAGTTACCCATACCTCGTGCAAGCTGGAGACAAGACCCAGAACAGTCTCTCTTGTCCAGCCCTTAACAGGGTGCCACGCCACCGGGTTCTTCGGAACCCGACCACTACGGACCAAAATGTGGGTATGACAGCTGCCTTTCAGCAGCAAGCTCAAGAGTTCACCCAATTGGGAACTTAGAATGCATTATTGAAGCAGGTCATACATAGCAGAGTGCACGATTTGCCTTTCATTACTGCCAGTACTTCTACATTTTCTGGTGATCCAAATAAATTAAAGACAGTTTTAGACAGTCTAACAGTTCTTTTCAGTTTTCTAATAATCAGGCCAAAGTGCTAAAGTTGAGTATTTACTTGAATCCCTAATGTGGGCAGCTCTGACTTGGGAGACTACTTTAGTGTCTGCTGAGAATCCTAGTCTAGATAATTATGCACATGTTTTCGCACTTATAAGGATGTTTGAGAGACCTGACCATGAGTCTTCCACTGAAGAAGCCCTCTGCAACATCTCCCAAGGAAATTGGGATGTAATCATCTATATAGCCAAATTCTGTGAATTGGCTGCAGAGACTTCTTGGGTAGAAAGAACCCATATGACACTCTTTAATAGAGAGTTAAGAGAAGAAATTGATGATGGGCTTGCCTGGTCCCGTAGACCAAATAATTTGGAGCAATTGATTGAGTCAGCCGTCCTACTTCATCGTTTGCTGATCGGTTGCTGAAAAGAAGGGCAAAGAGATGAAAGGCAAGGTCATCTGCAGTCAGTCAAAGCCCTCGTATCAGCCTGCCTAAATAGTCTGCAAGTTTGCAGGAGTCTTCTACTGATCTTCAGGAGAACCCAATGCAGATCGGTACAATCAGAGGGCTATTACCCGAGTTGGAAAAGGATTGCAGAAGAAGGGCAGGCTTGTGCATTTATTGTGGAGTCTCTGGCCTCTTAGTTTTTAGATTGTCCGTTACACCTGCCAAGTATTCAGGAAACATCTCAGACCATCTTCTCTGAGGGAGGAATTGATGGGTATTAGCAAGGCCCCTCAAGTCAAATCAACCAATACCATGGAAGCTGGCTCCATATTTCTCTTAAATGTCCACTTGAGGAATGAAAGAGGTCTTGATATATCAGCTTACGCTCATCAATACCTGTGTCAGATAAAGTGCTTCCTGAACAAATCCAGACAGAATATGGCTCACCTTTATCGTCTGTATTGGTCACCAACATAACTTTTCGTTGACTATGATCATAAGTTCGCAAAAGTAAACCTTGTCATTTGATTTGATATCATCTTCTAACTGGATGTGGCCTAATGGCTCGGGCAGTCGACCTCGGAGCTGGGGAACTGGGTTTGAGTTTCGGCAGGGACGCTCAACATCCTGTGATTCTGGACAAATCACTTAATCTCCCCGTGCCTGACAAAAATGAATGTGTCCGTCTGTAACATAACTGGTGCTCATGTAAAGCACTCTGATACCTTCAGGTCTAGTTCGTGCTATATAAAACTCCACAAAAAAAACTATGCTATTATCCTGGTGTTAGCTTGGTTGATAAGGCATAACCATTATAATAACTGGTATACTTGTGTAGTATCCCTGACTTCCAAGTTTTCCCAAAGAAATTGTGTTTTGTCCCCGGGATATTGATCTCCACATGAACAACCTACAAGTTCCAAAGAATGTTCGTCTGCTGTTGGTTGCCTTTCTTTAATACCAGACAACTATAAGCAATTCCTGGATGTTTTCATTAAACCAACTGAGTTGATACTTTCTCCTCACAGGGAGTTTGACTGTTCAATTCTAACCACACCAGGGGCCCTTATACCATGTAACAGAGTGTATTACTTATCTGAACAAGAAAAAAATATTGTTAAGACAATATATTGACATTTTTTTACAGAATGGTTTTATTGTAAGATCGACTTTGCCAGCTAAAACTTCACTATTTTTAATGTCAAAAAAAGTCAGGAGACTTAAGACCTTGTATTGACTACTGAGTATTAAATAAAGTCACTATTAAGGATCATTCTCCTCTTCCCTTGATCAAAGATATCTTGGAAGTTGTCGGAGGAGCCACTGATTTTACTAAATTAGATCTCTGGGGGCCATACGAGTGGAAGACAGCCAAATACCCTTTGGCCACTTTGAATATCAAGTCAGGCACTTTGGCCTTTCTAACGCCCCTGCTGTATTCCAAAAGCTCATCGGTTTACTCTCTTTGGACATCCTTCACCAGTCAGTGATCATTTACTTGCAGAACATCATGAGTTTCTTTAAAAGTCTTCTGGAACATCTCTTTTGTATTTTCCAGATTATAACAAAATCAACTGTCATGCAAACCTGAAAAGTACGATTTTGGAAAAGAGGATGTTGAGTATCTGGTATACTGAATTCCAGCAAACGTATTGGCTATGGATCCAAAGAAAGTCTTTCCTATCCTAGATTGGCCCTCTCCAGCTACCTTAAAATAGACCTAATGTTTTCTGGGGCTAGCAATATTTTTATCACCAGTTTGTGAAGGATTTTGCACAAAGGACTAGTTTTATCTCCAAACCTTGAAAAAGAAGACTCTTTTAATGGGTTTGTTTGGAATCTGGAAGCAGAAAATGCCTTTTAATAATTAAAGCAAGCTTTTACTTAAGCCCCAATACTTCAGCGCCCCAATCCTACATCAAAGGTCGTAGTAGAGACTGTTGCTTTGGAAAGGGCAACAGTAGCTGTTTTATTGCAAACTCAAGCAGACGACAATCTGGAACATATGGTATTCTATTTGTCTCACGTCCTAAATCCCTGTGGACAGAACTATTCTGTCCTGGAAAAGTAACTTTCAGCCACGAGGAAGGCTTGTGAGGAATGGAGACATCTTTTGACCAGTGAACCTTTTGAAATGAGAACTGACCACCGTAATCCTCCAAAATATGCAATGCAAGAATAGCCAAGAGGCCTGTTGGGCTTATTTGCTCACATAGTTTGACTTCTACGTGACCTATATTCCAGGATCTCAGAACTTTGTGGCAGATGCCTTGTCACGTAAGAATTTAACAGATTCAGGACCTAAAGGCACTCCGCTACTTCTGCCCAAAAGTGTCCTCTGCCTTGTTAAGTAATTTCTTCACAAGATCCATGAAGCTCAGACAAATTTGTATCAACAGACCTTGAAAGAACTAAAACTTAAGAAACCTCTTACTCATCATCAGAATCTTTATTTTCTACCAAAAACCCTTATTTGTACCTTTTAAATGAACTGCAGAGAGAAGTACTTCAAATGTGCTATGACTCAGCCATCTCTAAACACAAAGGTATAACATCTATAGCTGATTTGGTGCTATGTTCATTTTGGTGGCCAAAGGTTCTTTAAGATGTGTAAGAGTAGGTTCTGTACTATCCTGTTTGCACTTAAAGTAAGGTTGTTCATGGTATACTTTTTGCTTCCTTTATCCTCTTCCGGTTTCTCCTCAACCATGGCACACTATTTCAACTGATTTTATAATGAACCTGCCCATTTTTTGTGGATTTCAAGTTGTAATGGTCACAGATGACGTATTTTCCAAGATGGTGCATTTCTCCACTTTTCAGTCAATTCCATCTGCTCTTGAATTGATTAGATTTATTTCAGACATCTCTCGATTGTATGGGTTGCCCAGTGGGACAGTATAGGATAGAGGTTCTCAATTTGTCATTTTTGAAAGGCCCTAGCTCATCATTGAAGATCAATCAAGGTCTTTTTCCAGAATTCCACGGTAAACAGCCCTCACAACGAAGCCGTCACCCCGCATGCAATTACAACGCGGTCGTTACAACGACCACGTTGTAACAATGCATACCATTACCCCGCAAGTTGAAACAACGACTTGCGGAGGGGGGAGAAGGTGTTGGATTTAAAATCCAACTCCTTCCCTACTGTCCGCACAGACTGGAGTTGGAATAGTAAACTATACTATTCCAACATCCAGCGCCCCCCTCCGCAAGTCGTTGTACCGACTTGCGGGGTAATGGTATGCGTTGTTACAGTGTGGTCGTTGTAACGACCGCGTTGTAATTGCATGCGGGGTGGCGGCATGGGTGAAAAGGAGGCATATTCGAATTCCACCCCACCCTAATGGACAAACAGAATGGGTCACTCAGAAATTAGAGCAGTACTTGCGTTTCTTCTGCAATGCCATCCCAAAAAATTGGTCAGAATTCCTGCCTCTTGTTGACTTTGCTTATAACAACGCCACTCATTCTACAACAAAGGTATCTCTGTATTATTGTTTACAAGGGTTCTGTACTCAAATGTTTCCTGGAAAGCTTAATTTGTCACCAATGGTTCCAGTAGCTTCAAGCTTCATCGAACAACTTCTAATACAATTAGAGTTAGTTAAGGAAAATTGACTTCAGTCTAAACTAAGTATGAAGAAGGGGAGAGCGAATTTACACCGATGACTAATACCTTCGACTTTTAAGACCACATTTTTGGTCCTTTTTCCATCAGTAAACAGATCAATCCAGTTGCTTTTCATTTACAGTTACCTTCTTCATGGAAAGGATATTCAACCTTTCATGTATCTCAACTAAAAGCATGCATTCCAGATCCATTAATCATCTATCCTCTTCCTCCAGTTGAAGTAGATGGACACCCTGAGTATGAAGTCAGTGATATTTGTGATTCACTATATTTCAGAAAACAGTTAAAATATCTGGCTCATTAGAAAGGCTACCCTCCCAGTGAAAGATCCTTCGTAAATTCTACAAGAATTTTTAAGGCAAACCAGTGCTGAAAGGAGGAGCTATACTGTTGTGCCACAGTGAGCAGACAGACCGCCACGTTGGCTTGCAATACCAACCTGCCTAAAGAGGCAGATAGGTGTGCATAAATAGGTGTGTGCTACTCACCTTTGGACGGACGGTCGCGTTGCCTCAGTTTGTGGCCAAGCTCTTCAGGTGTAGCAGCTCGTTCTAGTAAAAGGGAGCAGAAGGTTTCTGGATTCCATCTATAGCAATCCTTTCCTGAGTTCAGGTGAAGTCACCTCCTGCCTCAAGTCAATATGGATGAACTCAAGCTTTCCTTTGGATTGGACCATTCCAACATGGCGCAACTTTCTATTCTTGCCTGGATCATATAAAGGGGCCATTCATGACACGCACTGTGTCACAATGCAGTTTGAGTTTTCGACAGCTCCACAATCTTAGAAAGTATTCCAGTTTTCTCCCTGCTACACTGCCTAACCTAATTCCTCTCTCCTTATTCCTTGGACCCTTCTTCTGTTGGAGATTCTTCTTTTCTGCTCCTGGGAGGTTTTTTATGCCATCAAGCTTTTTCAACCAAGAAATGTGATTTTTTTCTGTCAGTCACCAACTCTTCAAGCATCATTTTATCAAGTTAAGGGACCGTGGCAACTGGAAGGAGTTGTCCATACCTTGGGCAAGCCAGATTCATGCCCCAGAAGAGACTCCCTCATCCAGCCCTTGACATCCCCATATATCTGCACTATATAGTATGAGTAGGCTACTTTGTCTCATATACTTTAAGCATGAACTGCAATGAAGTGCCACTATGTAGGAGATTAAATCTAATTAACCACTTAAGGCACACCAAGGCTCTCTGCAAACCCTTCTTCGTTGCACTACCATCCGTTGTCTTATGATTATCCAACCATCACACATGTAGAGGAATACATTCGCACAAAAATCAGAAGTCCTTTGGACAAATTTGCAAGAATCAATTTAAGGTCAGAAAGTCCCAGACAAATCATAGATGACCAAATATTGACCACTCCAGTCAAATAATTAACTTTTTTCTCAAAGTACAGGAAAGATATTGAAAAAGGAATTGACAGAGACGTGTCAGCTGCTAAGACAAATTGCTAGATGCTATGATCCCCATCACAAGAATCTTTAAAATGGCCAAAAATGCAAAGGAGAGCTCAATTACGATTGACTCTACAGAACTTTCTAATTGGATCCAACATGTCTAATTGGCAATGCCAGTACAGCAATCTCCACTGACAGACACAAGGGTTTACTTCTCAAGTTAGTCCCTAAACTTACAGAATTGGCTATTGTAGAGGAAGGTCCTGCCACCAAAGACCAGTGATTTTAAGATAGTTTTATTAAAGA
Source organism: Calotriton arnoldi (assembly GCA_963921515.1). NCBI lineage: Eukaryota > Metazoa > Chordata > Amphibia > Caudata > Salamandridae > Calotriton > Calotriton arnoldi. The sequence continues at coordinate 580,791 of CAWUFW010007772.1, read as the reverse complement.
AATCTTGAAATATGTCACCACACTGAGCTCCTTTGAGAAAGCTCAAACTTTTGTTAAAAAAGTGCTGAATAATGTGTTTGTTCACTGTCTGGCAAACTAGGGGGGGCATTCTGCTGGGCAAAGCTAATTCGACAATAGGTCTCAATTTTACAACGTCAGAGGTCATTCTTGTTTCTGGTACAAAAGACCCACCTTCTATCCCTTAAGAACAAGATGTGATAGAAACCAATTTTGAGGCCAAACAAGAATTTATTTCCCCAACAGTCAGTGTAGAACCAACTAGGGGGTCGAATTGCAATGTTTTATGAAACATGGTTTCAATTGTCTACAGATCCCTGGATTCTACAGACAGTATGTGGTTCTAAACACAGTTTTAGAACATTTCAGTTCAAACTTTCTTTTCTCTCTCGATATGTTTTTCGCACACAGATATGTATCTAATTTCACAAGAAATATAAAGATTACAGGCAGAGGGTGCTGTGGAAGAAACAGCTTAGACATCAAATTTGTTAAGTAATATTTTTCTCTGAAAGAGAAAAACAAGAAACTAAGACCTGCAATAAGCCTTTGTGAATTCAACCAATTTGTAGTAAACACAAACTTCAAGATGGACCTTTTGACCAGATGGTGCATCTGGAGTTAATATTTTCAATTTGTTAATCTGTTCCAATTCATCCTCGTCATTTCAAATTTCTCTAGTTCCAATGGAAACCAAACTCTACCTATCTACTCACCTTCTGTTCGACCTTTCCTCGGGTCCTTGATGTTTCAACAGGCTTTTAAGACTGGCCATAGCTCGTCTAAGAGATTATGGGTTTCATCTTCTAATCTATCTGGATGATATTCTTATTTTGTTGTCTCAAAAAACAGGTCCTATTGAGTCCTCTTCCAACCACAAAACCACAATTTCATTTCTGAAAAGCTAGTGATTTGTAGAAAACCAAAAATAACCTTTGATAACTTTGTTTCAATCCATAATATTCCCTTTATTTAGGTGAACTCAGAAGAATGTACTCTTCAGTCTCCAGAGTCACAATTTCGTACCATTAGGAAAGAACTATCACATTTACTTTCAGTTTCGCATATATAATTATGCCATCTGACATGCAGTAATAGGTCTACTTACTTATTGTATTCAAACAGTATTTCAAGTCCTTCTTCATTACTGTGCCCTCCAGAGACTCAAAATTTGAGATTTGAGAAAGGGGTTAAGCTATTCAGATCTCATTACTTTAGAACAAGAAACATCGGAAGAAGCATATTTTGGATGCAACACCTTCAATTCAACTCCATATATTCTATTAGATTCCGATTAAAGTTTATCAGAATGAGAGCTTGCCGTGGCCAGTTTTGGACTGGTGGTGCATGGCAACAGAAGAGGTTCTTTATGCCAGTGTTTCTTAACCTTTTTACTTTTTGGGATAGACACTCACTCACTACTGAAAGCCGGGGACTCCAGCCTTAGCAATTCTATACTTTGACCTTCAAAACATTCCACTCAAATACAGAAACAAGTATAGATTGAAGAAATACACAAATTATTAAATATTTTGTTTAATTCACAAACAAAAAAAATACTAAAATATATTTGTTAACGGGAAAGTTGGAGCTTTTTAACATTGGTTTTTATTTCTAGCAGGTAAAGTGATATGCTAGATCCTAGCATATCACTTTGTCTTTTTGTCTCCTACTACATGCTCTCAGTTTGTCTGCACTTACCAGGGCTTCAATTAAGGTCACCATGTGTCTACACTGGATTAGGATTACTGTACTTGCGCTAAAGCCAAAAATCAAGCAAAGGATACCGATTTAAGACGCTGATTGCAATTTCAAATACCTTCACATGTATAGTGCATTTAATTTTTTTTCATTTATCATATTGCTTTGTAATGTAAATATACCTTATTAATCTTCTGGTATTATTAAATTTTTGTAAAAAGTCATGAACTTCTTGAGAAGGCATATCAGACTCCCAGGGGCCAGCAGAGCACAGGTTGGGAATCATGTTCTATGCATATAAATGATATAGAGCTTCTTGCAGTCTTCTTTGCAGTCCATATCGTTCACTCTTTTCAGAATGGACAATCTCACAGCAGTGGGATGTATCAATCACATCATAGGTACCCATTCAAAACTCTTAACAGATCTAGTGAAACAAATCTGGGAATATTGTCTCCTCCACCAAACCTTCTGGAACAATGGCATCCAGTGGCAGATTGGTACTTCTGTTTTCTACAGGGATTATAGCAATGGGAAACTCCATGTCTAGATATTTCAGTACAATTACTCAATTTCTGACCCACTCTCAATTAATAATCAACTTCCCCAATTTTATAGCTGGAGACCAGATCCATTAGCTTTTGCCATGGATGCATTTCTGTTACCCTGGAACCAAGATTGCCTTTATGCATTTCCTCCATTCCTAATGATTTCCTGTTGCCTTTCCAAAATCAGGGAAGAATCATCCACAGCGATCATTAAAACACCATTTTGGCCTTCTTAGATTTAGTTACCCGATCTACTAGAAAACAGCATAGTCATTCCAATTTTTATTCCCAAACTTCCTAATCTCCTACGGAACCCAGCAGGTCTTTGTCACAAACTCATTCTCACACACAAACACCAGCTAATGGATTTGAAAGTTTTGGGAATCCCTTTCTGTCCCAGGACTTTCATCATAAACGCTTATTCTCATTGACAAAGCCTGGGCTCTAGGACCCACAAGGCTATAAATCAGCTTGGAATCAGTGGTCTTGCTAGTGACCAGCAATTGTTTTTATAGTGAGCTATCTTGGTTGTGTTAGCTTCCTCGGGTAAGTCCTACTGAACAGTCAATGTTCACAGATATGCCATGTGCTTACAACATTGTTACATCAACGGGAAGCTCATTGGAGAATATCCTTTAATTTGCAAATTACTTCACATCATAAGGATAAGTATTCCTCCTGCTAACAAATATAATTGTTCATTGGATTTCTATTTGGTTCTTCATCTTTTCAGTTCATGGTCTGGACAAAATCATTGCTATCCTTTAAAAGGTTTATGAGCAAAACTAAGTTTTATGCTAGGTTTCTTTCAAAAGAGTGTCTGATGATATTTATCATGCAGGCAATTTACTCCTTTTTGCATTCATTTCAATATTAAAATGTGAACCAAGACTCTTAATTCATCAAGTAGCCTGCTTTCCCAGATTATTCACTGCTTTGTGGAGGTAGATGCTCAAAAGCATGCGACTCAAACTCCTAATCTCAGAACATCTCCAGGCCAACTCCTAATTTCTTTTGTTAAGCCCCACTCTTCTGTATCTTCTGCTACCATAGCTAGGTGGGTAAAATGGATTATACCCCAAGCAGGCACTGATATTTTGCAGTTTCGGAGTTCATTCCTCTAGAGCGGCCTCAGCTTCTTAAGCCTTTTGGGATACAGTCAGACTAGAAGAAATTCTGTGAAATGCTGATGAGTCATCAGTTTTAACTTTTAAAACCTTAGACTGTAAACTTATTTAGCACACTGCTCTTACAGGTATTAATTCACTTTAAAACAACATCATATGAGCCATCAATCTTGTAATAAAATATGGATTTCCCAAGAGCTATTGCTGGAAAGTCCTAATTTTTTAGACACAGAGGTGAGTATTATCCCACCTTATGCTTGTCATGTGACTCTGCAGTATTGTCATGTCCCTCCTTCTTTACTTCATAAGTTATTTATTTTATTTTCTTCCACAATGTATGGTCATCCACGCATCCAAAAAAATGAAGCACTTCATGGAATTAATGGTATTCAATATATTGATGGCTGTCTTAATTTTTTCAGTCTATTTCCATATTTAAAAAGAGTGAGCTAATTTTCAGCAATAAGAACGCAGACTTAACAGACCTGGAATGGGTCTAGATATAGTGTATCGATAATGTCACCTGGATTGCATGCTTTTTTAGTTCCAATGAAGAGTACAAAAAGGTGATGGAAGAGATGCTTGAATGAATCTCAGCCACTAGTAATTGCCACATCTCAGTTCATTGTTTTGTCCACTGTTCCACCACAAATTAGAAATATGTAAATCAGCCTTGGTCCTGCTCCAATAGAAGCAGGCCTGAACTGTCAAGTAGGGTCATCTCTGAACTTGTGGAGCTCTGCCCAGCTACAACTTCCAACCTTAGCTGATTGAGGATTTAGGTAACCAAGAAAGGGACTCAGACCAAAGGTTTTAATCTTACATAGCCTCTTCATGGAGAATCTAGCTGAATACCCATCCACACTGAAAACAACTTTTGAACATTTAGGTCTTAGTTTCGAGATGCACAGTACTGGAGCACAGTACTGGAGTGGATTTACCACACAGTAGATTTGCATGCAGATTTACCATTACCACGAGGTAAATCTGTCCTAGTACCATGCCATTACATGTTAAACTCCATGGAATGGGGAACTTCAGTGTGGGACTGATATTCTGGGCACTAATACCACACAGAAATCCCAAATTGCTCTGAGCAGGTGGTAAATGTATGCAGGACTGATGGGGAGGGTGGAGGGTGTGGGAGGGAGGATAGGAGGGAAGGGGAAGGTGTTTCCTGCCAGGGGGAAAATTATATGGCCCTCCATCAGAAAAAAACAAGGAATGTGGCATGGCTGCATTCAAAGCCCCATGTGATTTTACTGTGTGGAGTTGCCACACAGTAAAATTAGGTTGGAAAAACTGAGCCACTAGGAATCAGGAGAAGTGAAATTCCATGAGGTGATTCTGCTCCTTTTGACTTGTTATGAGGGCCTTAGTCACTGTAAGGGAACACTAGTATAAATTTGTAATCTGCTACCTTTATATCATATATATGAAAAAAGCACAAGAGCAAAGTATGAAAGTGCGAATAAGAGTTATCAAGATCAATTGAGTGAGTGGAAGGAGAGAGGTCTCCTAGAGCTGGAAGAATATGATTTTTTGAAATGTAAATTTCCAAAACTACCAGCCCTCTACCTACTACCGAAACTACATAAAGATAATGTTAACTCACCCGGCAGACCAATAGTTTCCTCGAGAGGAAGCTGTTTTGAGAATACCTCACGGTATGTTGATCATTACCTCCAACCATTAGTCCAAAGTTTACCCTCCTTTGTTAAAGAGACAGGCGATTTTTTGCGACAAATCAAAGATGTTGAATGGAATGCTAATCTACTTCTAATGTGCTTAGACGTAAATAGTCTATACACTAGTATCCCACATGAGTTAGGGATCAAAGCTTGTTGTCATTTCTTGAAAGAGAGGTCACTGTCATATCTATTCCATACCGAGATGTTGGTGGATATGATGTACACATGTCTGACACAAAACTTTTTACCTTTGATGGACAAATTTATAAACAAATACTTGGTACTGCGATGGGTAACTGCTTCGCCCCCAGCTTTGCAGGTCTGTATCTCGCCTGGTGGGAGGAGCAGGTAGTCAGCAGTCTGGACCAATTTAAAAAACATGTTAAATTTTGGGCCAGGTATATTGACGATATTTTCTGTGTATGGGACGGAAGCACGGATGAGGCCAACAGATTTGTAGAAGTTCTCAACGACAATACACTGAATCTTAGGTTTAACAGTCACCTGGACAGAGAATGCATAGAATTTCTAGATCTGAGAATAATAGTCAATGATAAGCAGTTAGACACTTTCCTGTTCAGAAAAGAGACGACTGGCAACAGCCTACTCCATGCCAGAAGTTGCCACCCAGAGAATTTAATCAGGAGTATTCCTCTGGGTGAATTACTAAGAGCGAAACAAAATTGTAGCACCGAAGAGGGGTACGAAAAAGAAAAAGTGATTATGATGGAAAGATTTCATGCCAGAGGATACACAGAGACGTGTATTAAAAATGCAGTGGGTGAAGTTGAGAAACGAGCCAGAAATGAACTACTGATATGGAAAGAGGTTAATCAAAATGAAACAATGACAAATATTAGGTGTATCACGACCTTTAATAAACAATCTAAGGAGATGAGGAAAGCCTTAGACAAGTTTTGGAATGTTTCGAAGACTGATTCAGATCTAGAAAAACACATTGATAGATATCCTCAGATCACTTACAGAAAAGCGAAATCGTTAAAAGACACTATTTGTCATGCGCTCACCACTCCAAACACTAATCAAAGTACGATACAGGGATTCTTTACATGTGGCAGATGTAAAGCCTGTAAATTTAGTACTAATTGTAAAGAGGTTAAACTATCTGCAGATTGTAAACCTTTCAAAATTACTAAACATGTTTCATGCAACACAGACTTTGTGGTGTATGCCCTCAGATGCCCATGTGAGAAGTACTACATTGGCAGTACCATCCACAAAGCTAAAAAACGTATTCTGGAGCATCTGAGGGCAATCAAACACAACGATAAGCAGTACCTCATCGCAAGACATTTTAAGGCCACACACAATCAAAACAGTAACCTCTTATCTTTCTGTGTCCTAGACAGGATTCCAGTTAGAGAAAGAGGGGGAGATAGAGTACAGGAACTGAGATGGCTAGAATCAAGAATGATAATATAATACCATACAATGTACCCTATGGGACATAGTGATGAAGCACTGTCAGTACATTTAGGGTAGGGAGCGTTATCCTCTTTCTAGTTTTATTGAGTATGTATGTAACTGCTGGACTGCCGAATTCTCTTGATTTTAAAAATATTTTTAATATCTGTAACTGTTTTGTTTAAAAATGACCGATTGCACGTAGAAAATTGACATCTTTTTTGTATATTGATTCACATTCATGTCTTATTATTTTTTTGTATTTTCACAGATTTCCAGCATGTAATGAAATGCAAGTGCAAGGCAAAAAGAGCATCATATCTCTCAAAAATGACTGTATCTAATTGGAAGATTTTTTGTATGGAGTATGTTTGGTGAAGTTTTCCATTGATGCTCATCCTGTTTAGTGTTAAAAAAAAGCATAAGGAATGACGAGCCCACTTGGGCTTTATAGTAGCAGCTGTTAATGCTCATGTGGGTCATTGGCCCACGGGGGCAGAATTGTTTTTGGTTTGAAGAAGCCCACTAGGGCAGAAATATTCACGGAGTTCTTATCTTTCATTTACGCCCACGGGGGAGAGTACGGTGAACAAGCGCAGCTCAAAACTACAGTGTTTTGAATAGCCTTGCAGTAATGGGCAGTAGGCTGCAATAAAGTTTTCTTTGTCACAATTTTAAAAAATACAATAAAGCACTCTCAGGATGTCTGGAAATAGGTGTCCTTTACACAACTCCATAGTTTTTTATGATTGCTGAGTAGATCAATGCAATTATGCCATTGAATTTATCACACTTGCAAAAAAATGTTTACATTGTGCATGTACGTATTTATTAACGTCCAACAATGTTGCAAGTTGTCATTGCAGTATTACTATGTAACCAGTAATGGTGCTGTATAATGAAGTCTGTTGTTTATGTTAACACGAAGGTGTGTCACATGATCTTTTTTTTAAAAACACGGTGTTGGTGCAATCCTATTACTCGTGAGCAAGGAGCGGACGCTCCGAAACATGTAGAGTGGCATTGCTTGAATAAATATTCACGCTTGAAGAAGCTTGGGCCGTGGCGTGTTGTTCTTTTGGATTGAAACAGCGCGTTTGTGGATATATATATATGAGGCACCCAGCCCTGTGGGATTACAAGGAACATTTAGAGGTAACTCGATAATATACAAAAATAGGTTTTGCTACACAGAAAATGTACTCTTTAAGCTATAGCTCAGTAAAAGCACAGTGATGCTGCTGGCAGCCAGCAGCATATGTGTGTGGTGTAAATGTCCACTGCAGCCCACATAGGGCATTTAACTTCCACACATTTTCTGCTCCAATTTACAATCACCTTGTTGGAGAGTTAAATATACCAATTGGATGAAACCAATTTTACATTATCATTTTAAGGGTGGAGCACACATGCTGTGCCACTGATAAGTCATATTGCCAGTAAAAATAGGGTCCAGAAAAAAGACAAAAATCTGTGGTAACACGCAGAAAGGTGACTTTGATATGGTCATGCTTTTGAGTTTTTCTAATTTAACTTCAGGAAAACTGTTTTGAAGTTAGTGGTTGAGGTTCTAGCTATAACAATGGAATGATTAATTATAGTGGTTTGTGAAAGGGTATACTGACTTTGTGGGGCACATATTGCCTTCACAATCTGTATGCTATCATATGAAAAGCTACTTTACTGTTTTGCCACAGTCCCTAATTGAGCTAGTAAACTGAGCTTTATGCATTATTTTAGTTGGGATATATCTACTAGCAACAACAGACTTAACAAGGAGCAAAATAGGTGCCTGTAAGTAGCACATTTTACCCATTAAAAAAAAATTAAGCATTCTATCTTCTTCTTCCTCCACTACCTCTGCCTCCTACAGAGACTGTCTGAAATGACTGTCATTTGTACCATTTATTAGTGCATAGATTACTATTCCTGAATCAGGATATTTTGCTACTGACGGTGGTGAAACTAATGTTTTTTATTTGTTGCCCCTCTGTGGTTCCTATTCCATTCGTGTTGTAATTAAATAAATGTTTTTCTCTTGCAAACAGATGGTCAGGGAGAGCGAGTGTGTGCAGGAAAGTGAATTACATCCTGCAAGGAAATCAGTTTTTGCAATGGACGAAAAATGTACCCATAAAAATATTGGTACTTGCACGGACTATACATTAATACAGCCATCCGTTAATTTGAGAGTAGGGACAGCAACGCTGTTGGAAAACGCAGCATCTGTGAGGCCTGCACAAATAACATGACTACATTTGTCCTTCACTGGGAACCAAACACCCAATTGTAGCGCCTGACTCTCAGAGGGTAGCGTTGCAGAGCAGTCTGAGGCTTACTCAAGGGAGGTGGTGTGGGCTAGTAATCACCATTTGCAGGTGCGCAGAAATAACACTCAATAATTGATTGTCCAGCCTGTACTTTGCTTTATAAAAGTAAGAGTACATTTATTAAACACACACACTACTCAATACTATGCACCAATTTACAAATATACATAAGCTGTTGGAATTACTTTGTGACATTGCATAACATCTCCACCTCTCCCGCAGGGGGTGTGGGGTCTAGTACCACCACTCCCATGTATGCACATCATCTTGCCCCCTAATGCAGTGTGTTGAGCATAACCTGGAGCGAGGGCCCTGCGCACTGGCACCATCCCAGTGGCGACCCACCCCATTACCTCAACACGCATTAAAAATAGGTTCACCTGCCCTAGTGACACATAACCCTGACTGAGCATCTTATGTTGACCATACAGGATGCACCCCTACATATTCAGGGCTAACAGTCTGGGTTGTTCCTCACTTAAGCGCAGCAGCAAGAATACATGTTTACGCACACTTTAGAATGACAGTACTCAGCACGTTTGTGGATCATTAGAATGCATTGCAATTACAGCCCCTAAAGGCATCACAGAGGAAATCACAGGATTACGCATATACAGCCAGACACCCTAGCAGGAATGTCTGGCAACATAACCCACTTTGCTTATGACATCACCTTACACAGGTACTTCACATTACATATGTGACCTTCAGTCCCTCTAAGAAGGAATAACCGTTAGTAAATGCAGTTCTGGTGCAATTACACCTCTTCACCTCCAGGGGATGCCCTTCTCCAGACATCCCCAACTCAGCCCTTCACTCCAGGAAGCACTTCTCACGACACCCTCAGCTGTAGAACAAAAGTTCCAGCTTAGAAGGTGTTGAATGCACGCTGAGCCCTTGAGGGGTTATCCTTTTAACATCCCTATGAGACTTAGGGTGGGACTTATCTTCGTGCTGGGGGAGACTGCGCTTCTCCAGCAGCTCCCCCAGCACCCTTGCACCAAGTTGGCGGTGGCCCCGTCCTCCTGGGGCCACCACAAGCACCAAAACAACCGATTCTCAAATGCCTGGCAAGGCATTATGGGGCGCTCGTGCTCCGCTTTGTGCATATCGCATGAGCGGCTCTCCCGCTGCGCCGGGGAGAGCCGCGATCCATCTGGCGCTTCGCGCCGCCTTCCACGCTTGGTGGGGGGCCCGGTCCCACCCGGACCCCCAGGTAAAGGATACGGCTCAGGGAGCCCACCCCCGGCCGCTCCTGCCAAGTGTCGGGGGCCCGGTCCCACCCGGGCCCCGCGATGCCTTTGCTCCAGGGCTGGGGTCCCGGTCCCACCTGGGACCCCTGACTGCCTCCTTCGTTGGAGGGAAGCCTGGGGAGCCCACCCCCGGCTGCCCCCGCCGGCTCCCCGCGAGGCCAGTCCCCTCTTCGGCTGCCGCGGGAGCGGGCCTCTCATTTCTGGTCTGCCCGCTCTGGCGGGCAGACACGCCGGATCCCGCTGTTCGGGCGGGGCCGCGGGGGAGTGCAACAGCACTTCCCCCTCCTTCCTCTCCACACGGGGGGCGCGACGGCGCCCCCCTCCACCCCGGTCTCTTCGGGGCCCGGGGATGGGGTCCCGGGTCCCCTCCTCCTTCTCGCGGGGGGGCGCGACGGCGCTCCCCCTCGATCTTCTGTCTCGGCGGGGGTCAGGGTGGGCTCCTGGCTCCCCATTGGCAAGGATTTTCACGGGGAGCGCGATGGCGCTCCCCGACTTTGCTTCGGAGCCCGGGGATGGGGTCCCGGGCCCCCTGGGGACCTCCTCGCGGAGGGCGCGATGGCGCTCCCCGCCTCCTCATCACGGGGAGCGCGACGGCGCTCCCCGGTATTACTTCGGGGCCCGGGGATGGGGTCCCGGGCCCCCTGGGGACTTCCTCGCGGGGGGCGCGATGGCGCTCCCCCGCCTCCATCATCGGTGGGGGCCAGGGTGGGCTCCTGGCCCCCCAGGCAGGACAATTTTGCGGGGAGCGCGACGGCGCTCCCCGGCTCCCCTTCTCCTTAGGGGTCAAAGGTCGCTCACCTTCCGGGGGCCATTTCTCAGCCCCTGGGGGTCCGATCTGCCCCATTTTCGCGTCTTCTTGCTCCTGGCGGCGGCCCCCAGCCACTGGGAGCACTCTCCTTCGCCCTCCGGGTCTCCAAGAGGGTGCATTCTGCAGGGAGCGGTCTTCACTGGCTCCCTGCACCAGACTTTCGCCTGGCTCTCCTCCTGGGCCTCACTTCTCCCTGCGCAGAGGCCCCTGCTTCTGCGCACCGGTCCTGGGCTCTTCTTCTGGCGCTGTTAGGGGCCTGGGGGGCAGTCAGGGGGTACCTCCTTCCAACTGCCCATTGCCAGGCTCCAGCACCTTCCGCCTCAGCAGACCACACTCCAGAGAGAGCTTCTCTTCCAGTGCAAGCACTTTTTAAAAGTTGAGTAGGGGGCTGGCAGGAAGTCTCTGTTGGTCCTATCAAACAACGACACATCACTTCCCTGCCCCTGCTCCCTCCTTCTTGTCCAGCCTCTGGGCTGGTTCAAAATGGCGTCGTCCAGGGTCTCTGGCCACATGGTCTCTGAAACACAAGCCCTTCCCTCCTTGGTGCAGCCTGGTGCCTGGCACCAGTGATAGCTGCTGATGGATGAGCCTGTAGCCCCACCCATCTTCTTTTTCGTGGAGAGGAGGCCTTAGCTTGTGGAAAAAAAGGTTATCAATCCATCCAGCTGAGGTCAGCCCTCAGCCTGGCCCTGGTTATGACTGACTCAGAGAAATGTGACATTTCTGGATGACCCAAAAGCAGTACAAATATGACTTTGAACTCTGCAGAATACTTCTTCTCACACCCGTTACAGTGGACTTTAGGACGTGTCTGGAATCTGTAGGCTTTAGGAAAGTGACACTAGCCCATGGGCTCCACTTCCCCATAGGGGAATAATGAAGTGAAAAACACAGTAAAGCACACTGACTTTCCCTGGCATGTTTCTTCCCAGTGTATAAAGCCTATTCCATGTCACCACCCAATTCTGCATAAGTCCTGCCACACCATTCACTATGTAGCTGCTCCTGGACTGCGCACGCCAGGAATCTCCCCTGCGCAGCCCCAACACGTGTGCACACGCATGTACACAGGTGTCTGCATGTAACCAGCCCGGTGCCCCGTATTCCAGCTGCTGCGCAGCGGCCTAGTCAAGCCAGGGGGACACCAGTAAAATCCACATGCAGTCTCTTTCATCTTGAGTTCACTGTGGATGAGTCCCAATTTATGAGGCTCTCCCACAGTAAAAGCTCAACACACAGGTGCTCAAAAAGCGAAAAATCCGGGCGGCCCATAGTGTCAGAACCACCTTCTAACACACGCCGCGCCCACCTGATTCCTACAGGGAAGAAGTAGCCACTCTACATGGGTATTCTTCCCGTAGTCAGCGATAACTAGTTATAAGGGGTTCTGACCAGACCCCCTTACTCACCAGTTATCCGCTCAGACCACCTACTCCTCCCATCCATGAAATCTCCACCCATGACAGGGATCCCAGACTACCCTAAGAACCCTCCGGGCTCTAGGTTAGATACCTCTAGGTCACTCATGGTCTACATGGACTTGGCCTCACTAGGCCCACCTTTGCCCTTGGGCATGCTACACTATGCCTACCCCTTCTCTGGACAAGGGTCCAGTGCCTCAGCACCGATGCGGTCTTCTGGGATAGGTCTACATCCCATCCCCTGGGTCACTAGCTGGTCTCCCTTCTGGAGTTTGTTCCAACCAGTACCCTCTCTCCGTTTGGTCCTTGCACCCCAAAGATGCAACCTCTCTGGACCCTCACCCTCAGCCTGCCACTGAGGTCATTCTGCTGCCACCACCCTCTCGGGATGACTGGCTTCCCTAAAGGAGGCACAGCCACTTGTGCTTTCCCCACACAGAAAAGCACCCTTTGGCCACTGGCCTGGCTCCCTGATAGGACCTCAGACCGGCCTCACCACCACACTGGCAGTGCCAGGAAGGAACACTGAGGGTGCCTCGTCAGACATCCTACAGCTCATTCCCCCTGTCAGTAGCTCCACACGGAAACTACCCCGGGAACCTAGACCCCTTCTTTGTTCTCCGCTGCGAGAACAGGGCCTATGCACCCTTCCCTCCGAGAGGCGCGCTCTCCTCCCGGAGTACCCTTAGAGAGCCTGTGGGCCCCGAGTTAGCTAGACCCAGGCCCACCTCTCATGGCTCTCCCCGGTCTCCCGGCAGCGCCTTGGGAGACCGTCCAAGGACCTACATGGTCCCTGGATGGCCTGCACCACCCCTTATGAAGAGCAGGGTCCCTTCACTTAAGATAGGCCCCACCTGCCTTCAGGGTAGTACTACCACACCAAGCCAGGGACCCTAAAGATCCCGGCTAGGCCTGCACCACCCCTTTGCGAAACACAGGGTCCCTTCACTTAAGATAGGCCCCACCTGTGTTAAGGCTGGTGCTACCTTGCAGAAGTCCACCTCCTGCCTCGAGCTAGGGAACACCCTCATGCTTCCGGTCCTGGGATACAATTCCCATAGGACCTACCTGACTGGTCACCTGGCCAGGCATCGCCCCAGCCACCACCTCAGGCTCACCACACTAGCTCCAGGGTGACATCCCAGCTCGACAACTACCCCTCCTTTGGGGCCACCCATCACCATGGGCCACCCCGGGGTAACAACTCACCGGACCCTGACACCTCAGGATCCGCCACTAACCCTTCACCTGGAAACCAGGGGGTACATCACCCCCACTCAGATCTCCCCTGTATCAGTTACCTAGCCCACCTAGGGTACCTAGGGGCTACCACTACACACCATCACTCAAGAACTACCCTCCTTTGGGGCCACCCACTACCAGGGGCCACCCCTGGGTCGCTCACCTCCCCACCAGTTAACCTGGGGGCCTGCCGGACACCCAACTCTACCACACCCTCCTCCCACCATGGGAAATGTTCCTGGGGGTCCCCCACCATGGGAACCCCTGGGGCGTTACTACCCGGGGTAAAGAAACCTCCTGCTCCACCCTTCCAGTGGTTTTGGCCTGCGCCAATGGCAAGTAAACTTTCAGCGGGGGAAGGATACCTGGGGCCCCTTCTGTGGAAACCCTCCCTGCCCTTAAAAAGTGCAGGAATCTCCCAGGACCCCCTCTCTCTCCTGTCCCCCACAAAGGTCAATCCACCCCTACACCCCCAGCTGTGATGTAGGTATCAGTTGCTGTCCCTATCTCTTGAGGAGACACCCTCCTCATGCAGGTGTAGTGCGTGTAGTGTTAGGGTTCAAAGGTGTACAATATGGCTTAGAACATTTGTATGCAATCATTTCCTGGAAAGCACCATCCCGCTAGCACATGATAATCAACATAGCGCGGTCATATCAATACAGTTCACATTTAAACCATAATCTCTTCACATGACACATATGTGCGCGGGGCTTTCCTTTTCCCATACTTTTAGTTCACCTAACCAAAACTTTGAACCCTTCTCAGAGCCTTGCGCTCTTCCATTTGCTCATTACTGCATAGGTAATGTGTGGCAAAACTGGACTTATCAAATGCTATAAATGCGCACCAGAATGGGATACTATGTTTCCCGCCGCTAGACACCAATGTTGGAAAACGAGGCAGCATCTGTGAGGCCTGCACAAATAACATGACTACATTTGTCCTTCACTGGGAACCAAACACCCAATTGTAGCGCCTGACTCTCAGAGGGTAGCGTTGCAGAGCAGTCTGAGGCTTACTCAAGGGAGGTGGTGTGGGCTAGTAATCGCCATTTGCAGGTGCGCAGAAATAACACTCAATAATTGATTGTCCAGCCTGTACTTTGCTTTATGAAAGTAAGAGTACATTTATTAAACACACACACTACTCTGCACCAATTTACAAATATACATAAGCTGTTGGAATTACTTTGTGACATTGCATAACATCTCCACCCCTCCCGCAGGGGGGGTGGGGTCTAGTACCACCACTCCCATGTATGCACATCATCTTGCCCCCTAATGCAGTGTGTTGAGCGTAACCTGGAGCGAGGGCCCTGCGCACTGGCACCATCCCAGTGGCGACCCACCCCATTACCTCAACACGCATTAAAAATAGGTTCACCTGCCCTAGTGACACATAACCCTGACTGAGCATCTTATATTGACCATACAGGATGCACCCCTACATATTCAGGGCTAACAGTCTGGGTTGTTCCTCACTTAAGCTCAGCAGCAAGAATACATGTTTACGCACACTTTAGAATGACAGTACTCAGCACGTTTGTGGATCATTAGAATGCATTGCAATTACAGCCCCTAAAGACATCACAGAGGAAATCACAGGATTACGCATATACAGCCAGACACCCTAGCAGGAATGTCTGGCAACATAAACCACTTTGCTTATGACATCACCTTACACAGGTACTTCACATTACATATGTGACCTTCAGTCCCTCTAAGAAGGAATAACCGTTAGTAAATGCAGTTCTGGTGCAATTACACCTCTTCACCTCCAGGGGATGCCCTTCTCCAGACATCCCCAACTCAGCCCTTCACTCGAGGAAGCACTTCTCATGACACCCTCAGCTGTAGAACAAAAGTTCCAGCTTAGAAGGTGTTGAATGCACACTGAGCCCTTGAGGGGTTATCCTTTTAACATCCCTATGAGACTTAGGGTGGGACTTATCTTCGTGCTGGGGGGAGACTGCGCTTCTCCAGCAGCTCCCCCAGCACCCTTGCACCAAGTTGGCGGTGGCCCGTCCTCCTGGGGCCACCACAAGCACCAAAACAACCGATTCTCAAATGCCTGGCAAGGCATTATGGGGCGCTTCGTGCTCCGCTTTGTGCATATCGCATGAGCGGCTCTCCCGCTGTGCCAGGGAGAGCCGCGATCCATCTGGCGCTTCGCGCCGCCTTCCACGCTTGGTGGGGGGCCCGGTCCCACCCGGACCCCCAGGTAAAGGATACGGCTCGGGGAGCCCACCCCCGGCCCCTCCTGCCAAGTGTCGGGGCCCGGTCCCACCCGGGCCCCGCGTTGCTTTGCTCCAGGGCTGGGGTCCCGGTCCCACCTGGGACCCCTGACTGCCTCCTTCGTTGGAGGGCAGCCTGGGGAGCTCACCCCCGGCTGCCCCCGCCGGCTCCCCGCACGGCCGGCCCCCTCTTCGGCTGCTGCGGGAGCCGGCCTCTCATTTCTGGTCTGCCCGCTCCGGAGGGCAGACACGCCGGATCCCGCTGTTTGGGCGGGGCCGCGGGGGAGTGCAACGGCACTCCCCCCTCCTTCCTCTCCACATGGGGGGGCGCGACGGCGCCCCCCTCCACCCCGGTCTCTTCGGGGCCCGGGGATGGGGTCCCGGGCCCCCTCCTCCTCCTCACGGGGGGGGCGCGACGGCGCTCCCCCTCGATCTTCTGTCTCGGCGGGGGTCAGGGTGGGCTCCTGGCTCCCCATTGGCAAGGATTTTCACGGGGAGCGCGATGGCGCTCCCTGACTTTGCTTCGGGCCCGGGGATGGGGTCCCGGGCCCCCTGGGGACCTCCTCGCGGGGGCGCGATGGCGCTCCCCCGCCTCCTCTTCACGGGGAGCGCGACGGCGCTCCCCGGTTTTACTTCGGGGCCCGGGCCCCCTGGGGGCTTCCTCGCGGGGGGCGCGACGGCGCTCCCCCGCCTCCATCGTCGGTGGGGGCCAGGGTGGGCTCCTGGCCCCCCAGGCAGGACACTTTCGCGGGGAGCGCGACGGCGCTCCCTGGCTCCCCTTCTCCTTAGGTGTCAAAGGTCGCTCACCTTCCGGGGGCCATATCTCAGCCCCTGGGGGTCCGATCTGCCCCATTTTCGCGTCTTCTTGCTCCTGCCACTGGGAGCACTCTCCTTTGCCCTCCGGGTCTCCAAGAGGGTGCATTCTGCAGGGAGCGGTCTTCACTGGCTCCCTGCGCCAGACTTTCGCCTGGCTCTCCTCCTGGGCCTCTCTTCTCCCTGCGCAGAGGCCCCTGCTTCTGCGCACCGGTCCTGGGCTCTTCTTCTGGCGCTGTTAGGGGCCTGGGGGGCAGTCAGGGGGTACCTCCTTCCAACTACCCATTGCCAGGCTCCAGCACCTTCCACCTCAGCAGACCACACCCCAGAGAGAGCTTCTCTTCCGGTGCAAGAACTTTTTAAAAGTTGAGTAGGGGGCTGGCAGGAAGTCTCTGTTGGTCCTATCAAACAGCGACATATCACTTCCCTGCCCCTGCTCCCTCCTTCTTGTCCAGCCTCTGGGCTGGTTCAAAATGGCGTCGTCCAGGGTCTCTGGCCACATGGTCTCTGAAACACGAGCCCTTCCCTCCTTGGTGCAGCCTGGTGCCTGGCACCAGTGATAGCTGCTGATGGATGAGCCTGTAGCCCCACCCATCTTCTTCTTCGTGGAGAGGAGGCCTTAGCTTGTGGAAAAAAAGGTTATCAATCCATCCAGCTGAGGTCAGCCCTCAGCCTGGCCCTGGTTATGACTGACTCAGAGAAATGTGACATTTCTGGATGACCCAAAAGCAGTACAAATATGACTTTGGACTCTGCAGAATACTTCTTCTCACACCCGTTACAGTGGACTTTAGTGCGTGTCTGGAATCTGTAGGCTTTAGGAAAGTGACACTAGCCCATGGGCTCCACTTATGATGAAGTGAAAAACACAGTAAAGCACACTGACTTTCCCTGGCATGTTTCTTCCCAGTGTATAAAGCCTATTCCATGTGTCCACCCAATTCTGCATAAGTCCTGCCACACCATTCACTTTGTAGCTGCTCCTGGACTGCGCACGCCAGGAATCTCCCCTGCGCAGCCCCTACACGTGTGCACACGCATGTACACAGGTGTCTGCATGTAACCAGCCCGGTGCCCCGTACTCCAGCTGCTGCGCAGCAACCTAGTCAAGCCAGGGGGACACCAGTAAAATCCACATGCAGTCTCTTTCATCTTGAGTTCACTGTGGATGAGTCCCAATTTATGAGGCTCTCCCACAGTAAAAGCTCAACACACAGGTGCTCAAAAAGCGAAAAATCCGGGCGGCCCATAGTGTCAGAACCACCTTCTAACACACGCATTTACCAAAACAAAGTTATTATATACTAAAAGTCTGTTCCTTTATTGCACCGAAACAACAATCATCTCATTGTGTATGATTTCAAGAAATTTTTAATCTCTATTGTTTTTATATTTTCCACAATTGGGCTGCCATTACATGGCGAATTAGGTGACACTGTCCAGATACTACCAGATAGCAAAGTCATTGGAAGCAAGTACTAAATACAAATATATTATTGTTGTTGAAGTTTTAGTTGTGATCATTATCATTACTGTCATTATCACTATCATTACTGTTATTAATATTATTATTATAATTATGGTTAGCGCTGCCGTTATTTTCCCTATTATTATTAGATTCATATAGCCCTTTTTCATATCTTGAGATGATACTAAACAAGAATTAAGAGGGTCATTATGATGGCGGCAAGACCGCCACCGACAGGCTGTCGGGGGAGGTCTCACCGCCATCGGGACCACCTTCTCCACCCGCCACATTAGGATGGCGGGTGGTGTGATGGCGGTCAGAAACACCGACCGCCACGCATCCAACGGGCTCCTTGAGCCCGCCGGTGTGGTGGAGAGCTTCGCAATCCTTGCATTGGTGGCGGGTGAACCGCCATGGAAAAGCTGGCAGAAAGGGA
Organism: Calotriton arnoldi; assembly: GCA_963921515.1. NCBI lineage: Eukaryota > Metazoa > Chordata > Amphibia > Caudata > Salamandridae > Calotriton > Calotriton arnoldi. The sequence continues at coordinate 562,274 of CAWUFW010007772.1, read as the reverse complement.
CATTGGGGGCCCATAGCTGGCCCCCCTTGCTCCCTGGCCCTAGGCTGTGGGCACTGGGGGGCACCATATCCCTGCACCATGTGGCAGGCACCACATGGTGCCTGCCACATAGTTCAGGGATATGTGTGGTGACCCCTTTTTGTCTTGCGGTGTGTGCTGCAGCCAGCAGCACACGCCGCAATACAAAAAATAGGCAATGCGACCGCCTCAGTGGCGGTCGCATTGTAATTCCTACTGTGGAACTGCCGCCTTGTAGGTGGGCGGTCCCAATTAGGAAACAATGGCGGACGGACTGAAGTCTGCCCGCCATCGTAATCAGCCCCTACGTTTGGAATCTTAGTCTAGGAGCTGTTGTTTTTTCACGTTTGAAATATTTAAATTATCTGATTTTGATATAACTTGGCTTTCTGCACGATATTAATCATCTTTTGCTGAGATTTAACAATGGTTCTTAAATAGCAATAAGTATCTCAATCATCCCACTGCCCAAAAAGTTAACATTACAACAGTTTTGAATCTAAATTATTTTTCAGTCAAGTGGCATCAGGGGAGCATCACAAGTGATTGACAAGTTGAACTGAATTACATTTTGTCCCCAAAATTACTTGATGCAACTCCTAAAAGTCACAGAAAATCTTGGGATATCATTGGATGCAACAAGAATGATAATACCATAGCAGCTTCTCTGAGGCAAGACATGTCTAAGATCCACCAATGCATCTTGTCACCATACAAAAATAGACCTGAATGCTTTTGCAAAATCATTTAGTTTGGAAGACACGTGCTAATAGAGTAAGATTGGCAGCCAGTAGATTCTGTGAGGAAAGCACCAGGGCCACACGTTCAAGAGTAGCCCAAAGAAACATGATGAAGTACTTCCTCAAGTATTCAGGACAATCACTATCCTAGGGAATCGTGCATTTTTAAAGTGGGGTTCCACTAGGATGGAGACCAGTCACAGAGTATTTGAAAACTTCACTCTAAGATGCCCATTTTTCCCTTCTTAAAGATGGGGAAGTTATGTCCAGGAATACTTAGATTGCTGTTATCCCTACTATGAGATTTGAATGGAAACCGTTTTTCCCATATAAGACTGTTAGAGGAGCCAAAGTGTTCTCATAGTTAGGGGGCTCCCACAAACTAGCATTCGGTCCTGAGTATAAAACCAGACCCCCAACCCTGACACATTGAATCTGGGCAAAATGGTAGTCCTGCATCCTCATCTGAAGCACTTGGCATTTAAGGCTATACAATGTACTGAGTCCCAGCAAGCAAACTCTTCTTGCTTATGAGTTTAAGGTCCTATAACAAATCATGTAGTTAACAAATCTACTTGACGATTTCGAGGATAACAAGGGTAGTAAAAAGATTCTTCCTCATGAATTTGATTTAATAGCTCTCACAGGTCCCCTCATTTAGTGAATTCCAATGGCATTAATTTTAACCTGTTATCTTGGAATGTGTCTGGAATAAAAAAAACATGGCTGATGGAAAATACCTGAATTTGAATGCAGTGCCACTCCAGGATACCAAGAATCTTAAATGTAAGCTAGAAAGAATAACTTGAGAGTCATGGCCGGGACTGTCTTAGCAACTTATGTTGCATCCAATTTACACTTTGAAGTTATTCACCTTCTCATGTTGCACTCTTAGATCCGCAAGTTCTACCAACCCCTAATTATTGTTGCCCCAGACATTTTACAAGTATTTCTGGTGAGTTTACAATAATTGTGAAAGGTAAGAACCAGATGAGAACCAGTGTAATTTTGTAGCTTATATAGATAAGATAACTGAATAAATTGTTCTCTAATTTTTCAAATTATTTTATGTTTTACCTTTAGAGAAATCCTGCCAACTACAGCATTCTTAGAAAGTGAGACACAGAGAGGGTTGGTCCTATAAGGAATGCAGGAATGCTTAATTAAAGTAATGGATTGAATCATACTTTATGCTTCTGGTTGCGCGATTTTGGAGCTATTGTGATCTTATGTTTTATATTACTAGAGCAATAATGTTGGTCCTACTCCAGATATCAGAAGGACAGGAGACAAATCCTACCAGTGTTTGCTCTTTCCTTTCCCATTACCATTTCGCCGTGACAATGTCACAGTCTAAACAATGATATGAGAACTGTAGGAATTGAGTGGGGAAGGAAGGAAGGAAGTAGCGGCATTCCTTAGCATTTCCACAAAAGTGGTAAAGGCCTGTAGACCATGAGAAATAAGCATAAATTATTCTGACACAATTTTAAAGTTAAGAAAACAGCATATGTGGAGGGTACATAGTCAGCCAAACCTATGATCTGCCTGCTCTATTTAGAGTTGTGTGAAATCGAAGCATTTACTGGCAGAGTACCCGCTGGTTCTGCTGGAGGAACCCTTCGACTGATGAATAACGGACATGGGTCATCGATCTAGGTTCCTAAGTCCTTTTGCCCTTTTTAAGGTGGACCTTCTGACATAATTTTTTTCATATTCGGGATTTCTATGAAAATCCTGGTAGTCCCGAATAGAAAAACAGAAATATACAAGGAGGCAGAGTCTTAGGGCCTATTTATGATTTTGGCGCAGTTGCGCCAGCTCTCCGCTGACACAGCAGCACCTAAGCCGTGCAAGAACTGCCCGCCTTATTACGAGTTGGTCCCTTGCCTTTCCTCTGGCGGTGCCTGGAAAGCAAGCACCACAATGGGAATGGCAAAACAATTCCGACACGGCATGAACGGTGATATTCATGCCGTGCTGGAACTTTGGGGGAATACCTTACTGTATCCCCATGCCGGGCGGCATTTGGGCCCTCTAGGGCCCCTTTTGTTCCTCCACCACCAGCATTTCTGCCATGAAATGGTTGGCAGTGGTAGAACTCGTAATATGCTCAGCGGGACTGCACCAGTCCCGCTGAGCATCTTACATTGTGGCGCAGCTCCGCCACTGCCAGAGAACAACTGATCCCTGGTGCAGCCGGTGGTCCTCCGTCGCAACAACTTTTAAAGTCGTAATGTGGCGGATGGTGGACCGCCACTGTGAGTGTGGCAATTGGAAGACTACTGCACTCATAATCAGGCCCTTAGTTTTTTGTCTTTCAACCCCCCTCTTTGGAAAAGAGGGGAAAACATAAAAAATGGCTGAACAGTTGCGTGAAACATGGCTGCTGCTCAGCAAACTAACAATACTTCAGATGAGCTGCACTGGGCAGCAGCTCCTCTGAAGGTGTAAAGATCTCTGTCAGGCAGATAAAGATCTTTAAATATGGCGGTGGTAATCCACTGGGGGGGGTGGAAGTTAACACTTTTGTCTCCCCTTGACAAATAGTGGGCTGCGTGCTATAACTCTAAATAACCTCTTTGATCTCTGAAATGGAAGTCAAACTCTTACAGCAGGGCAAGGTCCAACGACGTCGCTGGCGAGGGTCCTTCGAAGTTGGATACATTGTCATTGAGCTGTAGCTGAAGCCCTTGGTGTTGTTGCCAAAAACTCCAATATAGACAAAGCTGGATTTAGTGACTGCTGAGGGTGCTTGACCTGTCGGGTAGATTTGTCACCTCGCCTAGGTCCAAGCTTTTACCTTCACACTTGGTCATTTTTTTGGATCTCAAAGTCCTCCAGTAGGGCAAGTTCAGGGAAGGGCTCCACAAGGCCAGATACCTTTACCACAAGGTCAAGCTGAGCCTGTTTTCAGTGTGACAAAAAGATCCTAATGGGGGGGCGTGGCTAAACCACCCACAAGATGGCCGCAGGCTCCTGAATCTCAGCGTCACCTGGAGACGTCTTCCTCTTTTTTCTGCTGCGGCTGGCAGCTACGATGAGCCTCGATGAGCGGCATCGGGAGGTGAACGCAGGGGTCCAGGTATTTCAGGTTGTACACTCCTTCTGAGCGGTTTTGTCCTGTTTTCTCCCCCACTTCACTCTCCTTTTGTCAGGCGGCTACGGCCACCATTTTGTTTTTGTCATCACGGCTGTGCTTTGTTGTGCCCCACGTTTTGCCACTGGCTCCTGTTTATTCATGTGGCAGGTGCTTTTTTTAAATTGAGGCTCCCCCATGCCAGACAGCACTATCCTTTGGGATGCTTTAGGGAGTCTGCTTCGCTGTCACAGCACCAGTATAGCCCTCTCTTTTTGCTGCAGGCACTCATACTTTTTTGTTGCTTGGTCTCTTGATTGGGGTGCATCTCCACTACCTGACTTCTGCTCTGAATTCAGGCTTGCTTTGGTCGCGTTTCACCTGGATATACTGGGGCTCATCTGGAAACGATTGCTGGTGTGTTTCTTTCTTCACTTTTGCAGTCTCTTAAGTGTTTGCAGCTTACCTCTTCATCTGATTGGTCTCCTTTCCTATGGAACATACTATCCCAGCTTGTCAGAGGGTTTCAGTGTCTCATGGGGCAATGTCTTCCTCTCGCAAGGAGTCTGGAGCGTCTACTAAATGGCAGAAGAAGGATCCTGCCTCTCCCACTAAGTCTCCTTTACCTCTTACTCTCGAAGATCTCATGAAGGAAATAAAATTAAGGAAGGTGCAAACCTTAATCTGCAACAAGCCCAGCACATTGGGTCTCAGTCATCGGGGTCTTCATCACTGGGTTGCCCTAGAGGAATAATTCTTCTTTTTTTGGAGTATACTGAGTTACTAATGGTCCTGTCTGCAGCTAAACAAAGGAAACAAATGTTATGGAATGGTCAGAAAATCTTTTTCTCTCAAGATGTGTCCTGTGTTACTGCAGCTTGCCCTAAGGAATTTCTGTCTTTCCGTCCTGCCCTGCGGTCCATGAACGCTCGATATGGCCTTGTGCACCCATGTTACTTTAAGGTGACCTACAGGGAGAGATCTTTCTCATAAGCCCGGGCGGAGTTCGCGTAGCCGCGCTACGTGAACCTACGCGAAGCAGTAAAAAAACTCTGCAACGCTACACAGAGTTCCGCGAGCATGCAGAGTTGCTTGTTCCGCATGCTCAGGGATGCTCGCGAGACATTACTGATGTTCGGCAACGCGGATTGCGTGTTCGGGGGGAAATATCGCGCAAACTTTACCACGCGGTCGCCAATGGGCGCGGCCATCTTGTTTTTCTACTCTTTGCATGGTTCTGGGGCCTGTTTTTCATCCCTCTCCAAGCTTTTCAATCCTTTGTTTCTTACACTGTTTTTCTGATCTTGTTGATTTATTATCTATCCCTCGCTCTCCCTAAGTGTATATTTTGCGTTTTATTTCTACTTTTACTACGTTTTTTGCACTGTTTTTCTATTACTTGCTTTTTATAATTTTTTTACTTTCCTACTTCTTTTCCTGACTTTATTTTTTACTTCTACATTTTCTTTTCCGCCCCCTGCCCCCCCAGAACCATGGCTAAGGCTAGTAAGAAGGGGAAGGCCAAGGCTAGTGTGACCAGGAACGGCTTTCCTTGCAGAAGACGGTGCACGGAAGGGGTGCAGCCAAGGGCCCTGTTCTCCGAGGTGGAGGTGGCCGACCTTGTTTTTTTTGTACAGCGCCACCTCCCCTTAACCTTGGCGGTGGGCGAGGGTGCGCCGAGCAGTGCTTTGCTGCTCTGATGTCCGGCGCACCCACAACCAGCTGACTCACCGGTGGTCCGACATCTTGGACCGGGAGTAGGACCTGCTGGACCTGCTAGGTGTTGATGTCGTGGGGCTTGGTGAGTAGCTAATTATAGTACAATTGTGTGTTCTGTTCTGTGTTATTGCGAATATTATTTTTTTCCCAAATATCAAGAATGCTGCTGCTTACATGCAGGTAAGTTACGTTTAAAAATCTTATATTATGTGATTGTTATTCTTCTAGACACTAGACAGGTGCTCGGCGCAACTAATCTTACTTGTTTGCAACTTTGCGCTCGCTTGGGCAGATTATGTAAGAGAGTTTAGAGAACTTAAGTTAGGTAATGCTAGAGAAACTCCTTTCCTTTGTCATGTCACTAAGATAGTGGTGGTAGGTAGGTAGGTAGTTACTTAGTATTAGTTTGTAATTTTTTAGCAGTCCGCATGACGCGTCCTTGGTCACGTGCTGCTGACTCCAGTCCTTAGTAGAACCTTTTGTAGTTTGTTAGTGAGTGAGTAATATAGCAACTCATCAGCACATCAGCAGCAACCAACCAACAATTTGGTGTATGCAATATGCATGCGTCCATCTATGCATTTTTGAGGAGTAAAATAAATGGAAATGCAGACTTAGTGAACAATTGGCCCGTCAAAGGAGGTTGATTCATTGATGATTTCGAATGAGATTGAAACTTAGAAAAAGCAAATATATTTTTGGCAATTCATTTCCAATGTCTTTGGAATAGGCGGGCTAGATGGTACTTAGGTTTAGGATTCTGGAATCGGAATGGAACACTGGATTAATAATAACTAGACTGTCCGCGATACTACTAGTCGATCAGATTAGATAGTTCAATTTTATTGCAATTCTTGTTTCCTGCCCAAAAATGTTGTTAGAGCGTTTTTTAAATATTTTATTTGTTTCACACCAATCAATTTTTGTCTTTTTATTATATCTTAGATGATCAGCATCCAGGGGCAAGAAGACGGCCGGTCTGAGGCGGGAGCTGGAGATGCCTCCCAGGGCCAGGATCGCTCCTCTATCGAGGGATCTGCTGCTGGCCCCAGTAAGTCCTCCTGTTGTTAATATTAACTAGTTAATATTAATAATTATATTTCCCTAACTTTTACAGCACCTTATTTTTTCCGTAATATTATTTCCATTTCCTAATTCTATTTTTTTACCAAATCTTCTTCAATCTATCTGTTTCTAAATTCTTGTTATCCACCTACCTACTTAGTTATATTTTTTTTCTAGTGTCTAGTGTTTTTTTTTACATCAATATAACTGCCTCTGACTGTACTACTATTAGTCTGTCTATAGCTTGCCCAGTTGGCCACTCTTTATTTTTCAAATGTTTTAAAACTCAGATACACCAATAGCTCTAGCCACTGAGTCCAGTCCTTTGGGTTGTCCTCTTCTTAATCTTGAGAGGCTTTTCGACAATTGCCACCCACAAAATGCCCAACCAGATATTTTACTATTTTTGATAGGATAGGACATACTACTGTCTACTCTACTCTAGTACCTGATTTGTACTAGTGATGTATGGGGTGTATGTATTGTATTTTCAATCTTGCTACTGAAAGGCGTATATGGCATCTAAAAAATGTGTAATGTTTTTCTAGGCATACCGACCACCATTTTCACAATGGGAGGAACAAATTGTCTTCAATGAACAATTTGGTTATCTTCTTCAAGAAAATGAAGATAGCCCAAAAGGGGCAGGCGACGCCAGCTAGGAGGGAGCAGATGCGGCAGCTGCTGTAGGGGTAGGTGAGCCAGCAGCAGTGGCGGGCGGTGGTAAGTTATACTTATATTCCTTACTTATTGACAATAGTTACACACTCGCTGCAAAGGTGTACACTGTACTGTTGAGAGAGACTAAGTTGTTGTGAACAAAGGTTGAAGAAGACTCCCTTTACTTGGCATTGGCAATAGCATTAGCGGCAGGAGTTGGGTAATTAATGGCCTCTTCTATCTGACTTCAACTCAGCTGGGAAAGTTTTATGAAGAAGACTGAGAGTCAGACGACCTTGATGGATGCGTTGAACGAAAAGGGAAAAAAGGATGGAAGGAGGACAGTCGACATGTAATATATGACTGGCAGAGAAGGATGCGTGGGATGCATAGGTGGCTGATAGGAATCGGATGCATGGGTGGTTGAAGGATGAGTGGAAGGTGAAAGAACGGATGCCTGCCTGGGTGGGTGAAACTGTATGGGTGATAGGAAGAATCCTTCAGGGGGTTTCATGGGTCAAACTCAAAGGTAAGTAAGGAAGGGCGCATGGGTGGTGGTTTAAAAAAAATTACAAATGTATGTTGTTGGTGAAAGGTTTGTTGAGAGATTAAGAAGAATGATAGCCATGTTTACTTTGAATGGATGGATGCCTGGATGGTATTCAATCATCATAGCATAGGTGGAGACTGTCACTGGATGAAGACAATGTAAAAGAAAAATAAACCGTGCCAGAGTAGCAAAGCCAAGGAGAATAGAATAACATTAGAATAAAAAAAATATAATGCTAGAAGAGCAATGCAATGATAAATGGAAAAATCGCTGGGAAGAGAAACAAAGACAGTTTTTTTTCAAGGGTTTTGATTCAAGGTTGTATTTCAGAATACTCCCTTAACTCACAGTAGTTTGCAAGCACACCATATATATTGTTTATGTATGTACCCATACCCACCCATTATCAAGCACCTCCCTCCGACTCCGAGGCCCACTCCCTACCTATGTCATTTTCGACTGTGTCAGCCTGCCATGGGTGGCCTATCGGCTGCATGGTTAAGCAATTCACGTCGTCCCATATATAATCAATGATCATTTGGATCAGATATTATCTACCTTGTTGTAGTAGTCAGGGTGAAAGTGAAATTGAGCAGTTGCCATTGATGTAACAGAGTATGGCCATAATAGAAAAATAAGATAATTGTGTAGTTGTAGACTACAGCTGCCCCACCTGCAGACAGTAGTAAAACAAATCATGTGAGTCTGCGACACGAGCATGTCTGTCTAGGGCGCAAGCTGACTGAGCTGGCATGCCAAGGTTAATTTAGCTAAACAAGAGAGAGCGAGAAGAAGAAGACTTGTCTACTCCATAGTGCCTAGTAGTAATGCCTGAAACTCCCACAAATGTTAGATGCCGAGGAAGTGGGAGGATACCACAAATGTTATGTACTGTGCTTGCTAGTGTTACTGTGCCACTATGTGTAGAATTAATTTTGTGTTACTGTTTTGCTAAGAGTATTGGTTACAATTGTATTTTTTCTTTCTTGAGATAGCTACTCCTTGCCAACCAAAAGCACAACCAAACAGGAAGGAGTTAGCAGCTATGGCCCGGCGCCGGAAGCTGGAGACCATCTGTACCGAAATATCAGCTGCTGGTGGCTGTGGCGGAGGAGGAGGAGGAGGCGGTAGCAGCTGCAGCCTCCTCCAATGCCCCGGGCCCCAGCCAGGCCCCCCAGTGGTACGGCGCCGTGGTCTGGCAGCCACCCGCCACACTTCATTGAACACAGCTGGCCCCCCGTGGATGCAACTGTAAAGCATTCATGCGCTGCATGCTCCCCCGGATGGCGCGCCTAGAGGAGCAGATAAAGGTCCTGGAGAGTAACCGGCGAGCCCGCCGCTAGAACTCCGTCGCCTTGCCCCTTTTGTAATTTTGTTTGGGTGGGAATTGGGCGTTGGGGAAAAGTTGGGGTTTATATTTATGGACAATGGATTGGACATTGGACTCTTTATCTTGGACATTGGTTGGGGTTAGGGAGAGGGGTGGGTCAGGTGTTGTGGGTTTTTTCCATTAGTTTATTTTGTTAGGGGAATACATTATTTATACTTAAAGCTTACACACGATGTAAATGTTTTGTGGGGGGGTTTCTCTTTTACTTCACACGGTTTCCATTGCTGCTGCAGGGCCGCAGCCAGTTTTGGATTGAAATAATCTGCCGGTAGTGTAACACACCAACAGATAGATGCGGTACCCTCACTTGTGACTTGTCCTACTAGCACTGTCAGTCCCTCCTCCTAGTCTATGCAGTCTGCAACTGGACTCGGAAGGGTGTGGGTGTGTAAATTAATGAATTAATTTCCATATTATTAATTATGCCTCCCCCAAACTTCTTCTCTTACCTGTGATTGATGTTTATTTATATTTAGGCAAAGCGATGACTGCATTGTGATGATGGTTTGGTTTCCCAAGATGCCATGGTGGTGGTGGTGGTAGTAGTAGTAGACACTGACGGTAGCATTTCCAAAAAAAGAAAATGAGACAGTCAGTCGCCTGAGGGAGACTCGGGAATGAGTAGTAGAAGTACAGTACACAAGAAGACTGCCAAACAAGAAACCATGATGATGATAAGCAATGCAAAGTAAAATAAAACATAATGGTGGCGGGGATAGCCTAGTACAAGTTACAAACTGAAGTTGACTCGACCTATGAAGTGGACAAGCGTAACCTTTAGTGCTGGAAGGATGATGAATCGATGCTGGCAATAAATTATGATGGATTATGTTCCTCTGTCAAAAAAATTCACTTGCGAATACTGAGCATGGGTGGGCAAGCTGAAAAAGATCCTCGCCCTGCCTTGAGTTAGTGATGCTTTCACCACATCTGCCCCAGCAAGTGTGTGATCAATTATTGGTGTAAATTTAATTTAGTCACACCTCAATATTAATCACACAGCCCGGGGAAGAGGGTTGGGGTTTGATGAATGGTTGGGAAGGGGTTTTTGATGGAAAGGTTTGACAAAGACAAACACAACACATGGACAACACACAATCTTGGCAGACGACCATCATAAATCTGTTAAGGGAGAAAAAGGAAATGCATGCATGATGATGACTTGATGAGTAGTACTAGACTAGTAGTACAGGGCAGCAGTATATTATTAATTATTATTATTAAGCAATTGCCTTGCCTGTCTGCCCCCAGAGAGACCCAAGTTACATACATTTTATGTTCTGCTGTTGTACCTGGCTTCCTTTTAAAGCTAGCAAAGAAAATATAAAAATATCTGTAGGAGTCAAATATAAGCAAACATAATAAACAACAACACACACAGTCGTAATGATTGAAGAGAAAAAATGAATGAAATGAAATGATGATACTATAACTATGTTATGGTCAAATTGGGAGTTGCATCTCGGCATTCCTTTTGGTCCTCCCTTCCATGGACTCTCCGTCCGTCAATCTTGGGTGCCTGCCTGGCGGATGCGGATTGGTAAGGTAAGTGTGAGTTGTTTTTCCCTGTATAGCACAGGGTAAAGGCCGGCCTGTAAGTGTAGATGGAAAAACAAAAGGGATATTGAAAAATCAAGGAGAAAAGTAAAGTTAAACTGCATAAATTAAGGAGGAGTGCAACAAGAAAACTTTCAGAGGCTGCATGGCTAAATCATGTCTACTCTGTTTCCAGCATTAACCTACAACAACACAACAGGAGCAGGCCCGCGGCGCCCACCCAACCTCCACTTAGCTTAGATTTTTTTTGAGCCAGACAGCACTGAGCACACATACACAGCAACATGGCATTTTCCAAATTAACTAACTAAATCAATGCACTGCTGTCTATCATACCACCACACTCGCCTCCACCACTACACAGACATGTAGGTCTGGTGTTGTTGTTGTTGTTTTCCTTTTAGGCCACTTCATGAAACGCCCCAAGTTATTCCATCAGTCATCTCCGATCCTACTGACTGACTGCGAGTATGGTATGGTCATCATGGTGTCCAACTCTGTAGTGTACCAAGTGAGTCCAGAATCAAAAATGCAATGGATCGGCCTGCAGTAGTACGATTTTGTTATTGAACAACAAGAAGGGAAACATTGACTTGAGTTACTTTTTTGTGTGTAGATTAAACAACAACAACACAAACACCAATCACTCAGAGTCAACGTCCAATGCCTGCCATCATTTACCTGTTCTTGTGGGGCAGTCCCTCTAGGCTCGGAAAGGAGGATAGCTATAGTCAGGTTCTTTGGAGGGACTCGACGAGGCGCGCACACATTTCACATTTCTTGTACTATTCTCCATCCAATGTCTGGCTTGAGGGAAATGGATTTAGGGCAAGTCAGGACTGGAGCAGGACTCAGAGGAGTAGACTTACTTCTACACTGACTGCACACAGTTGCAACTCCAATCCAGCAATAAAAGAGTAAGACGGTGGTGATGTATTTGTTGTGATTCGAACCTGAAAGACAGTGACACACACAAAAAATAAAAGTAAATAACGTTCCTTTAGCCGTATCTTTTTGGGGGGCTTTTTTTGGGGCGTCAAAAAAGAAAGTAACAAGTTGAAAGCCTAGTTGTTGTCAGGGAGGTAGAGCTCGTCCTCAAACTCTGGTGGTTCACCCAGAAGTAGGTCATCTAACACACTACTTCTATGACCTAAGTCGCCGTCATCATCTTCCTGCTGTGCTACTTAAGGTATGATATAATCCGGTGGTATAAAGTGCTGATTCATTTTGATCATGGTTAACCTCTCCACGTTTTGGGGCGAGAGACTGGTCTTTCTCACTGTCAGAACGGCACTAGCAGCACTGAAAACATGCTTAGAAGAGACACTTGCAACAGGGCAAGCCAGATAAATTATCGCCAGCCTGCTGAGCACTGGCCATTGGCGCCTTTTCCCATACCAATACAGCAATGGGTTTTGATCAATGTAGACCTCTGTTGGGTCATCCAGATAGGCCTGGTCCATCTGCTCAATGCTCAGGGATGCTCCGCTTTGCTCGGCCTCTTTTGCCTTAGCCTCAGCACTGGACCTAACAAGCCCTTGCTGTAGAAACCATTCCTGTGCCGATTTTGGTGGGGCTGATGCTCCTGTTCTTGTTGTTGTTGATGTTATTCTTGGTGTTGTTGGTTGTTTTGGCTGCTGTGAGCCAACCGCACTGCCCTGAGGCTCTGAAGTTGAACTTGACTCCGGCTGCCCTGCGGCAGTACTTGTTGTAGCCTGGAGTCGTGGGCCTCTAATTCCCAGACGTTCTTTTTCTAAGCGACTGGCTTCCACAGCTATCCAAGTTTTGTAGTTGGCAACATCCCCTTCTGAAAAAGGAATCAATGTGTTCAGTACTGGTTTGTACTGTGGATACAGAATTGTGGCACAAATGTAATGGTTGCATGACACAATGCCTCTTTGCACCCTTGTATTTTCAGATAAGCAAAGGGTTAAGCTCTCCACCAACTCATATGCTTCTCTTTTTTCCTCCACACTTGCGTACATTGCAGACACCCCCTTCAGCTGTTCCTGTAGCATGTGCAACAATGGGATTGCTTGGCCCATAGTACAATCCTCCTTGCTGACTGTGAAGAGCTCGAAAGGAAGTAGCATCTCTGTCAGGCATTTAACAAGGCCCCATTAGTCCATCTCAATGATCATGCCTTTCACAGTAGCATCCCCTCTTTGCATGACATATTCATTAATTGGTCTGTACTGCTCAAACAGACGTTCAAGCATGTAATAATTTGAGTTCCAACGTGCTGGCCCTTCCTGGATGAGTGCTTTAACTGGCATTTGATGCTCACGTTGAATGATCCTCAGCTGCTTCCGGGCTTTAAAAGAATGGCTGAAATGTGTGCAGATTCTTCTGCAGGTGGTCAGTAAGCTGCTGAATCGGTCTTCTTTTTTCAAAAAGTCTTGAACAATGATGTTAATGCAGTGCGCCAAACACAGGACCCTGAAATAGCCACCATCGGCCATGGCCTTAACTATATTACTGCCATTGTCCATGGCAACAAAACCAATGGTAAGCCCTCTTAGTCACAGCTATTCAAAGACTGTGAAGAAGTACGGAGTCACAGTGATGCTGAATATGAGATGTTTATTTCAGGTTTCATGTGTAGGAAAACGTCCTATCCACCAGCAGACCCAACAGCAACTGACTAGAGCACTAGGCAACAGAATCTTACATTCTACATGGAATTACATTAATGAATGTTCCATTACAAATGCACAATAAACATGAAGCAATACCACACACCTTCCCCCAAGCATAAAAAACAAAAAGAAGAAAGTAAACCTTAACAACATAACAAGATACCTATTTAGAAACAGTCACATAGATTTCCAGGAGCTTTACATACGCGAGAACTCCTGCGTAGTGGAGTGACAACCTTGGAGGGAAGAGAAGATTTATTATGTTCAGAGAATGTATTAGGACACCTGGGAGTAGTTTCTCGCATGAGGGCAATCCTACTCAAGTTCCAAAGGCGACCATCATTGAGCTTAACAGCATTGTGAAACAATTTAGTCACCTTAAAGGGAGAAGAGAACTTTGCACCAGAAAACTTCTGTGGCAGACGTACCTTCACACGGTCACCCACACGTACAATTGTGCGAGAGACAGCATGTCTGGCATCAAAGTTTATTTTTCTCTTGGCAAACTTGAGATCTTGTTGAGCTCTCCATTGAGAATCTTGGCTAGTAACAACATCAGTACCTTTCCCTCTCATCCAAGACTGGAACATGTAAGTGTTTGGGGTGCGACCTCTGAATAATTCAAAGAGCATCTTTCCAGTAGTTTCTCGCATGAGGGCAATCCTACTCAAATTCCAAAGGCGACCATCATTGAGCTTAACAGCATTGTGAAACAATTTAGTCACCTTAAAGGGAGAAGAGAACTTTGCACCAGAAAACTTCTGTGGCAGACGTACCTTCACACGGTCACCCACACGTACAATTGTGCGAGAGACAGCATGTCTGGCATCAAAGTTTATTTTTCTCTTGGCAAACTTGAGATCTTGTTGAGCTCTCCATTGAGAATCTTGGCTAGTAACAACATCAGTACCTTTCCCTCTCATCCAAGACTGGAACATGTAAGTGTTTGGGGTGCGACCTCTGAATAATTCAAAGAGCATCTTTCCAGTGGTAGAGTGAGGGGTCAAGCGGTAAATCATGAGTCTTTCAAGCATTCCGGACTTCCAGTCCCTGCCCTGTTCTTTAGCTAGTTGAATAGATTCTTTAAGAACACGGTTGAACCTCTCCACCATACCATTGCACTCAGGATGGTAGAGAAAACAACGTTTGTGTTTGATTCCTTTCAAGGCCAAAAACTCCTCCATCTCTCTTGACACAAGTTGGACCCCATTGTCAGTCAAGAGAGATTCTGGGAGTCCCTCCCTGCAGAAAATGTCTTCCAAAAATTTAGTAATGTCTTTTGTCTCAATGCTCTGTGTCACTTTAACTTCGGGCCATCTAGAAAACATATCAATTAACACAAGAACATAAAACTGTCCCATCTTACTAGAAATAAGCCCCAAGAGATCTAAGGCTACATGTTGCCAACAACGAGTGGGTGGTTCTCGTATGACCATGGGTTGTACCCTAGTCTTGTAAGCCTTATCGCAAGCATTGCACTCTATGCAGTCTCTTATCATTCATTCCACAAGAATATCAATGCCCGGCCACCAGAAATGAAGGCGAACCCTTTCCTTAGTTTTGCAAATGCCTTGGTGTCCCTGGTGAGCCAAATGGACAATCTTCTCTCTAATAAGTGATGGAGGAACGAGTCTGGTACCTCTCCAAAGCAAGCCACCACCCACTGAGAGTTCTTCCCGAACATTCCAGAATTTCCTGACACTTTCGTTCAAAGTCTTGATGCCAGACCAACCCTCAGACACCAACCTGCACACCTCATTTATAACCATGTCATTCTTCATAGCCTCTTTCCATTCAGCCTCAGAGACTATACCTTCTATAATCTCGCACACCTTGAAGTCATCAATCTCCCACGAATCATCAGGGATGTCACCACACTGTTTAGGCACTATGCGAGAGAGGCAGTCAGCAATCTTGTTATCTACTCCAGGAATGTACTTCACAACAAAGTCAAAGTCTTGTAAGGCTATCACCCATTTACATATCCTGGAGGAGATGGCATCTAGACCCTTTTTACAGAATGCGTCTTTTAACGGCTTGTGATCTGAATGGACAACAAAAGAGCTTCCCCATAGAATTTTTTTTAATTTCTTGATGGCCAAGAAGATACACAGAGCTTCTTTCTCTATTACTGAATATTGAAGTTCTGGGCCAACAAGTGTCCTAGACAGGAACAAGATGGTCACTTCTTTTCCGTCTCTCACTTGTTTAAGAACATCGCCCAAACCCTCAGAGCTGGCGTCAGTGATAAGAATGGAGCTCGAAGAAGAGTCAAAACTCTGAAGGGAGGGAGCTGAACTTAACGCCTTTTTGATGTCGTCAAACTCCAACTGGCACTGGGCCGACCAAGAAAACTTCACACCTTTTTTTAAGAGGGACCTTAAAGTGAACGTTCGGCATGCAAATTGAGGTACAAACTTATTGTAGTGCTCAGCCATTCCTAAAAAAGTGACGAGTTCATCTCTGCTCTGTGGAACGGGAAGTTCTTCAATGGTCCTTACAAGGCGATTCTTAGGTTTGACTCCACCCTCAGTCAAGCAGTGACCCAGGTAATCTATCTCAGAGAGGTTGAATTTGCATTTGTTCTCGCGCAAAGTCAAGCCTCGCGTACCAAAACGTTCTAGAACGACCATTAGCCTGACATCATGTTCTTGTTGAGATGAGCCATGAACCCGGACATCGTCTTGATAAATCTTAACTCCATCTGCACCTTTCAACACGTCTTCCATGACTCTTTGGAATACGGAGGCTGCGGAGTTCAAGCCAAAAGGAAGACGAGTGAATTTGTAGGTTCCAAAGGGAGTTATGAATGCAGTCAAATTCATAGACTCATCATCAATCTTAACTTGATGATAAGCCGCCCTGAGGTCAAGGGTAGAGAAAACACGTGCATCTCTTAATTGGGCTAGCATCTCCGTAATGTTAGGAAGAGGGTATCTGTCGGCGACAACTGCGCGATTGAGGGCATGGAGGTCCACACACAAACGCACTTCACCAGAAGGTTTGCGCGCGAGCACAACCGGCACCAACCATTCGCTTGCCTCGGTCTCGACTATGATCCCTTCTTTCTTTAATTTCTCTAGTTCAGAGCGCATGGATTCCCTCATGGACAAAGGTACACTACGTACTTTGCATGTTACAGGAATGGCATTAGGCTTAAGCGTGATTTTGGGTGTGTAATCTGAGAGACAACCCAATTATTCACTAAACACTTTTTTAAATTCAGAGTGTAATATACTGCTGGAATCAGCTTCAGGCATAGCCCCATTAGGAGCAATCTCACTCGAAATAACATTCAGAGGGACCAGATGTGGAGAAATGTCCCTAAGAACAATGCAAGGGTCAGCACCGGGGACCAATGACACACCCAGATCAGCCTGATGGAACCAGCTAATAATACTGTCCCTCCTACAAGAGATGTATACCTTCCCTGCAGTTAGTCTTCCCTTGTATTCTATATTGCTCAAGAAGTAGCCAAACAATTTTATGGGTTGCCCTCCGTAAGCCAGGGGCTTAATGTCAGGTTTGTAGACTCTTACCTTCCCACTGAGTTTCATGTCAAAGAACTCTTTTGGAATGAGGGAGATCTTAGCTCCCGAGTCGAAAAGCATTTTAATGTTGCAATCACTTATCAGTACTTCATCCACAGGTCCTTTACTCTTGATTTGACCATTACGTACTAGAATTTCCCCACAGTGTAGCTCATCATAATCGGAATCACTATCATCTTTAATAGAAACTTCCTTGACCCGTCTGTCCTTTTTGTACTTTTGAGCTCTACAAGCTTTGGCTATGTGACCAATTTTCCCGCAATTGCGGCATTTAGAAGAAAGAGCGGGGCAGGACTTGTCATTTGCAAGATGACGAAACATGTCACATCTGTAACATTTTATCTTGGAGTTTCCTTTGAATTTAGAGGCAGAAGAAGAATGGGGAGCTGGAGGAGTTGGAGTAGATTCACGCTGCTTCCAAACAGGTTTTATGGGTTTTTTAGTAACAGAGTGAACCTTCTCCTCCAGGACACCATTTTCTTTTTTGATTACCTCGACACAAGCAAGAGAGTGTTCTATCCTCTTTGCTATGGAAACGACCTCATCTAATTTAGGGTCATCTTTCTGCCAAAGTTCATCTTTTATTTTCTCAACATAGCAACCAAGCATAAATTGATCCCGAATACGCTCCTCAAGAGACGCATCAAATTTACAGGTAGCACCCAATTTGCGGAGAGCAGTGATATATGTCTCCACAGTTTCTTCAGGCTTTTGTACACGCTTTCCAAAGTGGTACCACTCTAAGATAGTGCTAACTTTCGGAAGATAGTGCTTATCGAGTTTTTTGAGGCAGATTTCGAATTAATTGAGAGAATTAGACTCACTGTCACCCAAATCAGGAAGGTGTTCGAATACTTCCTGACCTTCAGAGCCTAGGCAATGTAATAATAAAGCTGATTTTCTTTCTGCGCTAAGTGATACCCCACAAACACGTGCATAGTTCAGGAAGACCTTTTTCCATTTGGACCAGCGTATAGTGGAATCACCAGGGTTAGTGAGAAAGAATGGTGGGGGTGTAACGTTTTGCATATTGTAAATAATGAATTAAAGTAAACGTCACTAGCGTAATGAGCAAGTTACTGTACTCCTCGAACAAGGAGTTAGGTAAGTATGTGATATTATCACCAATGACCTGAATCGAAGTGGACGTTGCTGAAGTAGTATATAAATGTTTATAGGCGAAGTCACATATGCTGTGCACATCAGCGCGTAAGAAGAATAGATGAATGAGCAAGGAGAGTATTTATAAAGACACACGTAAGCTGAGTGTATCAGCGTTATATAACAGTAGATGAAATGAACATGTTACACGATGTGTGTGTCAGTACAGAAACCATGTCAATATACTCTCAATGATTGGCAAATGGGCTGTCCGTGTCAGTGCAGAATAAATAAGAAGACAGCCGAAATAAAGAATAAATATGTTTCCAAGAACTGACACGCAGGATGCTGTGCGTATCAGCGTCGTTGGATAAAAGATGTCTGGGACAGTGTAAGTGGTAAAGTGCTAAATAACAGCTTAGATGCCAATGTGAGCTGAATAATTAGCAAATGGGCTGTGCGTGTCAGCGCTGAATAAAAAAAATAATTGAAAGCCCCAAATAAAAGATAAATACGTTTGTAAATGACACGCAAGATGCTGTGCGTATCAGCGTCATTGAATAAAAGGCATCAGGGATACTGAAGCGGTGATGGGTTGGTAATTAGCCAAGAAGTCAATAATCTTCGTGGGCGCGTGGTTGGAAAACCAACAAGCTTTGGTAATAAATAAGTTTGTAATTGACACACAAGATGCTGTGCGTATCAGCGTCGTTGAATAAGGGGCATAAGAGACGCTGTAAGCGGAGATATGTTAAGTATCAGCTGGGAAATCAATTAACTCCGTGAGCGCGTAGCTGAAAACGAAGAAGCTTCGGTTGCTAGGTAACCGTGAAGCCGCTCTACATGGGTGCCCTTGTGACATCGCACGTCGAGATCTTGAAGAAAAGGCACAGAGGAATGGCGGTGCTCACGAGATTTCTCGTGCAGGTAACGGAGCTTTTATTTTAAATAATGCAGAAGGTGGCGCGCACACAACAGATCCAAGCGACCAAGTTCAAAGTACATTAAAATTGAGTAATGTCGCGCTGTTTACACTTTGAAAGCACTTTGAAAAGAACACGCTTTGAGGAGGTGGATGACTGAAACAAGCGTGAAAGTGTGAAAGCGCAAGGCAAGGTAGCCCGGTTTAGTAGAGGCAAAGTCTTGAAAAAGTGAAGCGCGTGTGGCAAGGTTGATCAATTAAGTAGAGGCAGAGCAATATGCGCACAGTACCTTGCAGTTTCGTTTGAAACTTATCTGTGTTAGGACGTTTTCTTTTTTTTCTTTTTGATCACGTAGTAGTTTTCTTCCTTGTGATGAGAGATGGTCTTGTACGGTTATATAGTACTCCGCTCGTCGCCAGTGTGAAGAAGTACAGAGTCACAGTGATGCTGAATATGAGATGTTTATTTCAGGTTTCATGTGTAGGAAAACGTCCTATCCACCAGCAGACCCAACAGCAACTGACTAGAGCACTAGGCAACAGAATCTTACATTCTACATTCCATGGAATTACATTAATGAATGTTCCATTACAAATGCACAATAAACAATGAAGCAATACCACAAAGACCTTGCTGTCAAAGTCTTCCAAAATGTTTGCAGCAGTATGAGATTTCTCCATGGCGAACATGGCTACAGTTGCATGTTTCCAAGTGGCATTAAAAATCTCAGTAGTGTCAACAACACCTGCTGCAGATATCTTTTCTCTAACCCCAACAAAAGAGATCCAGTGTAGTGATACACATGTAATCAGTGGCTTGGCAACTGGTCCACATGTCTGTTGTCAGGTGGATAGTGTGAACAGCACTCTGCTGCAAAGCTTTTCCAAGCAATTCCAGCACGTCGTGATGTGGTGCTGGAACAGCAACTCTGGCGAAATAGGACCGACTGGGAACCTTCCATTTTAGGCAGATGGCTGTCACAAATTCAAGAAAACCCACCCCTTCCACAAAAGAGAAAGGGAGGAGGTCCAGCACTCACATTGTAGCCAGCTTCACGTTGTACAAACGTGCCGTTGGGTGGTTGCGTTCGTACTGCCCCTCCGACCTAAACATGCTGAGAATGGTAACCTGGATTTTTTTCTTTTCTGGTGCCACTGATGCAGGTGACTTCTTGACGCCAGATGTTGTTAGGCTCAACGCAAGTTTTTTCGTTGCGGTACTCTCTTGCCTGGGACCCCTTGGTGTCTCAGCCTGACTCTTAGTCTTGTGCCACTGCAATGTTGCTGATGAGGATGTGGGCGGTACCACTGCACTGCTGGGGACAGGGCTACTTTGTGTACCAGAGAAAATGTCTCCCTCTTGTTCACCTTCCACCATGATCGGATCTTCTACTTCTTCATCCCCACCAACAACAATGGGTGCAGTTTTTTGGCCGCTAAGGTGCGCCTCCCACTGGATCAAGTGGTGTTTTTTCAGATGGGTTGTTTGGCCTCCGGTACCATAGTTTGTACCAAGATTACCCCTACTAACACCTTGTCCACAAATGGAGCATATAGCAATGTTCTAAGTCCCAAACTGGGGAGGTCAACTTTCTGGCGCTGCTGGTACCACTTGCAATGCCGGATGAACTGGTAGGTGGGCATGAAGTTTGACTCTCTGCAGTACCTACTTCTACTGAGGTGGTCATGGTGGATGTAAGTCGCTGCCGGCGAAATATGGAAGCTGGAGGTGTTGTTGGTGGTATTATGTGTGTTGGTGGTATCCGTGCCACATCCCTCACAGCATTTTGGGATGGGATAATGTCAGTCTCCACTGGGGCGGGACTAATGTCCATGATAACTGGCTTGTCATCATCATCCTCCTCTTCTAAATCTACCTCCATAACTCTAAGGCTTTCTGGAACCTTCCTTTTCCCTAGCCTTGTCTCGTGGCATGTCTCACTCTCAGACTGAGGTGGCTTCCAAGTGGCGTCTAGATCATCAGAAGGGGGGCTTGCAGAAGAAGTTGATGGACGAACCCTCCTTTTCCTTGCTGGGGATCTGGAAGACAATGGATCTTCTGAAAGAGTGGCTTGCTCTTCTTCTTCCTATGCAGGAAGCTTGATCTCCTGAACTGCCCTTACTTCGGGAGGAACAACTACTACTGGGGGCGGTGGTTGCGGCTGTTGTTGCCCACTTATCTGAGTTTCCTGCATTGATTGGGTACTACTTTGTGATAAGTTAATTTCAACATCACTGCTCGTCGGCTTCGACTGGCTGTCTCTGCAACAGACATGGGCTTGGACCTAGGTTGGTGGGGTGGGTCCACCGATGCGGGGGTGCTGCTCCCAGCTTGCTTCCCCGACACTGCTGCTGCAAGTGCAATTTTTTTTCCCCAAAAAGATCTTGGGCGACATACTGGTCTTGGTAAGTGGCAGTACCTTCTTCTCACTGGCAACTTTCTTGGTACTGGACCTGGTACCTTTCTTTGGGGCCATCTTGAAGATGTCAGCAGCACGCAGTGGCACAAGTTGAAGAGATGTCTGTGGTCACACGTCACGTGACGTTGTGCGCAGAAGGAATTCTGTCTGGCAGTACAATGGGTGATGACATCTCCTCCTCTTTTGTGCACCTAAAAGCAAAGAAGCAAGAAGATCATCAGTGAAACGTGGCATTCATTGTTGTGGTTCAATTACTACTAGTACAAACAAACAAATATAATATATAACTTAGTGTGTGGTCACACTTGTTAGTCTTATTAATATTATTACATTTATTACCTCAGTTATTAAAAAAACTTAACAATACAGTGTAGACATTTGTGAGACTTTGACAAAAACAAGGGCTTTCATGGTTGGTGTACTAGTGTACAGTACACTGAGGAAGGATAGGAAAGAAAAAGAACAACAACAAAAATAGAAATATAACGGACCCGGTTTGGCATTGTGCATTACGTGAGATTCAGCATTCAGGGAGCTGCAGCTGACAATGGATAGAAGCAATAAGCCAAGAGGAACAAAGGAAAGACATGCAGGCCTAATGCAGAAGCACACTGGCTTTATTCACAAAATAGCCGCCAGCCACATAGCCAGGCCACAACAGCAAGAAAGTGAAGACAGACAATGCAGACCTATGGCAAAAGCACACTGGCTGCCTTCACAAAACGGCCACCAGCCACATGGCCAGGCAAGCCACCCACAACAAGAAGCAATAAGCCAAGAGGAATAAAGGAAAGAAGGTCTATGGCAAAAGCACTACCACCACCACAAAATGGCCACCAGCCACATGGTCAATCACTCACAACAACAGCAAGCAGGAGGCCTGGAAAAAAATGAACTCAAGCAGGCCTATATGGACACAGACTTTACAAAATGGCCCCTGGCCACACGGGGAGGCTCAGCCAAGGCAAATGCTGGCCCACTATTACAAACACACTTACACACTGGCCAGACAAAGGAGGCATGCTAATCAACACAGCTTTAATACAACAATGCCAACAACGAAAATCCACAGGGCTAAAAAAGGTTTGCAAGTTACACAACAACCACACACATCCAACAAAGGCATTTATTTAACACACATGAAAAAAAGTGAAATACCTAAAAAAAAACACATTTTGCATTTCAATCAAATGCCATCCATGCCCTAAATGATGTTTAAATTCAACAGACACCACAGAAACAGTTGTTTCATGCACCCATGAGTAGCTCTGGGCCTACTGGCTGAAAGGCCTATTGGCAGACTACTGGGCTAGTAAATTAAATAAATATTGCAATTTGATTTCAAAAGTTGTAGAAAATGTAGTGAACTGTGCAACATGTTCCCTTTATAAAAGAAGAAAAATTACTTACGAAGAAACAACTAGGCCCCTACTGAAACTACAGGCCACCCACCACAATAAATTTAAAAAAACGATGCCCCAATCAAACAAACAATACTAATTTTCCAACTTACTTGTGAAATCTCAAATTCAAAAGTCCTCAAATCCAATGATATATGATGCAGCAGAAACAAAGAGGGATCCTTCCAGCTCCAAATCCAAATGAAAACTGAACAGGAGATGGACAAAGCACTGGGAGGGGCCTGTTGGACAGGAACAGGAAGTTGGAGACTCTGGGGCGCTTCCTTCCTCTTAAAAAAAAAGTAAAATAAGAAAAAGGACTCCTTGCACAAAGAAGTACAGCCAAATGTCAATCTGAGGAGTTTTTTTAATCCAAATCATCATTTCGAGAAGGTTTTGATGCTGCTCGAGAGAGATTCTTCTCCAGATTGCAAATTCTGTGTGTTCGGGATTACGATCTTCACAAAACTTCCGCCGGAAGTCCGATAGCGCGCCAGAATGACGTGTTCACGATCGCACACTCTCGTGGGACCGTGCAGCCAGCTACCAAATCTCGTGGCGCTCGCGAACGGATGGGAAATCTCATCGGCGATCGCAGGCACCCGGGGAGTCGCTTCCACGCGTGCAAAAATGCATTTTGGGCGCATGAACACAAGAAAAACCCCTCCGCTCCGGTGCGGAGCGCGGAGTTTTCGGTAACTCCGTGTTCTACGTGGAACACGGAGTTGCCAAAAATTCGCAAAATCCGCGAGCGGAGGTTTACGCCCAGGGTTACTTTTTCCTTTGACTCCCCAGAAAATCTACGGAATGTATTCTTCAACGTCAAGGACATGCTATGGAGCTGGGGAAATCCTTAACCTTTCTCTTGTTTGCAAACGAATACCTTTAGCTCTCATTGTATTTAATGCTACTGTTTGCATTTATTTGCATTGTTGTTTAGTTGTACTATTATATTGTTACTAATAGTATTTCTTTCCTTACAGGTGTCATTTCCTTCGCTGGAAACTTCTCCCAGATGTGTCATTCCTATGTTTTTCCCTCCCCTGAACTCTTGTATATAGTCTGTCGTCATATGTTGGTAAGTGCCTGCTCAATGTTTTCCTATGATGTGGTTTTTCTTCGGTATTTCTCATTGTTATACTTTTTATTACGTCTCCAGCTGCTTTCTTCTCTTAATTAGTTTTTATTTTATGACAGTCTCTGCGGTTTTGTCTTTTGCTCTTGGTTGACTTTTGTCCATCTTTCTCCTCTGCGCGTTTCTCCATCCCACTTTGTTGTTGCTGAATCCCTTGGGGTATATAAGTATATTTATGGCTGAAGTCGTTGGGCTTCTTGTCATCCTCTCTTTATCTATTAGTTATTCTCTGTTTCCCCTTTTCCCTCTGTTTCTCTCTTTTTCTTTCTTTTTTGTATTCCTGTTTTGCAAGTTCTTGTTTCCTACTTTCTTTCTTTCCTCTTTCCCTCTTACCTTTGATGTTCATTTTTTTTCTTCAAATATCTGTACCTTACACTTATTTTTATTGCAATTGTCACTTTTTGGTGTTTTTTTTATCTTCCATATTATGTATTTCCAATGTTATCAATTTTAGAATGCACATGGATGTTTTTATTGCTTTTTCATTCTTTTTATGATTGGTAATGTTCGTATGGTGTCCTGGAATGTGAAGGGTTTATGTAACGCTATAAAGGAACAAAGAGTGCTTGCGCATTTATCTAGATTAAAATGTAAGATTATTCTGTTACAAGAGATTAATATGACTGATAAGGATATAAACTCACTCAGGAAGCATTGGGTGGGTCATGTTTGTTGCTCTCCAACAAAAGAGAAAAAGGACAGAGTGGTTACGTTATTTCATAAGTCTCTTTCCCTAACAATTGAAAAGGAGGAGAAGGATGCAGATGGCAGATGGCTTATTCTTCACCTCATAATCAATGGCACTCCAGCTTCCCTCCTTTTATGGTCTCACTGGTTTAGATGTACAATTTTGGTCTCACTGGTTTAGATGTACAATTTTGGCAATGCATATCCCGTATCTTACACTCCTGTTCAAACTCCAATCTCCTCGTAGGTGGAGACTGTAATCAAATTATGGATCCTTTTATTGATAGGAAATCTCTCTCCAGATATGTCCCTAACAAAATGCAAAAACCTTTTACAAGCACTTTTCAATCCAGAGGTTTGGTGGATGCTTGGAGGATATATAATCCGGACAATTTGGAATTCACTTTTATTCCCCCACACATAATTCAAAGTCTAGAATTGATTACATCTTTGTGACTCCTCAGCTTCTTACTAACTTGGTTCATGCTGAAATTGGATCTATACTTATATCCGATCATGCACCGGTTTTTATCGATATAGATTTCCCATCCAAACCCTCTAAACCTTGCAGGTGGCGCTTTAACAATTATCTACTCAAAGATCCTATTTTTGTGGAGCGCTTTAAACATTTGCCAGAGTATTATTTTCATAATAACACTACCCCTGACATACCATTTCACACTGTATGGGATGCCTTCAAGGCAACGGCCAGAGGTTATATCATTGATTATGTTGCTGTTAAAAAGAAAAAACTTCTCAAGGAATCTTCATCCTTATTATTGTCTATTAAACAACTCAAACATGCATTTTACACTTCTAACAATGTTGATACTCTTAAGCAACTCGTTCAGGCTAAATTTAATTTCAATAGGAAGTCGACTGAAGAGGCATCCGGTGTGTTATCAAAGATCAACTCTAAATTTTGTGGTGGGTGTAACAGAGCAGGTAAATTGCTAGCAAATTATTTGAAGGTTAAATCCCAAAATCCAAAATAGTTATCATCATTGATGATAAAAGTATTAATCATCTTAAAGATCAAGAAATATTACATTGTTTTACAGATTTTTATAAAAATGTATATACACCGGAGTTCTCTCCTTCAGACACTGCCTTGGACTCGTTCTTTGATTCTCTTTCTCCTCGTTCTTCTCCCTCTCCAGACTGTTCTTTTCTTGATAAGGACTTATCCTTATCTGAGCTCTAGACTGCTCTAGCCCTACTACCTAAGGACAAAGTTCCCGGGCCGGGCGGGTTTATAGCTGAATTTTATTCCTGCTTTTTGAAGATTCTTTTCCCACATCTCCTCTCTCTTTATCAATACTTTGTTTCTCATAAGGAGGCTCTCTGTACTTTTATGGAAGCATAATCTGTTTGATTCCAAAGAAAGACAAAGATCCTTCATCTTGTGCTAATTATTGCCCAATTTCTCTTATAAATTTGGATTGCAAAACTTTTGCTAAAGCATTATTTCTTTGCCTTAATCAGGTGATTCATGACCTGATTGGTATTGAACAAACTGGGTTTGTTAGGGGTAGAACCTTGGCTGATAGTTCTAGAGCTTTTTTAAACATCATACATCTTGCATCTAAGAGTTCCTCCCCTTTAGCTGCTATTACCCTAGATGCCGAAACAGCTTTTGATCGCCTACATTGGCTTTTTATGATGCGGGCCCTTAAATGGCATGGCTTTGGTCCTGTTATTTTGTCTCTTATGGGTTTGCTTTATTCCCCCCTACTACCTCTGTTTTTGTTAACGGATCTCAATCCTCCTTTTTACCCTTCAGAGGGGCACCCATCAAGGTTGTCCTCTCTCACCTTTACTTTTATACTATCTCTTGAACCTTTTCTTCATTCTTTACGGCACTCACCCCTATTTCATGGCTTTCTTGATAAAAACACTGAAATCGAATTCACAGCTTATGCTGATGACATTTTGTTATATGTTTCAGATCCCCTAGTTTCCATACCTGCCTTTACTGTTCTTTCATCCTTGTATGCTACTTTATCGGGCTATAAATTAAATTTCACTAAATCTGAGGTTCTCCCAATAAATAAATATTGCTTAAAGGAGATGTTTGCGGATAAGGGCTTTAAATGGAACTCTAACCATATTACTTGTCTGGGGGTTAAATATTCTTCCTCAATCGCAAAAACGGTTCAACTCAACTTAGATGATGTCCTACAAAAAGTGCTTCATATGTCAGAGAAATGGTCGCTCTTATATTTATTCTGGTGGGGCAGGTTGGACACAATTAAAATGATGATGCTCCCTGTTATTAATTTGTATCAATCCATGCTACAAGTTAAGCTTCCACTGACATTTTTTAAATCCCTTAATAGTGCCCTAGGCAAGTTTTCATGGAACAAACGGAAAGCACGTATTTCTTTGCCTTCTTTATCTGCACCGAAGGATAGGGGTGAAGTAAATTTTCCGAACTTTCGACAGAATCATTCTTCTTTTTTAATACAACAAATTTTACCTCATCTCTGTTCTCCTGCAGATACCCCTTCAATGGTCTGGCGTAAATTGGAGGACTCTTTGATTCAGCCTTTCTCATTCTCATCACTGGCTAATTTTTCACATCCTCCACGTTCCTTTAAATCACCCATCACTTTATATTCTATATTGGTTATTTAGCTGGTCCTTACCAAATCTCTCTCACCACTGCAGGCATTACTTGATTCCTCCATATGGCATAATAAATCTATCAAACTATCAAATCGTACCATTTTTTAAAAAGATTGGGTTACTAAGTGAATAGTTAAGGTCAAACAATTGTTTCGAGGGACGCACCTTCTTTCCTCTTATGAAATCCAATCTTAATTTGGCCTGTCCGCTGCCTCCCTTTTTAAATATGATTCATTAAAAAAATTCTTACTCAACATTTATCCCTCCTTTCCCGATCTTCTTCCCTTTCACTGGATCCTATTTTGGCGCCATTAACCACCTCCTCCTCCCTTCGGGCCTCTCATATCTATAAACACCTTCATTACTCTCTTCCGAACCGCCCTAGGTGCAAGGTTGAACTTTTAAGGGAATTGGATTTACAACATACTTTTTCGGTACACACTTGGAAATCCATCTGGTCACAAGTACATCACACATCTTGCAATGCTAGCACTGCTCAGACTGTAAATTACTTTTTTCATAGGTTGTTTTTAACTCCAGTTTCTATTTCTAAATATGATCCCGATTTATCACATGTATGTTGGACCTGCTCAAATACTCCTGGCACTTATCTACATTCATTTTCTTTCTGTCCAAGCATTAACTCTTTTTGGATAACGGTTTGTAAAACAATTTCCTCAATATGTGTTATCAGTTTTCCGTTTGAGCTCAAATCTATATTCGTGGAAGCTCTTCCCCAGTTTGGTTTGGTGCTCATAGGCTGGGGTTGTTTGTGGATTTATCACTTGCTATTGCCTTTCAAATTATTACCTCCAACTGAAAAGACGCCACTAAAGTTACTTTTACTGGTTGGTGGAACCTTCTCTGTCATCATTATCGGTTGGATAGAGCATCTGTCACTTCCACCCACCAGTTTCTTCGGAAAGATACCTTCTGTTCACTGCTTACTAATTATTTATCCTCTCATTCAATGCAGATCCAGGATAGTACCTCCGTTTTTCAACCGCCATGAGTTTTTCTGTTTATTTCTCCTATATTGTTCATACCAGGATATTTTATTGTTACTTATTTGTTGTTGTAACACTTCTTGTGCAAGTTATTGGATATCAATAGTGATTGTCTTTGGTACAGTTGCTGGTTTTTCTTTCTTTCTTTGCTTTTCTTTCTTCCTCTTCCTTTACTTATAAAACATAAAATGCTGTTTCATTAAGGTATTTTTTTTTCTGACTTCCTTGATTTGTGGTGCCATCGTATTGTTTTTTTTCTTTTTCTTTGCTTGTTATGTTTCATATGCGCTACTCTTATTTTTGATATATATTTTGTACTATTTCTCATTGTTTTCATCAATTTGTTGCTGTAAGATGTACCTTTTTTTTCGTAAATTTCAATAAAGTTCTATTAAACTTTAAAAAAAAGATCCTAATGGGGTGAACCTGGTTGTCTTGTCTGCCTTGGGTGCAAACTCCCATGGTAAATCTCAGCACCATGTTCTGGTCCTCTGGTGGTGGAAAAAATTATTAAGTTCCACTTTTCACCAAATGCTTGAAAAGTTCCTTTGGTTCTCTCTTTTTGCTCTTGTTCCTGAGGACAGGCTTCTAGGCATCAGGTCTCTCTCTAGCCAGGTCTCCTGCAGGGATCAGTCCTCTGTGGTCTGCTAGGCTCTCTTGGGCTGGTTAAAATACAGATTTATATGACAGATTCTTTAGAATAAAGGTGCTTCAAAATTAAGTAAAAGTTTATGATGGCCTTTTGATATATAAATTACTGACTTTGTAATGAGAACCATGAATTTTAACAGAATTTATTAGTATTATTGTACTGTTTTATTATTTTTCATTTTTGTAATTACAGTGTCCCATCATCCATTTTATCAATGGTATTACACATCTGGCTAGTACAATCAGTATATTGTTCGTTAGGTAATGGTCATGAGATTAGTGTGATTGTATTTTCTGAAATGAGGTCACCAAATGATTTTTGCTTTTAAGTCAGTGGATTGAAACCCGTACAGAGTAATGATTTTCAATTATCAATTTATATTTTATTTTTTTAAGTCACAAACCCTGCTTGAGTTGAAGTAGGAGATTTTTGTCTAGAATCCACTTTGTTTTTAAGATACCAGAGATCACGATTGGTTACTGCATGCTTAGCATGTCAAACTTTTTGGTGGATCCTGGGTTAAGATGACAACCTCACTCCTGTCCTGGTCATTATGGATGCTGTCTTCAGTTCTAAACTTTTCTCCTACAGCGCATTCATTTCAGGTGTGTTAGTCTAATTAGTTTAATGAAGCCATAACATGTCTACAACACTCAGAATACATTAGGCTACCACACAAAACTCCATGACTGGAAACGGTGTCCTCAAAGACCAAGAGGGAGGTGGTCACGCTAGCCTGGGTCAACAAACTAAAGTGGGGCTTTCAAATTTTAATGACAACGTCCTAGAGGGAAGGTGAAAATGTGGGCGATTCATCCTTTAATGCCATCTCATTGAATTAGCCCTGTTAGCTCCCTCATTATGACTAAATAGGGTAACCCTGCCATAAAATCAATGAATAAATGTTGCAGCACCATATTATGGCCCTGGAAATGTGCAGGGCTGAGGAATAATGACCCTCAGCTGCTTAATTTGAGCTGGTGGTGCCAGTGGGGGCACCAGGCACTCATGTTTGAGGGCAGTGGGGCCCACCGGCCCTCATTTTTTGATCTCTGGCACTTATTTTTCATCATCCAACATTTCCAGAGAGCAAGAGAGGGAAAATGCACAAAGACGAAAGAATGAGAAAGAGAAAGAGGAAAAAGCAGTCACAAAGAAAAAAAGCAAAAACCTGCCAGAGAGAGAGATAAAAGGGCAGGGAATGTCTGGAAGATGGTTAAAGAGGCATTAGATTGATCCCAGACTCTGCACCCTTGGCATTCTGTGCGTCGGTGCTGGCCGCAGGCTTCGGAGCAAAGCTTTGTGTACAGGCACTTATTCTTCAACAAATTAAGCACTGACTGAACTATACTCTTCTGATGGACCTGGTGCAAGTGCCCACATCCAGGGACCTTGGAAGCAAGATAGGATTTTCTCCCTGCTCCAGTGGCGGCTGGCGGCAATTACGACTGATAGGGCGGCGGGGGGAGGGGGGAAGAAGAGAGGTTGAAGAATAAAATAAAGAAAAGAAAAAACACTTACCTGCCGCTCCACTCTGCTCCCTCTGCCGACCACCTTGTTCCTCCTGCTCCTCGCGTCTCGGAAGCCGGAAGGGGATGGTCCCTCAGGGCACAGGCTCCCCACCCAATCCAGATGCTACTCTCACATGAGAGCAGCACCAGGATTGGTCTGAGTGGCCTCGTTTGCTGCTCAGACGGTGCCTGAGAGCCTGTGGGGTTTCTCCAACTCGGCTGTACAATATAGCCGGGTTGGAGAAACATAAGTGTGCATGTGTGTTTGGCCAGCCGAGGACGGCCAGCCAAATACATAAGCGCACTTATAAGTGCACAGTACTCCTCCCTGCACTGGCCTGGCCCCACCCCTCCTGTCTGACGTAATGAACTCGAACAGAGATAAATAAAATGATAATAACAATGTGTTATTATCGTTTTATTTATCATCTGCTGACAGTGCATGCAGTAGGACGACGCTTCTCTGCCATTACGGAGGAGCCACCCCTGCCCTGCTCCTCCTCATCCACTTGGTTTGAGGGCTAGCAGCTCCAAGTTACCCCAAGGGGCCCTACATTATGACCAAATTGGTCATGGGGGCACCACGAAAATTATTTGAGTTGTAACAATTATTTTTGTTTACAACATATGTTTTGAAACCTAAGGCACAAACTAATGGCACTTTACATATAGAAGTACTACTGAAACCTAATCTAGTAGATTTGGACTTACACTGACTCTGATCCTGAAGAAATGGCTCTAACTCTCTGGGTGACTGGGACATAAAACATGTTGACCACACATTGAAACTTAGGGCCCATTACTAAGCCCATTTGGTTCATGCCCCATGATGACTAAATAGGGTCGCCCTGTCATAAAATCAATGAATACATTTTGCAGCACCATTTTATGGCCCTGAAAATGTGCAGGGCTGAGGAATAATGACCCAGTCGGTGCTTAATTTGAGCCTCATCCAACATTTCCAGAGAGCAAGAGAGGGAAAGCACACAAAGACAAAAGAATGAGAAAGAGAAAGAGGGAAAAACTGTCACAAAGGAAAAAAGCAAAAACCTGCATGAGAGAGATAAAGGGGCCGGAAGTGTCTGGAAGATGGTTAAAGAGGCATGATCTTGATTCCAGACTATGCAGCCTTGATATTCTGTTCATCAGTACCCTAATTCTGATCCTGAAGAAATGACTCTAACTCTCTGGGTGACTAGGACATGAAACATGTTGACCACACAGTGAAACAGAGGGCTCATTACTATGCCCATTTGGTTCATGTTCTGTTTTTAAACTTGGCATGGACACTCACCAGGAATAACACCTATAAAATAGGGATTGCCTGTAGCTAATTTTAACTGAACCACCAACCAACTTACCACTTCTCTTTCATCCGATATTGAAGGACATCCACCTGTGCCATGGCAAATACCGGGCCAGGAGTGATAAAAAAGTTCTTCGCTAAAGAGTGCCTGTCTTTGGGTAATGCAATACCCACTCAGCAAGGAGCAAGCTCAATGATAAAGCATGCCACCTTGGTGGGTGAAGGTGATTGCATCCCAAAAATGGGATCTTCCATGACCAATTGGAGAAACTGACTCTACCATTACAATGTGGCGGAACAGCCCACCACGCATATTTGTGTTTTGCAAGCAGCCAGCCTACCGTATTAGACCAATCAAATTGTCACCATCACCAGTGCACAGTACACCTATAGCATTGGTCTGCCATGTATAATCTCAAAGCCATATCTTTGCCCAAGAACTGCTTGCACATAGAACATCTCTGTAAGTGTCTGTAGTATTTTTTGTGCAGCATGTATAGCTGTATCTTGCACCTGTGGTCTGTGCCATAGAACTGTCATCTGTGGAAAATCCGAAATCAGTCTGTGCAACTCATCTCTGCAATGCTGCATGAAGCAGCACTGGATGCAATAATGTCAATGGCACCTCAGTCTTCCACAAGCCAGGAAACAACTAACCATTTCCAATCAGTAAACATTCAACCTGATAGCAGTTGCCCATACCAGCATCTGTAAGGAAGTTTAGTTTCACCCAATAGCACTGCCAGCATCACAAGATAAATCATTCAACTACTCATGCTGAAAACCAATCTCAGCATGTCATTTGAGCACAATTAGGCATACCACTAGAGCTTTCTTGGAATATGTGTTGCTAATGTCAAGCAAACAATAATGCTGGCTGTAGATATCTTTGTAGAAAACAAATGTTTTTAAAGTGCTCAAGATTTCCATTCAACATTACTCTTAACACAAGGCTGTACCCCAGTTCGACTACCAAATACGTCCTGTCGTAAAATTGACATTTGACATTACTAAACTGGGCCATCTCTCGCCTTCCAGCGGTTAGCAACATGAGGTTCATTCTGCTTGCCAACAAACCACTTTGTGTTTGCAAGGCTTTGATGACAAGGAGAGTAGATCCTTGGGAGAAATGGAAGGAGGTGAGAAGTGCAGCTTGTAGGTCCAGCTGCCATATGCCATGGTACAGCAACTGCATGCCAAGTGCAGCCTCAGCTGTCCAGATCCTGTCATCACATGCTAGAAGTGGCCTCGTATTTCCATGTTCTGTTATCATATTCCATTTGCAACATGAAATACCCATGTAATGGCACCATATGTCTAGGTACATCTCACAAACTCCTGATAGCAGCTTCACAATGCTAGAATCTCCTATGCTTAGGTATAGTCTTATATGCCTGTGCACTGTCTCCTACGTTCAGATGCTGCTTCTCATAGGACGATACAGCCATAAATGCGCAGCTAATGCCATCATATGCCGGGTACAGCTTCACATGTCCAGGTACTACAATGGTACACAGGACTCCTCTTCTGACCAAATATTTTCACTTTATGACACAAAATTGTCATATAGAAAGCAGCACTCATATTCCAGTGTTGTTTGTTGGGGTGTAATGTGGTGTGTTGTGGGGCAGCTGGGCAGTCAGTGGGAGGATACAAATGTGCATGAATGTGCATTACAATTGTCCCTAATAGCTATGTAGTTTTTTTTTACCAACTTGACTTCTGCTGCATAATGCATATTGTAATCTCACAACTTTACTTCATTACTAAGTGTGCCGAGATCCATTCTGGACTTTATAGTTTCACAATTTTACTCCTGTGGATCACCATGGTGGAAAGTTCTCCCTGTCTCTTTCTTGCTCTCACTGTCCCTTTTTCTCTCAAGGAATTACAACAGCATAAACAAGGTCTCAGAGTTGGGCAGGGGCCGCGATTCCCAATATCAGCTAAAAATGGCGGAAGACTGCAATACATTTTATAGATTTTTTTAAAGTATTAGTATTATTCTAGCTTTGCAACTACTTCCCATAATTGCTACCAAACTGTGTCTCTTCAAGCACAGTGAGCACAGAACATTGAGATTTTTCAGGAAATGTTTCTCAAATGGTGTTTCAAAGCCCCTCCATCCAGTAACATTGATTAAAACTGAATGGAAATTAAATACGATTATACCTGGGGTTGTGCTTTCTCCCTCATCGCACCTTTGTGGAAATGTTTCGCAGATCCATCCTTCCATCCTTCACATTTTAGTAATACCCATTGATGATAATTGAATGTGTTTTAAAGGCAGTTCTAAAACATATAGGAACAGTCATGAGTACACAGACCAGTGGCGGCTTCACCCGCGAATCGGTTGTGAGGCGGGAGGGGGGTGTAGAAAAATAAGATCACTTACCTGCCAGCCAGCCGTCCTCTCAGTCCTCTTCCTGGTTTCTCTGCGAACAGGAAGCACCCAGGCTCCCTAAGCCGCGTTGTGATTGGTCTGAGCGCCGTGGCTCGGCGCTCCGACAGGGAATGGAACCCTGGACATGTTCTCCACCCAGGCTGTAATACAGCCTGGGTAGAGAACATGCAAAGTGCGCATGACTTTTGGCCGGCCCAAGAAGGCCACCACTCCGAGAGTGCCACCACTCCTCCCCCCTGCGTTGCCCAGCCTAGCCCTGCACCGCCCCGCATAACTGCCTCAGCACAGAAAAATAAAATGCTAATAACCTCGCGTTATGATCATCTATTTTCTTTCTCCTTTTTTGCAGGGCCGAAAGCAGTGGGGCTACGCTCCTCCACCTTAGCGGAGGAGTTTCCCCTGACACAGATGTGATGCATACAGAGGTTCCTGTGGGAGAAACCTTGATAAAACAGTCTGCAGCAGAACTGCCACAAGGGGGGTACAGTTGGGAATAATTACACTTGAAATGCCAACATTTGAGGAGATAAAATGTCCAAAGTAAAATAACAATAACATGGTGGAACATTGGTGTTTCAGCCTCAGGAGTAGAAGTGCTTTGCAGAAGCAAGTCAGGCCCACTATTTGGGGGTCGGGGTGGGGACTAGGCAGGGAGAGAAGTAGATGGCATGGCTCTCCCTGTAAACAGAAATACAATGTTGGTTTAGGGCAGCGGTCTTCAAACTGTGTGGTGCGCATAACTAGGGGGCCGTGACTGCATTCCCAGGGGGGCGCAAATACCTCTTCAACTATTTGTAAATGAATATGGCCTTGAAGCGTGATTTTGTTTAATTCGCAAACTTACAGGCTTTCTTCATTTTCATAAAGTGTGCGAACTGCAATCCTGAGTGCCATGGGGCAGGGTCAAAAAGTGGGGTCACAGGGTCAGAAAAAGTGGCTAAAAAGAGTAAAATATTCTGAATTATTTTTTCATTTTCTTGTAGTAGATATAAATAACAGGAGCGCTTTAGATGAAAAATAAATGTAAGTTAAACTAATGGGTGGGAAATGTACTATTTTAGGCTGTAATATCTCATTTGGATAATGTGTTCCATGCTGAATACCTCTGTGTGAAAAGGCAATCACAGAAAGTAATCCTAATTGTGCAGTGTGAAATAGTGGCTGTGTTTTTATAATGCTACAAAGTCCCAGCTGGTAACAGAAAGCACTGTGAATGTCAATCATTATTGATATCTGCATATATATTAATAATGAGTAATCAGACTATACCTCAGCACATTTTCATAATTCTTCATTAAAAGGAAACACTGCAGAACTCACCTGGTAGCACTGTCACATTACCTCTCCAGAAGTAACTCCACTAGTTAAAGTCTATAGTGGCTCCCAAGCATTCTTCATATTTGGCGATTAGCCAATTGTACACATTCGCCTTTCAGGTAGCAGAGATGGGATTTTTTGTTTTATACAAACGGGCAGAAAGCCTACTTTGTGTATCAGGCCTAGGAGTAATGGCACTGTGGAGTGGGCAGAGCAGCCAGCCTGCTTTGCAGAGTTGTGGGTATGATTGGTGCAGCCGGTGCTGTGGCACCAGGTCCCAGTGGTTTGAGAGGCCAGCTAAACCCCATGTCTGTTTTACTATTCTTACTAATTTGCATTAGGGCCTAGTGGCCACTTGCTCTTGCAGTGTTCTCTGAGTAATGGTTCAGGGGTTGGGAAAATTGTAGCAGAGGAGACACCTTACTTTGGGCATCAGAGAGATTGCAGTGACTAGGATGGGGCAATATGGGAGCTCATGTTTTTCACACAGGGAAGAGGAGACATCCCACTTGGCGAGGCAGTAGTTGACATCAGTGAATCTGGTGCAGCAGCTCTAGGGTACAGGGTCCCACTGTATTACAATTATGACTTTTTTTTTTTTTTTTTTTTTAAAAGGGTATTGGGGCTCATTTTACTTGCTAGCATTAGGGCCAAGGGCACCTTTGCTGCAATAAGGAGGGCAACACATGGGAGCTCATGTTTTCTGAAAGGGAGGAAATGTGGCCTAATTGTCAGAGCTGCTGACATTGGAACTGGGGAACTAGGCTCAAGTCCCAGCGTTGCTCAACATCCTGTGATTCTTGTCAAATCACTTAATTTTCATGAGCCTTAAAAAATCTCACCTTGTGTAATGTAATTGGAGGATTTTTCTTGCTACTCAGGGCCACAGTAATCATTACTGCAGCAGGTGCAGTTGTATTAGGACCGAGGAGTGTGACAAGCTAACCGAATTATGGGGAGCAGAGGTTTTTTTGGTTAATTAATGTTTTTGTTTGATGATTTTTCTCTTTTATAAGTCTCACATTTATTGTGGCTTATACGGCATAGAAAACAACTCCGTGAAATGATCTCATAAGTCACACTCCTCTGCTCAGCCCAGCCCCTCCGCCAATCCTTGTCATAAAGGTTTGGAAGGGGACTCTAGCTTCATAACATTTTATTTAGGGGGCTTAGAACAAAAAAGTTAGAATAGTCTGATTTAGGTTGACAGTACACTGAGTAATTGTCTCCTCCAAATAAATAAATCGTTACAATGCCTATTGCCTGTCTTTATGTAACGAAAAATACTTCAGTGGTCACAAATGAACATAGGGGGGGCAGAGGTTATCGTGGAGAGGGAAAACAGAGATGGGAAGATGCTGTTTTCCAAGCATAGGAACAATATCACAACAGCACACTTTTTTATTTGTAAATTGCAAACAAAAACTGACTTGGAAACACTTTGAAGATCACACCGATTGAAATGATAAAACATATGTAGTGCTCCAAGCTGGTGTTCCATCTGTTTCTAAGCACGCCTTGTATTTGCATGTGCACTTGATATATGAATGTGGTTTAATGTGACAACTCTAGATATCTTTGTGCAAACTATAAATCACAGATTTGAATCCTGACAGATCGACACAGCCGTTCATCCTTTCAAGGTCAATACAATTCCTGTGTAAGAGGCCTCACTACAGACTGTGACAGCACTGGTTGGCATCACACGTAGACAAGGTAGGCAATGTAGGCACAGGGTGCTCGGGAGAATAGGCACAGCTTAGAGAATGAGTTAAGTTACGTGTCCGCTTCCATTAATCACAAGAGAGAATTAGCCAGACAGCTGCATGAACGTCATTTTGGGGTCGCAGCTGCTACCCCTGACTTGTCTCTTGCGACCCTTGGCACTGCCTTTGCGGCCCCTGTCCTCAGAGATGGCAAAATCAGTGCCAAAAACATAAGGGCAGTGGTTGGGCCTCCACTTCCATTGTTTTCTGTCAATTTCTATTACACTTATAGTGAATAATGTTGTATTATTCATTATTAGTGTAAAAAAGAATGGATTACAATTAACTGGAATATGACCCTCCCTGACAGATGAGGTAAGTAAAAAATGCTTTAAAATGTATGTTGTGTCCGTGCTTACGGGTGAGAGTGTGTTTATGTGAGAGCAAGTGTGTGAATGTGTGAGTATGTGTAAGCGAAAGTAAAGGTTAATTGGCGTGCGATGTCACTTCCACTACCCCAGGCATTTTGGAGAATTGACAATCATGAACAGCTGTCCAGCCATTGTTTTAGAGCCTTGGACCTGCTGCTTAATTTGTGCACTTTGTGGGCAGCTGCACTCAATTCTAGGGACCAGGCCTTTTTTCTCATCATTAGACTTGGACCCAGACCAAAATGGAATAAGTAGGAAAAGAGAGAAAAAGGAGGAATCGAAAGATAGGAAACAGTGACAAATGGGGAAAACAGGCATTCAAATAAATCCTTAAGAATAAAAGAAAAGACACGGATGTGAAGGTTGATGGAAGACCGAGGCAAGCAGTGGAATCAAAACTATGCAGTCTTATATTCAACAATATTGGCATTCAGTAGTGCCAAAGGCAGGCTCCTAAGAAAAACAATTGGGCCCTGCATCTATTTCACTTCTTTTTTTCTTCTTTTTTCCTTTCTTTCTTTTTTTTAACGAAATAAGCATTGCTTGACCCCAAGCCACTATCAATGAGTCGTGGTCATCCATATTGAGTCCAGACCGTCTCTCTGTTGCTGCCTGCACAGTGCTTCCAAATTGACTGGTCATGTATTTTACTATTTGTATCTGTCAATTTATTGTGTGATTATTCGATATATAAATATATGAATTATGTATGATCAAATGTCTTCTTGTTTTTAACTTGTTATATTTGTTTTATGTTCTCTAATAAATTGATATGTAATAATTTCCCTATTACTTGTGTGTTGGCACACTGCTTTTGCAATAGTAATTGTGTCCCCTTCGGTTGAATCTGTGTGAGAGAGATGATATTTGAATGAACAAGATTTATAGTACTGGTGGACCAAAGGACACACTGTTGTTTTTTACTCCTTTATTGAACCCTAGTCCTTTGGTTACTAAAGGGTCCCTCTAATTCTGTTTAGAGCATGTCAGATGGCAGTCAGTGCAATTTAAATAATAATGATGTCTGTTTCCCCTTGGAACTGTAACTATCCCAGTGCCAGTATCTTATTGTATCTAGGCCTATGGCAGCAATTGACTTCCCAATGGCTTTGCTAGTGTTGGTGCCAGTTTTAATATCCCTATCTTTCTATGTCAGTCTGTCCTTATCCTTGCTCTTGTGTCAGCGTTGCAGTGTCAGTATGCCTGTGTCAGTATTGCCCATCAGCATTTATGGGGAAGGTCTGGAGCTCTAGTGACAGCGACCCAGTGTCAGTTCTTCCATGCTGGTGCCCTTGTAGCATGTCACTTCCAAGTTGGTGTCAGTATGTGTTTGTCATAATACCCCTGTGCCAGTGTTCGAATGCTGGTGCCTGTGTGTTTAAAATTTGTGTTTTTGGACTTGTCAGTGTCTCTGGGTTAGTGTTCCCATGTCAGTGTTGATGTAAATACATGACCATCCTCTCTTTGTTCTCCCTGTCAGTGTTCCGATATCAAAATCAGTGTCCCTATTTTCCCATCCGAATGAGTCCCAGTGTCAGTGCCCCAGTGTCTATGTGACCATGCAAGTTCTTCCTTGTCCTGTTCAGCATCCCAATGTCAATGTCTTGAGTTAGTTTCAGTTCCTCTGTGTCTGTATCCTCATGTCCCAGTGTCAGTGTTTGTGAACCCAGGCAGAGGCAGTGTTGCAGTTGCCGAGTCCAATATGGTGTTCCTGTATCAGTATCAATGCATTTGCCCTTATGCTATGCTCTCCATGTCTGTGGTCCCGTGTTAGTATCCCAATGTCAGTATCTCCATGTTATGTTATGTTAAAAGTGATTTATAGAGCGCTCGTTCACCAGGCGGTTTCTTGGCGCTAAAGAGGGGCGTCCGTGGTTGCAGATAGTATGAGTTTAGTTATATGCTTGGGTAAAGAGCCAGGTCTTAAGTGATTTCCTAAACTTGATGTAAGAGTCAGCAGTACGCAGATGTGGGGGCATGGTGTTCCAAAACTGGGGGGCCAGAATCGTATATCTCAGTCCTCCATGTTTTTTCCGTTTGAAGGTATGGGGGATCAACAGATTTTTGCTGGAGGAGCGTAGATCATGGGAAGGGATGTACCGTTGTGTGTTAGAAGCGATGAAAACGGGTCCATGACCTGAGAGGGCTCTGTAGATGATGCAGCCCAACTTAAATAGGCAGCGTTGAAGTAGAGGAAGCCAGTGGAGGCTTTTCAGCATAGGACTTACTCGTTGATGTTTGGGCTGACCAAAGAGGAGCCTGGCTGCCTGGTTCTGGACGAGTTGCAGCCGATGTAACTGGTAGGCTGGTATACCCGTATAAAGGGAGTTTGCGTAATCGATCCGCGATATGACCAGAGCGAGTACCACTTGGGTCAGGGCTGCAGTGGAAAGAAATCTGCTGATTTTCCGAATTCTTCAGAGTTGGAAAAAGCATGCAGAGACCACTGAACTGATCTGAGCCTTCATGGTAAGATCATTACTGTTGATAATTCCTAAGCTTTTTACCGAGTTAGCAGGGAGAGGAGGACTCCCTAACAGCGGTGGCCAGAAGTTAGAATCCCAGGGATTGGCCAAACCGCCTGTGAGGATCAACTCTGTTTTGTCTGGGTTTAATTTGAGTTGATTGGTGTTCATCCAGTCACTGATGAAATTCATAATAGATTGAAAGTTGGACACAGATGATACGGAGGTGTCAATGTTGAATATCAGCTGAAGGTCGTCAGCGTAGTTGAAAACTATGACCTCTCATTTTCGCAGGGCCAAGACTAAAGGGAAGATATACAGATTGAAAAGTAGGGGTGAAAGAGAGGAGCCCACAGGTTAATTTCTTTTCCTCTGCTCTAAAGTTGGCCAGACGAACCGAT
Source organism: Calotriton arnoldi (assembly GCA_963921515.1). Classification (NCBI taxonomy): domain Eukaryota; kingdom Metazoa; phylum Chordata; class Amphibia; order Caudata; family Salamandridae; genus Calotriton; species Calotriton arnoldi. The sequence goes on along the minus strand of CAWUFW010007772.1, from coordinate 521,813 downwards.
TGGGAACGGTTGCTGAGAAAGGAGGTGGTCCATTTCAGGGGCAGGCCCTGGATCCCAGCACAGGTCGATCAGAAGTTGATGATCGACCGTGTCGAAGGCAGCTGACAGATCGAGGAGGACCAGGACCTGAGTATTGTCCTGATCAGCCCCCTTCTCAGTTCGTCCATGACCGCCAGAATGACGGATTCGGTGGAATGTTCGGGTCTGAAGCCTGCCTGATGGGGGTCCAGATAATGGGTCTGTTCTATAAAAGAGCTGAAGCAGGTGGCAACATGGGCTTCAAGGATCTTACTCAGATATGGTAACAGAGAAATAGGGCGGTAGTTGGCCGGTATTGAAGGGTCTAAGCTAGGTTTCTTGATAATGGGGACCACTTCCGCCATTTAAAAAAATTAGGGACTGTCCCTTGGGCCAATGAATTATTGAGAAGCTGTAGGGGGGTTAGGGTAGCGCAGAAAAATGTCCCGAAGAATATAGGGAGGACAGCTGTCCATGGGGGATCCGGATCCCACTTTTGTAAGTAGGGCGAAAAAGGCTTCTCTGGTGATAGGCGGAATACTATCTAGATACGACAAGTTCTTACATGGGTGATGGAGGGCCAGAGGAGTAGAGGATTTAGGAATGCTGGCTTTAATGGTGGCAATTTTCTCGATAAAGAAAATATTGATCGAGTCACACAAAGATTGCGAAGGAGCGGGTTTGACAGTGACTCGGTCTAATTTGGAGAGTTCATCCACGATTGAGAAAATATCCTTCGCTTTATTTGTGGAGTGTAGTATCTTGGCAGAAAAATATTCTGTCTTAGCTTGAAGGATAGCGGTTTTGTAGTCTCTTAAGAGGGACACAAAATTGGCCTTTTGATTGGGGCTATAATCGCGTCACCATTTACGTTCAGCTTTCCTCAAGGTTGTTTTCTTTATTTTCAGGTCTGCCGAAAACCAGCGTTGGGCGTCATGAGGCCTCTTTCTTTTAACTTTCCTTAATGGTGCTATCTTATCTCTGGCCGAGTCCAGCCAGGTGTTAAGATTTTCGACTTGCTCCATACCAGCAACCACACGTCACTAACCCAGTGTTGTGTCTGTTAATATGGATATTGATGCATTTGTCGACGAAAAATGAACTATCGTCCTTATTAATAGAAGCACCCGTTATGAACTCCACATCCACCCAGTGGCGGCTCCTCTGCTGAGGCAGTGAAGCGTCGCCCCACAAGAAAAATAATATGATGATCACACCATGTTATTATCATTTTATTTTTCCCTAGCGGCTCTGTAGGTGCGGAATGGGGCTGGGCTGCACACAGGGCAGGGGGAGGAGTGGTAGGCACTCTCTAAGTGTGCATGACGGTTTGGCCTGCCGTATGGGCCAGCCAAACAGTCATGCGCACTTATCATGTTCTCCACCGGCTGTAATGCACAGCCTGGGTGGAGAACCTGTAAAGGCACTCAGTCCCTGTTAGAAATGGGGTTTATGGTTGGCTAGAGGGTACGCCTCAGCCAGAACCCACCACTCTAGTCAATCAATTCAATTCAAAAACTTTATTCAGCTATTAAAAATAAACCAGCCATAAAAGTACACTCAATACGATACATTTAAAAATGTTGCACATTTTAAAAATACCAATTGGTTAAAACAATTAATTTCTAGTTTATAGCACAATGCTTTTCCTTGCATTAATCGATTTTAAAATAAACAGAGCAGCATTATAGTATGTTAGTGGATCCTCTAGAGTAACCAGAAATTTCCTTGCAATTTTGTGGGACCTGATATTATGGGCAACAAACAAAGGCTTAAGATAAAAACATCTAAAATTACAGTAAAATTTACAGAATAATAGAAAGTGCAGCGTGCTTTGTTTACTCTTATTGTCACACGGACATGGTATTGAATCTGGGGGACATGATTTCATTATAGGAAATGCGACAGAATAGTGTGCAATACCACATCTGAGTCTCTGTAAAACGAAGCGATGCTGTGCATAAGTCATCACGTGTGGCAGATAGCTGTTAGCTCCCTCTTCTAACATGAAAGATTTATATAACACAACGTCGGTTTATTTGAGTCCGATTTTGCTCTGAGATTCTGTCTTTGTAACAAGAAGGAATATTTGATCTATTTCTTTGTAATGGTCAATATTTTTCCAGGATCCGACCATACAGACATATTGAACAGGTTCCCCAAAGTGGCATTGATATAAAACAACCAAGGAATTTTCAGAGCGTCATTCAAATTTAGACAATCTAAAATAATTGACCTAGTAAATGCCGTCTCTTCGCCTCTCCAGATTGATGCCCATAATAACAATGGCCCTGCCATCAGGGTATCCCCCAAAAATTGCAACCCCACCTCATGGTGTACAATGGTATTTGATACGGATGATGGTAAAAACAGCAGGCGTTTTAAGAAGCAATTTTCTTCTGTTTGTAGGGCCATACTATTGGTGTAGCTCCAAAGACCCGCCCCATATATGGCGGTACCTACTCCTTTAGCTTTATAAATAGTTACCATCTCCTTGATTGGTCGGTTACCTAATTTAGCAGCAAATTTAAAAATCCCTTGGTTGGCCCTACTCATTTTTGCTCTTGTATTTACCATGTGTTGGGTCCATGAACCATTTCCTGAGAATAGGATACCAAGGTAGCTGAAGGAGTTCACTGTACATATTGGGGTTCTATCAATCAAAAAGGTTTTACAGGATTTCTGTTTGGCCCCACTAATCATGGTGAATGTTTTCAGTTTATTAATTACCATCCTCCTTTGTTTCATGGAACCTGAAAAACCATCCATCAATCTTTGGAGGCCTACTGGAGTCCGTGCCAGTAGTATCGTGTCGTCCGCATATAGTAATACGGGTATCGGACGACCGGCCACCCTCGGAGCATCAGCCTGTATTTTTTGTAAATAATTATCAACCTCATTAATAAAAAGGGAGAATAAAATTGGTGCTAACACGCATCCTTGCCGTATACCCCGTTCTACTTTAAATTTGGGTGCGCATTCGGCCTGGGGACCAAAACGGACCTGACTAGTAAATTTTTTATATAGGCGAGAAAGGAAGCCAATAATCGCCTTAGGGGCTCCCAGGAAGGTCAAAGTTTGCCAAAGTAAATTGTGGTCAACTAAATCAAAAGCACTACTCAAATCGGCAAAACATAAATATATAGTACCTGTCTTTGCCCTAATGTATTTACTGATGAGCAGCTCCAAATTAAGGCATTGTTCAATTGTCCCCAGGCGTTTTCTAAACCCATACTGCACAGGCGTTAAGACAGAGTACTCCTCGGCCCATTGCTCCAGCCGTTTTAGTAAAACCCTACTCATGACTATTAGGGAGGTATCTAGGAGGGAAATCGGGCGATAATTTTTTGGGTCGGTTTTGTCCCCTTTCTTATATGTTGGGACAATAATAGACTCGCCCCATGTTTGTGGTGTTGTGTCCATTACAGCTGAGTTAAACACACTTGTTAAAATAGGTCCCCATAATTTAGGTTCTGATTTTAAAACATCAACTGGGACTCCATCAGGACCTGGTGCCTGACCCCCGCACTCTCCTGGATGGCCTGGAGAACTTCTTCACAGGTAATGTCCAGGATGTAGGACCTCCCTTCATGGGGCTCCTGATCTGATCCCCCCTGTATCTCCTCATTATTGCTAAAAATTCCAGTAAAATGTGTCACCCATTTATCTGCCCGGATAAAGGAACAAAAATCTGGGATTTCATCATTCTTTAGAAATGGAGCATTTACTGTATCCCAGAAAAGTTTGTTATTCCTGGTTTCTGAGGAAATGATCAAATTTTCCCATGCTTCTTCCTGTAGTTCCTTTTTCCAGGCTGCTAAGACTGTTTTATACTCTTGTCGTACGGATTTAATCGCCAGTGTGTCTCGCGGTGTTTTGGACAATGCATACTTTAGCATCTGTAATGCTTTGGTGCAGGTAATGTCAAACCACCCCTTTTTATTTTTGGGTATTTTATCAATCTGCCTAGTTAAAAGTGATTTAATAAGCATGGTAATACAATTAAAATTTCTAATTACTGTATTTGGGGAGATCTCATCCTGAATGCAGTAAGCTATTTCTCGCTGATTGTGTATTATTATTTGCTGTAGTATCCTACTTGGGTCAACACCTGTCCACTTTATTCTAATACCATTGGTCCTAAAAGGAGTGATATGGTCAGCTAAATCAAATACTTCACTCCTGGTGCCCCAAAAGAGAAAGGATAGGGCGAGTAAATTATGATCACTTAAAATAGAGGGAACAACAATAGGATTGCCACACCTTAGTATATCCGAGGTAGACACTAATATATGATCAATTATGGAGTACATATTGCTCCCTATAAAAGTTGTAAATATGACCCCATTGTGTTCACAGCCTCCTCTAAATAGGTGGAGATCGTATTTTGATATCATCCGGTTTAGAGCTTCTCTGTACTCGTTATGGCGAAAGTGATCAGTTTCCTCCCCGTCACCATGAGTGGGGCTGCATACCTGAATGTTGGGCGTATCTCATGCCTGTATATTAAAATCTCTTGCCCACAGCAGAACAAAATCAGTGCTAATCAAAGCTAAAAATATTTCCAGTGCCCGGTCAAGGGCTATTACCACGTTAATACGTGTCGAATCAAAAATGTTATTATAAAAATTCACTAAAATAGGATCTTTCCCTCCCTTTTTACTTAGCCATAAGATCTGTGCATGAGGTTCCACTAATGTAACTTTTTTAACCCTTACAGAAATTTTATTAGAAATAAGTGTCTGTAGACCCCCTTTTGCTCAACCTGCTTGTGAATCAACGGCTGGTAAAAAATAGGAGGAATATCCGTCAATGTGTACGGGATTTATGCACCATGTTTCCTGTAGGCATATAATATCATAACTGGATATGAAATTAACCCAGTCAATATTCTCAACCTTATTTATCAGCCCATTCACATTCCAGGTTGCAAATTCAAACTCTTCCCTAGGGAGTTGTCCTATCAGCCCAGTATCTATTGCACTGACTCTGGGGGGATCTTTATCAGGTACCTCGCATACCTCCACTGCCTCGGATGCCATAGTTTCCACCCACCCAAGGAGGAGGCCTCTATTGTGTGTGTGTGCCAGCCCTGGGCCCTGGTTTATTTGGCTGACTATCTATATGAGACAAAATGGGCGACCCTTTCTGGTAGCTCTTTAGGTCCTCAACATGGGCTTGGTTGAGTCAGTCGTTATCGTCTAGTCTACTCAGCGTTTCGTATCTATTGGGGCCAGCAAAATCCTGAACATACTGTGGAAGTGAACTTGTAGTGTTCCTCCATCTCTGAATATTGGGTACACCCCTTTGATGCTGCTCCCGTCCCCTCAAATGGCAGTAAAAATGCCCTAGAGGGAGTATACTCATAGTCTGTCTATCTATATTTAGCGCCCTGGTCGCTTTAGGGATACTGCCAGCTGTTCTTGGACTGCTAAAATGAATTATTATACAATCACCAGACAAATCTTTTTCCAGTGGGCCAATCCACCCCACTCTTCTGGTAAACAGAATTTCCTGTGCTCTATTTGGGGTGAATAGGTGCCTAGAATTTAGCCAGTTAGTGTCAATATTTCGCCCACAACTTCGCTAGAGCTTCCAGCGCTCTGAGAATCATGAATGCTGCCTATATTGGCTGCCCCTCGGTAGATGTTACCAATTGTGAATCTCCGGTTTGGCCTGTTCTAGTGAGCGACATACACCGTTCTGCCAAATCGATTTCTTTGTTCAGAGCCCCAACTGCTCGTACTAAAAAGGTGTCTATGGTGGTTCGTTTGGCGGGCTGCTCAGTCGATGGCTTCGCATCCCCCGCCTTCCGTTTGCCCATATTGCTTATGATGTTATTATTGGATCTTATACGGGGGATTAAAGACCTGTCATACACACACGCCAAATCAAGAAGAATGAAAGAAAATAAACGGGCTTACTCCTCTCTCCGCTCGCTCCTTTCGTGGTGCCTCCTGGCTGTTCTCAGACCACAATGCAAATATATTAGTATTCCAATGACCGTTCCTCACTGGGAAATGAAGCCAAGGGACCTGGCCCAACCCAGCCTCATCCGGCCTATGACAGGCGCAGACGGGCCCGCCCTTGGCCCAGGCACGCCCATGCGCGTCCCGCGCTGCGGGAGAACCGGCGGCCTGAAATGTGCCTTCTGGCGCGTGGATGGCATCACTGGTGTGCGTCTTGTCCCGCAAGGCAAGCAGGGAAATGGAGTCCCCCGTTCTCCGCTGGTCAGAAAGTGCTGAGTGCTAGTTTCGGTCTCCCGCGCTGAGGGAGAACCGGCGGCCTGAAATGCGCCTCCTGGCGCGTGGATGGCGTCACTGGTGTGCGTCTTGTCCCGCAAGGCAAGCCGAGAAATGGAGTCCCGTGTTCTCCACTGGTCAGAAAGTGCTGAGTGCTAGTTTCGGTCTCCCGAGCTGCGGGAGAACCGGCGGCCTGAAATGCGCCTCCTGGCGCGTGGATGGCGTCACTGGTGTGCGTCTTGTCCCGCAAGGCAAGCAGGGAAATGGAGTCCCCCATTCTCCGCTGGTCAGAAAGTGCTGAGTGCTAGTTTCGGTCTCCACTCTAGTCAAGGTAAGGGAGTTACACACCCAAGATAACCCCTGCTTACCCCCTTGGTAGCTTGGCAGAGCAACCAGGCTGTTCCCAGAGGCAATGTGTAAAGCGTTTGCGCAACAAGCACACACACACACCAGTGACACACTAGGCACACCACAAATAGAGAGACTCCACACATGGGTATATCAAAAATATACTTTGTATTGCACATAAAAACACATTAGACCATAAATCACTTTGCAGTATGCAAAGCACGTTAGACCACAGCACATAAATCACTGCACCACTAGGCGTTTGTCATAAATAAGGCATGTAACCCACATAAGACCACAATTACATATATCACTGTGCCACTAGACACTTGTCATGAAAATGCATGTACAACACATAGTTTGTCAATCACAGCCAACCAGGCAATAAGAATACGTAGATCCTAAATCACTGGGTAGTATAGGCAAAGTCCTTTAGACCACCATCACGGTATATCATGTATAAAACACATTAGACCCCCAAATGACATAAATCATAGACAGTTTGCCGAGGGGGTGGCGATTGTCATGAGCCTAACACATAGTGCAAAAGGTAACCCCTTAGGAGTTGTACATGTCACCAAACCCTATGACAATGATACTTTATAACATCAATACATATAGTAGGCCCTTTTCTGAGAGGGGCACCCGTCACCCTATCAGGGCCATGCCTCAAACTGTAGTAGTTAGCCTAAATCACCATAGGCCCCATTGAGCCGTATGAATCCCCCAGCCATGCTCTCCCTCTTTGGCCTATTCCAGCTTGGGGGCCATGTCATGGGCTTGCCCCGCAATGGCCATAGCAGCAAAGCCACCCCCCAAGGTATGCAATACAGCAGCTGCCCGTGATCGTGCAGCGCAGCTGCGAGTGAGCGCAGGGGCATAATCCCCCAACGCGAGTCCCCACGGGGAACCCGCACTCGGCTGAGGGTGGTGGGGAGACCCGCTGGATCGCCCACTGGTCCTGCGGCCGGCTGCAGTGGCCCGCGATTGTGCTACGCCGCTACCTCGGCCCGCCCCCTTCAAGGAGCACGTTGGAGACCTCGACCAGTCTCAAGCGGTCTTGTCCAGACAGGGCGACCCGGGTAAGGGATGCGCCAGTCCCTAACGATACTCACAGCCCTTCCGGATCCCAGAGGTAGGCTTTTGCTTGCTGTCCTCTGGATATGCCAAGCCCCTCTGTTCACAGGCTGGGGCCGGCCTCACTGCTGACGGCTCTCCCACATTGAGGAGGTGGGCTGGCCCTTTAGCGGCTGAAGTGCCCACACCCGGCACATCGGGAAGTGCCTCCCACTGGAGGCCTGGTTTCCACGGCAACGGGGAGGGAAACACAATAGAAAGAACTGCACTGAAGGGAAACTTCCGTGCCCAGAGAGACACGTTTTTCTCAGTGTCGGGCTCTTTCCACAGCGGCGGTCAGGGTGAGGGAGAGTGCTTCCTCCATAACAAGCTCTCCCCTCCCTTCTGCTTAACACATCCAGCAGCGCTCCCCCAGGCGGTGCTCAAAGGCCCTTAAGCCGCGGTCTCCACATGCTGACCTGCCAACCAAGCGCTCCTCACACACTTTTACTTTAAGAATCAAGGCGTGGAGAACACAACGCGTGGTAGTACACCAGGACCCACTGTGCTTCTGCGAAAATACAGAACCCAGAGCACTTGCAGATCACCTCACACAAAGCCATGCGAATATAAAGCTTGCAGCACAAACAAAATGGAAACTTTGATGTCCCTGAGTTTCTGAGAACAGGAGGCCAGCACACACAAGCCCTCGGAGAGTCCTTCACAAGCAGGATACCACAACAGGGTAAAAAGAGTCAGTCCTTTTCCTCTACCACAGACAGAAGTAGCAACTGCAGGCCAACCCCCCACAGCATACAGCAAAGGGGCAGTACTCCTCCTTACAGCTCTTCAGTTCTTCTTCTTGGTAGGGTCCTCTTGTTCCTTGAAGTAATCTAAAGTCTTGTGGTTTTAGGTGTAATACTTATACCCAAAATGTCTCTGTTCTCTTTGTGGCAAGGGTCTCTGAACCCAGTCCAACCCAGTCCTGTCCTCCCTGGTGCAGCATGACCACAGGGGGCGGAGACAGCATTGTGCAAAAGGAGACACAGCCTATTCAGGTGTAAGCAAAACTCTTCCCACCACTCTTAATGCAGACCAGGTCTATTCAGCCCTGCGATGAGTCACCCAGGCAAGGCAGGGCACACCTCAACCCCCCCAGTGACTGTCTAGAGTGAATGCACATCTAAGCTCATGTCACTCACAAACCACACACTGAATACACAAACAGCCAGAGGCACACAGAATGGTAAAGTAAGAAAATACCCACTTTCTAAAAGTGGCATTTTCAAACACAGGATTTAAAAAACCACCTTCACCAAAAGGTGCGTTAATAAATTCTGAGTTCAGAGAGTCTAAACTGAATTTTTCTATCTTGTTTATTGCAAGTTACACATGTAAAAATGTTACAGTGCAACTCCAATGATAAGCCTATCGGACAGATACCCTTTCAACAGTGCAAAAAACGAAATACACAGTATTTCACTATCAGGACATGTCACACACACACTAGTACATGTCCTACCTTTCACATACACTGCATCCTGCCCATTAGGGTACCTTGGGCCTACCATAGGGGTGCCTTACATGTAAGGGAAGGGAAGGTTTGGGCCTGGCATGTGGGTGCACTTTCCAGGACAACGTCAGTCTACAACTGCGTGCGCAGACACTACAGTGGTAGGTCTGAGAAACATTTACAGGGCTACTCATGTGGGTGGCACAACCAGTGCTGCAAGCCAACTAGTAGCATTTGATTTATAGGCCCTGGCACACACTGTGCACTTTACTAGGCACTGACCAGTAAATCAAATATGCCAATCATGGATAACCAATCATTGTCACAATTTATACAGAGAGCATATGCACTTTAGCACTGGTCAGCAGGGGTAAAGTGCCCAGAATCTTATAGCCAACAAAATGAGGGTCAGAAAAATAGGAGGCAAAAGGCAAAATGTTTGGGGATAAACCTGTCAAAAGGGCCAGGTCTAACAGTCCCCATCTGAGCGCCAAACCACAGCACTCAGACCAATTACGACGCTGCTGTCAGCAGCGTTGTGATTGGCTAGGGGAGTCTGGGAGCCTGTGTGCTTCCTGTTACCTGCTTCATGGTAAAAAGGACAGCCACCGGTAAGGTAAGATTCATTTTCTTTTTTTCCACCTTTATTCTTTTAACTTCCCTTCCCCCCTCGCCCACCACTGCAGCCCAGTAGCAGCCACTACTACATCCACCTCAACAGGCAAGTATGTGGTCAGACAGGCACTGTGATCTAGGCACGGGATTACTGATTGATGGGTCACAGGTGGGATGGTACATAGCTGGCCGGCAAACACTCAGGCAGGAAACTCTTGATCAATTACACAGATAGATGCATTGACATTACAATGGTCAGGGGAGATTTCCCCAATAAAGCACACATGGCTGTTGGGGTATGTGCTCCTAAAAACACCATAAAGTCAGATGCTACATTAGTTAGGAACACATAGCCAATCAGGGCCTAGTACACATAGTCATGACGTGCTCCCCATGCTGGACAATCGGACACATTCACCACTGGCCACAATGTGTCCAGGCTGGTCAAGACCCACCTGTAGTAACCATTGACCATTAATTTATGACCCTAAAGGGGGCAACCAACATTCCTCACCATATATGGTACGCCAGAAACCCTTTATTGCTATTGTAATATTGTATATAAAGAAACCTCAAACTTGATGTAAATTGAGACAGTCCTCAGACCTAGTGCCTGTAACTGTTCTCTCGGCTGAACTATTTAATTAAACAAAATGTTACTGTTTTGCAAAATGCCTCTTGTCTTCTGTTTTTAAGAAATCCGATTCAAGCCATATTTCCTCCCCAGTCTTCCCCAGTTAGTACTCTTATGTTACCTTCTCTGCATTGTGTCACTGTCCTGGTGTTGTGTCCAATCATCAGTATCTTAGTGCCAGTATCCTAATGTTCCCGTGTCAGTCTCCCAGTGTCCCTGCCCATGCCTTGTCCCATGCATCAGCGATTATGCCCTCTGTTTGTGTTTCTGTGTCACTGCCCCTAAGTAAATATCCCCGTGTCAGTGTTGGCATACCTGTGTCAGTTCTCCAGTATCTGCGTCCTAGTGTTGGTGTCCCAGTGTCAATGCTCTTATGCCAGTGTTACCCTGCTGCTGATGTGTCAGTATCCTAGGATCAGGGTTGGTGTCAGTGTAATAGTGTCAATGTTTGTGACCCAAGTCAACGTTACATTGTTACTATCCCCTGTTAACATCTCAATTTCATTGTTGGTGCTCCTGTGTCACTGTTCTTGGGTCCATGTCTCAGTTTCAGTGTCTTTCTGTGGCCATATGTCAATACACCCGTGTTACAACTTCCTAGTCAGTGCCCCTGTGTCAGTGCCTAATATCATGTCACTGTTTTGGCACTGTCACCTAGTGTCACTATTATAGTGTCAATATCCTTGTTTCTTAGCCTCACAGTGTTAGTGTCAAAGTGAAAGTAGCTCATACTATTGTCACTGCATTAATGTTTGTGCCCATGACAGTGTTCTACTGTCACTGTTCCCATGTCAGTATTGGTGCACCTGTTTCACTGTGTCATCTGTCAGTATTTTTTATGTTGCTGATATAAGGTATGGTGACAGCTGCTATGCTGTCAAGCCAGACCTATAAAGGGAGAGTTGATAAGTAAAACATGGATTTCACTAATATATCAATTACAGCGATTCATGAAATACTATGACTGCTGCCCCCCCCCACACATTACACTAACTTTTGTGAGTGACCAAGCAGAATCAGTTTTACTGATCATTTGCAAATTAAAGAAAGGCGCAGGTCTTTCATTGTAGATTGCATGCGAGGTATATTCAGAGGGGAAGGCAGTTTTAACATGAACTTTAGCTTCTGCTTTGATAGCCGTCTCTTGGCATGTCAGTCCTGCCTGCTGCCAGTTGATTTTGTGGGGCAGCACACAATATTATGAGGGTGCGAAGCTCAGCTAACAGCCACCTCCCCCGCCCTGTCTCTCGCTGTCTCTTCCCCTCTCTTTTTCCCAGTCACTTTCCCCGTCTCTCTCATGCTTGCTGTCTCTTACTTGCTGTACCTCCATTTATCCCGTCCTTCCCCATATGTCTCTCTCTCTTTATGTCTGTCATCTGCTCGTGCCTGCTAGCTGCCTCTAGTTGCCCCACGACAGGGGGCAGTAGAGTAAGGGTATAAAGAGAGGGACCTCACAGTGAGGATCTAGTCGATCCCTGCTCTCTTTGATCCTGTTCAGAGAAGTAGCTGCTGGAGAGGTGTCCATGCTCCTAAAAGAGTATTAAACTGTTGCAACACATCGACTTTTAAGTAAGCCTGGGCGTAGTTCGCGAAGTAGCGCTATGCAAAGCTACGCAAAGTGCAGTTCGCACTACGCGAGCTACGCGTAGCACTACGCGAACTGCGTAGTGCACTGTTCGCAATGATTGCACAGTGCCGGATGCTTGTCCGCACTGTGCAATCATTGAAAACGGCATCTTGCACAGTGCGAGCTGTCTTTTACTGCCGCTCGAGTAGATTTTTACTCGAGCGGCAGCTTTCTCAACGCGGACTGGTAGTTTCTCATCGCGGCGGTCGCGAGCATACGCGACCACTCGCAATGAGAAACCTGACCTCCCGCGTTGAGAATCTCGCCGGGATGTTTATTTTCCACGCTCGCGATCGGCAACTTGATGTTGCTGATCGCGAACGAGAAAAGACTCGCCGGGATGTCATTTTGCTTGCTCGCGGTCGCCAACTTGACGTTGAGGACCGCGAGCAAGCAAAAAATGACCGCTGCACTACGCTACGCTACGCGTGTTTGCACTGTGCTACGTGCAATTCGCGTTGTGCGAAGTAGCGCAAACTTCGCAAACTACGCGAGCGTAGCGTAGTGCTTTGCCCAGGGTTACTTTTAAGCTAGTAGAATTCAATTAGAGGTAAAGAACCAAAGATACAAAAATAGGACTGCTTTGTATCATGGATCATGGCAGAGGAACGACGTCTGTTTTATCGAGGCCAGACCACACTGAGGATCACTCTGATCCCAGGATAAAATGATAAGGCCCCAATGCGCTTTCAACGAAAGGTAAATAACGAGGGATGAGTCAATTAATGGTGATGGGGCAGACGTTCAACACACACTCAGTGAAAATGGCAAGGAGTGTAGTGTCCATGTGCGTTGCTCATTTCTGTGAACCTGGTTAGAGCACGTAAGTGTGAATTGACTCACCTGTGAGTACGGTATATTTGAAGGCCCATTTTAAGTTTTTGGGCCTATTTTAGGGTCTAACGTACATGTTATTTCAATTAGAGTCAGTTTTAAGGATGACTAATGTTTACTACTAAAAATACACTGAAGAGACAGACACATCTGTTATTACGGTGTATAAAAACGGATGTTGTCACAGTGCCTTTCCCTGCAAAGTGTGCACACTAGCCGAAATGGCATTATTACCGTTTCTCGTCTCAGAACGTCCAACACCCCGATTATTACTGGTGGAGTGGAAGATGTATCTTGGAAGCAAGTCGTTTAATGTTTTCCTCCTGTCCCAATATATCTAATTATACAGAGACTGTCTCAAGTCACCTATTTTTCTCTAACATGAATATCCTTTAGTCTGCACATCTACGGTTATAGAACAAGCATCTTGGCAACAGTTACCCCTTCAAACTACGCTAATTAGCTCTCCACAGATGATCCTTTCTGCAAAGCGAGCACTTGTATATTCCCAGCATAGTGCTTAGAGATCATTATAGTGTTGCTGTTCAGCATCTCACGTTCTTGAAAAGCAAAAGCTGTAGTTGAAAAACCTCTGGTTTGGACTAAGCAAAAACTGCTTCATACCAACATGTAGAGGAGACATGATTTGTTTTTATTCTTGGGATACTGTATGAATATGAATACTGTGTTTCACTTTAGACTATAACATTAAGAAAAAGGGTAGCTGTATTTAATATAAGACTCTATTAATACACTCATTTGGACTCGTGCAGGAATGATAGAAATATACATTAATTCCTATACCACACACTTCTATGGCTAGTTTTAAAATGGGGACAGATGCAGTTTTCCCAGATATAACAGCCACACCCAGGGCAAGGGTAGACGGAGCCTGATTCCCCAGGCACTGTGCTTTTTTCATGGCTTTGTGCTTGTTAGAAATAGGTGTCTCTAGTTGGCAATGGTTTGCACCTTTGTCCAAGTAGGGACCCTTCTTCCTAGTCAGGATAAGGGGGATACACTACTGAAATAACCCCTGCTCACCCCCATGGTAGCTTGGCACGAGCAGTCAGGCTTATCTCAGAGGCAGTGTGTAAAGCATTTGCACATAACCTACAGTAACACAGTGAAAACACTACAAACGGATCCCACACCAGTTTAGAAAAATATCCAATACTCTATATATTCAAAACTGGACCAAAACTATACAAATCCACCATACAGTATGTACTTTGCAAGAATAACCTTAAAAATGTAGGGGCATATTAGCAAGAACGGTGTTAAAATTATCGCATCTTTAGTGGCAGGAAACTGCCGCTAAAGCGGCGATAATGGGCTTGATAATATGCCCTTGAGAATACCAATAGAAGCCCATGTTCTGCTGTGATCCTGGGCTTCTATTGGAATTCTCAAGGGCATATTATCAAGCCCATTATCGCCGCTTTAGCGGCAGTTTCCTGCCGCTAAAGCGGCGATAATTTTAACGCCGTTCTTGCTAATATGCCCCTTAGTTCCTTGAAGTCGGTAGCTCTGTCCGGTGATACCGCGGTGCTGAGAACAACAGACTCCAACAGTTCCATCCGACCGCGTCAGTCGTGGTGTCGGCAGACTCGTAAACAGTAACTTTTTGTTGCGGCCGATCACATTGGTGCGGGCCGGTCGTGGCACCGTCGCGGTTGCGGTGTGAAGCTGAGCGGTGCAGCGTGCGGTGCCCTCAAGTCGTGGTGCAGGCAGAGGCTCGGTGACGGTCATCCAGCAGCGTTGTTGAGACCAGGGCTGCGGTGCGGAGTGAAGGCGGTGCTCGTTGCTGTGCTGACAGCTTACAGTGCAAGCGACAGTACCCGTTACAGGGAGCTGTCGTCAGTCAGTCCGGACTGCAGTGTGGGACGGGGCGGTGCATCATGAGACTTACGAGCGGTGCCCCCAAGCCACTGTGCGGTCATGGGTGTTGAAGTTAGCGGGCAGCGACGGTGAGACCAGGGCGGCAAAGTGAAGCGAGGCGGTGCGGAGTGTGGTGCCCACAGGTCACGTTGCAGGCAGCGGCTCGGGGGCGGTGGTCATCGTTGTCGGTGAGACCAGGGTTGCGGTGCGAGATGCGGTGGTGCCCTCTGCGGTGCCTTCAGGGCACAGGGCCAGCGATAGAGTCAGTAACGGAGTTGGTTGCTTTCCCCCCTCTGTGGCAACTGAAACCACGGTTCCAGAGGCGGTACTCAGAGGTCGGTGAAGTCTTTGCGGTGCCTGAGACTTCAGAACAGGAGGCAAGGTGTACTTCAAGCCCTTGAAGATACTCCGCAACAAGTTGAGAAAGTTCCGTCCAGTCCTTTCACTGCCCAAGACAGAAGAAGCAACTGCAGGCCAACCCAGCAAAGCAACAACAAAGCAAAAGGGCAGTACTCCGCCTGGCAGTTTTTCCGGCTCTTCTTCTAGGCAGGTTCTTTGATTCCAGCGAGTTCTAAAGTTCTGGGGTCTGGGCCCCAATATTTATACTGCATTTCTCTTTGTTATCTCAGGCAGCGAGCGTTTGTGCTTAGTCCAAACCAGTTTGGTCCTCTCTGGCCCAGCTTCCCAGCAGGAGGTGGAGACAGCATTGTCCAAGGCAGACCAGGCCCATTCAGGTGCAAGGAAATCTCCTCCCACTACTCTAAATGCTTTGCCAGGTCTATTCAGCCCAGCCCTGACTCATTCAGGTGAGGCAGGACACACCTCGACCCCCACCCCACCCCCCAGTAGCTGTCTGAAGAAAATGCACTTCCCCAGCCCCTGTCACTCCAAAGACAGTCAATCCACAACTCAGCAGAGGCACACAGAATGATTAAGCAAGAAAATACCTACTTTCTAAAAGTGGTATTTTCTAACACAGAACATAAAAATCCTCTTTACTAAGAGATGCATTTTTACATTCTGAGTCCAGGCATACTAAACTCCATTTCCCCATCTTGTCCCAATGGGAAGTTATGCTTATAAGATGTTATAAGTAAACTCCCATTCTAACCTATTGGACAGATAGCCTTTCCATTGTGAAAAACGAAGTACACTGTAATTCACTACCAGGACATGTCACACACACCAGTACATATCCTACCTTTAACATACACAGCACCCTGCCCTCAGGGATACCTTGGGCCTACCTTAGGGGTGACGTATGTGTAGGAAAAGGGAAGATTAGGGCTTGGCAAGTGGGTGCACTTACCAAGTTGACATGGCAGTAAAAATGGCACGCAGACACTGCAGTGGCAGGTCTGAGAACCCTTTACAGGGCTGCTTGTGTGGGTGGCACAATCCAGTGCTGCAGGCCCACCAGCAGCATTTGACTTGCTGGCCCTGGCACTCTTAGTGCACTTTACTAGGGACTTAAAAGTAAATCAAATATTCCAATCATGGAAACACCAATCCATAAAACAATTTACAACAGTAGCACTTGCACTGTAACACTGAACAGCAGTGAGAAAGTGCGCAGAGACACTAAACCAGCAAAAACAGAGTCAAAACCGGGAGGTCAGAAAGCGAAAAGACAGTGGAAACACGCTAAAGGATGCCAGGTCTAACAGTGCTCCTGCCTCTAAATCTATTTACAGACTTTGAAGCATTACTGTCCTATTTACTCTAGGCCGCTTACACAGTTAAAACCACTAGATAGTGCCAGATGCTGGAGTTGCAGTGTTTTCTCTTTCCTTGAAATCTTTCTAACTTGCAGAGGCCTGATGTCCTATGAAAGTGGTCGAAAAAAGCAGTCTTAAATTCCATAACAAAGTTTTACAACCGGTATTAGTGAACCGACCTACTTGCAAATAGGTTGGTTCACAAAACAGCAAATGGCAAGAGGGTCACAGCATGACATGCCTAATTAGTATTTATTAGGCAGGTTGCAATTTGCAACCCCCTGTAATTGGCTACGAGCACAGGGATGGTGACCTGCAAGCGATAGCAGCCCACCATCCCTGTGATTGCATTCCAAAATGGAAAAGCTTTTATTTTAAAAGGCATTCCATGCTCCTTAAAAGAAGCTGAGCTGCTTTTAAAAAAGCAAAAGTTCTTTGTTTTGGAAAAGTTCAGTGAGAATAGACAGCTGTCCTTTGGACCATTGCCTTGTCCCCCTGAATCTGCCACCCCTATTTCCAAAGGGAAGGGGTCCAAAGGCCACCTCTTCACCTTTCAGAATCGGTTTCTGAACTTGGGAGTAGGTAACTGATTCATGGTTTACAACCAGAGTTATGGTAGCAAACCATTGGAACATAGGTTACCAAATTGCAATTGGACTGAATGCCTCTAACATGCCCCTTCCAAATTCCAATTCGATATGAGTCAGAAACCTCATTTTGCACTATGAAAAACTTTGACTAAATCACAAAATGGGCTTACTACGTATAACAAAAAGGGATTTCGCGGTCATTGTGAATCGCAAGGTTTGTGATTGTAAAAACCCTTAATACATCTGACCCCTTATCTTTCCCCTTGCTGTTCAACATTTTGCTGAATAGTTTAATTTAAATACATCTGAATTCTAAATTGACCCAGTCTTAATTGCTCATTTGAAGACAATGGATGTCCATCTTCTCCCACCACAAGGTCAAATCATTTGCTTTCATAATCATTTGCACCCTCTCTCTCTTGAACGTCACATCAGCAAACAGGCATAAACAGCAAAATTTCATCTGAGCCAACTAAAACGAATTAAACACTTAGGGCCTGATTTAAGCTCGGCGGATTGGTTACTTCATCACAAACATGACTGATATCCCGTCCCTCATATTACAAGTACCATTGGATATAATGCATTTTTAGTACAGCGGATGGGACATTCATCAAGTTTCTGATGAAGTAACCCAGCCGCTGAACTCTAAATCAGGCCCTCAGTTTCCAATGATCAACTAAACACTGCTGTTCAAGCTCTGGTCTGCCCATCTCCAGACTGGACAAAGGCAAATCTATCTTAACTGGACTTCCAACCAACACACTTCTGTCTTTCAAAGAAGTCATGCATTACACAGCAAGATTGATCACTGACAAAGACAAATGTAACCTTATTTCCCCAATCTTAAAAGGATCTTCACTGGCTTTTTCTAGCAGCTAGAATCAAATTCTGCTGATTAACAAACAAAGCATTCCACCTAGGCTGACTCAGTTACCTATCAGAACTTCTGAAAATTTCTGGTTGTGCGAAAGAATCCGGCAGCAAGGACTGTCTCACTCTGGAACCCCCTAAATTCAGAACAGCACAAGCTCAAAGACAATCCTACTCCAGATCTGTGCCCACAATTTAGAACAACCTACAAATCTGTTGAAGAACAGCTCCTGATATCAAAAAAATTCTAGATCTATCTTTCACAAGATACCTTCACTAAGAACTTTCAAGATAACATGTTCCACCTCAGGGAGCAGAGATCTCACAAAACATTATATATATATGCTACAACTACCCAAATAGGTGGACTTTGAAGGTCTGGCATGTCACACTAGCAGCGCTATATTTGTGATTATCTACATGATCCCCTATTTCTACCTGCCACTCACCCAAGTGCCCCATTTTGATCTCCTTAACTAGTACATTTTCGAATGTAGTTGTTGTAAGTTTATCATTGTTAGACCTGGCACCATTGGCGTGGGTCTCCCTTCCATTTTTTGCTGTTGCCTCCTATGTTTTTGCTGTGTTTTTGCTGGTCTAGATGCTTTGGGCACTTTGCCACTGCTATTCAGTGCCAAAGTGCAAGTGCTCCCTATTGTAAATTGTTGTAATGGATTAGTGACTCCATGATTGGCTTATTTGATTTACTTGTCAGACCCTAGTACAGTGCACCATGAGTGCCCAGGGCCTGTAAATCAAATGCTGCTGGTGGGCTTGCAGCACTGATTGTGCCACCCACAGAAGCAGCTTGTAAAATATGGCTCAGGCCGGCCATTGCAGAGCCTGTGTACAGTCTGGGACTGCCATGTCGACTTGGCAAGTGCACCCACTTGCCAGTCCCTAAACCTTCCCTTTTCTACATGTTAGGCACCCCTAAGGTAGGCTCAAGGTACCGCTGTGGGCAGGGTGCATTGTATGTGAAAGGTAGGACATGCCCTGATGTGTGTGGCATGTCCTGATCGTGAATTACAGCCAATTTCGTTTTTCACTATTGAAAGGCTATCTGTTCCCATAGGCCAGAATGGGCAGTTTGATTATAACATCTTATAAACATAACTGACCCAGGGAACAAGATAGGAAAATAAAGTTTAGTATGCCTGAACTCAGAATGTTAAAATACATCTTTTAGTGTGGGTGATTTTTACATTCTGTGTTTGAAAATACCACTTTTAGAAAGTAGGTATTTTCTTGCCTAACCATCCAGCATGCCTCTGCTAGGTTTGTGTATTCCATGTCTGGTTTGTGAGTGACAGGGGGCTGGAGAGGGCCGTGGCTCCAGCAGTCTGATGAGTCAGGGCTGGGCTGAATGGAGCCCACATTGAATAGAGAGTAGGGGGAGGAGATTTCCTTTCACTTGCCTGAGCCCTCATAGAATAGAGAGTAGGGGGAGGAGTTTTCCTTTCAGCTACCTGGGCCAGGTCTGCTTTCAACAATGCTGTCTCCACCTCCTGCCAGGAAGCTGCACCAGGGAGGACAGAACTGGTTTTGGCTGGGCACATACACTCTCTGCCTTCAGAGAACAAAGGATTTTGCAGTATAAATATTGGGGCCCAGACCCCAGAACTTTAGATCACTTCTGGGAATCAAGACGAACCCTTTGCCAAGGAGAGAAACCAAGGAAGCTGAAGGAGGAGACTGCCCCTCTGCTGTTTGCTGTTTGGGGTTGGCCTGCAGTGGTTTACTCATTGCCAAGGAAAGGAGAAAAGGAACTTTTGTGTGTACTTTTACTATCTTGAGGAAGATCTCTAAGGGCTTGAAGCTGTGTGTTAGACTTGGCATCTTTTGGCGTGTTTCCCCTGACTTTTTGCTTTCTGACCTTCTGGTTTTGACTCTGTTTTTGCTGGTGTAATGATTCTGCGCACTTTCCTCACTGCTGTCCAGTGGGAAAGTGCAAGTGCTCCTGTATAAAATGTGTTACGGATTGGCGTTTCCATGATTGGCCTATTTGGTTGATGTGTCAATCCCTTGTAAAGTGCACTGCGAGTGCCAGGGCCTATAGACCAAATGCTGTTGGTGGGCTGCAGCACTGGATTGTGCCACCCACGCAAACAGCCCGTAAAGTGTAACTCGGGCCTGCCATTGCAGAGCCTGTGCGCAGCCTGGGGCTGCCATGTCGACTTGGCAAGTGCGCACACTTGCAAGTCCCTAAACCTTCCCTTTTCTACATGTTAGTCACCCCTAAGGTAGGCCCAAGGTACCCCTGTGGGCAGGGTGCGTTGTATGCGAAAGGTAGGACATGCCCTGGTGTGTGTGGCATGTCCTGATAGTGAATTACAGCCTAGTTCGTTTTTCACTATTGCAAGGCTACCTGTTCCCCATAGGCCAGAACGGGCAGTTTTGATTATTACAGCTTATAATCCTAACTGACCCCGGGAACATGGTAGAAACTCGAGTTTAGTATGCCTGGACTCAGAATGATAAAATGCACCTTGGTTTTAACATTCTGTGTTTGAAAATACCACTTTTAGAAAGTGGGTATTTTCTTGTCTAACCATCCAAGCCTGCCTCTGCGAGGTTGTGTATTCCTTGTCTGGAGTGTGAGTGACAGGGGCTGGGGGATGCCAGGAGACAGGGTGAGTCAGCACAGGGCTGAATAGCAAGATCTACATGTAGATGGGTGGGAGGAGTTGCACCTGGGCCCTGAATAGGACAGTGCCTTCCCTCCACAATGCTGGCTCCACCTCCTGTGGTGCGTCTGATGTCCCTGGCCTACTCTCTGAAAGAAGGGATGGAGACTTGTCAACAAAGTGCTCCAGAACTGGTTTGGACTAGGCAAAGGCCTCTCTGCCTTCAGAGAACAAAGGAATTTGGGATATAAATATTGGGGCCCTGACCCCATGAATTTAGATCTCGCTGGAATCAAGGAACCTGCCAAGACGAAGATCTGGAAGAGCTGCCAGGAGGAGTACTGCCCCTTTGCTGTGTTGTTGCTTTGTTGGGTTGGCCTGCAGCTGCTGCTTCTGCCTTGGGCAGTGAAAGGACTGAACTTTCTACAAACTTGTGCTGAGTATCTCCAAGGGCCTGGAACCGAGCTGGCCTCCTGCTAAGAAGTCTCAGGGACTACAAAGACTTCACAAGCCTCTGGGTACCGCTTCTGGAACGCTGTTTCAGTAGCCATAGAGGAAGGGAACTGCAACCGACTCCGTCAACCAAATCCATCCCTGACCGGTGACCTGTTTGCACCGCAGACCGCATCGCCCCGCTTCGCACCGCAACCCTGGTCTCACCGTAGGCGATGTCCGACGCCGTCAACACCGAGCCGCTGCTTGCACCGTGACCTGTGGGCACCGCAGTTCGCATCGCATCGCTTCACTGAACCAGCCGGACCCGACCGACGCGGACGCTGCAACTGGCTCAACAGTCGTGACCGCATCATATTTGGGGCACCACTCGCACGTTTGCGACGCACCGCTCCGACTCGCACCGCTGTCCGACGCCAGCTCCCGCACTCCGGCGTGGTCGCCTGCATCGCAACCTGTCAGCACTGCATCGTACACCGTCTCGCCCTGCACCGCACGCCTTGGACTCACCGACTCCGTCTGCACGACGCTCATCGAGCCGCTGCCTGCCCCGCATCGAGGGACACCGCACCTTGCATCGCTCTGTCTTGCACCGCAACCGCGACGAACGCCGACCGGCTCGTACACTCCGTACCAGCCACGACGAGAAAGGTACTGTGACCGAGTCTGTTCACGACTCTGCTGGCCCGTAGCGACGCGGTCGGCTGGAGCTGTTGGACTCTGTGTAATTCAGCATCGTGGTAGACCCGGACGGGGCTACCGACTCGTACGAACTTTGCTTTTGTGTTATTCCTGCAAAGAAGAAGTTACCTTATCAAGCATTCATTTTTAAAGTATAGTATTGTGGATTTTTGTCGTAATTGGTCTTGTCTTGAGTATATAAAAATATTGGTTATTTTTCTAAACTGGTGTGGTGTCCGTTTGTAGTGCTTACACTGTATTACTGTTGGTTATGTGCAAATGCTTTACACACTGCCTCTAGAATAAGCCTGACTGCTCGTGCCAAGCTACCAAGGGGGTGAGCAGGGGTTATTTTAGGAGTGTAACTCCCTTACCCTGACTAGGAAGAAGGGTCCCTACTTGGACAAAGGTGCAAACCCTTGCCAACTAGAGATCCCATTTCTAACATTGGTTGTCAGCGGTGAGGATAGGACTTGTGTTTGCACTTGACTTACAGTGATTGGTGTGCACTACTACCATATCGCAGACCATTACGTACCACATACTGGTTCTTTTTCTTTTGGCCTATTTTTGATCTTGCCAGTTTTCAACTCACTACTTTTGTCATGCCTGAATCAACTGCATCATCCGTTGCATCTCTGGAAGTTATCTTTGAGGAGGATAGGTTGGAAACCTACGCCGTAAAGGAGCTACGAGCAATTTGTAAAAACCTGAAAGTCCAAATTAAAGGCCTCACAAGGAAGGAGGAGCTACAGAAGGCGCTGAGGGCCTGGGTAGCAGCCAGACATGCCAGTGGGCAGCCTGGTAATCTCAGTGAGGAGGTGGAGGAGCCTATTTCCAGGGTGGATGTGCTTTTGGGTGAGGGGCAACCCGCCAGGTCAGGCAGCAGCAGTCTGTCCCCAGAGGAGCTGGAGGACAGGCGGGAGGCAAGTTAGTTTGAGCTGCAGAAGCTCAGGCTGGAGGGTGAGCGGGAGGAGAAGAGGGAGAAGAGGAGATTGGCCATGGAGGAGAAGAAGATGCTCTTAGAGCATGAGAGAGAACTGAAGGAGCTAGAACTTAGGAGTAAGTCAGGCTCAGATGGTGGCAGCAATTCGTCCAGAAAGGCAGACAGGATTGTGCACATTCCCAAGAATGTAGGCAAGGAGTTCAAGAAGGGGGATGACATACAAAGGTGGTTCCAGGGTTATGAGGCAGCCATACACATGAATGGGGTCCCTGAGGAAAATTGGGGAGCAGGATTGTGGCCACTTTTCCCTGAAGAAGCAAGGGATGCTCTGATAGCTTTGGGTAAGGGGTATCACCTCACCTATGCTGACATGAAGGATGCCCTTCTCACTAAGTATGGTCTTACTCCTGAAAAGTACAGGGATCAGTTCAGGTCCAGTAAGAAGTCTGATGCCAACACTTGGTTGGAATGTGTGGATGTGTTCTGCAGGTCGCTGGATGGTTGGGTAAAGGGCAGTAGTGTAACAGATTTTCAGGGGCTCTACAACTTGATTGCATGGGAGCACTTGTCTAGTCTATGTTTTGCAGATCTGCGCCAGCACCTAGTGGATAGTAAGCTAACTGACCCCAGGAAGCTTGCTATGGAAGCGGACCGCTGGGTGAGTACCAGGGTCCACAAGAAAGCGTTTGGGGAGACTCAGCCAAAGGTGGGCAGGGTCTCCAGCAGAAAGGTGGGGGGGACAAGGGTAAAGCACAGGAGTTCTCTAAATGGCCCCAAACTAGTACCCAGGGTAAAGGTTCCCAGCCCCCCGGTGATAAGAAGAAAGGGGTCTCTACAGGGAAGCCTGTTGAGACCGGCCCCCGCAAGTGTTATGCATGTGACCAGGTAGGTCACTTTAAGGGGGACCCCAAGTGCCCAAAGGGGACACAGCCACCCACCGGTGGACAGTCCAAAGTGTTGGCTAGTGTAGCGCTTGGGGAGGAGGGGTGCCCACTGGAGGGTGGGGATCCCACAGAAATTACCCTTGTCTCACTAGGGGACAGTGAGATGGTCCCAGGAAACCAGGTGCCCCCTAACACAAAGAAATACAGCACCTGGGTGACCATTAATGGGAATAGGGTAGAGGCTCTCAGAGACACTGGAGCCAGTGTGACCTCAGTCCGGTGTCACCTGGTGTCTGAGAAGCAAGTAGTCCCAGGAGCATTCCACCAAGTAGTTGCTGTAGACAACTCTGAGCGCCAGTGTATGGTGGCGCAGGTTCCCTTTGAATGGGGGGGGTCTCAGGTCCCTTGAGGGTGGTTGTGACCCCTACCATGCCTGTAGATTGTCTGCTAGGTAACGACCTGGAGCAGTCCTTATGGAAGGAGGTTAAGCTCAGGTCTCACTTGGAGATGCTTGGGTTGCCAGAGTGGGCATGCGTGTCTACTCGGTCAATGGCAGCCAGAAAGGGTGATCAAGAGGACTTGGAGCCTGGAACAGTGGCCCAAGTCCCTGCCAAGAGAAAGGGCAGGGCGCAGGAAACCGGCCCCCGAAGTTCCCACGGACTGGGAGGAGGCGGACCTCGAGGGGACGCCCGGTGCCTACAGGGGAGCAGGTAGCCGAACTGGGAGACATCTCTGAGCTGACCCATTGGCAGCAAGAAGGGGTCCCACCAGGGAGGAGTTCTGCAGGGAGCAGAGCAGGTGCCCTACTCTGGAGGGTCTGCGGCGGCAGGCTGCAGACCAGGCAGCTGGTAATCAGTCCGGATCACATCTGATCTACTGGGAGAGTGGTCTCCTATACAGTGAGCCTAAGGTTGCTGAGCCTGGGTCAGCCCGTGTGCTGGTGGTACCCCAGCGCTTCAGGACCTTCCTACTGGGTCTGGCTCATGACGTGCCTTTGGCAGGACATTTGGGGCAGGACAAGACCTTTGACAGGCTTGTCACCCACTTCTTTGGCCCCAAATGCGAAGGCAGTCAGATGCACACTGTAGGTCTTGCCAAACTTGCCAGGCAAGTGGTAAGAGTGGGAGGAAGGTCAAAGCTCCTCTCCAACCTTTTCCTGTTGTTGGTACACCCTTTGAAAGGGTAGGGATGGATATTGTGGGACCACTGGATCCCAAGACAGCCATGGGCAACAGGTACATCCTGGTCTTGGTGGACCATGCCAAACCGGTACCCGGAGGCAATCCCTCTCAGGACAACGACGGCGCCAGTGGTGGGCCGGGCGTTAATGGGGATCTTTTCCCGTGTGGGATTCCCCAGAGAGGTGGTTTCTGATAGGGGGACCAATTTCATATCCAAGTATATGACATCCCTGTGGAAGGAGTGTGGTGTAACCTACAAGTTCACCACTCCTTACCACCCACAAGGAAACGGTCTGGTGGAGAGATTCAACCAGACCTTGAAAGGCATGATCAAGGGTCTAACAGAACCCATGAGGCGTAAGTGGGACGTCCTCTTGCCATGCCTACTCTTTGCATACAGGGAGGTGCCTCAGAAGTCTCTTGGGTACAGCCCCTTTGAGCTCCTGTATGGCCACCCTGTCAGAGGACCTCTGAGTTTGGTAAAGGAAGGCTGGGAGGTAGCTCCCAGGAAAACTCCCCAGGATGTGTTTAGCTACATGCTGGCCTTTAGAAACCAAACTGCCTGCTTCAGGAAACTCGCTCAGGCGAACCTAGAAGCAAGACAGGAAGAAATGAAGAGATGGTATGACCAGAATGCCACTCTGGTCGAATTTCAACCTGGGCAAAAAGTGTGGGTCATGGCCCCAGTGGCACCTTGTGCCTTACAGGACAAGTGGACTGGGCCATATGAGGTGGTGGAGCGCAAAAGTGACGTCACCTACCTGGTGGATTTGCAAGCTCCAAGGAACCCCTTGAGGGTCCTTCACGTGAACCGCCTCAAGCCCCACTTCGAGAGGTCCGAAGTGAGTATGCTCTTGGCGACAGATGATGGGGTGGAAGAGGAGAGTGAGCCTCTCCCTGACCTCCTGTCTACCAAGGAGCATGATGGGTCAGTAGAAGGTGTGATCCTCTCCCCTACTCTGACTCAGGAGCAGCAGGGAGACTGTCACCAGTTGATGGGACAGTTCGCCCCACTGTTCTCTCTGACCCCCGGTGTTACTCACTGGTGTACCCATAACGTGGACACTGGTGACAGCCCTCCTGTGAAGCACAAGATTTACAGGTTGACTGACCGGGTCAGGGCCAGCATCAAGGAGGAGGTCTCTAAGATGTTGGCGTTAGGGGTGATTGAGCCCTCCCACAGTCCTTGGGCCAGCCCAGTGGTCTTGGTCCCAAAGGCTGCTGCGCCCGGTGCCACTCCAGAACTCCGGTTTTGTGTGGACTACCGTGGGCTCAATGCCGTCACCAGGACTGACGCGCACCCCATCCCCCGAGCTGATGAGCTCATTGATCGGTTGGGAGCTGCCCGGTTCCTCAGCACGTTTGATTTGACGTCTGGGTACTGGCAGATTGCCTTAACCGATGGGGCCAAGGAGAGATCAGCATTCTCAACCCCAGAAGGTCATTACCAATTCCGGGTGATGCCCTTTGGGTTGAAGAATGCCCCTGCCACCTTTCAGAGGTTGGTCAATCAGGTGTTGGCTGGGCTGGAGGATTTCAGTGCCGCCTACCTGGATGACATTGCTGTGTTCAGTTCCAGCTGGGAAGAACATTTACAGCACCTTGAGAAAGTGTTGAGGGCCCTGCAAGGTGCAGGCCTCACGATCGAGGCCAGTAAGTGCCAGATCGGGCAGGGTTCTGTGGTGTACTTGGGACACCAGGTAGGAAGCGGCCAGGTGGTGCCCCTACAACCCAAGATTGACACCATTCTGGCTTGGGAGCCCCCCAAGACCCAGACAGAGGTGAGAGCCTTCTTAGGTCTCACCGGCTACTATAGGAGATTTGTTAAGGGCTATGGCACCATCGTTGCCCCCTTAACATAGCTGACTTCTAAGAAGCAGCCCAGGAAAGTGATCTGGACTGAGTCCTGCCAGAAAGCTTTTGATGCCCTGAAGGCAGCCATGTGCACGGCGCCCGTGCTCAAGGCACCTGACTTCTCCAAGGAATTCGTCGTGCAGACTGACGCTTCAGAGCATGGTGTGGGAGCGGTGCTCTCACAACTGAACGAAGAGGGCCTGGATCAGCTTGTAGTCTTCCTTAGCAGGAGACTACTTCCCAGGGAACAGAGGTGGAGTGCCATAGAAAGGGAAGCTTTTGCTGTGGTCTGGGCGCTGAAGAAGTTGAGACCATACCTGTTTGGGACTCACTTCCGGGTTCAGACAGACCACAGGCCCCTCAGATGGTTGATGCAAATGAGGGGTGAGAATCCAAAACTGCTGAGGTGGTCCATCTCCCTACAGGGAATGGACTTTACGGTGGAACACCGTCCTGGTACAGAACACGCCAACGCAGATGGTCTGTCCAGTTTCTTCCGCCTTAGTGAAGAGAACTCCAATGGGGTTGGGTAGTTCTCCCTACTTTCAGCTGGAGGGGACATGTGTTAGACTTGGCATCTTTTGGCGTGTTTCCCCTGACTTTTTGCTTTCTGACCTTCCGGTTTTGACTCTGTTTTTGCTGGTGTAATGATTCTGCGCACTTTCCTCACTGCTGTCCAGTGGGAAAGTGCAAGTGCTCCTGTATAAAATGTGTTACGGATTGGCGTTTCCATGATTGGCCTATTTGGTTGATGTGTCAGTCCCTTGTAAAGTGCACTGCGAGTGCCAGGGCCTATAGACCAAATGCTGTTGGTGGGCTGCAGCACTGGATTGTGCCACCCACGCAAACAGCCCGTAAAGTGTAACTCGGGCCTGCCATTGCAGAGCCTGTGCGCAGCCTGGGGCTGCCATGTCGACTTGGCAAGTGCGCACACTTGCAAGTCCCTAAACCTTCCCTTTTCTACATGTTAGTCACCCCTAAGGTAGGCCCAAGGTACCCCTGTGGGCAGGGTGCGTTGTATGCGAAAGGTAGGACATGCCCTGGTGTGTGTGGCATGTCCTGATAGTGAATTACAGCCTAGTTCGTTTTTCACTATTGCAAGGCTACCTGTTCCCCATAGGCCAGAACGGGCAGTTTTGATTATTACAGCTTATAATCCTAACTGACCCCGGGAACATGGTAGAAACTCGAGTTTAGTATGCCTGGACTCAGAATGATAAAATGCATCTTTTAGTGAAGTTGGTTTTAACATTCTGTGTTTGAAAATACCCCTTTTTAAAGTGGGTATTTTCTTGTCTAACCATCCAAGCCTGCCTCTGCGAGGTTGTGTATTCCTTGACTGGAGTGTGAGTGACAGGGGCTGGGGGATGCCAGGAGACAGGGTGAGTCAGCACAGGGCTGAATAGCAAGATCTACATGTAGATGGGTGGGAGGAGTTGCACCTGGGCCCTGAATAGGACAGTGCCTTCCCTCCACAATGCTGGCTCCACCTCCTGTGGTGCGTCTGATGTCCCTGGCCTACTCTCTGAAAGAAGGGACGGAGACTTGTCAACAAAGTGCTCCAGAACTGGTTTGGACTAGGCAAAGGCCTCTCTGCCTTCAGAGAACAAAGGAATTTGGGATATAAATATTGGGGCCCTGACCCCATGAATTTAGATCTCGCTGGAATCAAGGAACCTGCCAAGACGAAGAGCTGGAAGAGCTGCCAGGAGGAGTACTGCCCCTTTGCTGTGTTGTTGCTTTGTTGAGTTGGCCTGCAGCTGCTGCTTCTGCCTTGGGCAGTGAAAGGACTGAACTTTCTACAAACTTGTGCTGAGTATCTCCAAGGGCCTGGAACCGAGCTGGCCTCCTGTTAAGAAGTCTCAGGGACTACAAAGACTTCACAAGCCTCTGGGTACCGCTTCTGGAACGCTGTTTCAGTAGCCACAGAGGAAGGGAACTGCAACCGACTCCGTCAACCGAATCCATCCCTGACCGGTGACCTGTTTGCACCGCAGACCGCATCGCCCCGCTTCGCACCGCAAACCTGGTCTCACCGTAGGCGACGTCTGACGCCGTCAACACCGAGCCGCTGCTTGCACCGTGACCTGTGGGCACCGCAGTTCGCATCGCTTCACTGAACCAGCCGGACCCGACCGACGCGGACGCTGCAACTGGCTCAACAGGCGTGACCTCATCGCATTTGGGGCACCGCTCGCACGTTTGCGACGCACCGCTCCGACTCGCACCGCTGTCCGACGCCAGCTCACGCACTCCGGCTTGGTCGCCTGCATCGCAACCTGTCAGCACCGCATCGTACACCGTCTCGCCCTGCACCGCACGCCTTGGACTCACCGACTCCGTCTGCACGACGCTCATCGAGCCGCTGCCTGCACCGCATCGAGGGACACCGCACCTTGCATCGCTCCGTCTTGCACCGCAACCGCGACGAACGCCGACCGGCTCGTACACTCCGTACCAGCCACGACTAGAAAGGAACTGTGACCGAGTCTGTTCACGACTCAGCTGGCCCGTAGCGACGCGGTCGGCTGGAACTGTTGGACTCTGTGTAATTCAGCATCGCGGTAGACCCGGACGGGGCTACCAACTCGTACTGAACTTTGCTTTTGTGTTATTCCTGCAAAGAAGAAGTTACCTTATCAAGCATTCATTTTTAAAGTATAGTATTGTGGATTTTTGTCGTAATTGGTCTTGTCTTGAGTATATAAAAATATTGGTTATTTTTCTAAACTGGTGTGGTGTCCGTTTGTAGTGCTTACACTGTATTACTGTTGGTTATGTGCAAATGCTTTACACACTGCCTCTAGAATAAGCCTGACTGCTCGTGCCAAGCTACCAAGGGGGTGAGCAGGGGTTATTTTAGGAGTGTAACTCCCTTACCCTGACTAGGAAGAAGGGTCCCTACTTGGACAAAGGTGCAAACCCTTGCCAACTAGAGATCCCATTTCTAACACTGAGCTTGCCTCCTGTTCTGAAGTCTCAGGGACACAAAGACTTCACCCCCAGATCCCCCTAAATTTCCTTGCTGGGAATTCTACCTGCAGAGAGGTGCCTGCTGTTGGTTTGGGCCCTCTAGAGACTGCGTGTCGCTGGAAGCGTGATGCAACGAGGAAGAAGTGTGTCGCCGCCTCAGCTGTTGCGTCGCATCGCCGAAGGAGCATGTCGCCGCCGCAGCAGTTTGCCGTTCGCATCGCCAACGCATCGCGTCGCATCACCGGAGAAGCGTGTCGCCGCCGCAGAGGTTGCCATCGCATCACCGGAGAAGCGTGTCGCAGGGCCTGTCACAGCTCCAAAGATCATCAGGTTCGCCGCACGGCCGCCGGGCGTGCACGCATCGCATCCACGTCATCGCATCGCATTAAAGACGCCATTTTGTCGCATCGCACCGGATCGTTGCATCGCATCGAGGCGCCATCTTGTCGCATCGCACTGGATCACAGTAAGAAATAGACGCTTTGCCTCCTCTCCGGTAAGGAACAGACGCATCGCCTCCCCTGCGCTGCAGTAAGGAACAGGTGTGCCGCCTCCCCCGAAGCAAGGAACTGACGCATCGCCTTCCCTGTGACCCTTTTGTTTGTTTTGCGTTAAGCATCCAAGGTACTTTGAGAGTAAAGTGTTGCATTTACCATCTACATTGAACTAAGCTATTTCTACCATCTAAAGTCATATTTTTGAATACTGTATTGTGGATTTTTATCATTTGGTCTTGTGTTAAGTCTAGATAAAGATTACTTATTTTTCTAAACTGGTGTGGTGTCCATTTGTAGTGTTTTCACTGTGTTACTGTATGTGTTCACAAATGCTTTACACACTGCCTCTGATATAAGCCTGCCTGCTCGTGCCAAGCTACCAAGGGGGTGAGCAGGGGTTATTTTAGGAGTGTAGCCCCCTTACCCTGACTAGAAGCAAGGGCCCCTACTTGGTCAAAGGTACCAACCTCTGCCAACTAGAGACCCCCATTTCTAACATTGGTGGTCAGCGGTGAGGATTTGGACTTGCATTTCCGACTCATATACGGTGATTGGTGTACACTACTAGTGAGCGCAGACCATAACGCGACCAGATACATTTTGGTAGAATTTTTTCCTTGGAACTTCTATTTTTGATAAGAACTGCCAATTCTTGCTACCATGGCCAAAGCCGCATCCAACGCATCTTTGGATCTACTCTTTGAAGAATATAGGGTTGATACCTACCCTGTGCCACATCTTAAAACCTTCTGTAAAAGATTTAAAATCCCTGTGAAAGGCCTCACCAAGAAGGTAGAGTTCTAAAAGGCACTGAGGGCCTGGTTGGAATCTAGAAATGCTACTGAGGATCCTGAAGAGCCTAGGGATGAGGCAGAGAATACAGATGGGCAGCTGGATGGGCCATTGGGCCTGACCGGGGAGAAAGCACCTTCCAGGGCAGGCAGTAGTGTTTCTTCAAAGGACCTGTCCCCAGGAGAGCTGGAGGACAGGGAGAGGGATAGGATGCATAAGTTGGAGCTAGCCAAGCTCAAGCTGGGTGGGCAGATGGAGTTAGAGAATAAGAAGTTGGCCTTGGAAGAGAAGAAAATGCATTTGGAGCATGAGAGGATGTTGAGGGAGTTGGAATTGAAAGCCAAGAGTTTAGAGATTACTCCCTCTGGTGGCAGCACACCATCTGTGCCTGTGGAAACTAGAGTATTCATCCCCAAAGATGTCATTAAGGAGTTCCACAAGAATGAAGATATTGTGCAATGGTTCAAAGCCTATGAGGTAGCTATGACCTCCCACCGGGTCCCTGAGAAGGATTGGGGAGCGGGGTTGTGGGGGCGGTTTCTCAGTGATGGGCGGGACACCTTGTTAGACTTGCCCTCTGAGGATCAGAATTCCTATGTCCACATGAAGGAAGCCTTAATGACCAGGTATGGGTTGACCCCAGAGCTTTATAGAAAAAGGTTTAGGAATTGTAAGAAACTGGAGTCAAGCACGTGGGTAGAATATGTGTCTTTTTTTGGCAGAGCATTGGATGGTTGGGTGAAGGGTAGCAAAGTGAATGATTTTGAAGCGCTCTATAATTTGATTGCATGGGAGCACTTGTCCAGTAATTGTTTTCCAGAGCTACGCCAGCACCTGATTGATAGTAAGCTGACTATCCCTAGGAAGCTTGCTGAGGAGGCGGACCGCTGGGTTAGTACCCGGGTCCACAAGGGTCATGTGGGAGACTTCGCCAAAGGTGGGCAGGGCCCCCAGCAGAAGAGTGGGGGGGACTAGGGTAAACAGAGGGAGTTCCAGAAAGGGCCCCAAGGTAATCCCCAAGGGAACCAAGGGAAGGGTTCCCAGCCTCCCCCTGAGAAGAAGTCAGGGGCCCCGACAGATAAGCCTGTTCAGAAGGGGCCCAGGACATGTTATAATTGTGGTCAAGTGGGCCACTGCTTCTATGATCCTAAGTGTCCCATGAGAGGAAAGACAGCACCCACTGGTGCACCGCCCCGTCAGATGGCTAGTGTAGCCCTGGGGGAGAAGTTGGGTGCCCAAGGTGGGTGGGGTCCCGCAGAGATGTCCCTGGTCTCTTTAGGAGACAGTGAGATGGTCCCTAGGACACAGCTGCCTGATAACACTAAGAAATACCAGCAGTGGGTGACCATCAATGGCCATAGGGTGGAGGCTCTGAGAGACAGTGTGACATCTGTCAGTTGTCGGCTGGTGTCTGAAGAGCAGGTGATCCCCCATGCATTTTACCCTGTAGTTGCCGCTGACAACTCAGAGAGCCACTGTAAGGTGGCCCAGGTTCCCTTTGAGTGGGGGGGGGGGGTCTCAGGTACCTTTCAAGTAGCTGTGAGGCCAGCCTTGCCTGTTGACTGTCTGCTAGGCAATGACTTGGAGAGTTCCCCATGGGCTAAGGTGGAGTGAAGAGCTCATTTGGAGATGTTGGGTATGCCTGAGTGGGCATGTGTGACCACTCGGTCCATGGCAGCCAGTAAGGGTATTCAAGAGGACCTGGAGCCTGAAAGAGTGGCCCAGGTGCCTGCCATGAAGAGAAGAGGCAGGGGGCGCGGGAAACCAGCCCTTGAAGTTCCCACGGTCCAGGAGGAGGCAGACCTTGAGGGGGATGCCCTGGAACCTACAGGGGAACAAGTAGCTAAACTGGGGGACCTGCCTGAGCTGACCCATTGGCAGCAGGAAGGAGGACCCTCCAGGGAAGAGTTCTGAGAGGAGCAGAAGAAGTGCCCTTCTCTTGTGGGTTTGCGGCAACAGGCCACAAACTAGGCAGCAGATGATCAGTCTGGATCACATTGGATCTACTGGGAGAATGGTCTCCTGTATAGCGAGCCTAAGGTTGCTGAGCTTGGGTCAGCCCATGTGCTGGTGGTACCCCAGCGCTTCAGAGCCTTTCTACTGGGTCTGGCTCATGATGTGCCTTTAACAGGACATTTGGGGCAAGACAAGACCTTTGAAAGGCTTTTCACCCACTTTTATTGGTCCCAAATGCACAAGAGTTCAGATACTCATTGCAGGACCTGTCAGACTTGCCAGGCAAGTGGTAAAAGTGGGAGGAAGCACAAGGCTCCTCTCCAGCCTTCCCTGTGGTCAGCACCCCCTTTGAAAGGGTGGGCATTGACATTGTGGGGCCTCTGGATCCCAAGACAGCCAGGGGCAACAGGTTTATCCTGGTCTTGGTGGACCATGCCACCCGGTACCCGGAAGCCATCCCTCTCAGGACTGTGACGGCCCCCGTGGTGGGACGTGCATTGATGGGGATTTTCTCACTTGTTGGGTTCCCCAGAGAGGTGGTGTCAGACCGTGGTACCAACTTCATATCCAAGTATATGAAGTCCCTGTGGCAGGAGTGTGGTGTAACCTACACGTTCACCACTCCTTACCACCCCCAAGGTAATGGGCTGGTTGAGAGATTCAACCGGACCCTAAAAGGCATGATTATGGGCCTTGAGGAACCTATGAGGCATAAGTGGGACGTCCTCTTGCCATGCCTTCTGTTTGCTTACAGAGAGGTGCCACAGAAGTCATTAGGGTTCAGTCCCTTTGAACTGCTGTATGGTCACCCCGTAAGAGGACCTCTGAGTTTGGTAAAGGAAGGCTGGGA
Source organism: Calotriton arnoldi (assembly GCA_963921515.1). Taxonomy (NCBI): domain Eukaryota; kingdom Metazoa; phylum Chordata; class Amphibia; order Caudata; family Salamandridae; genus Calotriton; species Calotriton arnoldi. The sequence goes on along the minus strand of CAWUFW010007772.1, from coordinate 488,170 downwards.
GAAAGCTCCCAGTAAACCTCCCCAGGATGTATATAGCTACATGCTGGCCTTCAGAAACCAAACTCGGCGTTTCAGACAACTCGCTCAGGCGAATCTGGAAGCCAGCCAGGAGGAGATGAAACGGTGGTGAGATCAGAATGCCACTCTGATCGAGTTTCAGCCTGGACAGAAAGTGTGGGTCATGCCCCCCGTGGAGCCTTGTGCGCTCCAGGATAAGTGGACCGGACCATTTGAGGTGATGGAGCGCAAGAGTGATGTCACCTACTTGGTGGACTTGCGGTCTCCTAGGAACCCTTTGCGGGTCCTGCATGTAAACCGCCTGAAGCCCCACTTGGAGAGGTCCGAAGTGGGCATGCTCCTAGCAACAGATGATGGAATGGAGGAGGAGACTGAGCCTTTTCCTGACCTCCTGTCTGCAACAGAGCAAGATGGGTCAGTGGACGGTGTGAACCTCTCTTCCGCCCTGACGCCTGAGCAGCAGGATGACTGTCGCCAACTGTTGGGACAGTTTCCTGATCTGTTCTCCCTGACTCCCGGTGTCACTAAGTGGTGCGTCCATGATGTGGACACTGGGGACAGTCCTCCTGTAAAGAACAAAACTTACAGAGTGACTGACAGGGTGAGAGCTTGCATCAAGGAGGAGGTCTCCAAGATGTTTGCTTAAGGGGTGATTGAGTCCTCTAACAGCCCTTGGGCCAGCCCAGTGGTCTTGGTCTCAAAGGCTGTAGCGCCTGGTGCCACACCCGAACTCCGGTTCTGTGTGGACTACCGAGGACTCAATTCAGTCACCAGGACTGACGCGCACCCCATCCCCAGAGCTGGTGAGCTCATTGATCGGTTATGGGCTGCCCGGTACCTCAGTACGTTTGACTTAATGTCTGGGTACTGGCAGATCGCCTTAACTGATGGGGCAAGCGAGAGGTCAGCATTCTCCACACCAGATGGGCTCTACCAATTCCGGGTTATGCTCTTTGGGATGAAGAATGCCCCTGCCACCTTTCAGAGGTTGGTCAACCAGGTGTTGGCTGGACTAGAGGATTTCAGTGCCGCCTACCTGGATGACATTGCAGTGTTCAGCGCCAGTTGGGAAGAACATCTGCGCCACCTCTGGGAAGTGTTGATGGCGCTGCGGAGGGCAGCCCTCACGATCAAGGTGAGTAAGTGCCAGATCGGGCAGGGTTCTGTGGTGTACTTGGGACACCAGGTTGGGAGCGGCCAGGTGGCGCCCCTACAGCCCAAGATTGAGACCATCCTGGCTTGTGAATCCCCCAAGACCCAGACAGAGGTGAGAGCCTTTTTAGGACTCACTGGGTACTACAGGAGGTTTGTCAAGGGGTATGGCAGCATTGTTGCACCCTTAACAGAGCTGACTTCCAGGAAGCAGCCCAAGAAAGTGAACTGGACTGACACCTGTCAGAAAGCTTTTAATGCCCTGAAGACTGCCATGTGCACGGCGCCCGTGCTGCAGGCGCCCAACTTCTCAAGGGAATTCATTGTGCAGACAGACGCTTCAGAGCATGGTGTGGGGGCTGTACTTTCACAGATGAATGAGGAGGGCCTAGACCAACCTGTAGCCTTCATTAGTAGGAGGTTACTTCCACGGGAACAGAGGTGGAGTGCAATTGAGCGTGAGGCATTTGCTGTGGTCTGGGCACTGAAGAAGTTGAGACCATACTTGTTTGGGACTCACTTCCGGGTTCAGACAGACCACCGGCCCCTCAGATTGTTGAAGCAGATGAGGGGTGAGAACACAAAGCTGTTGAGGTGGTCCATTTCCCTACAGGGGATGGACTTCACGGTGGAACACCGCCCTGGTACAGAACACGCCAATGCTGATGGTCTGTCCAGATTTTTCCGCCTTAGTGAAAAGAACTCCCAAGAGGTAGGGTAGTTCTCCCCACATTTCAGCTGGAGGGGACATGTGTTAGACCTGGCACCATTGGCGTGGGTCTCCCTTCCATTTTTTGCTGTTGCCTCCTATGTTTTTGCTGTGTTTTTGCTGGTCTAGATGCTTTGGGCACTTTGCCAGTGCTATTCAGTGCCAAAGTGCAAGTGCTCCCTATTGTAAATTGTTGTAATGGATTAGTGACTCCATGATTGGTTTATTTGATTTACTTGTCAGACCCTAGTACAGTGCACCATGAGTGCCCAGGGCATGTAAATCAAATGCTGCTGGTGGGCTTGCAGCACTGATTGTGCCACCCACAGAAGCAGCTTGTAAAATATGGCTCAGGCCTGCCATTGTAGAGCCTGTGTGCAGTCTGGGACTGCCATGTCGACTTGGCAAGTGCACCCACTTGCCAGTCCCTAAACCTTCCCTTTTCTACATGTTAGTCACCCCTAAGGTAGGCCCAAGTGGGCAGTGTGCCCTGTGGGCAGGGTGCATTGTATGTGAAAGGTAGGACATGCCCTGATGTGTGTGGCATGTCCTGATAGTGAATTACAGCCAATTTTGTTTTTCACTATTGCAAGGCTATCTGTTCCTGTAGGCCAGAATGGGCAGTTTGATTATAACATCTTATAAACATAACTGACCCAGGGAACAAGATAGGAAAATAAAGTTTAGTATGCCTGAACTCAGAATGTTAAAATACATCTTTTAGTGTGGGTGATTTTTACATTCTGTGTTTGAAAATACCACTTTTAGAAAGTAGGTATTTTCTTGCCTAACCATCCAGTATGCCTCTGCTAGGTTTGTGTATTCCATGTCTGGTTTGTGAGTGACAGGGGGCTGGAGAGGGCCATGGCTCCAGCAGTCTGATGAGTCAGGGCTGGGCTGAATAGAGCCCACATTGAATAGAGAGTAGAGGGAGGAGATTTCCTTTCACTTGCCTGAGCCCTCATAGAATAGAGAGTAGGGGGAGGAGTTTTCCTTTCAGCTACCTGGGCCAGGTCTGCTTTCAACAATGCTGTCTCCACCTCCTGCCAGGAAGCTGCACCAGGGAGGACAGAACTGGTTTTGGCTGGGCACATACACTCTCTGCCTTCAGAGAACAAAGGATTTTGCAGTATAAATATTGGGGCCCAGACCCCAGAACTTTAGATCACTTCTGGGAATCAAGACAAACCCTTTGCCAAGGAGAGAAACCAAGGAAGCTGAAGGAGGAGACTGCCCCTGTGCTGTTTGCTGTTTGGGGTTGGCCTGCAGTGGTTTACTCATTGCCAAGGAAAGGAGAAAAGGAACTTTTATGTGTACCTTTACTATCTTGAGGAAGATCTCCAAGGGCTTGAAGCTGAGCTTGCCTCCTGTTCTGAAGTCTCAGGGACACAAAGACTTCACCCCCAGCTCCCCCTGAATTTCTTTGCTGGGAATTCTACCAGCAGAGAGGTGCCGGCTATTGGTTTGGGCCCTCTAGAGACTGCGTGTCGCTGGGAGCTGGAAGCGCGACGCAACGAGGAAGAAGCGTGTCGCTGCCGCAGCTGTTGCCGTCGCATCGCCGAAGAAGCGTGTCGCCGCCGCAGCAGTTTGCTGTTCGCATTGCCGGCGCAGCGCGTCGCATCACCGGAGAATCGTGTTGCAGGGCCTGTCGTGGCTCCAAAGATCATCAGGTTCACCGCACGGCCGCCGGGCATGCACCCATCGCATCAAAGACGCCAGTTTGTTGCATCGCACCGGATCGTCGCATCGTGGCGCCATCTTGTCGCATCGCACCGGATCACAGTAAGAAATAGACGCTTTGCCTCCTCTCCGGTAAGGAACAGACGCATCGCCTCCCCTGCGCTGCAGTAAGGAACAGGTGCGCCGCCTTCCCTGAAGCAAGGAACTGACGCATCGCCTTCCCTGCGACCCTTTTGTTTGTTTTGCGTTACGCATGCAAGGTACTTTGAGAGTAAAGTGTTGCATTTACCATCTACATTGAACTAAGCTATTTCTACCATCTAAAGTCATATTTTTGAATACTGTATTGTGGATTTTTGTCGTTTGGTCTTGTGTTAAGTCTAGATAAAGATTACTTATTTTTCTAAACTGGTGTGGTGTCCATTTGTAGTGTTTTCACTGTGTTACTGTATGTGTTCACAAATGCTTTACACACTGCCTCTGAGATAAGCCTGCCTGCTCGTGCCAAGCTACCAAGGGGTGAGCAGGGGTTATTTTAGGAGTGTAGCCCCCTTACCCTGACTAGAAGCAAGGACCCCTACTTGGTCAAAGGTACCTACCTCTGCCAACCAGAGACCCCCATTTCTAACAATCATGTATAAGCAGTTTATGTTAAATAAATAAATAGATAAACAATAAACAAAGAATCATTGATTTAAGTAATCTGAAACTGATTTAAAATGGCAATGAGAGGTTTTATGTTTAGTTTTGTTCCAAAAAAGAAAACATCAGCATAACAATTATTGTGGATTATATCAAGAAGCTTTAACATTCATAGTAGTCTTCAAAATCTAAAGACTGTTAAGATAAGTCAGTTAAAGCTGAAGTTTAATTTAACGATCTCCAAAGATAATGCACCATCCTTTTTTACTTAAAGTGGTAGTACTTAAAAGTAGTGCAAGATATTATGGAGGTCAGAATAAGACAGGTAAACTATCAGCCAGCTAATTAAAAATGAAAAATGAAATGTACTAGAGTTGCACCTCTAATTAGTAAAGAAGGAGAGAGTGTTTCTGACGTTTTTGACACATTTGTAGATTTTAATGAACATCACTACACTCTGGAGTTCCCCCTAGATATGACAAAATAGTATTACTTGTCATCAGTTCAAAAAGGTTTTCCAGATGATATTGATTCTTCCTGTATGTTAGAAATGGGGGTCTCTAGTTGGCAGAGGTAGGTACCTTTGCTTTGTCCAAATAGGGACCCTTGCTTCTAGTCAGGGTAAGGGGGATTCACACTTTAGATAACCCCTGCTCACCTCCTTGGTAGCTTGGCACGAGCAGACAGGCTTATCCCAAAGGCAATGTGTAAAGTATTTGTACCAACACTCACAGTAACAAAGTGAAAACACCACAAATGGACACCACACCAGTTTAGAAAAATAAAATATCTTTATCTAAACTTAACAAGACCAAAACAACAAAAATCCAACATACACAGTTAAAAATATGACTTTCAAAAGGGTTCAGGAACTTGTACCATAGAAAACTATGGATGCGTGACTTTTACACAAAGTACCTGTAGTTGCGTCAAAATTCACAAGGCCAAACAGCGGCAGAGTCGGAAACAAAGAGATGCGTCAACTCCTGAGACCTTTGGGAGGCGATGCAACAGTCCCGCTGCACGCAGAGGAAGGGTTGCGTCGAATCCGGTCTGTATGGGGAGTGATACGTCGATTCTTCATGATGGTTCCGGTCTATAGGTGATGTGTCAGGAAAACTTGCTGCACAGGTGCGATGCGTGGGAACCCGGGATGCGTCGGTGATCAATCCGGCGGCGTTGAGCGGCGCTGCGTCAGTTTTCTTCAGCCGCTATCCCTCGATGCGTCGACTCTTGCAGTGGCGACAGGCGCTGCATCGTTTTTTGCAGCGGCACGACAATGCGTGGAAATTCTTCTTGCGCCATGGAGATGCGTCAGAAAAACAGCTGCAACAAATGCAATGCGTCGATTTTTGCAGTTCTTCGAGCTTCTTCTTTCTTCCAGCTCCCAAACAGCAGTAACAACCTCCAGAGGTCCAAAACTGGCACAGGCACTTCTTGGCAGGTCAGAACTCACAGCAGCATAGTTCAGGGAGCATGGGGTGAAGTCTTTGTGTCCCTGAGACTTCAGAACAGGAGGCCAGCACACACAGGCCCTTGGAGATCTCCTTCAAGCAGGGGACACAGCCAACAGCAAAGTCCTTCTCCTTTCCTTGGCAGAAACAGCAACTGCAGGCCAAACCCACACAGCAAAGGGGCAGTACTACTCCTCAGTTTCTCCAGCTCTTCTCCTTGGCAAAGGGTCCTCTTGAATTCCAGGAATTATCTAAAGCTCTGGGGTCTGGGCCCCAATATTTATACTACAGAATCCTTTGTTCTCTAGTGGCCCCAGGGGAGGTGAGGCCTCGGTTCCTTACTGGTATGCAGGGGAGGTGAGACGTCGGTTCCTTACTGTTGTCGGGGAGTTGAGGTATCGGTTCCTTACTGTTGCTGGGGAGGTGATGCTGCTGTGGCGGCGAGGCATCAGCTCCTTATGACAGTGCGGTGTAGATGGATTCAGGAAGTCACCCACATCAGGTATCGGCTCTGCGATGATGAAGCACTAGTGACGGTGAAGTAGGGGCTGCTGTGCGAGTAGGGCCGGTACGTCGTGAGCGTCACGAGCGGTGCCCTCGGCTCCGGTGCAGGCTGTGGCCTCGGTGATGGCTTCGAAGTCGATTTATTTTATTTATTTATTTATTTGAGTTTTATATAGCGCTGGCTAGACCCGGAGGTATCAGAGCGCTTTACATAAGGTTCCACAAAATTACAAAGTTACATCAGTTACAAGTTACATCCGTTACTAGGAAAACGTTTCAAGAGCGTAGAAGACTAAATAAATGGAGTTTAGAAGGGTAAAGGGGTAGGAGGTAGATAGGATGGAGAGAAGGAGCCTGCCCAAAGTCCGGCTGGGTAGGTGACGGCCGAGGGGGAAGTCCACAGCCCATCTCCTCTATAGCTATCAGGTAGCTCCACCGGGCATCAGCCAAACAGCTAGGTCTCAACGGGAAAACAATTAAAGAGTAAAGAGGAGGGATAAATGGAGCGTAAAGGGGGTGGAGTAAAGGGGTAGGAGGGAGAATACAACGGAGAGATGCAGTAAGGTCTGCCCAAAGTCCGGCTGGGTAGGTGACGGCCGAGGGGTAGTCCACCGCCCATCTCCTCTTTAGCTATCAAGTAGCTCCACCGGGCATCGGCCAAAAGCTAGGTCTCCATGGTCAGAGATAGGTTCACAGATTCAGTATCCTGATGGGTAGGCCGGAAGGGGGATGTGTTCGAGGTCTGGTTGATGTCCACTGTCGTGGTCGAGGTAGGGACCACTGTGGCAGCCATCTTGAGGTCAGGCAAGGGATTCTGACCTTGGAGTTAAAATCAGCCGGTTCCCATTTTAGTCTGTCGCTCGGGGGGAGGGGAGGGGGTGTTTGTTGTGCAATGCAGATGCGAGGAGTTCTCTGGCCCCACTGCTTGCTGGGGCATCCAGGCCAGGTATCTATGACTAATGGCGCTTCCTCGCCGGGTTCTTTGCTGTGCACAATCGGGCTTCACTTCATCTTATCTTGCACTCCTGTCCTCAAGGCATGTATTGTGACCCTTTGGAGGCCGCTTCCGCTCCCCAGTATTAATCTGTGCCACTCACCAGGGGGAGCCTTTCCGTGACCGTTTTGTTATCACGCCGGTTTTTACGCCATGCGGCGCACTGTCGTCCTCTCCGATCTGGAGGAGGGGAGTGGAGGGAGGGAGCCAGCGGGCCTGCTTCTTGAGGGCCCCACCCTCGCATCGCGCCCCCACTTCGTCTGGCCTTTACTCAAAGCCAGGGGGGCCGAGGCGCTGCTATTGGGGTCCCTCTCGCTCATTGTTGAGGCACCAGTTGAGCTCTGGAATCATTTCACTTTGAGGACGGCCGCCATCTTGACTCCAGGCATGCCTGTCCTCTATCAGTTCCTGGGCGCTCTGGCTTACTTTAAACACTTTATCTGGCCCCTCGCTAGGAGCTGGTGGGGTCGAGATGCTGCTATTGGGGCCCCCACTCACCCAGTGCTGTGGCACTCGCTGATCACGGAGCTTGTGTGAGGTCGAGGGCGGCCGCCATCTTGACTCGAGGCGTACCTCATCTTTACACTTTTCTGGACGCTCCGGTTTCACTTCCCACTTATCTTATTTACCGGGGCAGCAGCTGGAATTCTTCAATACCGCTACTCTTCTTGTTGGGCGGATATGGGGCACATTACTCGACCGCACTTGTTGATCCCGGTGTGGGGCGGGAGGGGGGCGCGAGGGGTCCGCTCCGATTCTCGCTCACCTCCCACTTCGTCTGACCTCCGCGGGCTACAAGCGGTTGTGCCTGCACCTTATCTTCCGGCTCTGTCCAACTCGAGTCCGGGCGCGGAACCCCAATCTTGTCTGCCGCACTCGCCCGGCCGGGCATCAGCCTCGGGTTCCGACGGTGTGGTGTCGGCAGGAGTCAGGGCGGTGCGTCATGCACTTCACAAGCAGTGCCCGCTGCTTCATTGCAGGTCGCGGCATCTCGCGCCGGCGTCGGTGTTGCAATTTCCCTCTGTGGCAGCTGAAACAGCAGTTCCAGATGCAGGAGGACAGAGGAAATGAAGTCCTTGTGTCCCCGAAACGTCAGAACAGGAGGCAGGGTCTACACCACGCCCTTGCAGATCTTCTTCAAGCAGGATACGCAGCACACAGCAAAGTCTTGGTCCTTTCCTTGGCAGAAACAGCCACTGCAGGCCAACCGCAGACAGCACACAGCAAAGGGGCAGTACTTCGTCTTCAGTTTTCCCAGCTATTCTCCTTGGCAGAGGTTCCTCTTGAGTCCAGCAGTATTCTAAAGTCTGAAGTCTGGGTCCCAATTTTTATACAGCATTTTTGTTTGTTTTCTTGTGGCAGAGAGGCCCTGTGCTCAGTCAAAACTAGTTCTGTCCTCTCTGGTGCAGCTTCCTGGCAGAAGGTGGAGACAGCATTGTGGAGGGCAGACCAGGCCCATTCAGGTGAAAGGAAATCTCCTCCCCCTACTCTAAATGCAGCCCAGGTCTATTCAGCCCAGCCCTGACTCATCCAGACTCTCTGGAGCCACTGCACATCCCCAGCCCCTGTCACTCCAAAGCCAGACAGTCAATACACATCCTAGCAGAGGCACGCTGGATGGCTAAGCAAGAAAATACCTACTTTCTAAAAGTGGTATTTTCAAACACAGAATGTAAAAATCACCCTCACTAAAAGATGCATTTTAACATTCTGAGTCCAGGCATACTAAACTTTATTTTCCTACCTTGTTCCCAGGGGTAGTTGTGCTTATAAGATGTTATAAGCCAACTCCCCATTCTATCCTATGGGAACAGGTAGCCTTGCAATAGTGAAAAACAAAATTGTATGAAAGAGGATATCTCATTTGATGAAATAATTAAAGTTGGCCATTTGAAAAAAATAAAAAATAAAGATGTCTCCACCTCAGATAAATTCTTGATTGAATTTTAATCACACTTCTCCAAAATTCTACCTCAAAAGCGTTTTAAACTTTGAAATGTTTTCTCAGATACCAAGTGAGCTCAAGGATCATTTGAAGATACTTTAATTTGTCCCATACTTAAAGAAGGCTGTGTCTTCAAATGATGTAAAATCAGTAGACCAGGCTCATCAATAAACATTGATCATACAATTTTTGCAAAAATGAGAGGTTTACATTTAGGGGTGGGCGATATATTGATCTCTGCTGGTGGAACTGGCTGAATTGTGGCCACTCCATGTTACGCTTGTCCTGGCTAAATTCCGCTAACTGCCAAGTGGCAGAGTTTTTTCTCACGCACAGCTTAAAAATGGTAAGTTGGCGAGAGCGAGTGAGATTTGGCGTCCCCAAGTGCGATTTTCAGTTGCTAGGAGGGCACCCAATAAAATGTCACCAACGGGGGCGATCGCAACTGTTTATGGTCAGAAAGCTGCTGCTAGAGTAGAAAATCAACTTGAGAAGCTGCACCCTCTGGCGTGCCGCTTGGTGCCTTTCGAACTGATTTCTCAGAGCAGAACGAGCTCCTGGTGCTAAATCGCAGTATGAGCAGCGTGACGTACCTATTTCCGCCCTTTCATGGAATTATGTAGAATCTGGCTGAGTTTTTTTGGAACTTAGTGGAATTCCATGGAGTGAAACTCCATGAGTTCCGCCCAGGCCTACTTACCTTTAGAAACTTTTGCCTCAACTAACTGAATGTGAAAAGTTTGGCTTCGTAAAGGCATGTTATCATCTGACACACAATATCAATATCATGAGTACACTTTCCAGATATAAATACCATTAGCTGAGATAACTTTAGATTTTTAAAAGTTATTTGAAAGAATAGAACTGAATTTCATGCTTAAAACTCAAAAATTGTTTAATTTGGGCGAAAGGCATTAATTTGATCTTGCTATCATATAATTCACTTAGGGCATTGATTTTGCTTAATTATACATCATTCATTGTTTTAGCCTCATACCGGTGTAAGATAGGGATGTCCCCTATTACCACTTTTATTTAACCTAGCTATAGAAGCATTTCTTTCTAACTTTGGTTTGAGGTACAGAAATAACAAGTTTTGAAACACAGCGATGATCAATTAAAGTTATCTGTTTATGCAGATGACATACTTGTTTATGTTTCTACTCCTGAAATCGTGCTGCCATCTTCCTTTATAGAAGTTACATCTTCTCTTCTATTTCATTGTTCTGAAACTATTTTACTTAATAAAAGTAAGTATTGAAGAAGTTATTAAAAAGAGCCAGACCATTTAATTACAGGATCGAACCCTCTATTTGTGCCCTGTAGGGAATGTTTAGCTATGTTAAAAATTATGTTGGTTCATATCAGTTTGATACTTCTGCCTATGATACATATTTATTCTAGAGTCCTTTTTAAATACATTGATTCCCTACATAAATACATTCTTAAAAACCTATCTATCATGAACACAGTAATCCACGTTTGTGGATGTTGAGGCCAATCTCTTTGAGGTTGACTCAATCCCTTGCAAAGGGTCAAGGATGGTAATGAAGACCCAGACTAAGAGGAACAAGCATTGGCATAGCCAATAGGTCTCGCTGTTGGGACCTTATAAGTGTTTAGCCATGCAACACATTATCAGAATAACCAATGTGTCACAAAAACCAAAATAATTATATGAAAATGGTCTGATAATTATCAACTACCTTCCGAGTGTCCTGGATGGTCTTTGTTCCATCATCTGTGCAGCGCCAGTCTGACTGTGCCCCAGGGCTAGTCTAGTTCGTGCACCGAGGTAGCTATTTACAGCTGTCACAGTTTCAGCCAATCACAGAGTGACTCAAAGTTACAGCCATCCCAAGGCTCAGCCAATGAGAGAAGAATTAAGGTGGGCCTACTGAAACCTGCGACGTCCTGGGTCAAAACCAGATGAAGCGAGTGTAATACTGCTAGTCTTTCTAACCAATCCGAAACTGGTAACAGTTTTCAAACCAATTTTAAAGCACAATACAGTTTATATGGCCCCACAGCCTATAAACTTCTGACAAGCTCTCACTAGCCGTTGAATTCTGGGGTTTGTAGTCCTGCCGGTTATAACGGATGATCAAGAGAGCAAGCCCAGAATGCAAGAGCCTGCAAACTTTAGCGTGGCGTTGGTGCCTGGTATGGGTATTGTTAGCCCCAAAATACACTATTTTGTTGAAACGTGGATCGACAGAGGGCCCCGGGACTAGTGTTTGTGGGGTTGGGTGCATCACACACGCTGACATCTGACACTTGAGGGCAGAGGTTATGTGTTTGGCCCGGCTGCGACTGCTGTGGTAACAGGTGTTTTTGTGGCCATATGCGTGTATTAAGTGTAAGACAAAGGTGGGGCATCTCAGCCTGAGACACTGCATTCTTTTTTTTTTTATTCAGCTACCTGGTTCATTCGGAGTAAGATATGTTTGGGCCTTAATGACCAGGAAGCAACAATTATTGTTAAAATCAGATGGCAGTTAGCAGCTAACGGCATTAACCCAATTTATTTTTAGGCAGACTCCATTGGTGCTTAATCTGTGCCAGTGTTTGTGGGTGCTCAGCTCCGGGTCTTATTTTAGAGCACTAGAACTAGTTGCAGTGGCAACCGCAGCAGTAAAATAAAGTAACAAGTTTAAGCTATTGGCATTGTAAATGACAATGCATTTTATTTATGTTTCAAAAACCAAAACATAAATAAAAGGCATTGTCATTTACAATGCCAATAGCTCAAACTAATGTAAATGCGAGACCTGTTGCATTGCAAATTAATTGTTTAGTATGTGTGCCTCAGTAAATTCCTTACTTTTCATTGGTAAATCAAGGCCATTTGTCCCTCCCTTTTGGTGTGTGTTCCATCCCATGGCGACTCACCATGTCACAGTTTTTTTTTGCTTCTCGCCTTTTAGGATAACTGGCCAACAATTTTTTCCGATTGCCTGGGCTTGTGTGTTTGGAATGTTGTTTGTTTGCTTTCGGAGGCAAACACGTGCAGCTGATGTTTTCAACCACACATGTTTTTTTAACTTCAGAAACACACTTGTAATCTTGATTCTCGCCTTTGGGACCTTATAAGTGTTTAATCATGCAACAGTTAATGTTGTTGCACCAAGGATATTGTGCTGCATAACTAAATACTTATAAGGTCCCAAAAGCGAGACCTATTGGCTATGCCAATGCTTGTTGGGTAAAGCTGCTGGTATCTGGGGGTCTGGCACTTGTATAGGCACTAAAGCTCCGAAGCCTTTCATGGCTGAGTGAGGCAGTGTGCGATCTCGAAAGTCCGGCCTTGCAGTGACTTTTCTGTCCATGTTCACATCCAGTTGTGGAGGCCTGTGCTATTCGTGTCTTATGTTTGCAAGGCCACTTGCATAGCTGATGTGTACTTCCTACGTGTTTGAGAGAAAATTGAATTGCCACTGTCAGCACTGCACCTCCTGCATGTGTGCGAGAAGGAGCCTTGCTCACAAGGTGTAGAGGTGTGTGTCGGTGTGTAGAGGTGTGTGTACGTGTGTGTGTGTAGGTGCGTGTAGAGGTGTGTGTGTGTTGAGGTGTGTAGGTGTGTGTAGAGATGTAGGTGTGTGTGTGTGTCTGTGTGTAGAGGTGTGTGGGTGTGCAGAAGTGTGTGTAGAGGTGTGTGTGTGTGTGTGTAGAGGTGTGTGTGCAGGTGGGTAGAGGTGTGTGTGTGTGTGCAGGTGTGTGGAGGTTTGTGTGTGTGTAGAGGTGTGTGTTGGTGTGTGTGTGTGTATAGAGATGCAGGTCTGTGTGTGTATATAGAGGTAGGTGTGTGTGTGTAGCCTTGAGTGGTTGTGATAGATGCTTGCGCTACCGCAGTCCATGCTGTACTAATTGTGAGGGTGAGTGAGGTTGCAGTATTGTTGCCCATCCCACCACACCTGTTCTGTGTGTATATAAAATTCAAAACAATACCCGAGTTCTTCTACATTGAAATTCAAGAAGGCCTGGCTCTCTCCCTCAGGCTGTTGTGAAAGACTGAGATCTCTTGTTTCGCAGGGCCTTGCTCTCCCCCTCAGGCTGCTGTGAAAGACTGAGGTCTCTTGTTTCACAGAGCCTTGCTCCCTCCCTCAGGCTGCTGTGAAAGACTGAGGTCACTGGTTTCTCAAGGCCTTGCTCTACCCCTCAGGCTGTTGTGAAAGACTGAGGTCCCTGGTTTCGCAAGGTCTTGCTGTCTCCCTCAGGCCGTTGTGAAAGACTGAGGTCTCTGGTTTTGCAGGGCCTTGCTCTCTCCCTCAGGCTGCTGTGAAAGACTGAGATCTCTTGTTTCGCAGGGCCTTGCTCTCCCCTCAGGCTGCTGTGAAAGACTGAGGTCTCTTGCTTCGCAAGGCCTTGCTCCCTCCCTCAGGCTGCTGTGAAAGACTGAGATCTCTTGTTTCGCAGGGCCTTGCTCTCCCCCTCAGGCTGCTGTGAAAGACTGAGGTCTCTTGTTTCGCAAGGCCTTGCTCTACCCCTCAGGCGGCTGTGAAAGACTGAGGTCTCTGGGTTTCACTTGCTTCGCAGGCTGCTGAAATGTGCTGCGTGCCTCGTTTTTGACAAGGTCAGCAGTATTTGGTGGCCTAGAAGTTATTCATGGGGACAATACCTTTGCTGGTTTTAGGGATAGTTAACCCATTATATTCAAAACTGTGCCCAACTGCAGCCCAATTATGGCCAACATTATGACTCATTACAGGTCCATTCCCATTCTCCCACCTCTTCTAGAGTGAGAAAGGGGTTGTTTATCTGATTCCATCTAGTTAAAGGCCTGGTAACAGGGCCAGTACTGCGCTGGGCAAGAACCCGTTCTCCAGTCCCCATCACAGAGGGTCACTAAATAATGTTTACTGCTTTAACGGCAAGTCAGGTATGGGGCTTAGGAAAACCTGAAATTAAAACACACATCTACTCTCCTCAACGCACACACGAGCAAAGGTTAGTTGGGGGCAGGAGACGATGAATTTACCGTCTGAAAAACTCTAAAAAGAACACGTGAACTGTCAGAGGAGCATTTTAGAAATACTGCGTGTGAACTGGGAAAGTTATTTAAAAAGCGGATGACATCTGTGCACTGGAGGAAAGTTGGGAGCTACGCAATCAACTCCCACAAGCAGAGGAGTACGCAGGGCGTGTGCACGCACAGAGGCACGCACACAGACACGCACACTTCTAAGGTTTGCTTTATCAGCTCACAGCTCTGGTGTTAAAAATCATATTTGTCACCTTTTGGAAAAATATAGTGTGATTCACTGTGCTTTTAATGAGGAAATTCAGCGTGAACCAATATCACTTAACGAAGTGTCATTTCTTCTCTCTTTTCTTAACAATACATTACATTTCAAAGAGGCAAAGAAAGCGCGGACTTGGCAAGTAAACAATGTTCCGCCGCTGGCAGCATCAGTAAATTGCAAAGCTGGCTATCAGAAGAATTAACAAGAGAGGAGGCGGGGCAGCGCGGCAGCCTGGGCTTGACAGCTGACCAGACGCTCGTGTGTCATGACCTTTTCCCGGCATGTGTTTCCAATTATCGCGCACGCGTCTGGGCACGATAATGGGAAACAGATGTCGGCCGCGCGGGTAACCGCCCGAAAAAGGCCATGACGCACGAGCGTCTGGTCAGCTTTTGGAATCCCCTACATAATGCTTCGCCAGAAGCAGCGCTTGCGCGCTACTCTAGGCTCAACCTAAAAAGGGGCAAGAATGGAGGAAGAGAGATATGCTCCTGCAGGCGGATGTTTGGAAAGCCCATAATGGATTCCTGAGACATAGCATCTCAGGGCCAAGCTATGACGTTAAGATCACTTATAGGTGAGAGGACACAAGTTACTAAAGGGTTAACACAATGGTATAGGAATTAGACCTAAAAGCAACAAGGTTCAGGTCTTACCTGGTGCAAGAAGAGGGGACACCATGACTAACCCCCACCATACTGCAAATCCCACTCAGGCACTGAAGATGAGATGCCAATTCTGTAACAGGAGAAAGGAGGCCGGGACAAGTTGACAAATGGACAAGAGTGTAACAAAGCAGGTAAACACAAACAGAAGGTAATGAAAAGTAGAGGAACAAACTAAACTAAGCAGTGGAGAAAGCAACAAAGGTGAAGAGATGGAACAAGCTGACTGTGAACTGAAGTGAAGTGAAAAGTAAAGAGTCACAACAGCTACTGTTGGCAGACAAAGGGACTCTATACAGGTTAGGTTTAAATACCTGATTTGCCATTACTGTGTTTCTGATTGTGTGGTCCTGTAGTAGTTGGGGTTGTGCATTTGTGTCTGAGAAATGTAGTTTTATGGGTTCAAGTGGTAATTTCCACTTTTCTATGTGCTATCTCTTCCAAGTTTCCAGTCTCTTGTGTCTTAACATGTCTTGAGACATGACAGTTCTCTGCCTCCACCCCCAAATGACCACTCCCTGAATCTTAAGTTTGGATGGGAATGTCTTGTGAAATTCTGAGATCAGTTGAGGGGGATGGACAAATAAAGTTGGTTCTCATGACACCCCATACCCCTTCCATGCTACCAAATACTGCCTCTGACATGTGCACAATCAGAAGTCCACAATGATCTCTACTTCATATTCAGATTATCCATTAACCAATGAGGGGAGAGGATTTGCAGGGGTAGCTGACACAAGATACATGGAAAACTGGATGAATATTCCTGTGACCAGGGACTGGTAACTAACTACTGTGGCCCTGTAGTATAGGATCATCTTTGGCATGATTTCCTCCTAATGTTTCCCTATCTGTCTTGCTGGCAATAGAACTCTATGCACTTTACCCTTGGTAAACAGAAGTAAGGTGCCTGTGCTCCTTCTCTAAACATGATTACGCTGGCTTGTCCCTGAATTGGCATATAATTTACTTGCCCATAAGTCCCTAGTATATGAGGTATAAAATGCACCTAGGGACTAGAAGGCAAATGCCACATGTGGACTGCAGCACCTATTGTGCTAGTCACAAGGTTGGGCTGTTAAAATGTGTAGCCTGACTGCAGTAGTTTAAAAACCTGCTGTATAAACTGCCAAAAGAGCACTTTTTGGCAGGCAGGCAGGCAGGCAAGCCAACATTTAAATATTAATACATCACCCCTAAGTACACCTTAGCTCCCACACCATAGGGTTCCTGATATTTTAAAGTGGAACATGTGCGAAACTAAAGTTGGCATGTTCCACTAGTGACAAGAGCCCAAATCGAAATCCTAAAAAATGTGAAAGTACAGATCATAGATTGTAATCTGTAACTGTTGACAAGAAACAGCTAACATAGTCATTCGAAGTCTATTTTTCATATTTATTAAAAGTCCAATTCATTGGTGAAATTGGATTTTTAATAAATATTGAGAACAAGTAACTTTTAGAAAGTTATCTTTTCCTGGCCAGGCGGTCCTGGACACTAATTTCCACTAGCCTGTCACCAAATGCCCAGCCAATGCTTGACCTTAATAAGTTGTGAAAACTGCTCAAAGAGCAGAACAATGGCTTGGCCTGATGACAGGATGAACTAGGTTTGGGGCATATGATCCCTATTAGCTCATGAAGGACAGGGCATTTGGGATGCGCCCAGGAACTTTAATAACTAGAAAGGGACTGAGGTGAAGCCTGCCCATGTATAAGTAGTATAAAGGGCGAACAGAAGAAGGAAAACTCTTTGTACCCAAGGTCCACCCTAGCTGGCCTAGCTCTAATACCAGTGTGAGGAAAGGTGGAGACAGGGGAGGGAAGTGCTTATTTCCTAAATACACCTCTGACTGGCACACAAACTCCCTCCAAAGGCAAAAGGCCTGTGCCCTTTTGGATTTCCCTTAAAACATTGCAATGTGGAATAGTTTGCAATAAAGCAAACAGGATGCACTGAAAAAGTGGGGAGGGTTGCCCTTAGGAACTTTTTCTCCATTGGTTAGAGAGTGTGAAGGAGTCACCCCCACCCATTGGCTAGTGCAAATCATAAATGCAGCACCCCAAGAAACCCTCCGCAGAACACTTTCTGGACCTGTGGAAGATAAGAAGAGAACTGAACCTGATGTCTGTGACCTTTGAGGAGCCCTGAAGTACTGGAGCTGCTCTTGTATCCAAGACAAAGAAATGGACTGCAAGGGTCAGTTGGCTGATCTCCTGCGGGGCTACAGAGACACAACAAGCTGCAAGATCCCTTTTACCTGAAGCAACCAGTTGGCCAAAATCAATTGGGCTGGATTGGACCTCTCTAGAGGTCTCTGTTGGATGTGATTCCTGGCACCAAAGTGCTGGCCTAGAGGTCCTCAGCCTTAGAGGTGTCCCTGAGTAACTACTCTATAAACCCTGAAATTTTGGGACTTCTTATAAAATGTTTGGACTACCCAGACCTCCGGAGTCATCAGCAGTACCTCGCGGCAATGGTGTCTTAATTTCCATACACCATCTTTGAATACAGCTTCAGAATTGCCCTGCTGGAGGATTTTGAGGTCCATGAAAAATACTAAGGAGCTGGTTTACACATCGGAGTATGGTTTTTACTCTATCAGGTGTCGACGGAGTAAAATACTCTGTCACCCTGATTGAGTAACCTCTCTCCAAATTAAGAGATGTCTGCCACCCCAGCAACATCTCTTACATTGACAGGAACCATCGTCATGGTGGTAGGGAACAGTGTAAACATTCTACAAGGTCTGGCCTGAACAGATATTGAGCACTGTTTAACATATCAGTCTATGTACTATCTTTGAGAGGGCCACCAAAAATGATGGGTAATCAGGTCTTGAGTGTTTCTCATACCGATATGTGATGCTACAGATGTCTAGGTGAAGTATAAACCCTCTTCAATTGTGCAATACTTGTCCATTCTTTTCCTTCCTTTTGAGGAGTCTTGTGAAACCTGTTGTTTCCATCCTCTTTCTGATAACTTTGTAAAAGTTGTACAAATACTTGATCTGTTTCTAATACATTGTTCTGTGGGGCTAAAATACTGGTGGGCTGCTGAGAGGCTGAGGTTCTTCTCCTTGTCTGGAAAAAATCATGCACTTTCTCACTTTTTTCATGTTTGTTGCCTGGCGGGTAACTGACCTTGTAGTTAAACCTAGAAAAGAACCAAGACCACCTGGAATGTCTAGGGTTAATGCAATTCATGAGTTTAAGGTAGCCTAAGTTTTTGTGGTTGGTCCAGATGGTAACATGATGCTGAGCTCCTTCTACTTAATATATCCAATTGAGGAGGGCTTCCTTTAATGCTATGAGTTCTCTCATGTGCAGCTCCCTAGGCTTGGCTTTTCTGCTTGTGCCCAGCGACTGTGTCCTTGCCTTGGGAAATGGGGTTCCTGAGGCAAAAGTGAAGGTTGCATTGGCCTGGCAGAGCCTCTTTTGTTTTTTTGCATGTGGCCACGGAGGATGGGATTCACTGGGCCAAAAGTGCCTCTGGGTAGGGGAGCGTCATGCATACCCCTCTCACCAAACAATTATTGAATAAAGATGCACCAACCCCTGGAGGTGAGAAATAACCATCAGGAGCATTTTCAGCAGGTTTCCTGGCTTCTAAAGGATGCACTGTGTGGGGAGCTGGTTTTACTGGTACCCTGCACCAGTCTTCTCCTCTCCTACTGCTCCTCTCCTACTGCTGGGGGCATCTTGCCTGCCCCTCTGCTACCAGCTAGCAGAGCATCCTTCTGTCCACACTCCTAAGCCCCAGATACTCCTGGCTGTCTTGCAGCGAAATTAGGGTGGCAGTGGGGTCCAGTTTTCCCCCCAACTGGTCCCTCGGGGGGGGGGGCATAAGGAGGCCAGCATCACGTGCCCTGGAGAGACCTATGAATCCTGTGGGTCAGCAGGAGAACAAGTGCTTAGAAAGGCATCAGGTAGATTCTCGTTCCAGCTGTCCTGTTGTCATCCTTCCAGGTCCAGGGTTGTGCTGGTCCTCAGGCGGCTGAAGCTGTGCATGTGAGTCAGAGAAGTGTAGGTTTATGACCACAAGTGAGTATTTTCCGCTGTCCTGTGCCATCTCATTCAAATTCCCAATGTTTTGTGTTCTAACATGCCTTGAGACCTGAAACTATATCCATACTTAAATTAAGATTTGGAAAACATGAAAATGTAGTAATTTTCCCAGAAATTATCGTAATTCTTTTTGTTTAAGCTTTTGTCCTATTGGTTGTCAGATGCTGACGATCCGTTATGCCCTCGCTGCTTATTTATTGACAAATCTTTTATTAAAGCTTTTACTCTCAAATATGTTTTGTCTCTCTCTCTGTCAAAGACCACTTTCTATGTAATTAGTAATTTGTGCTAACATGCATGGACTTCTTTCAGCATGCAAATTCCCTAATAATGTATGAAAAAAATAATTTCTAAATGTATCTTTTGGTACAAAAAAATGTTAAAATAAAAAACAAATGCATTTAAGGAACACTTGAAGAGGTAGGAGTTTACTCTGGATTCATCAATCATACAAAACAAGTCAATGCTCACCCTTACAGAATTACAAATTAATTTTCATATACCAAACTCATTTGAGGAGAAATATAACTTACTATCTCAAGCATTATCTTTATTCTACCTTGACATTATATTAGTTAATACTATTGATTTTCATTTAAACAGTGACCTTTTTGTACACTTAGGGGCATATTTATGAAATTTTTGGCGCACTCGACTCTCTTTAATCTGTTAAGAAGTACTACAGATGTTGGAAAAAAAAATCTATTTTGAAATTACTTTGAGAACAAGATTTAAATGTGTTATGATCAACAGAGCTGTTGAAGAAATATGGTTGAAAATACATAAATTATCTCGCACTGCAAATAACACTCAAGCTTTATTTTTTTTATCATTTAGAGATTATGTCTAACACTAGTTGCATTAAGGAAAAAAATATGATTCATATAATACACATTGGCCCTATGATATTGCAATTGTTGATTTAAAGCCTATGCTCCTCACTTATACTTATATATTTAACCTTTGCCAAATGGTTTATAATAAGAATAATAATACTTACAAAACCAATGCCCCTTTTTAATTTACCACATTTTTGGGAAGCTTACCTGAGGAGTACGAGAATAATTATTTTAATAATTAGGTGATGGATATTTTGTTAGAAGTTAGCATTTATAAGATGTTTAAAAACTGGGAGAATGCTACAGGTCTTACGTTTAAAGCGTGTTGGTATGGCATCTGTTATAACCACAGACTTGACAGAGCTTAGGTATCACCCATCTCACTTGCCTTTGGAGGATACTCCTGTGGTCCCCTGTAACATCAACTTAAATAATGACATTTCTGCTTATATGATGAAATGTAATAGGTTAGCAATTAAATTTGTGTACACAAGTATGTACAATTATATTTTACAACTTTCTAATTTACAAATTGCTACTTTTTCTATTTACTTTCTTCTTTCTTGTAAACTTGAATGATGATAAATAAATTAAACATATGTGGACCACAGACATACTTTGAGTGTCCTTGTTGATGGTACACCAGATCAGAAGGGGATTGTTCATGCATGGAACCTGTTTCTCCAGACTCATCATCGTCTTCATCAATATTGCTGCATATGAAGGTGGCGCACTATTAGTTTTCAGTTTAGATGCTTAAAAAACATTTGATCATGTTGAGGTGTCCTTTCTCTCTGATTTAGGAGATTATAGATTTTGCTCCAATCTACACGAGGTGTGCAGACTTTGTTTCAATTCCCACAGGCCATGTTCTTGCTTGCAGCTGTCCGGGGCTTTGCATCACTTTGCACCGGATTTGATGGACCCTTCAGTTAGGCCAGGAGGAGTTCTCTCTGATGCCAATCATGGGTCCAGGACCTGGAGAGGTACCGTTTGGGAATCAGGAACTTAATCCAGCAGAGGCCTGAAGGGCTTAGCAGGTCCAGGCAGGTCCAGTGCAGCTGGTCAGCTGGGCAGTAACAGGGAAGCCTCTGGAGCTTGTGTCCCTGTAGCTCAGAACAGGAGGTCAGCCACCTGATCCTTAGAGTCACTCAGCCTGAGATGAAGTGAACAGGTACAATTCTCCTTCTCAGAGAGCAGGACAGGCCTCAGGCAGCAGGGCAGTCCTTCTTCTGTAGTATTCAAAGGTTCAGGAGCTTACTGAAGTGCTGGTCTGAAGGTCAATATTTAGAAATGGTGACAGCTTTTGAAGTAGGGGAAAACACCTATATCACCCCCCACAGTGACAGGTCAAACATAGGAGGACATACCACTATTGTGCACTCAAAACAAGCTCATGAACAAGAATCCACATTGCTGCATGTGACATACACACAATAAATGCACACTACACATGCCACACACATCTGAATGTATCACAATGCACAAACTACTCACACACAATGTCATGCAAATAGAACATCACACACACATGCACCTGTCAGTAGAAAGAGCCAACACAGGCCAAACACTGCATCCATCAACCACAAAAACACAACAGATGCACATACCAATCCATCACATAGCAATCTCAGCTGGACATCAGGGGGATGCACACCAGGCAAGTACAAGGCAACATACCCTCACAGCACTGCATGCACACTAAGCAGTGTGTGCACACCAACCAAACCAGTAGCACATATATCTGAGTGCCCCACCATGAACTCCCACAACACAAATCATCACAGCACACAGATAACATCACACTCAGGAAGGGTAGCAGTACCTCAGCAAACAGACATACAGCTTAGCCATCACCCACAGATGCACAACTCAGGGAAACCCAGATGCAAACAACATAACTAGAGGACTGTGCTGCTCAAACATATGCACTGCACATGAGCAACCATGACTGCAAACAAGTAGAAGAAAATAACACATAACTAATTGTGAAACTGTCCTGAGTGGCACATTGGTCCTGTACACAGATCATCCTCACAAAGTATAGTGTCTCAATATGAAGTGGTGGGGAGGGTCACACACTGGCAAGGCATGGGGTGGAAGACATGAGATTGAAGTGGTGTGTACATCAGTATTGGACAGGTGAGGAGTGTACAGTCCACAAACACATAGAGGAGTAACTCACAATGTGTAGGCATCAGAAGCACCTATAGGGGATGGTATGACTCCTCATACCACATACTATACTCGACCCAAAAATGTATCAAGTGACAGCAATGCATGAGAAAACTGACAAATAATGTCAGTGTGGCTGAGCAGGTCAGCACAGTGAGCACAAGACCCATGGCTGATCAACAAAACACAACACAGACTTGGCAGTGACACACTCTGCATACTCACAACTGACAGTGACAACAAGTAGGTTTCCCCCAGGAGTGCAAGCACACAGCGACACATTGCACAGTGCTCAACCTACAACTCCTACATGTGCCCACAATCTGAAGCACATGTCTGACATTATAATCTAACAGGCACACATTACCTTGTCATAGGGTTTCTGCACATACAGAGCTATGCACAGGATAATAGGACCTCGGAAAATAGTGGTGAGCCAACCATAAACCTTAGCACCCAAAACCCCAACCCAACTAGCCTTAGCGTCCCATTAGCACCAATGTACCAATGCTTAGACAACCCAGAACACGGTATCTCTCTCTCAGGACTCGCAGAGGCAAGAACACTCTTTCGTCACATTCGTACCTGTCCACAACATGCGTATGAAGAGACACTGTATAGGTTAAAATGTTTATTTCAACTTACGTGCTCTAAGATACAGTACACGTGTCAGTACTAGTAGCATAATACATAATAACAATATAATCAGCATAGTTACTACTCCATAAAATACGAACGGGGAAAGCATCTCATAAAGCAGTGGATATATGTCTAACTAACATTACCACCCTCCCCGTGCTGGAAGCCAGTTTATTATAATAATAGAAGACCTTTGGGCTTTGACTAGCGAACCCCCATACCTCAGTCCCTTGATGCAAGACTACATCAGCAAACAATCACAGCTCTTCTCTCTGGAAAGGTCGTCTCCAAGTGCTATCTTAGAGCAAGCAAACGCATTATTAAAAGCACACTAATTTCTCGATGGCAGCTGTACAAGTGTTATGTCTAGGTGCGAGGGACGGGCCAAATCAGTATAAACCAGGGGGTTGTTATTCGACCTTGTAACTGTTGTTCAGACTGAGCCCAAAAGGGAACAGGAGAAAAGGTGAGCAACAGAATATGCAGACTGTTGCAGAATCACTTGGCAATAACAAAGGGCGAAAGAACAACATCCAATAATAACGTGCGCAATAGTCATCATGGCATCCAGGCCTGCGGAACATGGTCAGACCATCCAGGAGGCCATGATCCACAAGACACCCTCCCCTGGACAGTCCATCGGCCGAAACAAAAACGAAGACAGAGTTCCAAACACCTGAGCAGAATTGAGGCTGTCTACTGAGAACTAACGGCAAGGCAATCAATCCAAAAATGTGAATGAGCAGAAAAACGCTATACCGTCCAACAGGACATCATTGGAATCGTCAAAAAATGTAGACGCCATCCAGTCCAACAGGTCAAAGCTGCAGGAATGTTCTTCAGAGTATGGAGCATCCAAAAGCAATGCGGGACAGCTTGCGTGATATTCAATGTAACTTTGTTGTAGGAGGTCCTGAGCAGCCGCCCAGATATCCCATTGTGCCAAAATCCCCAGTGCAGCCGCACGCATCATAAAACCAGCAGCGGAACAGTCCCGTTCATGGGCCTCTAAGGGACCCACCAACCGAACAAAATCCGGTACCGACAATGACGAATTGGAGAGGCAATAATCCATGGTCCATGTAAACGGACATCGGATGCAAGACATCACAGGTTGCACGCAAGTGAAATACGCAAAGCGAAAGGAAAGGGTGTAGGACACACTGATAGTTGCCAAGGGCAGAACATCGAAGCCAACCAGGAGTCGCTCACGGAGCAGCTGGAGGCGTTCGGGATCGAGAAGGGCCCAGTGGAGTGCAGCCATTGCGCAGAAAACAGACCAACAGCAAGACACCGGCCGCCAAAGCGAGGATTAATGGAAATCCACCAAAGACGCTAGAAAAAATGGAATGAATGAATGCCGGTATCACACCGAAAACAGTTTGAAAGGTGGACACGAGGCCAGACCCCACAACCTTAAAAAAGTGCACCAGACCCTCGGTGTTTGATGCGTTAAAAATACGATGAATTAACTCCCCAAAATGTTGGGGGAGGTCAGTGTTCAAAAGGGCCTGTATTTCACTGTGGGTGCTCGCCACCTGGAGAATGAATGTCTCCCGGGCGGATGTGAGCATAACCTCCTCATTCAATAATAGGGCCTTTATTCTGCTCAACTTATTGAAATCTGCCTCCATGGTAGGAATGGAAGGCCAAATAGAGCTATCAACGATGTCGTGAGGGGGAGGAAAAAGCACATTCTTGCAGCAGACAACTCTGTGCGAGACTGTAACAATATACGGAATGCCGGCCTGCAGGCCGCAACAATTTTCGTTATTTAAAAGCAAATAGCTACCGTTGGTAAGCAAAGTAAAAGTAGGAGAAATAGCAGGAGCAGGAATACCCTTCAGGACACATGCAAGATTTGGAACTGAAACGCTACAAGCCCCGTGCAATTTAATATGTTTACAAATAAGCGAATGACCCACAGTTGAATCACAAGACTCCCCGTGAGAAATACTTCCTTGCCATCTCTAAGGCATTTATACATGAAAGGCAAGGACCAAAGTTCATGCAGGAAAGCACCACCCAAAGGCTGGAAACGGCCCACAGGATAATGCTTCATGCACGAACTGAACTCAAATAGGGAAAAAGGTAAAGCTATAACCCCATGAACTAGCCATACCGCAGAATCTAGTTCTGCTACTGAGAACGGTAAAGGATCCACTTTTTCAATATGTAACAAAGTGTAAGATGCATCTTTCATGGACATGAACTGCTGTTTGTTAGTCAAATTAAAAGGCAGAAAGAGGGCAGTGGTGTTTAACAAATTCCAAGGAACTTTACCCAACTTAAGAGTTTGCAAAGTCCATGCAAACTGCATCACTGAGCGCAACTGATTCTGACCATGATACAACATAGAGACATCATCTTGTACAATATCAACAACAGAGGATACAATATTGTCTAATGTGTAAATGCGGGAAGACAGGGTATTTATACTATTGTCAACAACAGCAAGCACCTTTTCCAAATTTGCTTGGTCTATTTCTCTAAGACGGGAAGCAGCTTCCATTTGTGACAGCTTCCAGAGCTCATTATACGCTTCATAAATGAATCTCTTCGGTCGGGGACCACGAGGTCCCAAGATAAAGTCAGATAAGTCAATAGTGCCTGATAGGAGGGATAAATGGTTCTTAACAGAGTCTAAGGACGAATGTTGTAACCATTGTTTACATAATTTACCAACTGAATACGTGGTCACAGTACGAGTTTCAGTAAATCTCGGATCAGGCTTGTCCTGTATGTAGCCAGGAACTGTGCCATGAAAACGAAGTTGGCATGCATTAGATGATATGGGCCATGCCAACCAGGGTGACTGTATTAGTGCAGAAACGTTAAAGGAATTGTTCTGAAACTGAGCCTGTAACGCCATAAGGGACATATTAAAATGCAAACTATCATTTGGAAGACTCGACAAGGATGGGATGGTTGGCGCATTTAGTTGTTTAACGGTAGCCAACCCCCAACACGTGGTCTGATAAATGGAAGCATTTAGAAATAGAATTTGGGCTGGGATAAGGCAAGCACGGTGCAAGGCCTCAGTGCCTTGCACCTGCCATGGCTTCGAACCCCAAATTGATTTCAAATTCACTGTGTCTTTCCAATATTCATAACCACCCACTGCCAAGGCGCTCAAAAAGGAACCCGAATATAATAATTTAGTATGGGTCAACATTATTTTCTGAGTCAATGGAGTTTTTAATTTAAAATAATATGACCCAGGGTTCGATCGATTAAAATCAGTAAAATAGGTGAATTTATTTCGAAGAGTTTGGGAACTACCTGGCACGGGGTTTGGGCAGTGTTCCCATTGGGTGTAAGTAACAGGGCTGCGTAGTGCACTTGGTTTGTGGAGAAAATGATTGCCCCAATGCTGGTAGCAATACAAATCGGCATAATTCGCAGAATTCATATACAAGTCTTCAGCATTAAAAGAGGCATAATATTTTAAATCAGCAAACAATGCTTCAACTGCATGCACATCCCAATCATCAGAATGAATATTACTTTTTACTACATCACCCATCGAGACTCGAAGGACATTTGGTACATTAATAATTTCTGTCGGACCATGTATTTGAAAGTTTACCGCATCCCATACTATGCCATCAGCAACTGGAAACGCTGAAATGTTCACAAATGTGTGGTCACGCTTCATGATGTGTGAAGAGGAATGTGGAGCCAAAGTTCCAGCAACACTGTTCACAGCAGAGCGTTCAGGTAAATAGTGACCATTGATGAGTAGAAAGAACACTGTGACAAAGCCAATGGACATGAACAAAAAAACCAAGAAAAGTACCATCCAAATGTATGTCCAAGGTGGGATCAAAAAATTGTCTCTAAACCACGATACAAAAAGACTAAACTTGGACGGGACTTGTGATGAATTGGATTCTGAGTCAAAAGAATAACGTGTCGGGCTCAGTGGCGTTGTTGGTTGGTGTGCCACCGACTCTGTGGCGGGATAAGTATATTCGTCCTCGTCTATGCAGGGTGATGCAGGGGGTTCAAATACATTTTCAGGCAAATCAACCATCTCTATGGTAACATCAGTGACTGTTCGTGCAGGCGTACCTCGAACGCTTGTCCGATAAATGGCAGGACAAGAGACCGCTGGTGTGACACTATTTAGGATCGGCCAGATGTTGTAGCTTGACATTTTCCACTGAGATGTATCTGTTTTCCTTGCGACCGGGAAGCGGTGGTAAGATGACTGTACGTGTTCCCTTCAAGCCCAGCACTGGAACCGGTGCACGAAAAGAGGGGCCGAATTCTTTTTGTTCTCCACCTTCTCTCGTACCAGGTCGCCAATCTTCGGAAGCCAGCCGGCAACCGGAATCTGCAAAGCAGGGTCTGTGGCTGAAGGCAAATGTGCAATTGCTAGTTTGTCTCGGGCTTCTTGTAAGTCCTGTAACATAGTAGAATGATTATCTACATCAAACTTGGCGGATTGCGCCGCCATGTCTAGACCATCAAGGTCAGGCACAAACATTCGTATGCCAAAGAGCATTTCGTAAGGGGTCCGCCCACCCAGAGGCCTTCTAGGGAGATTATTAAGTGCACGTTGAACAGTATACAAGTGGGCCAGCCAGTTCCTGCCAGTACCTATAACTCTAGCTGTCAAGGATTGCTTTAAGTCACGGTTCATTCGTTCAACGATAGAGTTGCCCTCAGGCCTATACGGAGACGAAAATTTCACCCGCACCCCTAAGGAGCCCATTGCGTCCTTGTAAGCCTTAGAGGCAAACGCCGGACCTTGGTCAGAATGGAAGGTGCCGCATGCAAAAATTCCCACAAAGACTCGCAAATCCCTAATGACATTTCGTGCGTCAGCACTCCGTTGTGGCCAGACCCAGATGAACCGTGTGCACGAGTCCACTGCCACTAAGATATATTTATAGGCAGTGTCTGAAGAAAATGGACCGCAGTGATCCAAGTAAACACACCCAAAGGGTCTGTTCGAAATTGCAAGCGAGGTCTGCGGTGGTCTTGTGACTGTCGAAGGCTTGATCTGTTGACAAACGTCACAGGAAAGCACATAAGTACGTGTATCTTTGTATAAACCACGCCACCAGTAACGCTGCTGCAAAATGGAAATTGTCGCTGACACACCAGCATGCGCCGAAGCCATGCCTTCGTGTGCTGCTGCCATCAAGGAAAGTCTGCGGTCCGCGTTGGGGATCAGCCGAACCCCAACGTTAGGTATTGTTACATAAGGAGCCTGATCGGGACCTATCTGGTAAGAATATTTAGAAGGGAAACCTCTAGGGTAATTAATTCCTTCTTTTGTTGCAGCAATAGCTGCCAAGATATCAGTGTCTATTCTAGACATGGATCTAGTAACTGCTGCTACTGAACACGTGAGTACTGCTGATCTGGCAGCTTCATCTGCCAGACTGTTACCAACAGCGTGTGCGCCCACCCGCTGATGGCCTAGGGTGTGTACCACCTGTGTGAGAGGCAGACGTTGTTGTAATTCTGCCACTCGAACCCAAAGCATTTTATGCTTGATTGTGTTGCCTTTAGCGTCTCTATAGTCATTTTGCGACCAAAAGAACAGATTGTCATTGTATGATTGAACACAGTAGTAAGAATCGCACACAATTAAAGTGGTCACATCAGGATTTACGAACTCAAGCGCAAGCACCAATGCGCGCAGCTCGGCCAATTGTGCAGTACTATCCCCGAGTGTCTGAGTGTGCACCACAGTGGATCTGAACTTTCCGTTCACAAAAGTACCTGCAACAATAGCACATGCGGCAGAATAAGCATGCTTGGATCCCGTGGCCGGTTGTGCCGAACCATCGGTATAGATCACACAGTCGTAATCCTCAAGCGGCAATAAAGACAGAGGAGGAGGATGAACGAATTCATACTGTAAAAACTCCTGAGTCTGAAGAGAAGAATCGAATATGAAAGTGACATCCGGAGACGTCAAAGAGGTTGCCCATTGAATCCAACGGGGGTGCAAGGCTTTAGAGTTCGGAACACTTGCTTTAGTCACTGCCTCTAGGGCAGGATAGGGTGTCACCACCAGAATGCGTTTTCCTTGTGCCAGTGCGCGCTCCTTCAGGATCGCCATTTGCACTGCTGTTAGCACTTTCTCCACAGATGAGAACCGCATTTCTGCAGAGGTGTATAGATGTGACTTGTATGCGATAGGTACTGTGTCTCCTTCATTAAAGGTTAAATACGTGAAGCCCACTGCCCCTGGAATGATTCTAATCACCAAGTTTGTGTGGTTATCACGCGTCAAAAGGTATTTAGACTCAAGAAGGTCTGTCTGCAAAGACTGCAGAATGGAGGTATGCTCCGGAAGCCAGCAAGACTTCGAAAAAGTAGGCTGTATCAAGGCATACAGTGGCTTGATACGCTGGGCATATTCGGGAATGTATGTACGTCCGAAATTCAGAAAACCCAGCAAAGACTGAAGCTTCTTCAGATTTGTAGGAGGGCACAGAAGTGCACATTTCTCCAGAAAATGGGGGCTAAACCCTTACCTTCATTGTTGAGCTCATAGCCCAAGAACAAAACGGTAAACTCAGCAATATGGGATTTGGCAAAGTTAATTTTGTATCCCTGAACCGCAAATTCAAGAATAATGCGGTCCACTCGGGTCAGATGCGGAAACAATTCATCGTCTGTCAGATAAATGTCATCCACATACGAACAGGCGTCTGGATCTATGCCGTCTAATAAAGAGACAACACGAGCGGCAAACACTCCTGGACTATTCTTGTACCCCATAGGAAGACGCCTGAATTTGAACATTGTACCACCGGAGGTAAAGGCACACCATTGGCCACTCTCCGGGGCTAAGTTGTGCGTGTAGAATCCATTTGAAAGGTCAAGGGTCGTTTTGTATTTTTTACGAACAAGACTGTCTACAAGCGCAGAACTATGGGTATTTTGCACCGCAAAGGTCCGACAATGAGAGTTCAAATGCCGGTAATCCAATACTAAACGGTACGATCCATCGGGTTTAGAAACCGCGAAAAGGGGATTGTTCATAGGTGAGACACAGGGTTCAATTACTCCCTGATATTCCAACTGTGTCAGAATTTCGGAAACGGGGCCTTTGGCTTCACGTTTTATGGGATACTGGGGTTGTGGCTGCGGCAACGATCGCAAAGGTATTTCATGGGGGAGATTCTTCGTCCCAACCCACGTGATTGCGGAATAACGCTGGAGCCAGGGACACAGCCCATTCTGCTGCAAGAGCCTTTGCTTTGTCCTTTGGGACATGTCTAGAAAAGCTCGGAAGGATTACCTCCTCCCCTTTACGCGCAGTAAGTACGAATGGGGGTGGCCAATCCGCCTCTGCTAATAAAATATCATATGAAGAGGTCAGATTTTCCCAAAAAATACCTTTAATTACTCGCTGTATATCACCTTCAATTTGGAGGACAATATTAAATAGTCTGTCAGGGGGTGCCACTCTGGTGTCTGCTGTTTCAACAGTAATGAATGTTTCAGTTGCTGTCGCCTCCATATGAGGACGTAGCGCCTCCCGCACTATGGTTACTTCCGCGGCGCTGTCTAGGAGGGTTACTGCCCACGTCCAATTCAGGAGTCTCGTTCTCACCGTTTGTGGCATATTTAGCTGTTACAGCGGCAACTTTCTTCTTCTGAAATTGTGGTCGAAAACGTTGAGCGTCTTCTTCTTTTCCTCTGACTTGTTGTCGAGGCTGGTCTCGTCCCTGTGGGGCCTCACGGGCCCTTCCTCTATCCTGGCGGTCTCCTCCACCGGCCTGTGACGAAGTCTGTGCCTGTAAAGAACGAGGAGAACGCGTATCAGGGATCTGAAACCTATCCGGAGACTTAATTCTCGCTCTATCGCGTAAATCATAAGTACGTTCAGAAGAAACTGAAACCGGGGATGCGCCTCGCGATCCCGGCTTTGTCTGTTGCTTACCCTGTTTTTCAGCCTCCAGCTCTTTTTAGTGAAGACTGGTTTCTCATCCTTCTCAGATTGAGATTTGGTTTGTTGCTGTTGTGGTTGCGATTGTGTTTGCTGTTTAGCAAAAGGCTTGTTACCCAGGCTGTTTCTACCAATAGTTTTGTAAGCCTGGGTAATAATTTTCGGTAATTCTCGAGGCTTGTCCAATTCTGGGACCAAAGCCAAAGCGTTAGCTACTTGAAAGTTCACTGCATCGCCCTTGACATTCGCAAGGATCAGTTCAGCTACTACTTCAAACACTCCCACTAGTCTCATCCCTAATTCCACAGCCGCTTCAGGGCCGTGTTCATCCTGTACTTTTTTAATTACAGAGGGGAGAACTGTCATGGAAGGAGTACCAAAACATTTAGAATATACTGCTGCGAATACCCTACCCCAGTTGTCACATGCTGTCAACTCGGGAATTAAGTCTTTTGGCAAACTAATCGTCAAAATACGATGTTTATCCACAGGAGTTGTATGTGGAAAAACTGCCTCCAACTGATCAAACTTTTCTGCAAGCCAATAAGGAAAATCATCCTTATTTTGTGGCCGTTTGCCCATCACAGAATTCACCATGACGGGACTTATGGTCACTCCGCCTGCAGCAGCTGGTTGGCCAGGCACTCCAGGAGCGGTTCCATGGATGCTGCCTGTAACATATCGCACTAAAGCTCGATGCACCTGCACCAAGGCCGCATACATAGTGCGTAGTTCCGCGACTGGTATTGTCATATAACGCGGATGTGGTGTGTACCCGGCCAAAACAGGCCAAGTGGCCCCCTCAATTGATAAGGGGCCTAAACGAACCGTGGTATTCGGTTGTGGGAGGGCGCCATTAAACCAAACACGGTGTTGCCAAGCCGTGAGCGGTACTTCAAGATTAGTATAAGGTCTATAGACTGCAGGAACAACGGTGGGTTCATATGTATGGAACAGATCATCGTTCGCATCCACCGCTGGAAAAGTGATCCAAGAGTAGAACACTTCAAAATGGAAAGCCGGATCGGCTTGAACCACAAAGACTAGTTCAACTCCCGCGTCTGGCACTCCATACACCCGTAAGTGATCCCGGAGTGCTGTGCGGCTATGCGCCGCTATGTCTATACCCGCCATTACTAACGGGTCGAGACAACAATCTTACACGAGGCAGCACAAAAGGGTTATATTTAAGAAACCTTTTTTAATAACATCAAGCTTGAAAGAACCTACAAAATCTGCAATATAGGAGGTATTGCCGTCACACACGCTTCCGGAAGCGTACGTGAGGGTTGTGTGGACAAGCACAAGTACTACTCAAGCGTCTCGCAAGTAAGCTGCCCCACTTGTTGGTCGCGCCATGTCATAGGGTTTCTGCACATACAGAGCTATGCACAGGATAATAGGACCTCGGAAAATAGTGGTGAGCCAACCATAAACCTTAGCACCCAAAACCCCAACCCAACTAGCCTTAGCGTCCCATTAGCACCAATGTACCAATGCTTAGACAACCCAGAACACGGTATCTCTCTCTCAGGACTCGCAGAGGCAAGAACACTCTCTCGTCACATTCGTACCTGTCCACAACATGCGTATGAAGAGACACTGTATAGGTTAAAATGTTTATTTCAACTTACGTGCTCTAAGATACAGTACACGTGTCAGTACTAGTAGCATAATACATAATAACAATATAATCAGCATAGTTACTACTCCATAAAATACGAACGGGGAAAGCATCTCATAAAGCAGTGGATATATGTCTAACTAACATTACCACCCTCCCCGTGCTGGAAGCCAGTTTATTATAATAATAGAAGACCTTTGGGCTTTGACTAGCGAACCCCCATACCTCAGTCCCTTGATGCAAGACTACATCAGCAAACAATCACAGCTCTTCTCTCTGGAAAGGTCGTCTCCAAGTGCTATCTTAGAGCAAGCAAACGCATTATTAAAAGCACACTAATTTCTCGATGGCAGCTGTACAAGTGTTATGTCTAGGTGCGAGGGACGGGCCAAATCAGTATAAACCAGGGGGTTGTTATTCGACCTTGTAACTGTTGTTCAGACTGAGCCCAAAAGGGAACAGGAGAAAAGGTGAGCAACAGAATATGCAGACTGTTGCAGAATCACTTGGCAATAACAAAGGGCGAAAGAACAACATCCAATAATAACGTGCGCAATAGTCATCATGGCATCCAGGCCTGCGGAACATGGTCAGACCATCCAGGAGGCCATGATCCACAAGACAACCTGGGTCATACATGTGTGTAGTTGGCATGTGCAGGGGCACATACACATCAACACTACTGACAATGACAGACCAATCACACTGTATGACTACTCAAGTGCACACATTCAAATGTACCCATGTGACTATGAAGACAGGCCCACACAAGATGACTACACATCAACACTGCTGTGCACACATCAAGAAAGAGCCCACAGATATGACGGACCCTGGCCACCCCGCAAGTAATCCTGTGGATAGCATTCACCTCTGTTCTGGTATTGCATCCTAACATGACATGTGTACAATTTAGCAAACCTGAGCACAGAATGATTAGGAGAAGAGTAGATCAAACAAGCTTCATTGCACCCTCAAGCCTCAGACTGAAGAAGAACACAAGAGCCTGTTACCTCTGGAAACCTCTGAAAAAGTAAAACAAGTAATTGCCAATGTGAAAGTGGCATACAGAGCATGTGTCACATGAACCGATACCACTTACATAAAACCTTTTATTTAGCAAGGGCATTGACAAAGCAGACAACAGGAGTAACATTCTTTATTACATAATACCCAGATAGGCATCAAAAGTATAAAACAGCAAGGCCATTGGCCAGTACAAATTAAAAGTATGCACATTTGTGCATGAGAAACTGCACATGGAATGGGCATCAAAAGTAACAAACAGCAAGGCCATTGGCCAGTCCATAGTTCCGGTCCGCACATGTGTGCATGAGAAACTGCACAGGGAATGGGCATCAAAAGTAACAAACAGCAAGGCCATTGGCCAGTCCATAGTTCCGGTCCGCACATGTGTGCATGAGAAACTGCACAGGGAATGGGTGACACCGTCCACTGCCATGGGAATCACCACAGCTCAGGGGCTACAAATGGGCAGTCCAGGCACCGCTGTGTGAAAAATGGTGTGGGGAGGGGCACTTGGCTTCAACTTTGGCTTGAAGTTGAACTGGGAGGTGGCTGATTGTCGGGGCCAGTTGGAGGACTGGACCTGGGAGAGAGAGAACCGGCTGAGGTAGAGGCATCAGTGGCTGTGGGAGCCTTAGGGCTGCTTGGACCGGGTGGAGTGGTTGCACGGGGAGGCGGAGACATGCTTCTGGGAGACACAGTGTGTGAGGGTGAATGTTGAGGGCTGGGTCTCAACTTCTTGGGGATTCGTAGCCCACAAGTGTCTTGGCCGGAGTGGGAAGTGGGGTGGGCACAGCAGCCTCACTCTCTACCAAAGGTGTATCAGGTGCAGGTGTCTCTCCCTGTGGGGATTTGCTGGATCTGGTTGTACGCTTAGGGTGGCCTTGCCTCTTCCCTACATCCCTGTTGTCCAGGTGAACCCCCACTTTGCTCTCCTGTCCCAGCTTCATAGGGGTGTGGGTGGGAGTTGACGTTGTGGGTGAATCTGCCTTAGAAATGTGTTTGTGCTTAGTTGTTGCAGGCATCAGGTTCACAGCAGACAGGGCAAGTGTTTGTTTGTCTTTGGGAGCAGGTGTGGGGATGGGAGTGCCCTTGGATGGGGTGATTTTGATGAATGTGATGTTGATGCCTGCTTCTTGGCCTGATGCCCATGAGTGTCACGTGATGGGCTTTTGGTTTTGCGCTCCGGTGTGCCTGTTTTGTGTGTTGGGGATGGTGTCTGTGGTCTGGTCCACTTGGAGTGCTGCTGTTGTGTGCTGCGTGTGGAGGACTTGGTGCCTGAGGGCTCTGGCATGTGGGCACTCTCGTCAGGTGGTGCCACTGGCAGGGTGGTTGCTGAAGGGACAGGAGCCAGACTTGGAGCCTGTGACTGCTGAATGGCTGGCATCACTGTGGAGGACAAAGACTGGACAGTTCGGTGTACGCCACCCACGTCAGAATGAATCCCTCCATGAAGGCAACTACCTGTGCCAACTTCTTGTCATGATCCTGGAAGGCATTCAGGAGAGCAGTCTGACCCACACACAGCTGGCGCAAAAGGTCCACCGCCTCCACACTGAGGGCAGCAGGGGAGACAGGGGCAGCGGTGCTTGGGGGGAAGGAGACTCTACCCTTCCTAGGGCTGCGGGCATGGACAGCACTTGTGGAGCAACCGGGAGGGTGGGCACTGGACGATGTGTGGTGGAAGAAGAGGCAGATTTGGAACTTCCTGTACCCACCAACATCGAGGAGTCACCGCTGGAGTCTGAAGATGTGGAGGTTGGTGTTTCCGGGTGGGAATCATCCAGGGCACTCCTGTCCCCCTCTGAGGCGCTGGTCACATCAGTGTCAGTGAGCTCATGTGTAGCAGTCATGCCAGAAGCTTCCCCACTGGTGTTGGTCCCCCATCTTTCCGTGCCCTC
This sequence comes from Calotriton arnoldi, assembly GCA_963921515.1. NCBI lineage: Eukaryota > Metazoa > Chordata > Amphibia > Caudata > Salamandridae > Calotriton > Calotriton arnoldi. The sequence goes on along the minus strand of CAWUFW010007772.1, from coordinate 452,969 downwards.
GGTAGATGCTGCAAGAGACAGAGACATAGGTTCAGTATAGTGCCATACTCACAAACATCATATGCAAGCAAAGCACAAACCTTGAAAATGATACACCCATGTTGGCCTCCTCCATGTACAGTCAGCATTTGCAACATTTATGCAATCATCAGAAGATGCATGGAAACATGCATAGTTGATAGTAATGCCCTATTTAGGCGTTGGACACAGCCAAATAGCTGGCCCGTGCCTCCTTGTACCCTAACATATTATTCTCTGTAAGCATACCTACGTGCCTGTAGGTGAGATAGGTATACATCTAAACATGTTGTCTCTGTCACATATGGAGTCACTTTAAGGGAACACCACAGATACAAACTCCCAAATGTCCTTTGCAATGGCCACAAGCTCTGATATCCACCATGTTGTGCTTTGAAGCACATCTACAGCTGCACATTGGTGTCAGCTGTGTAGTTGTCACAAATCATATGTTGTGCACAGCACACATCTATAAATGCACACTAACATGATGCTCACTGCTGTTCACTGCCAGGTGATGTCTATGACACTCATACTGCAACATATGTCACAAGGCCACATCTCATCTGTCAATGACAAGGCTCATGGTTTTAAACACATGAGAAACCACATGTCGTACAAATACATAACAGCTGCGCTCAACACAGAGGCCACTTAGAAGCCATTGCATCACACTAGAGACATCACAGAGCTTCCCACTGGCTCGCGTTTGGGATTCATGCAGTCACTTGTTATGTCCCGTATAGAGGCCCTAATGTGGACCTGTTCATACATGCCCTAAAATGGACGTATTCGTATTTGCCCTAATACGGTCATATTCGTACTTGCCCTATTATGGTCAAAGCCGCATATGCCCTATTACGGTCATAACTGTACATGTCCTATTATAGTCATGATTCCTTATATAGGCATGATCTTTCACCTACATTGGTCCTCGCTAGTACACAACGAGCTCTGAGGGCTGAACGTTATCTATCCTGTGGTTTTGAATACAGAAGGGTTTTTCCCAAACACAGGCCCACACTGTACTCATCAATTATGCATGGCTCTCTAGGAATACACCACCTGCATAATATGTATGTACAAAGTCTCACCCCTGACGTCTTCCTCAAGTCTAACAAGGGCCAATACAAACCATACGAAGCAACTAGAGTCTTCAGGGTATAAATACACCACATCTTACCCCGGTAAGACAGAGGGAACCGAGACTTCCATGCTGACACACTGACCAGAGACGCTGAGGCTCCTGCATGCAGTCGCTCCAGCTGACATCGGTCTGACCACAGCCCTTGCGGGGTGTCCAACTCGAGACCAGGACGGGGTCCCACACTCTCTCTATTCAGGTATGGGGGTTCGACTAAATCCTAGAAGGATTCTTGGCTCGTAGGCTTTTAGACCTATACATATGCTAGGTACACTCAGGTACATGTAGTTAGGCATCGATGGGGTACGCGCACTTTTCATAATGCTTTTTATATTCATGTATGTATTCATGACTATTGCAATATGGTAGAACTGTTCTATCGCTTTGCTTTTATCGTACTGCTGATAATATATCTCTGCTATTGTTTGCTGGTTACTGCAGCACATATATTTTACACTAGAATAACAACTGTTCAATAAATACTTATTGAAACGCCCAGACTGTTTATTCTGTGTATCTCTCTGAGACAAACCGAATAAGTAAGCACGAGTGACTGAGCGAAAGGTAGTACATTGTTTCCATGATTCTGAGGAATTTGGGTTGTCATGATCTAAGGTTGACAGAAACTAATCTCTCCCCGACAAGAGGAGATTCTAGTGGCACTGTGAGCTAGCTAATGCAAATCAGGCTAACATACGCGGTGGAGGTGCACAGAGTCAGTCTAACACCAAGCCCACTGTTTATGTTATCCAAACGCGCAGGTCCTACATGGGTACTATAGGAACTACATGACATGGCGCCACTTACTTATTTAACAGTAGAATCTGAGTAGTTCAGTCATGCTATTCTCAGAGAACCTACTCACAAAACCCCAGAGACGTCTGGAGTGGGTGGGCACAAACTCCGCCACAGCTGAGTAGTACGAGAATACTATTTATTGGCTGTTGGTTATTCAAGCTTGAAAGGACATAGTGTTCCTAAAATTGTGCCTAAAACCTTATAATAGTTTCTTTGAAACATTAGTCTGTTTTCTATACACAATGACTACCGCGGTCTTAGATCCACTACAAATGCCACTGCCCCTGTCAGACGACGAGGAAGATCCTGAGGATGCAATACAGATTGCACCAAAATTCAGAAGGACAGTCACCATAAGACTATTAGAAAATGGCTTACCAGCCAAGGGGGGCATGGTAGTTTTCGTGATTGAGGCACATGAATCAAACAAAACAGAGGTGTTCTATTCATGGGTTACATTCCCAGCAGCAAATGCCATAACAAAGACATTTCACTACTATATAGCAGGAGATGCACCACATGAATATGCCCCGTTTGAGGACATAGAGTTTCCACTCACTTACCAGGAACATTATTACTGGTTTAATGGCACCCTACCACACGTACGAGGAAGAGTAAGATTAGGCCCGCTCGGAGGAGACGGGGCCACATGGCCAATACTAGCGGCTTACACACCGCATCCTGACATTGGAACAATGCCACAGCCAGAATTACTCGTACAACACAGAGATTTAATTAAAATCTACAGAAACCTGACACAATTCGTCATAAGGACTTTAACAATCCAACCTGTTCAATAAATACTTATTGAAACGCCCAGACTGTTTATTCTGTGTATCTCTCTGAGACAAACCGAATAAGTAAGCACGAGTGACTGAGCGAAAGGTAGTACATTGTTTCCATGATTCTGAGGAATTTGGGTTGTCATGATCTAAGGTTGACAGAAACTAATCTCTCCCCGACAAGAGGAGATTCTAGTGGCACAGGAAACACCTGATACTCTGGTAAGTGTCCCACATAAGTTACATGAGATAACACTCCGGCTGGAGGGGGACAAGCCCAGGAAAATTAAAGGTCTCTTTTGGAAAAATCAGTCATCTGGTTATGACATTCTATTAGCAGAACAAGACTGGCCGCCAGCATTCGTCATGGAGTGCCCTAGGGGAGAAACGATCATTTTTCCAGCCTTTTCCGACCTCGTTCCTATACATTTAAAACATGCATATGCGCAGGAGTGGGCGGTTGCCCTAGCTCCAGCATTGTACAAAAATAATGTTGGTTGGGATGAGGATTCAACCCACCATGTGATCCCGTTAAAGGTTTCACCAAATGCTCAAAGGCAATACCCTATAAAGCAGGAAGCTAAAAAACAAGTCAGGGAGATCCTAGATCAACTAGAATATCAGGGGGTGATAGAAAATTGCACTTCACCTAGGAACAATCCTTTGTTTCCCGTAGCAAAACCTGACATCACATATCATCTAGTATTAGATTACAGACATTTAAACACTTGCACAAAGACATTTGCAGTTCAAAATGCACACAGTGCCGCATTAATGAATAACATTGTGCGCAAAAAATACAAAACACTTGATATCTCAAATGGATTTTTCTGCCAAAATATAGCGCCTGAAAGCAGGTATCTGACCGCATTCAGTGCGTTAGGGTCCCAGCGATAATTTTGTCGACTAGCCCAAGGGTATAAAAATAGCCCCGGGGTGTTTTCAGCAAGAGTAACAGAGTTACTCCAAAATTTGGATGAAGAAGCATTGTCCTATGTGGATGATATTTATCTGATGGACGATGACTTACCGAGGCACTTGACCAGGGTGAGCACCATTATTATGGGATTCGCCTCTGAGGGCTATAAATTAAATTTTAAAAAATCATAAATTGCCCACCTCAGTGTCCTATTTTTAGGGTATGAGCTGTCAATTGAAGGAAAAAGCCTAGCAGCTAACTTTTTAGAAAAGTGTGTGCTGCTCCAAACTCCAAAATCATTGAAGAATTTACAATCAATTCTGGGATTCCTAAATTTTGGTCGAACATACATTTTGGATTACGCAGAAAGAGTAAAACCTTTCTACGACTTAATAAAACCTGATTTTTCGGTCAGACAATGGACACAGGAACATACAAATATCCTACGTTCACTACAGGAAGACATGATAGCTTCAAAACATTTACAGACATGCGTAAACGTACGCAACTTGGTGATCCGAGTAATAGCGGGTCAATGCGGGTACACTTATTTAACTTTCAATGAAGGCGAAATGGTACCAATCGCATACAAATCACACCTGTACACAAACACAGAGATGCGTTTCACTTCAACAGAAAAAATCCTGACAGCAGTGCAGACCGCTGTAGCAAGAGAAAGAGCTCTGGCTCAGGGTAAACGCATAATTGTCGTGACCCCAGTACCAGCTTTAGAAGCTGTTACAAAAGCTAGCATTCCAAATGCGAAAGCCTTACATCCCAGATGGATACAATGGGCTAATTCTCTTACCCCAACGGATGTTGAATACATATTTGATCCAAGTTTAAAAACACAAGCATTTCTGCAATACGAACAAGAATATCCTCTTCCAAATGAGATTTTGCCTCTAGATCAGTATGAATACATTATTTACACTGACGGTTCTGCTCAACCGGCCATAGGGAGTAAGCAAGCTTACAGCGCGGCGTGTGCAATCGTTAAAGGTCGCATGCGCGATGGAAGGTTCCATCCCAGTAGCACCTAAACGCAATCTTTAGGAGACTGCACGGCTCAGTTGGCAGAGTTAAAAGCACTGATACTGGCACTTGTAAACACGGAACACGAATTCCCCACACTGATTGTGTGTGATTCCTTTTACTGTGTACAGTCGTACAATGAATATTTACATCATTGGAAACAAAACGGGTTTAAAGATGCGAAAGGTGGCACAATAAAGCACAAAATGCTATGGGAACAGGTAGTGGAGTTGAGAAACGAACTACCAATGGCTCACGTAATACATACACTGAGTCATCAGCGTGATGGCGTTCACGTTGAAGGGAATTCATTGGCTGATGAAGCCGCAAAGGGGGCTATTCGCACGGCTTCCGTAGCTGCAGTTACTCGTTCAAAAACGAGAATAGACGGCCAGATTATGGTAGCTGTCAATGCTTCGCGCAAAGGCAGCACAGCAGTACCAAAGAAATTTCCACTCAATTACTCCTGCAAGTTAGATGCACAAAACATTCCATATGCTCAGATTCCTGGAGTGGGGATAGAGTAATACCAAATATGGATCGTAGGTTAGGCTTAATTGTGGCAGCACACGAAGGGAAAGGTTCTGTACATAAGGGACTTAGGGAGACTGTTTCTTTGTTGAAACAACGATACTGGTGGCCCGTGATGAGAAGGCAGATTAGAGACTAGGTCTAGAACTGCGACATCTGCAAGCAGATGGAAGGGTCCACTGCAACACGTCCAGTACAGATACCATTACTAGACAGCATTAGGTTGTTCGTTCGTGTACGTCCAGCTCAAGTTTCCTCAACGTTTGGCCTCAGCGCTCAGCTGACGCTCGAACTGTTATAAAAGATTTGCGAGTCTTTATTAGCACATACGCAGTTGGCACGTTACATTCTGACCGTGGCCCGGCGTTTAGCTCTCGGGCTTACAAAGAGGCCATGGAAGGAATGGGCATAGCATTGCAGTACTCCTCTACGTACCATCCCGAGGGAAATTCTGTTGTGGAGAGGAAAAACCATGACTTAAAGCAATCGTTAACAGCTAGGGTATTAGGCAAGGGCGGTAGATGGGTCGATCACCTTTATGGGGTACAACGAGTGATTAACAATCAGCCAAGAAGCTCTCTAGGAGGTGTCACTCCTTACGAGGTCCTATTTGGGACAAGAATGTGGGTACCTGATCTTGATTGTGAAGGCACAGTGGCGGATGAAAAACCATTTGATATCCATGATCGTTTGGCTGTTTTACAGGATCTAAATAAATCCAGAACACAACAAAGTAACGTGCTTCAGAAACAGACCGCCACTGAGGAAGTCAAGGCAGTAACGGCAAGACCTGTCTGGATCCCAAAAGTCGGGGATCTGGTCAGAGTGAAGATTGCAGACAAGAAAGAATTTGGGCCATTGTACAGAAAGCCTGTACCGGTCCTAGCAATCCAAGGCACAAGAACTGTACTTCTGCCGCCTCTTGTCGGGAAAAAGGAGAAAAGATTTGTCTCAATCGACTTAATCAAACCACACTATGTGGCCGATACTAAACAGTAGGCCTCGTGGACTCCACAGTAGCAGACACCCTCCTCTCGCTACAATCCAAGAAGTCCAAACAGAAAGACTCATCACGTTTGAAGAGCCACCTGTACGGAATGAAGGACTAAGCAACAATGCTATGGAGCTCGTTCCACTTCAACAAGAAATTCATCTTCAAAATGAAAATCAACTTAACAACCAAGTTGCAATCAGACCGACTACAGACATCTACGTCAACATGCCTCGTCAAGAGCAAAATCCAATTTCAACAAATCCCGATGCAATTCCAACAATTGATCAAACTGCTTCTGGCTATTTCATGAACTTTGATACGTTTTCACTGGATCCAAGCGAGCCGGAAACAACGCCAGCCAAAAAATCACTCAAGCAGAAACTCACTGACTTTTTGAACTTTTTTAGAAAGACTTACCTGGTGTCACCTTGGATAGAACTGTGGTATACCACTGGGATTCTTTTTTTTCTTTTCTGGCTAGGTTTAATTATAACTTTTAGTATGCTTATTAATGGATGATATCTGCAGCAAAGCTCTGCAGCCCAAAGGGTCAATTTGATTTTAAAACCACACCAGTCTTCACATCGTGAACCAAGAGACTTGTCTTCAGTGAACATCACAGCAGTTCCTATACCGGACGGTATAGTATGGGACAAGATTGATTATGATATATTCGGTCCGACTGAACTTTTAAAGCTTAAACAGTTATTTAAAATTTCTTTAAGTGATATCATTACCACCAGTACATTATCTGATGATTGGGACACTGAAACTGTAAATAATTTAATGTCTGATTTAGAAAAAACTGCAGCATTTCCGAACAATGAAATGTTAGAAGGTACTTCAGACTATGATACATTGTACTGTTACCAACATTATGGTCATCATTTCTTGCATAAATCTATAACACTTAGAAATGTATTTGAATACCACCAGTGGGAACACTGCCCAACTCCTCCAAAAGGTAGTTCGCAAACCTTTGCACAGAAATTCACATACTTTTCAAGGTTTAATACATCTGACCCAACGTCCTTTTATTACAAAGTGGCAACAACATCAGCACAGAAAATTATGTTGACTAACACCAAACAGATTTACTCTGCTTCCTTTATGACCCAGTTGTCTACACAGGGTTTTGACCTATGGAAAGACACTATAGATTTCAATTCAATCTGGGGTTCTAGGGACTGGCAAGTCCAGGGAACAGAAGCGCTTTTTAGAGCATGCCTCATTCCACAGCAGATGATATTTCTAAATGAAACTGTGCCACAGACATCCTGTCTTGGACTAGCCAAGAACAAGGAACTGAACTCACCCGGGTTTCCTACACCATCACAGATGGGTGGGGGGCAGAATTCAACTACACAAGGGGTAAAATTAGATGACATTCTCCAGTACAACAGATCAGATCCTAATTGGACGAAATGGCTGATTTGACCCATTGACACAAACACCTGTCAACAGAGATTAATGAATACAACCGAAGGGTTTAGTATCCATAGGCCAGATACACGCTTTGTACAGAGACAACACCCAGGGGTAGTGACATCCTATAGTGTTGGGAAGTTGTGCCTTGATTGGTTAGAGACCTCAACACTCACAGAAGTGAAACATCACTTAAACTTACTCACACCTGATGTAGACCTTAGGGATTTCTTGCTAGGCCCAAGGAAAACACGTCAGAAACGTTTCATATATGCCGGCATTTATGCCTATTATAATGAAAACTGGAAAATATCCCAACAAGAGGCCGCAGAAAGAATACGGGAAATAGACCGTATTAATCTAGAAAAGGCATTAGCTGCAGTGGATAATGGGTTAACAACTTTGACCTCCAGGATTTACTCCTTAGGCAACATTGTGCCTTCGGCAATCGACATATTAGAACAAGATCTGGCCTTGTTACAACACGGGCAATCTCAGCTACGTTCTATTATGATGCTAAGCTGGAAGCTACAATCTTTGCATGCAGGCTATGTGCCCTGGCGTTTCATAAACACCACGTCTCTATTTTCAGAATACAATCTGACTGATAAACAGACAAAAATGGCACAAAGGGGAGCCAAATATACAATGCTGCGTATTGAGAAACTGGAAAGGTTACCATTCACTGTAGCCGAATCACCATCAACTGAATGGCTAATTCATGGCCAAATCACTCTGCCGGTCACTACATTTCTGTTTCAATATTGCCTTGAGCAAAGGCAGGCAGGCAAATATGAAAAGATGGGTAAGGGTTACATTAAGGAAACTTGGGAGTTACCATATAGATACCGATGCCGGAATGGGGATCGAGAAGTATTTCTGAGTGGTGCAAACTGCAAGAACGCTTTAAGCGGTTTTCTCATGTGTCAGGATATTTCACTACACTGAGCCTGTAGCGGTTGAGTAGCGAACCTATCGTATCACATGACAGGGACCCCAGCGGCCATGATCACACCGGCTTTTCAGCTGCTCTCGAATGGGAGTTACTTGATGCTAAATGATCAAGGTTGCTGTGGGATGCTTCCGGGCGTCGCCTATCTGGTCACTGTTAACTCCAGGGTTACTTGCTGTATGCAAGTATTATTTCCGCCACTGAACACAGTCAAGGAGGTGCCTCTATGGCCTTCACTGAACGTTTCTTTCATACAATTTGATACTCTGAGCAGACTGCAAGCCATGCTTTTACAGCAACCCGTGCCCTTAACCTCCGTTCGAGAAACCTTTGAACTTCATGTTGCAAGGACCTCGACTGAGATATAGGCGCTTATGTGTACAAACTGCCCCTTTCATTTTGTAGAAATGGTGGGACGTATCTTCAATATGTCTGATACTAGCGGTATTATACACCTATTTAAGACCATAGGGTCAGGACTGTTAAGCACCTTTCAGACAGTCCTCGGAGTAATCCCAAATTTTATACACTCCGTATTGGGAAGCGTATTTGGAGCACTCCCGCTTATCCTATTGCTGATTGCAGGGGTCCTATTCATAATACTACTGCTACGCAATGGACGGCCCAATTCCCGAGGGAATGGCGAACATGCTCCTGGAGCGGAAATACCGTGAACGCATGGTACAACTTCTGGGCATTTCTTGCCTGCGAGAACTCAATGCCTCCTGCTTTCTATCCTTTCGACCAGTCTGGGTAGACTGCATCTTACCTGTTCTTCAATGCCTGCTTTGCGGAGAAGAATGCATGTTGGATCTTTGTCTAACATTTCCATCAGATGCGCCTCCGGACACGGATGCAATGCTGGACCCCCTAAAGGCCCATGCTCTGCGTTGTCCCCAGCATCTTCCGATTCTGATGAACGCATTCCTTGAGAATCCACAGGTGCCATTTGCTCCTGCTGGGTTAGGTGGCTCCTCCACAGGCACCCAGGTACCAACTGCCGCACAAGCTGCCGCAGCACTGACTGTTGGCAGTGCTACATACCATCTATGTGCGATTGACGTTCTCTGTGAGGCATTGGATTTGTCGTCTGCAGTAGCTCACACTGATAATGTTGTGCTTCCCAGCCAGGACACCTAATCTCAAATTGGCTCATCGCGTCCTGGGAAAGAATTCGTCTTCTCCACTCGTTTTCATAATAACAGAGCAAATTTGGAACATTTCCTAAATTGACACTTTCGCTTGAGAAAAGCATGACCTTCTTCCGCTTTGAGTGAAGCAACTTATATAGAGAAACAAAATAGACATTTCGTTTTTAGTGGCAATTGGAAATAGCTGAATTGTAACATTTTTGAATTTTTTAACAATTTTAAAACCACGTTTTTACTTGCTTTTAAAATGTTTTTAAATTGTCCAGATTTTAAGTATGGTCATTGTCATCCTATTCGGAAGTGGAGTGGGTGTTATGTCCCGTATAGAGGCCCTAATGTAGACCTGTTCATACATGCCCTAAAATGGACGTATTCGTATTTGCCTTAATACGGTCATATTCGTACTTGCCCTATTATGGTCAAAGCCGCATATGCCCTATTACGGTCATAACTGTACATGTCCTATTATAGTCATGATTCCTTAGAGGCATGATCTTTCACCTACATTGGTCCTCGCTAGTACACAACGAGCTCTGAGGGCTGAACGTTATCTATCCTGTGGTTTTGAATACAGCAGGGTTTTTCCCAAACACAGGCCCACACTGTACTCAACAATTATGCATGGCTCTCTAGGAATACACCACCTGCATAATATGTATGTACAAAGTTCACCCCTGACGTCTTCCTCAAGTCTAACAAGGGCCAATACAAACCATACAAAGCAATTAGAGTCTTCAGGGTATAAATACACCACATCTTACCCCGGTAAGACAGAGGGAACCGAGACTTCCATGCTGACACACTGACCAGAGACGCTGAGGCTCCTGCATGCAGTCGCTCCAGCTGACAGCGGTCTGACACAGCCCTTGCGGGGTGTCCAACTCGAGACCAGGACGGGGTCCCACACTCTCTCTATTCAGGTATGGGGGTTCGACTAAATCCTAGAAGGATTCTTGGCTCTTAGGATTTTAGACCTATACATATGCTAGGTACACTCAGGTACATCTAGTTAGGCATCGTAGGAGTATGCGCACTTTTCATAATGCTTTTTATATTCATGTATGTATTCATGACTATTGCAATATGGTAGAACTGTTCTATCCCTTTGCTTTTATCGTACTGCTGATAATATATCTCTGCTATTGTTTGCTGGTTACTGCAGCACATATATTTTACACTAGAATAACAACTGTTCAATAAATACTTATTGAAACGCCCAGACTGTTTATTCTGTGTAACTCTCTGAGACAAACCGAATAAGTAAGCACGAGTGACTGAGCGAAAGGTAATACATTGTTTCCATGATTCTGAGGAATTTGGGTTGTCATGATCTAAGGTTGCCAGAAACTAATCTCTCTCCGATAAGAGGAGAGTCTAGTGGCACTGTGAGCTAGCTAATGCAAATCAGGCTAACATACGTGGTGGGGGTGCACAGAGTCAGCCTAACACCAAGCCCACGGTTTATGTTATCCAAACGCGCAGGTCCTGCATGGGTACTATAGGAACTACACGACACACTCACACCCAAAGTCACACTTAGCTGAATACTCACCCCTAACTTGCTGCTGATGGGCCCTCCAGCGTTCTTCCAACTCTGGCTGTGTCACTGCCAAGATGTGGGCCATTAGTGGTGTCATGCTCCTGCGTGCCAACCTGCCACTCTGAGGGAGCACCCCCAGCGTCATCTCTGCCACGTTTTTGCTCAGCCGGCAGATGTCATCCCACCTCTTGTGACAGTGTGTGTGCCATTGGTTGAAGACACCCAGAGCCCCCACCTTGCGTGCAATGGCCCTCCATATCGCCTTACGCTGGTGGATCTTAAGCTGCAGGCATGGGAGACAAGAAGAGGAAGTTTCCGGGACACTGTTTTATGTACCACTTTGTGTCAGTACAGGAGCATGAAAATACATAGCACACTAATACATAAATGTTCAGCAGAGGCCATACAGCATGACACGTAGTACACTTGCATCGGATAATCCCATAGAAATGTATACATGTGTGATGATGGACATAGTACATGGCCATCTCATACACATGCAGAGTTCAAGCACAGCAGCCAATGTGAAAATGACCCTCATCTGTGATGCAGTATGTGAGTGAGCATGACATACAATACATTGAGAATGATGTGTCGGGGCTGACTCACTGTGTCATAACACCACACACCCCTCAATTTCCTTGACCAGAGAATGGCTACATGTGTCATGGTGGTCACATTTAGGGCCATGATCTGACATTCTCACATTCTTCTCACAAGGTGGAGGCCTGTCTTGTGCAATCCTCACACATAAGATAGCTCATTGAGAAATAGGGTGGTGGACAACACATATGTTTCACTCATTACATTTAGTGATGGGTCCTTGTAACATTGGGCAGTTTCTGTGCAGGCCAGAGGGACTCACACTGAGGTTAAACATGGGCCCAAGAGAAATCACATGCATGTACAATATGAGAGGGGAAACAGTGCCTACACATGGAGACTGAACACATAATGTAATCAATAGAAGGATGACATCTCCAAATTACATTTATCTGATGTGTCATAGGTTAACTATCACCAAGAGTGTTACACACAGGCATTGTAATCTCGTGCATAATGCACACATCACCATAGTGGCAATTTGAGAACTGCACACACATCATTCAGTACCCTCTGGACAAAATACATTTGTAATGTCACAAATGAGCATGTGAAGCCTTAATGGACTATGACATCACATAGCACAGGCAATGTTTGTTCAGACTTCGACTGACTCAAACCAGCAGTGTAACTGTATGGCTGCAAAATACACTGCATGTCACTCCCATCCTTCAATGCAGTCTTGAATCTGTGGAAATAAGGCTACACACCCCGTTGACATGAAGTCAGCATGCTAGGTAGTGTATCACACATTTACATTAACCAGTCTCAGACCAACGTTTGTTGTTTTTTGCAGAAGAAGGGCTGTAGAAGTGTCCATGTTGCCATCCTCCCCACATACTCAAATGCAATTCTTAATAGGCCATGTATGGAGCAGGCTATAAGAAAAATATGGATGCATGCACATTGACTTGCACTCACAGGCACATACTACTGCAGAGCAACATCATGTGAGCATTCTGAGCACTCTCAAACTTTTATTTAGTAACACTTACCAGTACATCTGGCTCACCGTACAGCCTCCCATACTGTGCAAGGACCTCGTCCACCAGGACCTCCAGCCCCTCTGTGGTGAAGGGACGGGACCTGATGTTCTCAGTTCTCACCATCACTGGGTCCAGAAAACAGGAACAGCAGCAGTTGGTGGTGAAGAATGGCAGGCAGCAGTGTCTCAATGCAAGTGAAATATGTGGCTCTCTCACAGAGATTTATAGGCCCCTGGGGTTGTTTCAGTGGTACTCAGCTGCTGCAATTGATCTGCCTGGTTAGCATTTTTCAATTGTATGCAATAACCGGGACCGCGGAAGCGGAGCACGCCTACCATGAGTTTCAAAATTGTATTTCACTACCGCGATCGCGGTTCCCATTGGCTGCATTGTCATTGGCATTGGTGGTGTCACACCGTGGGGGCCAGGCGGTCGCTACCGCAATCCTGCATCGTTCAATTGTGGCCAATGCCCGGGCCTGCGGTGGAGGAGCACGCCTACTGCGAGTTTCAAAATTGTATTTCACTACCGCGATCGCGGTTCCCATTGGCTGCTTTGTCATTGGCATTGGCGGTGTCACACCGTGGGGGCCAGGTGATCGCTACCACAATCCTGCATCTTTCAATTGCAGCCAATGACCATGATCGCGGTGGCGGAGCACACATACCGCACCTATGGACACAATATGCTCTAGCAATGGCAATAGCATATTTAATCATTGAACACTATACATTCACAATGTATTACAGCACCTGTTTGCAAAATGTAATGCTAGTGTGACATTCATCTCACTGATACCTACACATGCCATGTCAGTGCACATGATTACATGCATTGGCATGTACTTCCTCACATGTCACCTATGATATTTGTGTGCCAGTACACAGATTTGGTGTGTAATGGAGTCTCATATTTGTGAACATCTCAATGTGTGAGATGGCTAATCAACCCACAGTAATGATGGACTGACCACATAATGTGCCTATTTCACTGTGCACATTGCTGTATTGATTTTGGTAGTTGATCAGCTTACACACACTGTGCTCATTGTGTAGAAAAGTTGTGCTCTGTGCAACTTAAGCAAGAAGGTGTGGCAGGTACAGCAGTTACGTAGAAGTCAGCAGTGTTGCTATTTCCAACATGTGCTGTGTCACCTACACCCAGGGCTGGTGACACAAGATTTTGGAGTGTACCATTTACCATTCACATAGTCAGAATCTGTTTTGGAGGTATTCAGTATGTACATACTGACCATATGTATGACTACATGAGATCAAGGTGTCTCTGCATGTGACTTGTGCATTAAGCTGTTGTTACAGTCCAGTCATTGATGGCGCTGCGTCAGTCAAGATGTAAGATGTTTGACACATCTCATAGGGGAATTAAATTGACATGTGTCCCCTTTCATTGTATGTAGGAGACAACCAAATGTGCATCGTCCGTTCCCAGTGCTGGCAAACATGGAGGATGAGGACATCATAAGAAAATTGCGTCTGGATCGCCTTACCCTGCAAGACCTATGTGGTCAGTTGGAGCCCCATCTGAGGCCTCGCAGAACCTATCCGACTGCTTTGACACCAACAGTTAAGGTGATGGCGGCCCTGCATTTCTTTGCAACTGGTTCGTTCCAGTACACGGTGGCCCTCGCCGGTGCGATGCCTCAAGCGATGTTCAGCATGGTGCTACGTGATGTCCTGTCCGCAATGATGACATACAACGACCGCTACATCCATTTTCCAAGGAGACATGAATTGGCAGCTGTGAAGGGTGATTTTTATGTCCTTGGCCACATACCTAATGTTGTTGGCACCATTGACTGCACACATGTTGGCCTGGTTCCATCACAGGCACGTGAGCACATATACAGGAACAGGAAGCATTTCCATTCCATTAATGTGCAAGTGGTATGCCAAGCGGATATTATTATCTCCCATGTCTGTGCCAGATTTCCCAGATCAGCCCATGACTCCTACATACTGCGTAACAGCATCATCCCACAACTGATGGCAAATCTGCATCCGGAGCGTGCGTGGTTTGTTGGTGAGTACGCCGAGTCAAGTAGTGTGTGCTGTATGTGTGACATGCTGTTCTCAGCTACTGTTTATATCAGTAAATTGCTCTCTGTATGTCACACCTAGGTGACTCTGTGTAGCCCAACCGGCCTTGGTTGCTGAGCCCACTGAGGAATCCAAGGACCCCGGCTGAAGGACGCTACAATGATGCACATGGGAGGACACGTCGTGTGGTGGAGCGTACTTTTGGGCTTCTGAAGTCTAGATTCCGGCGTCTGGACAAGAGCGGAGGTGCACCACTCTACTCTCCCCAAAAGGTGTGTCAGATCGTAGTTGCATGCTGCATGCTCCACAACCTGGCCTTGCGCAAGGAGATCCCCCTGCTCCTGGACGATGATGAGCAGCAGATGCCCCCCCTGAAAACCCAGACATGCCCAGTGAGGACGATAGTGGAGAAGAGGAAGGTGTTGACCTGCGTCAACAGCTCATCGACAACTACTTCCCTTGAGTGTAAGTGACATTGTACAACAGTGACATTGTCTGTTGGCTTTGATGGTAGTGGTAAGGCATAGATGATCTTTTTGACTGCTGGCTGTTGTTGGCTCTGGGCTAATGGCTGATGTGTGTGGCACAGGGTATTTTTATCCAGGTACCTCATGTCTATGTTGATGTTGTTGCTCATTGTTCTGTGTGCTGGTTTTTGTACGTTGATGACTAGTGTTGTGTTTTAGCTGTAATGGCATCACCGGACAAGTAAATGTCATTCTCTTGTGTCTTTCTAGGTCCCTTCACCCTCTCAATGCCTCGTCACAATCAGAGCTTGTGGTACATTGGAATCTGAGTTGACATTGTACATACTGTGATAAATATGGAGCTGACACAAAGACAGAGGTGTGTAAAGAGTGTTTATTTACAATACGTATTTGTGACAGAGAAGTGATTATTTACAAAATTGTGCCAAGTGAATTTATGAGTTGTCAGTGATGGTAAATGAGACAAATAGAGTAGTCACCACATTGATGTAGTCACACAGTCCAACAGACTCCTGCCATCAACATGGCAATGTGGGTAAGGATAGTTAACAAAGTCAATGTCAAGGGGAACACAAGTGCCATCATGGCTGGCTCAGTGAATTGCGTTTGGATGGTGCATGGCCACGTGATCCTCACCTGGCGTTTCTCAGATGGCCCCTCGTGCTTTTGGAAGGGGGGACCTTTGTTGCAGGCTCAGCGGTGTCTGAGGAGTCATTTGGTTGCAGATCACCCCTCTCTGTGGCTGCAGCTGAGGTGGTGGGAGTATGAGCATGTGGGCCACTGGACGGGGGTTGAGCTGTCATTTGGGCCGCATGTTTGTCCCTAAGAACACCTACAAGCTGGCCCATGAGGTCCACAAGTTGGCCCATACGTGTGTCCATGGACCTCAGCAGCAGGCGGAGCTCACGCACTTCTTCCACAACCTGGCCCATCTGTCCCTGGTTCTGTTCATATGCCCCAAGGACTCTTGCGACAGTGGCCAGGGCTTCGGTCTCAGTGTCCTCCTGTATTTGTCCCCCAGTTGCCCTCCCACCTGCTCTGCTGACACGGACCTGTGGCGTTGGCACTGGATGCACCCGCACACTCCTCCTGGCATCCTCTGATTGTGTTGTGGTGTTGGTAACCACTGAGGCAGGGAGAGTGTTGCAGGCAGCAGTGGTGATGGTGGTGGTGGAAGCCGCACAGGTCGTTGTAGCAGGGGTCAGTGCTGTTGTTGTTGCAGTGGTGGTGGTGGGGACAATAAGGGCCTGAGACGTGGTGCGCCCTGGCAGTCCGGAGGGGCCAGGTTGTTGCTCCTCATCCGAGAAACGTAGGGAGTCTGCATTTGAGAATTCATGTTCCGGAAGGGGGGGAGACAGGTTCTGCAGGTTGGTGGTGTTTTCTGCTGCAGTTGATTGTGGATCTCCTGTTGAACAGAGGTTAAATGGTCATTGAAGTGCACTCCACAAGCTTGGTGTTAGACTTTTGGATGTTACATTTGATACACCAAACACTTTACATTGCAATCACTTAGTATGGCAGCAAGATACTGAACATCATGACATGATGTTGAGGTACATACATTACTTGTCCATGGTCTGACATGTAAATTGAAACCATGTGCCACGTACAGATTGTGTGATTACAAGGACATGTCATCATCTAACAACTTGCGGCACATCAACTTTATGTAATGCGTCTTTTTTGTTTGCTCTTCATGGAATCAATTTCAGCTAAGCAAGAACTAGCCATTGGAATGTTATACATACCTTTTTCATATAATGTACTTTACTTTGTTTGTCAGATTGACCATGCATGTTTCGTGTTCATATGGTCCTTCATGCTCTGACACCATGGCACTTACACATTGCATTCTGTGCTGTGCATGATTGTGCCATGAATTACTTTCACATGTGACTTGGTGAGTCAAAGTTTAATTTCTGTGACAGTTACGTGCGCTTAGCTGTCTGCACACTGGATGTGGCTTTTGGATCTATGCCAAGTTGGCTGACATGGGAGTGCTGGTGTGGTCATCTGGCTCCATGTTTTTTGAGAAGGATGGCAGGGTACATGCACTGACTACCTACCTGTTCGGTTACACAGTGGAGGGAAATGGCTGCCACATGTTTCTGGGTGGGGGGAGTGCTCCATCCTGCTCAGCTGTGGGACAAGGGGGCCTGTGGGGAGTTGTAGTGCAGGCTTCCCACCCACAAACACCCCTCCCTGTTCAGAAGGCTACCTACATGTTATGTGAAGGTGAGCAATGCAATGGCTGCCACATAGTTCTGGGTGGGGGGAGTGTTCCATCCTGCTCAGGGTTGAGACAAGAGAGCATGAGAAGGCTGACTGCCTGTAAGTTTGAGGAGAACAATGAGATGGCTGCCACATGGTTCTGGGTGTGGGGAGTGTACCATCCTGCTCAGCTGTGGGACAAGGGGGCCTGGTGGGAGTTGTAGTGCAGGCTTCCCACCCACAAACACCCCTCCCTGTTCAGAAGGCTACCTACATGTTAGGTGAAGGTGAGCAATGCAATGGCTGCCACATGGTTATGAGTGGCAGGAGTGTACCATCCTGCTCAGCTGTGGGACAATGGGGCCTGGTGGGAGTTGTAGTGCTGGCTGCCTGTACACATGCCCCCATGGAAATATTGCTAGCTACCTTTGGGGTGATTCAGAGGAAGGAAATGTTAGATGTGTGAGACATGTGTTGGGAAGAGTGTGTTGTACGTAAGTGCATTTGTGTTTAGGAAGTGTAGCTTTCTATTTGTGCAAGACAGTACATAGCGGTGTAATGGGAGACATTTGTTGGTACTTACCAGCCTCCACTCCCCCGGGTATTCCTGTGAGACTCTCTGGATGCAGTATGGCAAGCACCTTCTCCTCCCATTCGTTGAATGTTAGTGGTGGAATGGGAGGGCCACCGCCAGTCCTCTGAGCCAGCTCATGGTTCTTGTTGGCACGCTCTTTCACCCTGGTCTTGAGGTCATGCCACCTCCTCCTGATGTCCTTCAGGATGCGCGGGGTGGTCCCTACTGCATTGACTTTGTTGACTATCCTTGCCCACATTTGATTTTTTCTGGCTACTGGTGTCTGTTGGACCATGCTTCCAAACAAATGTGGTTCTACTCTGATTATCTCATCTACCATGACTGACAACTCATTGTCAGTGAATTTTGGAATTTTTTTCTGTGCCATGGTGTGTGATGTGCAAATGTGTGAAAAGTGCAGGTGGGAAGGTGGTGGTGGAGATGTGTGTGGTGTGTGTGTGGTTGTGATGATGTGATGTGTGCTGATTTGCCTCTCCTTTGTGCTGTGGGGTTGGGCCCTTCAGTGCTGGAGTTGTGCAAAGGATTATGGGCAGGGAAGGGGCTGGTTTTATACTCAGCTATGTGGGTGGGTCAAAATGAAGTATTCATGTCAGGTGTGTTGTCTGGGTTGACCTGGGATTTGTATTTTTTACTTGCCATGGGGATGTGTCATTGGGGTGTGTTAGGTGTTTTTTGAGGCTGAGCCAGATATACAGCCACACTTTTGTTGCGTGGTTGCTTTTGACCGCCATTACTCTTCCAGCGCGACCGCAGCGGTCGGAATGCAAGAGCCCTTCCGCCGGCTCTCCCTTTCAGCATTAGTTGCGATTGCGGCAGTCGGAAACAACTGATCGTTCCGCTGGCACCGCCATCGTATCGTAATTTCACTTGGGTCTTTCCGCAGCAAATCCGAATGCCGCGGACGGATTTTCAGCTGTTGCGGACATTCCCGGCAGAGTTTTGTGGAATCCGTCCGCGGCCGTCGGATTTCTCTGGCGGTGCATCCTAATCTGACCGCCGGTTTTGCCGCGGTACATGCGGACGGTTATTTACCACTACCACGGGGGTCAGAATGCTTTTACGACCGCCATCGTAATGACCCCTAAGAGTGAATTTTATGCATTAAAAAGGGAGATTTAGGCCTGGTAAAATGTTTATTTTGCCTATGTCGAAATGGCAGTTTAGAACTGCACACAGTCTGCAATGGCAGGCCTGAAACATTTTCTAACGGGCTGCTTAAATGGGTGGCAACTAAGTGCTGCAGGCCCGCTAGTAGCAGGCCCTTTGTACATGTAGTACCACTTTACGAGGGACCTATATGTAAATTAAATGGGCCAATTGGGTGTAAAACAATTTTAACATATTTATGGGAGAGAGCACAAGCACTTTAGCACTGGTTAATAGTGCTAAAGTGCACAGACTCCTAAAGACAACATAAACAATCTTCAACAAACAGGAGGGGAAAAGGCAGAAAGCCTGGGGGAAGACCACACCAAAGGATGACAGTTCTAACAGCGATGGTATAGGCATGTGAATCGCAGCTCAAATTCACAAATGTAATCCACTTCTGCCTATTGGCAACAAATAAGGGGGAAACTGTATGCAGTAATTTTGTGATGGTTCAGGGACCATTCAGCATGATGTTGTTCTGATTGGTTGAAAAGATCCATGTGTTTGAACCATTCTGATTGGTACTGAGAGTCAATCAGTATCTCTCTTTGGGGAGCCCATATGTCCCAGAATTACATTTTGTGGTCCAGGGAGGCAGATGCACCTCCAACACAGTGTTTTTTGAGTCCAGTTAAGAAATGTGTCTGGATGCGGAACAGCAGCACGCAAAAACAAAAGGAAGCTGCTACAGTGTGATGGCATATATTTGTGCACATGCCACGCAAGTCAATGATTTCTTCAGCATTTACATTTCAGAGCACTGCAAAGAGGTGTCATTACCCAACCCAGCTGTGCTCATTTTATCAATCTCAGGAAGTTGAAAGACAGAGAGCCTTATTTATAGTTGTTTGGCACAACATTTAGAGATCACCACCTGCTCAGTACTGATCTTTGTTCCTTCAGTGCGACTCCTGTCATGGTGGTTCCTCTGAAGGCACTACAAGGTTGGTAAATGATCGCGGTCTATTAGATGGCCGTTCACCCACTTTTTTTTAGAAGCAAACTCCCAAAGTGACAGTTTGTTTTAGAAAAACAAAAATACTATTGAACCCCACAACATGGAAGATTTCTCCCAGTGTGCAAGAGTATTATTTTCTTTCTGTCTGTTACCACCAGAAAATTAAAACATCAGACCGGCTGCTCTAAACAGGGCAGGCAGTCTGATGTCCCTGCTCTGTAGGCTTCTATTCGATAAGAGTACATTTTCTGATGGCAGAGCCAGGAGGCCACCAACGTAGGAAAACTGACAGTCTGCCCAACTGGAAATAGAGGGGGTGGCACAGGGCTTGGTGGTTAGGATACGCTGTGACATTTGTGATGGCGTACCTAATCTGCCAAACTTTAAATTAGGTCTACAGTCCACATGCAGAGATTCAAGTCTGCAAACTCTAAGTTGAACACATTAACCGAATGAGCTGTGCGAGCTAGATTGCTACAATAATCGGTAAGCCTGAGATGTCACTGTAAGCATTACAAGTTTATTTACATGTGAAATAGTAAATTACAACACAGCTAAACTTCGCAGTTGCAACAAAGTGTACAAAAAAATCCTGGATGTTCTAATAGACTGTGGGCATTGAATGGATTTGTGTCGTTAGATCAGTGTGAAATATCTTCATGGTCCCATGTACATTATGGGACAGGATACACATATACTGCCTTGATAAATGTCAGCCTCTGTTAACCTTAAACTTACAAGCTTTTTTAGACTGGAGATCTGAAAAAAGTCTATTTATTTTACTAGTGTATACTCCTGTGTCATTGATAGACCCACAGGGGCATATTATCAAGGGCTCATCGCCACTTTAGTGGCACTTTTTTGCCGCTAAGTGGCGATATTTTTATACGCCCTATTAGCAAGCTGTAGCACCCGTTTTTTCTATCGCCTTGTATGCCAGCGATATTTATCGCTAATGACATGCAAGGTAGGCGTTCCGTCTCTAAATCCAGCAAAAACTCCAGCTAACCGCACTTTGCCCTATTAGCAAGGATAGGCCGGACCCGCGAAGCGATAAAAAAAGTCGCGCTAAGGCCCGTTAGCTGCAGGAACTTAAGACCAGAAAATAGCTGGTCTTAAAAATGGGAATAAGTCTTGGGCCCACATCCATGCATGTTTTTGGTGCTGGACAGCGCTGCAAGCAATGTTGCAGCGCTGCCCTGCGACAAAAATACAGTAGGAATGTGCACCATCAATAAGATAGTGCGCATTCCTGGGCCCCAGTCATGAAAAGTGTTGCTGCGCTGCGACAAGACAGCGTTGCAACACTTCTCATTACGCCCTCCTTGCAACAGCATGGATGTGCTGTACTCACTGGACAGCGCTCCATGACGCAAGTAAAGACAGATATGTCAGGAATCCTGACGTATCTGTCTCCGCTAAAGTCACGCATTGCTGCAGTCGTGTCACAACCATGACGCAACTCCAGCAATGCATGGGGCCAGCCTATCCCTGTGGCACTGCCTCACCCTCACGCCTGCCTGTCACGCCTGCCATCAGGCAGGCGGAAGGTACTGACGCAGTGCTGTTCATGAGGGGTGCCCGAATGTCGGCGCAGTAGGAGATACATCAGTGGTGTTTGGGCACTGCGGTGTCATCGTCTGGAAGCATTGGTGGAGTGTTGGTGCGGAGGGAGTTGACGAGATGCTCTTCGGTGGCCTTGATCCAACTGCGAGGGGGTGCGATGATGGCGGTGGCGTCCGGTGGGCAAGGTGAAGACGTGATGTTACCAATGATGGTCGGTCCAGGAAAGACCGGTGTTGTGGCTGCACTTGAAGTTCACGCTGGAGGAGGTGACGTGCTCGACCATGTGTCCTGCTATGTGGCTTGTTGCGGTGACTTGCTGCTTGCGTCTGATGTAGGGGACCTTCCCCATGAGGGGGTGGTGTCCTGGTCACTGGGGTTCTCCAGGTGGAACTTGAGGTCACTGAGTAGGATGTCGTTGGTGGATGGGAGATCCTGGGGTGCAATGAGGTCTAAAATGGTATTGGAGAATGGGGGGCCATGGCCCGGGGGGCCTGCACATGAGGGTGCCGCAGAGGATGCACCTGTGCCTGGTCCGGATCTTGGAGTTGACGTGGTCCATTGTCACCCTTGGGTCATTAGAGTGCGTGGTCAGTCGGAGTGTGCTTCTGTAGGTGATAGCAATGCCTCCTCCCTGATGGTTGGGGTGCTCCTTGCGGGTGATACTGCAGCAGTCAGTGATGGTGATGGCGATGTCCGGTTCCGGAGCAGAGGTTGGTCCTGCCAGGCGAGGTGGTGTCCAGGGATGATGGCAAGGAGGCTGCTGGCATCGTATCGGTGGTGTCTCCACGAGGAATGCTCCTTGGTGCTGAGCGCGGTCCAGGGACAGACGGATGCAAACGGCATAGCCTATGGGTTGCCTTTGGCACGGGAGACGACCATTACAATGCAGGCAGTACATCGTTAACATCGCAACTCTGACAACGCAGGGGCCTTAACATCGCATTTGAATACAACGCATTGTGAGGTCAGTAATGGGGTAATTTCAACTTTTTCAGGTGTGCATGGGAATTGGATGTAAAATATGAAAAATGGGGTGTTTTTGGGGTACAATATGTAAAATGGGGTGTTTTTTGGGGTAAAATATGAAAATGGGGTGTTTTTTGGGGTAAATTTTTGAATTTTTGTGTGTATTTTTTGGGGTCAAATTTCTAAATCCTGGGTGTGTTTTGTGCCAAAATAAAGAGAAATTTGGGGGGTGCATTTGTCTCAAATGTGATCTTTTGGGTGTCTTCTGGGGGTTCAGAAATTAATTCCAGGGTTCACGGTTGGGTCTGTAGTGCAAAGGTTATTCTTGGGTCGCACTCACTGTAGTGGGAACAGTGATCGTCATGTCTCAGCTATGCAACACCTACTCTACTGTTGCAATGTGCCTAGTATTAGTATGTATTAGAATGGAATGCGATGTCATGGCATGCATCGCAACTACATATGTGCCTTTGGCACACGAGTGGTATGCCCGCTGTGCATGGGCGCACAGCGGCCACCATTGAGAAGTGCGGAGGTGGGTGTCTGGACAGCTGTGAGGTGGTATACCCCGTAATGAACACTGGATGGTGCGTGGCCGCGGGGATGTGTGTGTGAGCGTGTGTAGTTAAGAATTTATTGAGGGAAGTCTCACCTCTAAGCCGTGTCCCGTGTCTACGTAGCTCCTGCTGTCCTGCGTCTGCTTCCAGGAAAAGGAAATAGTCAGCCAGGCTCCCTCGCATGAGTCATTCACAACGCTGCGATGCGGTGGTGGTATTGTAATTTGGCAAGCAGGACAAGTCATGCAGCCAGGGGCCGGAGGGGTGGGCATGTTCTCCATGCAGGCTGCAATGCAGCCTGCATTGCGAACAGAGAAGTGCGCATGTCTGCATTGGGCGGCCTGAGTGGGCCGACCAAACAGTCATTGCGCACTTGAATGTGCATGCCAATCCGCACATTCCCTGCTCCGTGTTTGGAGCAGTCCTACCCACCCGCCCAACCCCTGAGGATACATAGCATGATTATGTCCGTTATTTATCCCTTGTTTGTCCCTTATTTTAACTGTTTCATTGGCTTCTCTGAGCCCGCACTACACGCTTCCCGCCGCTGCTGCCCCTGCGGCCCCGCGCCCCTGTCCTTGCACATTCCCGCCTCCCAGCTGATCGTTCCTCCTCCCTCCCCTACTTAATGGACAGGCGCTGCTGGTGCGCAGAAGGCGCACCTAAGACAAGCCTGTATTCGCACGTCTGCAACCCAGCCGCGACCAGCGCCAGTAAGCCTGGATCACGGGCCACCCACTGCTACGGCACAGCCACCCTCCACGCACTCAAACCCGGGAAAGTCAGAGACTGACAACAGGCCTTGGCAAACACGACCCACGGCCAGTTCTCCTGCCTCCACTGCCGCCGGAGCTTAACCACCACCCCGGACTCCAACACAGCCGACACCAGCACCGGCTACACCCTAGGATGCATCCCCCTCAACGGGCGCTCCGTGCACATACACGACGTGGAAATCTGGAACCTACTCGACTCTCTCTCGCCCGACATCGCCTTCTTCACGGAGACCTGGACCAACGCCTCCTCCGCCCCCAACATCAAGACCGCCATCCCGGACGGATAGAAGATCCAGAGGAAGGACCGTACCAACCACCCGGGAGGGTGCCTCGCCATTGCACACAAGAGCACCCTCCGCCTCACCACCCCCAGTGGAACCTTCCCCTCCGCCAAACACCTGCACTTCCAGATCCATACCAGCCATAACTCCACACTCCGAGGAACCCTCGTCTACAGACACCCCGGGCCCCGGACACACCAGCCAGCCCCCCATCTCCACCTGGACGCCAGTCACAGCCGAAGACACAGCCTCAACCATGAAAGGCATGCACTCGTGGGCCCCCACCAACCCATGCCCTCCCACATCTACCACAGAGCCACGGCTGCCATCACACGAACTGCAATGCACCATCAACACCACCTTCAAGACAGGCACCTACCCAGATGACTGAAAGCGTGCAGAAGTCTGGCCCCTTCTCAAGAAGACCACAGCTGACCCCACCGACCTCAAGAACTACCGGCCCATCTCGCTCCTCCCCTTCGCAGCCAAAGTTGCAGAGTAAACAGTCAACAGGGAAGTGACAAGATTCATTGATGACAACGCCATCCTCGACCCATCCCAATCCGGATTGCAAACCAACCACATCAACAAGGCCGTCCTACTGGCCGCCACAGACGACATCCGCACACTCCTGGACCAAGGCCACTCCGCAGCCCTCATCATACTTGTCCTTTCAGCAGCCTTCAACACCGTCTCCCACCACACACTAGTCGCAAGACTACACGACACCGGCATACAAGGAACAGGCCTCGACTGGATCCGATCATTCCTCCCCGGAAGAAGCCAAAGGATCAGACTGCCAACCTTCCTCTCCATTCTCACGTAAATCACCTGCGGAGTCCCAGAGGGTTCATCTCTGAGCCCGACCGTCTTCAACATCTCCATGGCACCCTCGACGCCAACGTCCAACAACACGGCCTCAACATCATATCCTACGCTGATGATACACAGCTCATCCTCCCCCTCACCGAAAAGACCACCACCGCCAGACTCAACTTCCAGAACGGAATGCAGGACGTCGCAGTCTGGATGACCAACAGCTGCCTGGAGCTCAACGCCGGGAAGACAGGAGTCCTTGTCCTTGGAACCACACCTTCAGCATGGGACAACACCTGTTGGCCTTCGCCCTCGGAAGCCCACCTACCCCCTCGGACCACACCAGAAACCTCGACATCGTACTCGACCCATCCCTCACCATGAACAGACAGGTCTACGCCGTCACCTCCTCTGCTTCAACACCCTCCGCATCCTCCGCAAGACCTTCAAATGGATACCCCCAGAGTCAAGGAAGACAGTCACCCATGCACTCATCACCAGCAGACTGGACATTGGGAATGCACTCTACGCTGCCATTTACAAGTCCATACTCTGCAAACTACCGACATTACAGTACAACGCCGCCAGACTCATCCTTGGCATCCCCCGGCACTAACACATCAGCCGACACCTACGTAGACTCTAGTGTCTCCCCGTGGTGATAAGAGTCACCTTCAAAATCATCACTCACACCTCCGAATGCCTATACAACAATGTAA
The DNA here is from genome assembly GCA_963921515.1 of Calotriton arnoldi. Lineage (NCBI taxonomy): Eukaryota > Metazoa > Chordata > Amphibia > Caudata > Salamandridae > Calotriton > Calotriton arnoldi. Next base: position 426,952 of record CAWUFW010007772.1, on the reverse strand, counting down.
CAAAATACCTCAACAACAGAATCAACTTCCACGTACACAATGAAATGAGACATCCGATCTTCCAACCTCGCACTGTCCGTAACGCAGCGCATCCACAGAGCCAGAGCAGGCGGGAGATCCTTCTCAGGGCCGTTTCTAGGTGTTTTGCGGCCCTAGGCGAGAATGGAAAAATGCCGCCCCCTCCCTTTTACTAACATCACTCTCTCCCCCTGTCATCCAGGCTAGAAGCCTCAATCATTTCCTGCTTTGATAGAGTTTCTATTACGCTCTTTTGGGTCTTTTTGAAGCATTGCACTAACATATTGGTGTTGGTTGGCACACAGCGATGTGGTAAATTACTCTAGCTTGCTCTCACATTCCCTCAAAGGTGAAAAGGTAAAATCTGTTACTTGGCGGGATACCACATTCTTTGGAAATCCAACCATGAAGACGAGTGCAAGAGGGCCCTCGCCATTATCTCAGAGGCACCACCTGGAGTACATATTGGCATGGTCCACCACACCTTAGACACACTTATGGCCTGTGTCCATCATCTCACATGGGACACCAATCATTGGTAGAGGCACTGAAGGAGCCTTGGAATGGCCTCTAGTCTTGCCACTCACTTTAGATGTTGGGTATGGTGGTCATACCTGGCTAGTAGAACAATAGATCTAACCTGTCCTTTGTCTGTTTGGCTGAAAGTAACTTATGAGCCAGAAGCAAGATAACGTTTCTGTGTGCCTCTAGAGCTATCAGAACAGGTACTTGCACCTGTTCTGGTTCTATAGGTTTGCTGTACGATAGACCTTCCTCCCAGAGCAAGCTTTGACTGCTAACCACCCCAGTGGCAACTTGTTCTTTGACCACCATGCATAGGCCCTGTGGAGTAGGACACTCTTCCTGTGCTTGTTTGAACTTCCACCTGTAGCTCTGACAATGACCCTGAGTCCAATACAAGAGTGACCCCAGGGGCCTCAATGTCTGGACTAGAGGCAGCGGGCACCATAACAATATATTCTCAGACCCTGCCCTGGTTTGCACTACAATACACTCTCTAGATCCTTCACCTCCAGGTGTGGAGACAACCTCAGCCTAAAGCTGAAATGCTGCCTGTGATCTCGACAGCAATGTTGTCCAGGGAATGCAGGCTTCTGGCCAATGGCCGAGGCCAGACACACAACACTACAGCTGCCTGGACGAAGATCGGATCACCAAGAACAGAGTTAAGTAAAGTTAGTTTTGCAACCCCCAACCGAGTATCTGTAAGAGTGCTAGATTAGTGCCCTTCAATTTCTGGTACTGTGCAGTACGTTTAAAATCTTCTGTGTATTTCTCGTTGCTGAAATTAGTGCATTTTCTGATATTTATGTGCTTTCCTCATCTTTATGTTGCTTGCCAGAAAGTGTCACTCATAGTACATGAAATCAAATGTCACTCATAATTACACTGAAATTATGCAAATGTCACACATAGCATTCTGAAACCTTGGCAGCTATGGTTTTAGTGCCTGGAATGAGCCGGCCCTGCAGGCACTTCAAACCCCTTGGCTCCAGACATGACCGCTCAACTTACTGCTTGCTTACTTTACCTAATACTTAGCCTGGGCCAGGTTATAACTAACTGACCAGGCCTTTAGCCCCCTATATTTTTACATCTACCTGCCTGCCGCAGCCGACCCGGATCCCACCCTGGCCTCCCCCGGTACCTGATAGGCCTGCAGCCCGCAGCGGGAACTCTCTCTCTCTCTCTGCCTCTTCGGTACCTGATAGGCCTGCAGGCCGCAGCGGGAACTCTCTCTCTCTCTCTGCCTCTTGCCGGCCGCGTGCGCACAGCCTCCGCCCGTGGCGCCGAACGTGACGTCTAACGTGACGTCACGTCGACGGTGGAATTGAAGGCGCTACGCTACCTCGCCTCACGGGGATTGCGCTCGAAAAAGTCATGGATGCAAGGACCTCCATCAAGGATCGCAGCTAATGTTTGATGGTAGCTATGGGGAGAAAGCACACCTCCCCAGCCGAATTTTTTGGGCTGAATTAATGCGTTACGGAATTTGAGCTTCAACTCGGGCACCTGCTTTATTTATATCTGTAAGTGCTTCCTGTTGAGGTTTAATTTTTTTGCCGCCGGCCGCCCTCCACCTTTTGCCGCCCTAGGCGGCCGCCTACCCCTGCCTAGTGGTAGAAACGGCCCTGATCCTTCTCCCACATTGCATCCATTACCTGGAACAAGCTACCGGCAGACAGCAGAGGTGCCCCCTCCCTGAACACCTTCAGGAAGACCCTCAAGACCTGGCTCTTTGGCTTACAGATCTGCGGACCCCCACCCCTCAGTGCCTTGCGACCCTCACAGGTGTGTGGGGCGCTTACAATTCCCCTGAGTGATTGATTGATTGAGTTATCATCATGTGATGATTGTTCCTCTTCTGCACTGCTTGAGGTGGTGGGGCAACGCTCTTCCAACATAGCGGTAGACCCGCCACTGGGGGTGCGTCATCTACGTGTGATAGGTATGAGCGACTCCCCCCCGGCCCTCCTGCGCTACGCGTCCCACCTTCTCCTTACCTGGACATTGACCCCATGGCACAATCCACTGCACTCTCTCCACATCTGTGACTCAGCCAGCAGGAGCATGAGACAGGTGTGCTTTCACTGGGCTGGGTACAGCAGTCACTGCGTAGTCGGCTGGTGGACCGCCCGATGCAGTTGATGCAGCAGGGGACCCTTAGGCGTGTAGTTGCAGCGCTCAGTCCACACAAGTTCGGTGTCGCACAGGGGCCTCACCCTCCAGGGCCTCCGGCCAGCCCAACATCATCCGTCCTGTGATGCAGGGAGACGGCACCCACCGTTGGTAATCCCCTCCGTGCACCCCAGTGTAGTGGTGGATCATAGTATGCAAAGTGGACATCACTACGTTGGTGCGCAGGATCACCTCTACCATTGCCTGCACCAAGGTGCGCAAGGCGGGCTTCTCACACAGGTCAGCAACGTGTCTCCATGCGACCTGCCAGACTTCACCACCAGGTACGGGTGATCGTCGCACATCAATGTCTCTCGCCACAGCTCATCGACTCCACATATACTCCACATCCCACTCCAGGCCACAGATGCAGATCCAGCGAGGGATCCAGGAACCAGATGCAGCTCCAGCGAGGGATGCAGGAACCAGACGCAGGTCCAGCGAGGGATTCAGGAACCAGACGCAGCTCCAGCGAGGGATCCAGGAACCAGACGCAGGTCCAGCGAGGGATGCAGGAACCAGACGCAGGTCCAGCGAGGGATCCAGTAACCAGACGCAGCTCCAGCGAGGGATACAGGAACCAGACGCAGATCCGGCGAGGGATCCAGGAACCAGAAGCAGCTCCAGCGAGGGATCCAGGAACCAGACGCAGGTTCAGCAAGGGATCCAGGAACCAGACGCAGGTCCAGCAAGGGATCCAGGAACCAGACGCAGCTCCAGGGAGGGATCCAGGAACCAGACGCAGGTCCAGCAAGGGATCCAGGAGCCAGATGCAAGTCCAGCAAGGGATCCAGGAACCATACGCAGCTCCAACGAGGGATCCAGGAACCAGACGCAGCTCCATCGAGGGATCCAGGAACCAGACGCAGGTCCAGCGAGGGATCCAGGAACCAGATGCAGCTCCAGCGAGGGATCCAGGAACCAGACGCAGGTCCAGTGAGGGATCCAGGAACCAGACGCAGGTCCAGCAAGGGATCCAGGAACCAGATGCAGGTCCTGCAAGGGATCCAGGAACCAGATGCAGGTCCATCAAGGGATCCAGGAACCAGACGCAGGTCCTGCGTGGGGACCAGGATCTCATCCTGGTCAACCGTGTTGTTGGGTGGCTTGAGGGGTTGTTGGTGTGTGCTGCACTATGCCCTGGCTGCTCAAATCTGCATTAATCCTTTTTTTGGTGCATCTTTTATGTTGGAGGTGACCAGATAGGCTAAGTCAGAAATTGCAGGTTAGCGTGCATTTTTCTATCGCTAAGGGCTTATCGCTGGATTCCACCCGCTATCGCCGGTTCCATTAACGGCGTCGAGTTAATGTTAGCGACGGTTTTCGCCGCTGATTCCTGCAGCTATCGCCTGTTAGCAGTAGCGGCCCATGGTGGGAGTGCTGCCGGGCGGTGACGTGGGGCGGGGGAGGGGCAGGGTGGGGGGTAGTAAAGTACGGAATATGGCCTTATAGAGGTAAGTAGACATATAAATAAATAAAACGAATTTCGTTGCGCGCGCTGCATCGCCAAATGCGATGCAGCGCGCACAACGAAATTAGTTTTATTTATTTATATGTCTACTTACCTCTATACGGCCATATTCCGTACTTTACTACCCCCCACCCTGCCCCTCCCCCACCCCACGTCACCGCCCGGCAGCACTCCCACCACGGGCCGCTACTGCCTGTTAGCAAAATGTTGCTAATACGTCGCTAACAGGGCGATAACTTGCAGGGATCGACGGCGATAGAAAAACTAGCGCTAACCTAGGTTCGCGATAGTTATCGCCATTTCTTGCTAATATGCCCCACAGTTGTTTTAAGCCCTGCTTGCCAAGGTTGATAACAAGGGGGTGTTTATTGCTTTCCTAAAGCATCAGTAAAATAGCATCTGTATAACTGCAGTACACATTGCTTTAGTCTTCAACACTAGAGTGTAAATATATCCATTGAATAGTGGTCTCCCTTCGGAGTTCTTTCACTGTTTTCCCATGAATCATAGATGGCATTTTATAGTCTAAACTAAGAATTTGGAAGTACCATAGAGAAATCAAATAACATTACTGCAAGAGATAGCATGATTATTAAATACGTTTCTCTCAATGATTTTATTCGCTATTCAAAAATTTCTTTTTCTTTATGGGAACAACCTACAAAATACGTTTTTATAAATCTACTGTATTTATTTTAAACTTAGTTTTTAGTATCAAATAAAGCTTCCCATGCAGAATATGGTCCTACTTTGTTAGACGGCTGGAGAAATATCTGTTGGGATGGCAGAGGACATTAAGCCACCATCACAATGGAAATCCATCCATCAAATTTAGAGATTACCACCGGCCCAGTGATCATCTGTGTACCCTGAAAGAAACAGCAATCACAGTGGTTACCTTCAAGGTACAAAAAGTTTGATGGACAGCCGCCATCAGTTTTGATGGCCGTTTAATTAACTTTTTTTTGTTTTTCAGAAACAAACTCACAAAGCTGGAATTTTTTTCTGAAAAACAAACAAAAGAATGACGTCCACACCCTGGGAATTTTTTCCCACAGTGTGGAGGTTATTATTGTTTTTTTCTGTCTCCCGCCAGGCTTTTCCTGATGGTGAAGGACAGAAAAAAACATCACCCCATCTGCTCTAAATAGAGCTGGTGATCAGTAGCGACCCGTCCCTTGCCAAAGTGGGAGGTGGGCCGGGCCAGAGGAGGGAGGTGTGGAGGAGGGAGGTGAGGAGGGTTTGGGGGGGAAAAAAAAGAAAAAAGAAAAGAAATTTACCTTGCCACCGCTGTCTCGCGTGCATCGCCTCGTCCTTCTTTTAGCCCTCGGCACAGGCTCCCAGCCTGCCCTGGTCCCAATCCTGAAGCTGCTCTCGATTGGCCGGAGCACCTGCAACTTGCAGTCCCAGGCAGCCTGGGAGCCTGTGCCTGCTCTCTACACCCCCAGCAACGCAGCTGAGGATGGAGAGAGCTTCACTGCGCGTAAGGGGTTTGGCTGGCCTGAGACTGCTCGCCAAACACCTCATGCGAAGAAAAGGGAGTGCCCACGTATCCCCCACCAGCAGTGTCATCCCCTGGACCCACCCCCAAAACTCATCAGAGTCCTGGGGGCGGGTCCAGGGGATTAAAATAAAACATAAAACGGGTTTAAAACCTGTTTTATTATCGTTTTATTTTCTGCTGTTGGCGGCGCTCCTCCGCTCTAATATTTTGTGTCTTGGGCCCTAGGCCCACATGCTGCAGAAGTAACCACACAGACACGGCGTACTAGGGTGCTGGAACTGTCCCAGGGCACGTGCGCCCGGCCCCTTTTATTAGCAGGTTCATCTGACTGGTGACGCCTGTGATGGGTGGATGTAAAGTGTGGTTGCAGCACAAGGCTGAACACTAGAACGTGTCCAGCAGGACACTACATCCCTCCCAAACTTTGATGACAAGAAACAAACAAAAGTCCAACCTGTAAGGAAAACAAATAAACAACACACAGCACCAATGAGTCTCTTCAGGCCATCTGCTGGGCGGGGCTGGAGTTTTGGACCACACGGTCAGGAAGCGTTGGTCCACCTCTGCGATGACGTTCAGACCGGCCTGGTCTCGGGTTGTTGGAGTCTGTGTGCAAAGTTCAACTAGCGGTGCATCTGGAGCGGTGGTGGAGTCCACTTCAGAGATCTTGCAGGCGCTTAGGTTCCGGTGGACGGCAAACCTGCAGCTATGGAGGAAGACCTTGGTGGATGAGGCCCTCACTTGGGGGCGACGGTGCTTGATGACCTTTAGGTGACCAGTCTTCGTCTGCGACCTCCATGCTTCCCAGTGCCTGTCGTGGAGCTGCTGCCAACTCATCTCTCCGATCGGGAATCCCCTCTCACAGGAAACTCCGTTGAGGCCCTTGCCCCTGGATTGCCACGTGACCGCGTGGGCTGTGCGGGCCTTTCGTAGCCCACGCTGAGGGGTCGCTGCGGAACTCCCAACAGGGCCATGGCCAAGCCTCGTGTAACCCCAAGGGTGGATGGTCCAATGGTCGGGTATGCTCTTCTTCGGCAGGCTTCAGGTTTGATGGGGGCAGACAGAAGGTTCCTGGGTGGCTAGCCTCGTTGAACTCCGGTTGGCTGGAGTATCGGGATCCACTCTGGTGGTGCGATGCTCCTCCGATGTTCTTGGTGATGATGCACCTGTGTGATGGCTACGATAAATTTATTTCGGTTGGGCAACAGGCGGCGATCTCTTGCTTTCGGTGAGCTCGTGGAGTGAGGAGGACTGGAGGGACTTCGTTCCCACTTACGGTTGTCTTCTGGCACGTGCACTTGCTAGGCGTGGTGCTATCAATGTCAAGCAGCTGGTGACAGGTGAGAGGACGGTCGAACTGTGAAGCGTGGGGCCTGGACGCAGATTGCGCTTGTTAGCGGCTTACGCTGGTTAGCGGCTTACTGTTGGCCGTCCCGCGAAGCTGTCTCCAGTGACGTCTCTGCACCCCGGTGGCTGGCTTGTGTTGATGAACACCTTCTGCAGTGCTGGCACGAGTTTTCTGTCCTGTCGCTCTTCTCCTTTTCCCTCTTGCATGCCTGTGGTGGTTGTTTGCCCTGTGGCATCGTGCCACTCTCCTTTTCTTCCTTCGCGTAGTGGCGTCCTGCCACATTCTTCTTTGCTTCCGACCAGGTTCCTCACTTGGATGAGGTGATGCACATGGCAGTGATGTTGTGGTTGCCATTGAACCTGGGCGACAGGTGGTGGCGACTTGCTGGGAGAGAGGATGTCTGGAGGGACTTCGCAGCCTTTGTCCTTGTCTTGCTGAGGCTGTTCTCAACCCGTGGCATCTGCGGTCAGGAGCAGGGATGCCGTCCGACTTAGACTGCCGACGCTCGGGCCTGGACGGTCGCACTGGGAAGCGTTGGAGAGAGACGCGGTTCACGCTGGTTGCGGCTTACATTTGGTTCTCCCATTGGGCTGTCGCCAGGGACGTCGGTCCGCCTTGGTGGCTGTCTGGTGTCTCTGGGTGCGCTCTTGTGTTGTGGCGGTACGAGTCCTCATTCTTCTCCTCTTGTTGGTCTTTTCCAGTGCACCTGTGTTCATCCGGTTCTTCGGGGTGACAGGACTGTCATTCTTCTTCACTCGAGGGCGTGGTGCTTGGACCTTGAGGCTGCGCCGTCGTGGCCCCTGCTTCTGCCTTCGTTCTGGCATGCTTGACAGGATTGGTCACATCGTGTGACGTGCTCCTTACTTGCTGTGCGACGTGACGTCCGGCCACGTGTCACCTGTTGTCGGAGCACATGTTGCTGTGGCGGCCTGCCACATGGAGTGTGCGACTCCTCTCTTGCCTGTCTTGGGTCACCGACGACTCCGTCTTGAGGCAGAACACTGTGCTGTGATTGGCCCACTCAGGGCTTCGTTGCTGCGGTGGAGATGTAGAGGATCTCCCTGCTGTCTTCAGCAGTGCTTCTCTGTGGAGGTATCTCCTTCTCCCGGGCGCCTGCTCGTGCTGTCACCTTCGCTGGTGCGTTTTCCTGTGCCCTTCTGGCTTCGTGCATTCGGTTCTCTTCTTGGGCATCCTCTTCTGGCACTTGTGTGTCCGTTCTTCTGGCTTGCGGTGGTGGCTACTCACCACTGGGGGTTTTGTGCGTGCTGTGCACAGTGGTCCTTGTGGCTTACTAGCTGCGTAGCGGAACTTGCTGTCTTTAGATGTGCTGCCTGGGTGTAGCTAGAGTCCTGGCAGCTTTGTGGTTGGTGCAGCTTTGGACTTCCTGAGGCTCCTTGTGGGGGTTAACAGTCTCTACCCCTCTAACGCGACAGGCAGCCACTGTGGAGGCATGTAGCGCTATCTTGGGGAGTCTCCGCTGCAGTGTGGAAGATGGGGAACAGCCCAAATCGTTCAGGGAGAAAATGTGGGTGCAAACAAGTTCAAGTCTTGGCACTAGATGTTATGCCCTTTTTGGTCTTTTGTCTCTTTGCTTGCTGCCTGCGGCTGTACCACTGCTAGGGGCACTGTGGCTATTTTTCATGAGGTGGCAGCTTTGCTGGGGCTGGGAGCTACCCTGGGGTGGAGATGCAGGTGAAAGGCAATTTGCGGTGCTAGCACGGCTGCGGTATTCACTTGCTGCTATTTTGGGTCGAGGTTGCCTCCCACGACTTTCCCCAGTAAGTGATACTACCCGGTAACTTTAAAAATCATGGTAATGTGTCTCTTCTTCCACTGTAGATCATTTCTTTGTAGTGTGCTTGGTTGGTTGACTGCAGTACCGCAGTGGCCACTAGATGGCAGTGCAGCGCTTCTGTTTGCAGGTCCCGGCAGTCTTTCCTGAGCTGTAGGCCGTGTGAATCGTGCATGCGGAGAGGAGAGCCTACCCTCGCTGCTGCTAGTGTTCTGTGGAGGTAGGTGGGGGCACTGCAGGCTCCCCGGTGATTTACACAACTTGGGGGGGCAAAGACGAGTCACTTGCATGTACTTGTGCAGTGCGTTGGGCTGCCGCTAGGTGGTGCTGTGGTTTCAGTATGCAGCCCCTTCTTTGCAGAGATGTCAACACTCTTCTCCACGTGCGAGGCCGCTACTCTCACCCTCCCTCTTCTCCTGGGGAACAAGACATGCAGGGCAGAGGGTATCGGTGCAGGGCCTCCCGCAGTGCCATTGCGGGCCCCGTCCTCTTGCACCATGCCTTCCCCACTGATGCCGATGGTGGTGGGCTTCACAGGCCTATAGATGCTTGTGCGCGGGCGGACCAGGACAACCTCCGCAGGGTCCCACGGGTGAGTGTTTATTTTTTTCTAGGCGGGTGGGTACCATCTGACCTGCGGGTCGACTCACCAGGTGGCGGGTGCCTTCATTGGCGGAGGAGCTGGTCTCAGCTCCTGTTCTGTGACTAACGCAACGCTGGTGCAGCAGGAGGCACAGGGGCTTTGCTTCGGTGGTGCTGGGCATCTGAGGGCAGTTCTTCTTCTCCCCACGGCAATCTCCTACTAACTACAGGCTGCGCGGGGTGGAGACACGAGTCATTGACTCCGGTGTTTGCGGTTCACTGCATGCGGGTGAGGTGCCACACCTCCTAATCAACACGGCTGCAGGGGTGCGTGTGTCGAGGCAGCATGTTTATTGTATGATGACGCTCTTGGGTGGCATATGTTTCACGCTGTACTTTTCTCCCATAGTCTGCTCTAGCCGGTTCCACTGCTTCGCTCAGGGGTTGTAGGGGTGCTCAGTTTCATGCTTGGTGCTTGCTGTGCCTCACCTCGAAGGGGTCACGGGACGCTTCCCTTGTTCGGTGCCGGCTTCTTATCGCGCTGCCTAGTCCTTCAGCAAGCGGATGGTAGCGGGGGCATCGGATTGTGGAAGACAGACTTTCTCTTCCCTCTCCTCTTTCGCGGCCAGAAGTCATCACGCTCTCAGCAGGTGTGGGGGAGCCTTATGTCCTCGCCATTACTCCCCCCACGACCAAGCACAAAAATGGCAGACAACGCACACATGGGGTCCGACCCCCTTGTCGCCATTGTCGTGTCTTGGGCCCTAGGCCCACATGCTGCAGAAGTAACCACACAGACACTGCGTACTAGGGTGCTGGAACTGCCCAGGGCACGTGTGCTCGGCCCCTTTTATTAGCAGGTTCACCTGACTGGTGACGCCTGTGATGGGTGGATGCAAAGTGTCGTTGCAGCACAAGGCTGAACACTAGAACATGTCCAGCAGGACACTACATAATAGAGCGGCTGCCCCTGCTGGTGATGTGATGGCTTTACTCCCCAACGAGTGCTCCACTGGCAGAATTCTTAGGATCCGCCTTTTTCCAAATCAGACAGGTCGACTGGAGTTTGGCGGACAGGGTATTTTCTTGCCTTTGCTTCTGAGTTCCCTGTCAGCCAAACACTGAATCAGCACTTATATTTCTTTCATGCATGAATATTGCAAGTTTGTTAGTTACTGTTAGAAATGGGGATCTTTAGTTGGCAATGGCTGGCTCCAATGTCCAAATAGGGACCCTTCTTCCTAAGTCAGGGCAAGTGGGCTACCCCCTTTGATAACCCCTGCTCAACCCTGTGGTAACGTAGCACGAGCAGTTAGGCCTATCTCAGAGGCAGTGTGTGAAGCATTTATGACCATGCCCCATAAGGCAGTAACGACACCACAAAAGGACACAACTCAAGTAGGTATAGAAAAATAGTATCTTTATCTAAGGTTTAACACAAGACTCTCAAAAGCGTTTTAACCAGCCACAATGCACGTAAATCAGTAGGGACTTAAAAAGGCAATAACGTATTCACCAGAATGTGGCACTGACTGAGTTCAAGGCCTGGGTCTACGTGACCCGTTGCGCACCAGATACCTGCCGTTGGACGGGGACACAGCACGCAGCTTCTCGAAGAAGCAGAGACGGTAACAGGCGGACTCCCAGCGACCACAACTCTTGACTGCAGTGGTCCGCAACGTGCACTCACAATGATTCGGGCACTCAGGGACAGGCGGGCTCTCATCGGCAGCAGCACGCGGCTGCGGCGGCCCGGGCTGGTGGTGGCGATGACTCTCGTCGTGCAGCTCCGTGGTGGGCTCACAGCGGCAGCAGCTCTTTCTTAGCTGCGGCGGCCCACAGGACGACTCACGATGATGCAAAGTTGGCAAAGGTGCGGGCACTCAGCAGCAGCAGCTCTCTCTTAGCTGCGGCGCCCAACAGGACAAATCACGATGATGCAAAGTTGGCAAAGGTGCGAGCACTCAGCGGCAGCAGCTCTCTCTTAGTTGCGGCAGCCCACAGGACAAATCACGATGATGCAAAGTTGGCAAAGGTGCGGGCACTCGGCGGCAGCAGCTCTCTTAGCTGCGGCGGCCCACAGGACAAATCACGAGGATGCAAAGTTGGCAAAGGTGCGGGCACTCAGCGGCAGCAGCTCTCTCTTAGCTGCGGCGGCCCACAGGACAAATCACGAGGATGCAAAGTTGGCAAAGGTGCGGGCACTCAGTGGCAGCAGCTCTCTCTTGGCTGCGGTGACCCACAGGACAAATCACGATGAGGCAAAGTTGGCATAGGTGCGGGCACTCAGCGGCAACAGCTCTCTCTTAGCTGCGGCGGCCCACAGGACGAATCACGATGATGCACAGCTGACACAAGTGCGGGCACTCAGCAGCAGCAGCTCTCTCGTAGCTGCTGCGGCCCACAGGACGAAGGATGATCTCGACCAGGCTGGCACAATGGCGGGCACTCAGCGGCTACAGCTCTCTCTTAACTGCGGCGGTCCACAGGACAAAAGATGATCTCGACCAGGCTGGCACAACGGCGGGCACTCAGCGGCTACAGCTCTCTCTTACCTGCGGCGGCCCACACAGATTCAGCGAAGGTTCCGAAGGTTCAAATTATGGCGGGCTCTCAGCGGCGGCAGCTCTCTCTTAGCTGCGGCGGCCCACACAGAGTTAACAAGGGTTACCAGTCCGCGTTCCTCACAGTAGAACTAGAGGCTCCGGATTACTCGATGGAGGCCTCACCTGCAAGTAGAATCCCTCGCACAGGAATTCAGACGGCTGACGGGGTGAAGTCTAATGTCCCTGAGACTTCAGCAGGAGGCGCTCTCAATTCAGGCCCTCGGGTAGTTTCTTCAGCAAGCTTGGTGAAAGTTTCAAAGTCCTTTCCTCTGTTCACTCGGACAGAGTTTCGTCTTGACATCCAGAAGGAACACCCTTGAAAAAGGTTTCAGCGCAGCGTTTTATACCTAAAAAGTCTTTGTTCTCTAAAGTCACAAATCACTGAATCCAGCCAGAACCAGTTCGGTGGGGTCGGGGAGCACTTGGTTTATGAGGCGACATCCTGCCCTTTGAGAATCAGGGGTCTGCTATCAGACGCCCAGTGGGAGGTGGAGCCATCATTCACCTTGCCAGGCACGGCCCTGCTCAGATCAAAGAGTCACCCCTCCCCATACTCTAAATGCCGATCTCTCTCTCCAGCCAGGTCTGACCCAGCTGGCCCTGCTGCTCCAAAACCAGACGGCCAATACACACACTAGCAAAGCCTACAGGAAAGCTTAGGCAAGAAAATACCTCATTTCTAGAAGAGGCATTTTCGAACACGGGCTATGCAAATGATCCTTACTAAAAGATGTATCTCAATGTCCTGAGCTTAAACATATCAAATTCGAATTTCCTATCATGTTCCTGGGGGCAGGTAGGATTATGGGATGTAATACTCAGCCTGCCCATTCTGGCCTATGAGAACGGATAGCCTCACAATAGTAAACAGTGAAATGGAGGGTAACTCGCTATTAGAACATGCTACACAGACATACTTTAAAAGCTGCTTCGGTGGGTAGCGCAAATCAGCGCTGCAGGCCCACCAGCAGTATTTGGTCTACCAGCCCTGGGCACACATAGTGCACTTATACTAGGGACTGACAGGTAAACCAAACGAGCCAATTATGGTTATCCCAATTCATACAGTTATCTTTACACAGGGAGCATTTGCGCTGTGGCACTGATTGGCAGTGGCACAGCGCCCAGAGCATCTAAATCCAGCCAACATAAAAGATAGGAAGCGAAAAGAGGAAGGGAGACCCGCGCCAATGATGCCAGGTGTAACACGCGTCCCCTCCAGCTGAAATGTGGGGAGAACTAGCCATCCCCTTAGGAGTTCTCATCACTAAGGCGGAATAATCTGGACAGACCGTCAGCATTGGCGTGTTCTGTACCAGGGCGGTGTTCCACCGTGAAATCCATACCCTGTAGGGAAATGGACCACCTCAACAACTTGGGATTCTCACCCCTCATATGCATCAACCATCTAAGGGGCCTGTGGGCTGTCTGAACCCGGAAGTGAGTCCCAAACAGATATGGTCTCAGCTTCTTCAGCGCCCAGACCACAGCAAATGCCTCACGCTCAATTGCACTCCACCTCTGTTCCCGGGGAAGTAACCTCCTGCTTAGGAAGGCTACCGGTTGGTCTAGTCCCTCCTCATTGATCTGTGACAGAACAGCCCCTATACTATGCTCTGAGGCGTCTGTCTGGACAACAAATTCCTTTGAAAAGTCGGGCGCCTGAAGCACGGGTGCGGTGCACATGCCAGTCTTCAGGGCGTCAAAAGCGTTCTGACAGGTGTCAGTCCAGTTTACCTTCTTTCGCTGCTTCTTAGAAGTCAGCTCAGTCAAGGGGGCAACAATGTTGCCATATCCCTTGACAAACCTCCTGTAGTACCCCGTGAGTCCTAAGAAGGCTCTCACCTGCGTCTGAGTCTTGGGGGGTTCCCACGCCAGGATAGTTTCAATTTTGGGCTGAAGGGGCGCCACCTGGCCGCTCCCCAACTGGTGCCCCAAATACACTACAGAACCCTGCCCAATCTGGCACTTACTGGCTTTGATTGTGAGGCCTGCCTTCTGCAGTGCCATCAATACCTCCCACAGGTGGCCCTCCCAAGAGGAGCTAAACACCGCAATGTCATCCAGGTAGGCGGCACTGAAGTCTTCCAGCCCAACCAACAACCTGTTGACCAGCCTCTGAAAGGTGGCAGGGGCATTCTTCATTCCAAAGGGCATCACCCGGAACTGGTTGTGCCCATCGGGTGTGGAGAATGCTGACCTCTCCTTTGCTCCCTCGGTCAAGGCGATCTGCCAATACCCAGACGTCAAATCAAATGTGCTGAGGTATTTTGCAGCCCCTAACCGATCTTCGAGCTCATCAGCTCTGGGGATGGGGTGCGCGTCAGTCTTCGTGACTGAATTGAGGCCCCGATAGTCCACGCAGAACCGAAGTTCTGGGGTGGTACCAGGTGCTGCAGCTTTTGGTACTAGGACCACTGGGCTCGACCAAGGGCTGCTAGAGGACTCAATCACCCCAAGGGCAAACTTTTTGGTAACCTCATCCTTAATGTAGGCCCTTACCCGGTCAGTCACTCGGTAAGCCTTGTGCTTAATGGGAGGTCTGTCCCCAGTGTCCACGTCATGGACACACCAATCAGTGACACTAGGCACCAGGGAGAACAGATCACTGAATTGCCCCAACAATTGGTGACAATCACCCTGCTGCTCAGGAGTCAGTGTGGTGGAGAGGGCCACACCCTCCACTGACCCATCTCGCTCCCCTGCACACAGGAGGTCAGGAAGGGGCTCGCTCTCCTCCTCCATCCCAGCATCTGTGGCCAGAAGCATGCCCACTTCAGACCTCTCAAAGTGGGGCTTCAGGCTGTTAACATGCAGGACCCGCAAGGGGTTCCTGGGAGACTGCAAGTCCACCACGTAGGTAACAGGACTCTTGCACTCCACCACCTCAAAGGGGCCGGTCCACCTATCCTGGAGCGCACAGGGCTCCACCGGGGCCATGACCCAAACCTTTTGTCCAGGCTGAAACTCGATCAGAGTGGCATTCTGATCGTGCCAGCGTTTCATCTCTTCCTGGCTGGCTTCCAGGTTTGCCTCAGCAAGTTTCCTGAAACTGTCTGGTTCCTGAAGGCCAGCATGTAACTAAACACAGCCTGGGGAGGTTTCCTGGGAGATTGCTCCCAGCCTTCCTTGACCAGACTCAGAGGCCCTCTTACCGGGTGACCATAGAGCAGCTCAAAGGGACTGAACCCTAAGGACTTCTGTGGCACCTCACGGTAAGCAAACAACAGGCATGGCAAGAGGACATCCCACTTACGCCTCATGGGCTCACCTAGGCCCATAATCATGCCCTTAAGGGTCCGGTTGAATCTCTCAACCAGCCCATTACCCTGGGGGTGGTAAGGAGTGGTGAACTTATACGTTACCCCACACTCCTCCCACAGAGACTTCATGTACTTGGAGATGAAGTTAGTTCCCCTATCGGACACCACCTCCCTGGGGAATCCCACATGGGAGAAAATCCACATCAGTGCCCGTCCCACCACGGGGGCCGTCACTGTCCTGAGCGGGATGGCCTCAGGGTACCTGGTGGCATGGTCCACCAAGACCAGGATGAACCTGTTGCCCATGGCTGTCTTGGGATCCAGAGGCACCACAATATCAATGCCCACTCTCTCGAATGGGGTACTCACAACGGGAAAGGGCTGTAGTGGGGCCTTAATCTTCCCCCTACTCTTCCCACTTACCTGGCAAGTCTCACACGTCCTGCAGTGAGCATCTGAGCTCCTGCGCATCTGGGGCCAATAGAAGTGGGTGACCAGCCTCTCAAAGGTCTTGGTCTGCCCCAGATGTCCGGCCAGTGGCACATCATGAGCCAACCCCAGTAGGAAGGTCCTGAAGCGCTGGGGTACCACCAGCACACGGGCTGACCCAGGCTCAGCAACCTTAGGCTCGCTGTAAAGGAGGTCATTCTCCCAATAGATCCAATGTGACCCTGTCTGATCACCTGCTGCCTGGGCGGCAGCCTGTCGCCGCACCCCCTCAAGAGAAGGGCAGGTTCTCTGTTGCTTGCAAAATTCCTCCCTGGAGGGCCCCCCTTCCTGCTGCCAATGGGTCAGCTCCAGTAGGTCCCACAGTTCAGCCACTTGTTCCCCTGTAGGTTCTAGGGCATCATCCTCAAGATCTGCTCCCTCCGGGACCGTGGGAACCGCGGGGGCCGGTTTCCCGCACCCCCCACCCCTTCTCTTTAAGGCAGGGGCCTGGGCCATACGTTCAGGCTCCAGACCCTCCTGAACACCCTTCTGAGCTGTCATGGACCGAGTGGTCGCACACGCCCACTCAGGCAGACCCAACATTTCCAAATGAGACTTTCTCTCCACCGTAGCCCACGGGGAGTTCTCTAGATCATTGCCTAACAGACAGTCTACAGGCATGGCGGGCCTCACAGCCACTTGAAGAGTTCCTGAGACCCCCCCCACTCGAAGAGAACCTGAGCCACTTCACACTGGCTCTCTGAGTTGTCTGCTGACACTACGGGGCAGAATGCATGGGGGACAACCTGCTCTTTGGACACCAACCGGGAGCTGACAGCAGTCACACTAGCTCCGGTGTCCCTGAGAGCCTCCACCCTATGGCCATTGATGGTCACCCACTGCCGGTACTTCTTAGTGTTATTAGGCAGTGTGGGGTTAGGGACCTTCTCAAAGTCTCCTAGCGAGACAAGGGTTAACTCTACGGGATCCCACCCACCTTGGACCTCTACCTCCTTCCCCCCAGGGCTACACTGGCAATCTGGAGGGATGGTGCACGGGGTGGTGCACGGGGTGGTGCACGAGGGGATGCATTGGGGTCCCTCTGGGGACACTGGGGATCATAATACCGATGGCCCACTTGACCACACCTGAAACAAGTGAGTGGCCCTCTCTGAACAGGACACTGGCTTCTTCTCAGGGGGAGGCTGGGACACCACTGCTTGGTTCCCTTGGGAATTACTTTGGGGCCCTCTCTGGAACTCCCTCGGCTTACCCTCGTCCCCCCACTTCTCTGCTGGGGACCCTGCTCACCTCTGGCGAAGTCTCCCACAAAACCTTTGCGGACCCAGGTGCTCACCCAGCGGTCCGTCTCCTCAGCAAGCTTCCTAGGGTTAGTCAGCTTGCTATCAATCAGGTGCTGGCGTAGCTCTGGAAAACAGTTACTAGAAAAATGCTCCCACGCAAACAAATCATACAATTGCTCGAAAGTTTCCACTTTGCTACCCTTTACCCAGCGATCCATTGCTCTGCAGAAAAAAGACACATATTCAACCCACGTGGTACCCTCTAACTTCTTATAGGTTCTAAACCTCTGCCTGTACATTTCTGGGGTCAAACCATAACGGGTCATCAAAGCTTCTTTCATATGGGCATACACCATCCTGCTCTCCTCAGGCAGGTCCAACAGGGTATCCCTACCATCACTCACAAAGCGCCCCCACAATCCCGCTCCCCAATCCTTCTCAGGGACCCAGTGGGACACCATTGCTATCTCATATGTGGCAAACCATTGCCCAATATCTCACTCTTGTGAAAGTCCTTAATGACATCCTTAGGAATATAAACTCTACTCTCAGGAGTTACTAAAGGTATGCTGCCACCAGAGGGGAGACCGGGACACTCCTCGCCCTGATCTCTATCTCCCTCAACATTCTCTCATGCTCCATTCTCATTTTCTCAAGTTCAATTGACAATCGATCCTTCTCAATGTCTAACTTCTTACTCTCAAGGTCCTTCTGACCTTCCAATTTAGCCATCTCCAAACTATGCCTCCTATCTCTCTCCCTGTCCTCCAGCTCTTCTGGGGTCAGGCTCCTTTGGGATACACTAGTACCTGGATTGGAGGGCGTTCTATCTCCCCCCCTCTACTGCATCATCCTGCTGCCCTCCAGCATTCTCTTCCTCATCCCCAGCGGACTCTCTCGCTTCCCACCAGGCCTTCAGCGCCTTCTGGTACTCAAACCTTCCTAGAGAGACCTATCACAGGGACTGTGAATTGCTTACAAAATGACTTCAGCTGTCTGGAAGTATAGGTATCTAATCTTTCCTCCTCAAAGGTGAGATCCTCCGAAGCATTGGATGTTGGCCTTCCCATATTAGCAGTACTCATGACTGCGATCAACAATTCAATACTAGAACAACCAACCAAAAAAAAATTCGAAGAGGGAAAAAAAACCCGTGCTTGGCTGCGCTTTGGTCTGTACTCACTAGTGGCGTCTACCAGTTATTGTACGTGGATCGTAAATGCAAGTCCTGATCCTCACCGCTGACCGCCAATGTTAGAAATGGGGGTCTCTAGTTGGCAATGGCTTGCGCCAATGTCCAAATAGGGACCCTTCTTCCTAAGTCAGGGCAAGTGGGCTACCCCCTTTGGTAACCCCTGCTCAACCCTGTGGTAACGTAGCACGAGCAGTTAGGCCTATCTCAGAGGCAGTGTGTGAAGCATTTATGACAATGCACAATAAGGCAGTAACGACACCACAAAAGGACACAACTCAAGTAGGTATAGAAAAATAGTATCTTTATCTAAGGTTTAACACAAGACTCTCAAAAGCGTTTTAACCAGCCACAATGCACGTAAATCAGTAGGGACTTAAAAAGGCAATAACGTATTCACCAGAACGTGGCACTGACTGAGTTCAAGGCCTGGGTCTACGTGACCCGTTGCGCACCAGATACCTTCCGTTGGACAGGGACACAGCACGCAGCTTCTCGAAGAAGCGGAGACGGTAACAGGCGGACTCCCAGCGACCACAACTCTTGACTGCAGTGGTCCGCAACGTGCACTCACAATGATTCGGGCACTCGGGGACAGGCGGGCTCTCAGCGGCAGCAGCACGCGGCTGCGGCGGCCCGGGCTAGTGGTGGCGATGACCCAGGTCGTGCAGCTCCGTGGTGGGCTCACAGCGGCAGCAGCTCTCTCTTAGCTGCGGCGCCCCACAGGACGACTCACGATGATGCAAAGTTGGCAAAGGTGCGGGCACTCAGCGGCAGCATCTCTCTCTTAGCTGCGGCGGCCCACCGGACAAATCACGATGATGCAAAGTTGGCAAAGGTGCGAGCACTCAGCGGCAGCAGATCTCTCTTAGCTGCGGCGGCCCACAGGACAAATCACGATGATGCAAAGTTGGCAAAGGTGCGGGCACTCAGCGGCAGCAGCTCTCTCTTAGCTGTGGCGGCCCACAGGACAAATCACGAGGATGCAAAGTTGGCAAAGGTGCGGGCACTCAGCGGCAACAGCTCTCTCTTAGCTGCGGCGGCCCACAGGACAAATCACGAGGATGCAAAGTTGGCAAAGGTGCGGGCACTCAGCGGCAGCAGCTCTCTCTTGGCTGCGGCGTCCCACAGGACAAATCACGATGAGGCAAAGTTGGCAAAGGTGCGGGCACACAGTGGCAACAGCTCTCTCTTAGCTGCGGCGGCCCACAGGACGAATCACGATGATGCACAGCTGACACAAGTACGGGCACTCAGCGGCAGCAGCTCTCTCTTAGCTGCGGCGGCCCACAGGACGAAGGATGATCTCGACCAGGCTGGCACAACGGCGGGCACTCAGCGGCTACAGCTCTCTCTTAACTGCGGCGGCCCACAGGACAAAGGATGATCTCGACCAGGCTGGCACAACGGCGGGCACTCAGCAACTACAGCTCTCGCTTACCTGCGGCGGCCCACACAGATTCAGCGAAGGTTCCGAAGGTTCAAATTAAGGCCGGCTCTCAGCGGCTGCAGCTCTCTCTTAGCTGCGGCGGCCCACACAGAGTTAACAAGGGTTACCAGTCCGCGTTCCTCACAGTAGAACTAGAGGCTCCGGATTACTCGACGGAGGCCTCACCTGCAAGTAGAATCCCTCGCACAGGAATTCAGACGGCTGACGGGGTGAAGTCTAATGTCCCTGAGACTTCAGCAGGAGGCGCTCTCAATTCAGGCCCTCGGGTAGTTTCTTCAGCAAGCTTGGTGAAAGTTTCAAAGTCCTTTCCTCTGTTCACTCGGACAGAGTTTCGTCTTGACATCCAGAAGGAACACCCTTGAAAAAGGTTTCAGCGCAGCGTTTTATACCTAAAAAGTCTTTGTTCTCTAAAGTCACAAATCACTGAATCCAGCCAGAACCAGTTCGGTGGGGTCGGGGAGCACTTGGTTTATGAGGCGACATCCTGCCCTTTGAGAATCAGGGGGTCTGCTATCAGACGCCCAGTGGGAGGTGGAGCCATCATTCACCTTGCCAGGCACGACCCTGCTCAGATCAAAGAGTCACCCCTCCCCATACTCTAAATGCCGATCTCTCTCTCCAGCCAGGTCTGACCCAGCTGGCCCTGCTGCTCCAAAACCAGACGGCCAATACACACACTAGCAAAGCCTACAGGAAAGCTTAGGCAAGAAAATACCTCGTTTCTAGAAGAGGCATTTTCGAACACGGGCTATGCAAATGATCCTTACTAAAAGATGTATCTCAATGTCCTGAGCTTAAACATATCAAATTCGAATTTCCTATCATGTTCCTGGGGGCAGGTAGCATTATGGATGTAATACTCAGCCTGCCCATTCTGGCCTATGAGAACGGATAGCCTCACAATAGTAAACTTTGAAATGGAGGGTAACTCGCTATTAGAACATGCTACACAGACATACTTTAAAAGCTGCTTCGGTGGGTAGCGCAAATCAGCGCTGCAGGTCCACCAGCAGTATTTGGTCTACCAGCCCTGGGCACACATAGTGCACTTATACTAGGGACTGACAGGTAAACCAAACGAGCCAATTATGGTTATCCCAATTCATACAGTTATCTTTACACAGGGAGCATTTGCGCTGTGGCACTGATTGGCAGTGGCACAGCGCCCAGAGCATCTAAATCCAGCCAACATAAAAGATAGGAAGCGAAAAGAGGAAGGGAGACCCGCGCCAATGATGCCAGGTCTAACGGTTACCAATGCATTATTATATTAACTGGGCAGTAAAGCTTTTAAAGCTTTCAAAGTAGTTCATCAACAGCCCAATACTTCGATCGATAGACTCTGACCTATGCTATTAAAACTTATAGTAGTGATTACTCATGATTGGACATTGGAGTTCAGTCATTCATGATCGACTGAAGTATCTCAAGACTCATTACTCCCACCTACATGTAGAGGTGTTCTATCTTGTGAGAGGACACCATTATTTTTTTTATTTAGAAAAAACAATTTTAGAGAGCCAAACTGTTAGTAGTCAGGCTGCCTAAACATTCCAAAGGCTGTCGATAGGTTTCAACGTGTCCAATTTATTTTAAAGGCCTTTAATAGGGATGTTGCAACACATGGGCATTATTTAAAGATGAGTTGGAGGTTAAGAGTATATAGTAAAAGGTGGGTACAATAAAAAATGGTAAATCACTTATCACCATACTGTGCTTCCCTTTTAGGTTAGCCTTTCACTATAGAATGCATCACTGCTTAAATGCATCGCATTCAATACTGTAGATGTTCATGCCTGCTTGTAGTCATTAAAAACCTAGAAAGGTTTGATTTCCATAGTTTGTCGGTCTGTGATGAGCTGGATGAACTGTCTGATCACTCAAAAGTGAATGTGACATTAGTCAGATTGAGGTTTATACAGCCCATGTTATATGTTAAAACCTTTGCAACAGCATCCAAATATCTGTCTTTTGTTTTTATCCAACAACCCCAAAGCCAGCTCCAAGCCCATCAAGGAGCCTGTCAGGAACCATTACAACATAGCCCTTATATCCCTACAGGGAGACAGACAGAAACGTGGTCACATGACTGGAAGATAGGGAGCTCATACCATAAGACGCAGCCCAGCAGGGTGTATACAGGGAGCCAAAGACCAAGCCACAGACCAGGAACTAAAAAGCAATATCATTAACTTATCTTTTAGTGAAAAGAATCTCAGTGTCATAGGCAGAGTAGGCACATCCCAGCACATCCCAGCAGCAAGCATGAAAGGGCAGGCCCTACCTCAGGACAGTTGCCACACAGGCCCTTGCAAGACCAGCAGGGTCACACATTAACTTAATAAAAGAATATGAGATACGGAGGCAAGGTACACATCACACAGGATCCAAGCCTGGCAGGGAGCACAGGCTCAAGTCCAAGCCAATCCTCACCTGAGTAAAAAACAAAGGGATGGCAGTCGCTTGGCCTTCACCAAAAGGGTTCCATAGCCTTACAAAGAACAGGAGCACACCAGCCTCAAACCCGGGAGAGCTCAGACGGTGAAGAGCTGTAAACCCAGCCACCACAGCCTCGGGGGTAAATCTCATCCATCAGTAGAGATCTAGTGCATTGTTATGGAGAAGAACCTCAGGCCCAGCCTCAAGTGCAGTAAGGAGCCAGGGAGGAGCAGGCTCTAGAATTAGAACTACACATTCTCTACAAGCCTAGAATGGAGGCCAGGGTACCCACCCTGCCAGCAAGACCCAAGCCAGAAGGCCAGCAGGGACCAATGATGCCACAGAAAAAGCAGAAACACAACCCAAACCAGAAAGAAACCGCTAGCAGAAATGGGAAAAGACTAAACTGGGCTTGAGCAGTAACTCACTGCCTGAGACAGTAGCACACTGTTACTGTTTACCAGATGGAACAGACAAAACAGGAGGGTCCTGGACAGAGGTGGCACCTCATAGGCACAGTCCGAGAGTGAGGAGTTTATTCATGTTTTTTAGGTCGAGCCTAGCGCATCGCGCAAGCGCTGCTCTAGGAGATGACCTTTTGAAATCGGTCTGCACTTTTGAAACACTCGTGCTTGTGGCGGCATCCACCTTGCGGGAGCGAGCAGCGGCGCGCAGGGGCCATCTGTTTCCAATTAGCGTGGCCGCGCGTGCTTGTTTACATTTGCCTGCTCGCGGTCGATTTCACTTTCTTGCCGGCTGTTATTCCTTTCTTCTTATACAATCAATATAATGCAAACCATTTTCCGTTTGCATTTGACAAACTCCTATTGCCTGGCAAGTACTTTTTCCCTCATAAAAAACAACGAAAGACCACAATTAAGCTCCGTGTACATGTATGTTATGGTTCAAACGTGGTTCTTCGTGGTTTTGACTGCCCATGGCTAACGTATGGCCACCAATGTCACCTACAGAGCATGCTTTGATTTAGTGGCACATTTTGTTTGTTAATCTCGTTAGTGTTCTTCATGATGTAGCAAAGCTAGTTATTCACGGTTGGCTGTGGAAACAGCATTGCCATGGTAACAGTGACACCTCTCCGTTCGGGAGCTCTGTATCGTCCTGCCTCACTAAACCGTCCCCACGTGTCCTGGATCTGAGCCCAGTGCTCGGTAGCGCCTATTATTGGCTTCTTGCGAGATGTACAAATAGACACATTTGTTGGTCTGAACACAGCTCCCCGGGTCATTCTGAGGCACTCAGAGCTGCCTCAGCCTCTGTTCCTTCCCTGTCCGTGCTGCTCTGCTGATCTTTACACACTGCACCCGTCTCGTGCACAGTCAAGTGACCTGCAGTGTGAAACAGCAGGTGACGTATTCTGCCAACCGGAAGCGAACTACCGGGATCTGCAGCGGCATTAGTACTGGGGAGACCAGAAGGTGACAAGCAGTGCCACAAAGCTGCGCATTCATTCTTCAATATTTGGCATCAGGGGGGCAAATATATGTGTGAAGTTGGCACTCACCTGTGCCCTGGTGGCCTCACATCCCAAGTCAATGAGTGCTTCCTCACAACAGTCACTAACCATGACCTTATAACACATATGATTCACATTCTCACATTTTTGTGTGAGGCTTCCCCACATCAATCACAAACCGTGACAATATAACCCACATGTATCACAGCTTCACTTTTGCGTGTGCTTCCTCACATCAATCACAAACCGTGACCTTCAAACATATGAATCACATCATCACCTTGTGCGTGTGCTTACTCACTTCAATCACAAACCGTGACCATAAAACACATATATGAATCACATGGTCACCTTGTGCACGTGCTTACAACGCAAAGAGGGGGTCCTTGTTATGTGGCCTCAAAAAAAAGATGAAATTATTAGGCAAGAACTCAGTAATTATAGCACAAACATTCAGGTGCAAAATAAAACAAGCATTGGCATAGCCAATAGGTCTCGCTTTTGGGACCTTATAAGTATTTAGTTATGCAGCACAATATCCTTGGTGCAACAACATCACCTGTTGCATGGCTAAACACTTATAAGGTCCCAAAGGCGAGACCTATTGGCTATGCCAATGCTTGTTTAAAGCAGTGCTTAATTTGAGTAGGTTGTTACATTTCAGTTCCGGCTCTAGTGACAGTCCACCACATGGTGGAGCTGTCTGTTTAATTTTGAGATGAGCACAAGAGCCATGTTTATAAAGTCAAATTGCATTGAAAATGAATAATATCAGTTTCTCACACCATTATTATAGCTTTTTGTGGCCTGAAATCATCTGAATTTTCACACTTGTGGAGTGCAATGGTTAGGTGTTATGTTAGTACTGTCATTGGCAGCGCTGGCAGGAGCAATGCTTGGTGCATGCTGCGGTGGCCTTCAGAGAAGGGCCCTGGCACATAATGTTTTACAAATTAATCACTGCTTTTAAGTAAGTAGAAGGATGTCTATCTCTGTATGGACTCATCTCGTGATGTAAGGACTGGGACAAAGAAGCAAAGAAGCAGTAATAAATATTTATTAACTGGGCCAGCACTGACACTGCAAACTACATTTTCCTTAGGAATGTAAATACAAATTAATTTGTTTTACATATATGAACAGTTTGTACTACAGAAAGATGAAAGGCTGCCTCTTACCAAGTTCATTGGTTTTTATAAGGACTTCTTGCGTCAAAATGCCAAGAAGTGGGGGGATTTAGTTCCACATATTTTCTTTGTACATTTCTCCCATGCTGGCACTGTTGTGATGCATCCCATCCGAATAGTCTCTGCTATACGAGTACTATCGACCATAGTAACAGCACTGCAACACGAATATAACGCAAACTGTTGCCGAACATCAGAACATATTAGCAGTGGCTTTTTCAAACAGTAGCACCCGCAGAGGGATATAGAACAAGTCAACGCAAGCTCGCGCCTGCAGTCTCTGAAGTCACTAATCCGGAAGTGTTAACTCTCATTAACAACTTTACACTACAACATAACTCATAGCTCTGAAAACATATGGCACCTGACCTGCCATGTGCATTGCACGTCAAACACTATCTAGTAAATAAAGTCTACAGCTATTTCACACTGGACTGGAACCGAAAGCACACCGATGCTCAGACACATTTGGTTTGAACTTTTCACCCTCTGCTAAATCGCTCGGAGTTGACTTTGTGAAGGTTACACGTATGAACTGCTGACTGGTAGATTTCGCAGTGACTTGTATTTGGTTATGTTTTCATGAAATTGCTTACGGTTTCTCCGGAGACCAGTTTCCAGGAGCGGAATGTTTTTAAAAAAAGTGTTTTTGCAAGCATGCGCCAATCTCTGCCACACACTAATTAATCTCCAAGGGCATGTGTGTACCAGTGATGGAATGTCAAGTGCAACAATGCCGTCGCTTCTAGAAAGACTATTTAATTTCACGGAGAAACACGTATCGGTGAAGAATCCGTGAAAGGGATATTGACACATTTCAAAATATTCATCATATATAGATATATTAAGTGCAGTTTGAATATTATTGTTCGATATCTGGGATGTTACATGAAATACATAAGACTACTTAAAAGGCACACCCTTTAAAGACTGGGCAATTGAAAATAAACGATGTCGCTTTATCCACGGAGCAAAAATCCTAATTTCAGAAAGGAATTCGGCCTTGTTTAATCCAGGGAAGTAGCGCTTTAAACTTAAACAAACTATTTTTGTGCCGGTTTTTTTCACTAGTATTTACTTAAGTGTAGCACTAATTGCACTCGCTCAGTCAATTTGAGTGTCCGTATTACTTTAATCTTTGCTCTTAGAAGAACTAGTGGTAAACATTGCAAATACGCAAAGATTTGATGGAAAACGACAGCCCTATCTTTTGCTCTAAATTGTTTCAGAAAAAAAAACATTGCTGTTTTAGCATTAATGGTAATTGTTCCACGGAGTATCGGCGTTTGATTTAGCACTAAGCTGTAAATGAGATATTTCGTTTCTAGGCACTGCACGCTTTTTGGGAAATTTTCAAATCATTTGAGTTGAGAAAGGCTATTTGTGCAAGTGAATGCTGGAATGTGCGGATCCATCAATTTGTCCTAAGTACCGAGGCTCAGATTCTCAAAGCCACTGTCTGTGGATATACATTAGATGCACAGCTGGCTTGATTTACCAGTGCAATTTCACTTAATAATAAATGTGTTCTTGTGATCTTGTCAAAAGATATACTTCGATTGTTTGTATTTGTGAGTAAATCTTCTCCCAGGAGCAATGAGTGGGCGTTCCAGTCCGGGAATTCCCTCAAAGGACCATTAGCAAAAGTACATACATTTACGTATGTATTTACTTATCCAGGTGAAAATGGTGTTGTATACTTAACAGTCCTCAAAATAATTCCAGTTTTCTGGAGTAGCAGTCATGCGAGAGTGAGAATGCTTTCCTAATTGGTTGTCCCCTGTTCTTCTGTTGTCCCCGACAAATTGTGCTGCTACATACCCAATCCAGTCTGAGGCCCTAAGGCTGGATTCTTTTCATTGGTGGGTTCATTCTCAGAAGGGGAGCTGCACGCTTCCTGCTTATATCCCCACTGGAGCCATGAGCAAGAAGCACCATGCCACTGCTGCTAGGAAGTACATCGAAGGGGAGGTAAAACAGAGGTAGAATGTCTGTGATCTGGCAGTCAGGATTGTGGCATTGCACCACTTCCTGCCCCTCTCCTCCCAGTGACGACGCCTTCTCATTTGCTAGCAGATCTAGTATTGAGAACCATGGTCCGAATGAGACACTACAAACACCACAAAGAGGCTAAACACAGTAAACTCCTTTAACCCAGTGAACCTAGGACTCAGTTAGCCGAGTCAAGAGAACACCACGGATTGTGCTAACTAGAGCTCTTTAAAGCCCAGGAACTGTGCATACTAGGAGCTTGATGGAATACAGCCTGAGTGTGCAAGTAAAGACATTATAAAAACTTTGAAACTGGGCTTGCCATGTAACTGTTGGATGTGCGCTAACCATGGGATTGGCAGACATATTGTTGGCATTCTGAAAGCTTGCAAAATTAGCTGGACAACGAATGCAAAGTAATTGCTTGGACATTTTTGAAAATTGCAAGGTTTGCTAGATGGCTATTAAAGAAAACTGTGTGTTTCCCCTGCTTATTTTACTTTTTGGAACATCTAACTGTAACCCCTGCCATGGCTGGCTGCAACCACATAAGCTTTTATAAAACTGTCTGTGATTCTCTCAGGGCAACTCCTCCTACTGTACGCCTACTGACTCCATGTCAGGGTCTAAGGCTAGCACAGGGGAGTAATAAACTAAGAGTGAAAGAGCAGTCCCCCTCCCAGTCGGATCTATGTGAATTGTAGGCGTGTTGGGCACAGCATTTTATTCCACAATTCAAAGGTACTGTTATACATCTTACAAAGCTGCATTGACCCATGGCACCACTGACACAGGATAATAAAGAAAGCAAAAGTAATCCTGGCTCACGGAATGGTGAAGCCTACCATTAAATTCCCCCATAGGTTATTATGGAACTCACGACGTCTACACATGGAGGACTTGTGGAAACTTGCAGAGTACAGTATGCTAAAAGATGTATTATGAAAACTTGCAGTGTGATAACTAGGGCTTTATGGAAAATAGCAAAGGGCTATAAAACCTGATTTTGAAGTGATTAGTGTGACTGTCCCAATATGATTCGAAATGCACCATCTGCTATGAAATGGCCCAAAGATGATAGGTGACAACCCCAATCCCCCGTAACATTGTCTTTTTATCCCACCATATTTTAACCAATTTTACTAATCTAAAATACTTAAAATTCAATATTTTCACTATTTTTATCAGGTGTTCCTTACAAGGACCCTTGACCATATTCATGTTAAGTGATCTTCCAATCTAAGCAAAGTTTCACCAATGTTGGCGCATAATGTATTTGAAAAATAAGATATGCCACTAAAATTCTCTACAGGTTTCTGGGGGTGAACGCCCAAATCTCCTTGTAAATTGAAATTTAGATCTAAACACATTTATATCTAAGCCCTTGCCCTAATGTTCTTCAACAATCATTATTTGTCACTATTTTCCCAAATTCCTTGCAGAATAGTCTTTCATGTCTTCCAATATTTGCCAAATATTTATAAGCAAAAATCCATCAAGTCACATATGTAAAACCAAATAAACACTTCTTGCATACCCGTCCCACTGGAACTAAGCTATACCTGGCTCATGAGCCCTAACTAGGGCGAAACCGATCTTGGGTTGCTTGTGTTCCTGTTTAGGGACTGACAGTTTGGGCTGAACTGTTACCATTTGAGCAGAGTCAAGACTGATTTGCATATGACTAGGTCCAAACTGAAGTGCCATGTGTGCAAAATAATGATGACTTGGGATGTGGCCCAGAGTAATTACTGATGGCTGAGATTAATTCACTCATTCCATCCACCACTTTTTTGTATACTTTAGTGTGTCACCTTAAGTGGGACGGGCATGCCCAGATGTGGATCCCATGCACACTGTGTCACTGGAACTATGCTATATCTGGCTGATGGGCCCTAACTAGGGAGAAAACGGTCTTGGGTCGCTTGTGTTCTGGTGCAGGGAGAACCTGGACTGGCAGTTCAGGCTGGACTGTTCCCCTTGGAGCAGGGTCAGGATTTATTTGCATACGGCTGGGCCCAAACTGAGGGGGCATGGTGTGCAAAAGAATGATTGACTGGGATGCGGCCCAAGGTCTTACCAGTGGCTGCGATTAATTTATGCATTCCATCCATCACTTTTTGTATACTTTACCCCATATTCGAGGGCCTTGTTATAAAATTTCCTTCAAACCAGAGAGGGAAGAATCATTGTCATGGAATCGACAGCTGTTGTCAATATTAACGTGGTCAACCTGGCCTTGTTTTCTGTGGAGCGTCTCCCCACCCAATGCATTTCACTTTTGAACCAAGTAAAAGGCAAATCTGGTGGCTTTATCATGGCACTGTATTTGGTGCAGTGGAAGATTGTAAAGTAGGGGCAATGCTTAATTTGTACCAGTGGTTGCTGGTGGGGGCCATCAACATCCATTTTTAGGGACTTTTAGAAATTAAGCATCAAAGAGGGTTATGACTGCGCAGACGGTAAATTTGCAGACTTTTTTTAAGTTCCTCTTGTATTGCTGTCCTTTTAATCTGATCCAAATTCTTATTGCTCTGTGCAAAGAGAGAGGTATTTTCTAAATGGAAAAAGAGATTAACGTATTCTGTTAAAGAGAAACATTGCAGAAATTTTCACTTTAGAGAATGTTATATGGTTCTTAGGCACATTGTCGACATTGCTAAGTTAGCATGAGCTTCGCTGCCATGATGCTGCTTTTGCGCACGCTACTACATGACTTTGTTTTTGCAAGACTTTGTTTGTGCCCTTCACATAAGAACGGGTTGCCTTTCGCATTCTCTACTTTTCCTGGAGTTTAGTCTGAACACGATGTGCAAGGTCGATAAACAATGCCACTTGTTATTCTGTTCTGGTCAGTCCCTAGCACCTAGACATAACATGCTACATAGCTGCAGTACTGAAGACTCTTGCTTTGATATTACGTTGTTGCATGTTGTTTTAACACACTTGGAGAAAGCCATTCCATGGAGAAGAGCTCTGCTGTTCTTATGATGTAAACCTTGCATCCAGGCTTTAAGGTATGGGGTCTGCTGTCAAAGCCCAGAGATCGTCCTTTTTATAAAATAAACTTCTTCTAGTCAAGGGGAGGGTGGTCAGGCCTATAGGCCCTTATTTGCACAGTCTTTATAAAATGACTTCTCCCTTTGTATTCTATGGAATTGTAACAATACTAACTGTGCTGAGTTTATGTATTTTGCTGCTAGTAGTGGCACGTATACTGTATTGTAGAGCACGATAGTTAAAATAATCATTTTGAACTATTTCAGTGACTCTGCCTATTCTCATTGTGGACAAGTATGAGTGAGTGAGCGAAAGAGTACGTCTTGTTCCCGCGATTCCTGAGAGAGTCGGGAGTGTCGTGTTCTGGGTTGTCTAATCATTTGTAGCTCCGTGATATTTGGAGGAGAATGAATGAGATGCTATAGCTCGTTGGTTTGGGATTTTGGGTACTGATGTGGTAGGTTGGTACACCCCTATTCACTGACGTCCTGTTTTCCTGCGTATAGTTCTGTGTATGTGCAGAATACCTGCAACATGGCGCCGCCAACGTTTGGTCTGGTTCTTATCTGTGAGACACTTGAGTAGTGCTTGTCCTTGTCCACAATCCCCTCACTTCTGTTTCCGGAGACAGCTGTGACGGTGTAACCTCCTATATTGATGTTTTTATAGGTTCTTTCAAGCTTGAAGTTTTAAAAGGTTTATCTCTTTATTCTTAACCCATTATTGCGCTGCCGCACTTTAAGTTGTTGTTCCTTAAATATCATAATGGCAACTGCTATTCCGGCTCATAGCCGCGCCGCACTCAAAGCATATTTGGTTACATATGGAGTGCCTAATGCGGGTGTTGAGCTTATCTTTGTAGTGGAAGCGAATCCTGCTTACCACCTTGAGGTGTTTTATTCTTGGGTCACTTTTCCGGCGGTGGATGGAGCAGATGATTTGTTTCATGATACACTGCCACGGCCCTTCCTCACGCTTATCTGCCTTATAGGGCTCTTGAAGTTCCGCTTACGGCTTGGCAACACCAAATTTGGTTTAATGGCGCCCTTCCTCACCCAGTATCGCCGGTCCGTTTAGGCCCTTTATCGATAGATTGGGCCACTTGGCCCGTTTTAGCTGGGTACACCCCACACCGACGTTATTTAACTGTTGCGGTTGCAGACCTCCGCGTATTGCATACTTCTTTGATACGTGTACATAGGGCTGTTATACAGTATATCATGCGCAACGTCCAGGTGGGACCGCCTGGCATTGCTGCACAACCTGCGGGACCTGGTGGTGTATCCATCAGTCCCCTTATGGTCAATTCAGTAATGGACAAGCGACCCCAAAATAAGGGTGAATTACCTTATTGGCTTGCTGAGAAATTCGGCCAATTAGAGGCAGTTTTTCCAAACACTTCTCCTGTGGATAAACACAGGATTTTGACTATTAGTTTGCCTAAAGACTTACTTCCCGAGATAGCTGATTGTAACACCTGGGGTAAGGTTTTTGCAGCGGCATATTCAAAGTGTTTTGGCACTCCTTCCATGACCATACTCCCTTCCGTGATTAAACGTGTTCAAGATGAACATGGAGCCGAAGCGGCTGTGGAGCTAGGGATGAGATTGGTGGGGGTGTTCGACGTGGTTGCTGATATGATCCTTGCCAACGTCAAGGGCGATGCAGTAAGCTTTCAAGTGGCAAACCGCTTGGAGGCTGTCCCAGATGTGGACAAGCCACGCGAATTACCGAACATTATTGCACAGGCTTATAAGACCATAGGCCGCAATAGTTTGGGAGTTAAGCCTTTTAATCAAACGCAAACGCAAACTCAATCTCAAACTCAACAAAAAGCCCAGACTGATGAAGATGGGCATCCAGTCTTTCCTAAAAAGAACTGGAAAACCAAAAAACAGGGGCATCAGCAGCAGAAGCAAGGTTTGCGAGCTGGTTCACCGACATCTGAGTGTACTTATGACTTGCGCGATCGCGCGAAAATTAAGTCTCCTGATAGATTTCAAGTCCCTGATCAGCGTTCTCCTCGTTCTTCACAGGACACGTCTGGCTCTCACGTCAGAGGAGGGGAACGCCAAGATCGTGGGAAAAGTCAACCTGCGCCACAGGGACGAGATCAGCCTCGACAGTTTGAAGTCAAAGGAAAACAAGAGGATGTACCTCGTTTTCGACCCCCGTTTCAGAAGAAAAAAGTTGCCGCTCTAACAGCGAGGTATGCCTCAGATGGTGAGAACGCGACTCCTGGATTGGACATGGGCAGTGACTCTGCTCGACAGCGCAGCGGAAGTTACCATAGTGCGGGAGGCTCTGCGTCCCTGTCAGGAGGCGACAGCAACTGATACATTCATTACAGTAGAGACAGCTGACACCCAGGTTGCCCCCCCGGATAGGCTCTTTGAAATAATTTTCCAAATTGAAGGTGATATACCTCGTCCAATCAAGGCGGTTTTCTGGGAGAATCTAACCTTCTCGTATGACATTTTGTTAGCGGAGGCAGATTGGCCTCCACCCTTTGTGTTGGCCGCATCTAAAGGGGAAGACGTGATCCTTCCGAGTTTTTCGCGTCATGTCCCTGAGGAACATGCACAGGCTTTTGCAGCAGGGTGGGCTCTGGCCCTAGCCCCAGTGGTGTATCGTAATCAAGTAGGTTGGGATGTTGATTCACCGGCTCATGAAATACCTTTACGCTCCATGCCTCAGCCACAACCACACTATCCAATCAGACGTGCAGCAAAAGCTTCCGTTTGTGATATTCTTACACAGTTGGAGTATCAAGGAGTGATTGAATCATGTACATCACCGATGAATAATCCTCTCTTTACGGTATCAAAACCTGATGGTTCATATCGGATTGGATTGGATTACCGAGAATTGAACAGTCATTGTCGTATTTTTGCGGTGCAGAACACTCACAGCTCTGCACTGGTGAACAATCTTGTTCGTAAGAAATACAAAACTACACTTGATATTTCAAAGGGTTTCTATAGTCACAATCTCGCTCCTGAGAGCCGTGATTTGACAGCATTCACTGCCGTCGGGAATCAGAAAAAATGTATACGATTGCCTATGGGGTATAAGAATAGCCCCGGGACATTTGCGGCAAGAATTGTGTCTTTGTTGCACGACATAGATCCAGATGCGTTCTTGTACGTTGATGACATTTATCTGACAGACGATGAACTTATGCCGCATCTAGTCAGAGTCGACAATATTATTTTGTCCTTTGCCGACTATAGATACAAATACAATTTTGCAAAGTCACATAACGCCCATTTGGCATTGCTCTTTTTGGGCTATGAGCTCAATAATGAGGGAAAAGGCTTAGCCCCTCACTTCCTGGAGAAATGTGCACAATTGCAACCCCCTTCTACACTAAAGAAACTTCAGTCCTTGCTGGGATTTTTAAATTTCGGGAGGACATACATTCCCGATTACGCCCAGCGTATCAAACCGCTCTATGCGTTGATACAACCGACTTTCTTCTGCCAGCTGGCTTCCGGAACATACTTCTATTCTGAATTCTTTGCAAACTGACTTGCTTGCAACTAACTACTTGTTGACGCGTGACAACACCACAAACCTGGTAAAATGTATTGTTTCTGGGACAGTGGGTTTCACTTACTTGATGTTCAATGAGGGAGACACAATACCTATTGCATACAAATCACATTTATACACTGCTGCTGAAATGTGCTTTTCAACTGTTTAAAAAATCTTAACTGCAGTACAGATGGCGATTCTAAAAGAACGCTCACTAGCGCAAGGCAAACGCATTCTTATGGTCACCCCCTTCCCTGCTTTGGTAGCCGTGACTAAGGCGAGTGTACCTAACTTGAAGGCATTACATCCCCGTTGGATACAAAGGGCTACTTCCTTGACATCGGCAGATGTCACGTTTATCTTTGATCCTTCCTTACAGACACAGGAATTTTTACAGTATGAACACGTTCATCCTCCACCCTTGTCTCTGCTTCCTTTACATGAGTACAAATGCATCATTTTCACCGATGGCTCGGCTCAACCGGCCACGGGTTCTAAACATGCTTATTCAGCCGCTTGCGCAATTGTTGCTGGCTCAATTATTAATGGTGAGTTTAAGTCTTCCGTTGTGCACACTCAGGCACTTGGAGACTGTACGGCGCAATTGACAGAGCTGCATGCTCTTGTACCAGCTCTCCAGTTTGCTGATCCAAATGTGAATACTCTTATTGTGTGCGATTCTTATTATTGTGTCCAATCTTTTAATGACAACTTATTCTTTTGGTCTCGAAATGACTATCGAGATTCCAAAGGCAGCGGAATCAAGCATAAAACGCTTTGGGTTCAAGTGACAGATCCTAAACAACGTCTGCCCCTCATTCATGTTATACATACTCTTGGCCATCAGCGTGTGGGAGCACATGCTCTAGGTAATTCTTTGGCTGATGAAGCGGCCAAGTCTGCAGTAGCCACGTGTTCCGTAGCAGCAGTTACAAGATCCATGACTAAAATAGATAATGAGATTTTGGCAGCGGTAGCTGCAACAAGGGAGGGAACTCCTTATCCTCAGGCTTTCCCTTCAAAATACTCTTATCATATAACTCCCGAACAAGTTACTTATGCTTTGATTCCTTCTGTTGGGGAGCGGATGATCCCCAACATGGACCGCAGACCTACGTTGATCAAAGCCGCACATGAAGGCATAGCATCTGCGCATGCTGGTGTGTCGGCGACAGTCTCTATTTTACAGCGACGTTACTGGTGGCGTGATTTATATAAACAGACTCGTAATTATGTGCTTTCATGTGACATTCGTCAGCAAATCAAGCCGTCTACAGTCACCCGCCCACCACAAACACAGCTGTGTATTTCTAATCAACCTTTTGGCTGTATCTATCTTGATCACAGCGGTCCTCTTTCTTCTGATACTGCATATAAATATATATTTGTTGCAGTTGATTCGTGCACTAGATTCCTTTGGGTTTGGCCACAACGCAGTGCTGATGCTCAAAATGTCATCAGGGATTTGCGTGTCTTCATAGGGATGTTTGCCTGTGGTACCTTCCATTCTGACCAGGGTCCAGCGTTCGCCTCTAAGGCGTACAAGGATGCGATGAAGTTTATGGGGGTGCTGGTGCAGTTTTCGTCTCCATACAGGCCTGAGGGCAATTCAATTGTGGAGCAAATGAACCATGACTTAAAGCAATCCTTGACAGCTGGAGTCTTAGGTACTGGCAGGAACTGGCTGGCCCACTTGTATGGGGTTCAACGTGCACTTACTAACCTCCCTAGACGATTCTCGGGAGGGCGGACCCCATACGAAATGCTCTTTGGCATTAAAATTTTTGTGCCAGACCTTGATGGTGTAGACGTTGTGGCGGCTGCTGCAACCTTTGACGTAGATAATCATTCTACTGTGTTACAGGATCTACAAAAGACATGTGACAGCTATGCAACTGAATATTTACCCTCATCCACTGATGCAGCACTACTGATTCCAGTTGCCGGTTGGCTTCCTAAAATCGGAGATCTAGTACGAGAAAGGCTGGTGAACAAAAAAGAATTTGGTCCCTCTTATCGTGCACCGGTTCCAGTGCTTGGACTGAAGGGTACTCGTATAGTTATTTTACCTCCTTTACCTGGTCGCAAAGACAACAGATATATTTCAGTGGACAATGTCAAGCTTCACCATGTGGCCGATTCTGAATAGTGTCACACCTGCAGTTTCGTGCAACGTAATTTCATTGGATCCACTGACTTCATCATCTTCTACTGCTCCTCGTAGGGTTAAAGAAGTGATGGACACTATCATTGATCTTTCACCTGTCCGACCTCTATCTTCTACCATGGATGTCGAGTATGTATATCATCCGGATGAGTCCGTCAGTGAAGTGTCGAACAATCCTGGAGAACATCAAGCGGACCCAACACTTCCACCTCTGATAAATCAACCTACGAATGGCTGCTATGGACATCATGCCAGTGTCTCTTCCGGCTCTTCTTCCTCGACATCCTGATTGGCAGCCACACCGACTAAATTAAGTATTTTTTTCTCTTGGTTCCAAAAGACTTACCTGGTCCCTCCTTGGACCTACATTTGGTTGCTGCTTGTTCTAATTTTTCTCTTCATGTCAATTGGTTTTGTGCAGTGTTCTTTTTGCTCATCAATGGTCATTATTTGCCAGAACGCTCTGCAGTAAACTTGGTCGATGGAGTTCTGGCCCCTCACACATTGTCCCATATCATGAAACGTGATCAGTTCATGTTAACATTTCAGCATTCCCGATTCCAGACGGCATCATTTGGGACAAAGTAGCTTACGAAGTCCACGGCCCGACCAAGGTTCTTCGCGTACCATACCTGTTTCGCGTCTCTCTAGGAGATGTGGTAACACGGGACATAAATTCGGATGATTGGGACGTACAAGCAGTACATGCACTGTTTTCTGATTTAAAGTATTATGCTGCTTTTGATGCTGAAGATTTGTATTTAAATTCTTCCAATTATGGAGATTTGTTTTGTTATCAGCATTATGGGCATCATTTTTTACACAAAACAAATACGTTAAGACCTGTTTTTAATTATACACAATGGGAGCATTGTCCTACTCCCGTAGAGGGAAGTTCTAAAACTTTTAGGGATAAGTTCACTTATTTTACAGATTATGACATATCTAATCCGGAATCCTACTTTTTAAAATTTTGATCATCTACTCAATCTAAATTTATGTTGACACACACAAAATTAATTTACGGCAATTTGTTTAGAAATAATTTGGCTACGCAGGGTTATGATCATTGGAAAGTTACTGTCGATTTAAAATCTATCTAGGGCACAAAACCTTGGCAGGTTCAGGGAACTGAAGCTTTACATCATGCCTGCCTGATCCCAGCTCAGATACTGTTTTTAAATAATTCAGTGTACCAAACATCTTGTTTTGGCCTGGCAACTGTCAAAAATTTAAATACGCCATCCATTCCGTTGTTAGCGGAATATGATCATTGGCGCACACACACAAATTATACCATTGAGGCATTGCAAGCTTTGCTACGAAATGACACTTTCAGTGTCTCTGAAGTTGATTCTTCTGGGTGGTTAGTTTGGCAAACTAATACAAATACATGTCAAATGCGTTTTTTATAATGTAACACCTGGTTTCACACAGGCTAGTACGGACCCACGTTATCCAAGTTCCCATTCGGTTACCACATATTCGGTGGGTAAGTTATGCCAACAATGGTTGGGACATTTTACGCTGACATCAGTGAAGCAACATCTTTCTCTGCTGTCACATGACATTAATTTGGCTGATTTTCTCTTGGGACCCAGGGCTCCGAGAGCAAAAAGATTCATGTATGCCGCTTACAATGAAATTTGGAAACTTTCGCAGATGGAAGCTGCCTTTCGTCTGTGCCAAATTGATCAGGCCAATTTAGAAAAAGTTCTTGCCGTGGTAGACAATAGCATAAACACACTTTCCTCACGCATTTATACGTTAGATAATATTGTTTCATCTGTGATTGACATTGTTCAAAGTGATGTATCTGTGTTATATCATGGTCAGAATCAGTTACGATCTGTTATGCAATTTGCTTGGACATTGCAAACTCTTAAAATGGGAAAAGTGCCTTGGGATTATTTGAATGCCACTGCTTTTTTCTTGCCATTTAATCTGACTGATAAACAAAGGTTTATGTCCATGAAAGATGCTTCATACACACTATTGCATATTGAACAATTAGAGCCCTTACCGTTTTCTGTAGCGGAAACAGACTCCGCTGTTTGGTTAATTCATGGGGTTATCTCTCTCACTTTTTCGCTATTTCAATTTAAATCATGCATGCAACATTTTACGATTGGCCGCTATGAACCACTGGGTAAGGCTTTTCTACATGAATTGTGGTCCCTACCTTTCACTTATAGCTGTCAGAGGGAGGGTAAGGAAGTTTTCCTAACAGGGGAGGACTGCGATTCCACGGTAGGACATTTCCTTGTTTGTAAACACGTTAAGTTGCACAGCGATTGTAACGTTTCCACGCCTAATCTGGCCTGTTTTTTAAAAGGGACTCCAGTGCCATCTATAATTCCTGCTTTTTCATTGCTTACAAATGGCAGTTATCTTATTTTGAACAACCAAAACTGCTGTGGTTTACGGGCAGGAGTCCCGTATTTAGTAACGTTTTCCCTGCGCGTACCTTGTTGTAGCAATGTGCTTTTTCCGCCCCCGCATGGGAGTTTAGATAGCTCAATTTAGCCTTCCATTCCAACTTTGAAAACAAATTTCAACAAGTTGAGCAGGCTCAAAGCGTTATTATTCCAACAAGAGGTATCTCTTACTTCCGCCCGCAAGACCTTCCAATTACAGGTGGCTAGGACTTCTGGAGAGATACAGTCCCTTCTGAACACCAACCTCCCACTGCATTTTGGAGAACTAATACACCACATATTTAATGCGTCTGACACCGCAGGCCTTGCACATTTTTTTAAATGTGTGGGTTCTGGCCTTGTGTCTTCTTTTCAGACTATATTTGGAGTAATACCGGGTTTTATTCATTCTATTTTTTCCAGCGTCTTCGGAGGGTTCCCCTTAATTTTGGCGTTAGGCGCTGGAATCCTGCTTCTCCTGCTCCTGCTGCGCAATGGCTGCTCAACTTGTGGTAATGCACAGACCAGGCCAGTTGCAGCTGTACCGTGATCGCATGCAACAGGTTTTCGGATGCTTGCCATTAGCCACGCTTGGAGTCAGTTATGGATTGACTTTTCGCTTAGCGTATTTCACTTGCGTGCAACCAGTCCTTTACTGTCAGCGATGTCCCTTCTATTGGGCACTGGATATATGCCTCTCCAATACGTCCCGTCCCGGATTTTGACCAGTTGATGGGTCCTTTAGAGGCCCATGACCAGGCTTGTTCTGGGGATGGCCGTATGGCGCGTGCTGCTGCACTTGGAGTTTTGGCGGAATGGGATGTCTGTGCGGCTGCGCAGACCGTCCTGCAACAAAGTTTAATCGAATATCACGCAAGTTGCCCACTCATGCTTTTAGAGGCGTCTGATTATGAGGAGCACGTTTTTTCCTTCGACTTACTTAATTGGATGGCATCTCTCTTTTTTACCAACGATAGGGATGATCTTTTGGAGGGAATTGCATTCCTCGGTTCACAAACCTTGATGGACTTACCACCTCCTTCATAATAACTTTGTTATCCCGGAGGCTGCTCCCCTTCAATACGCCCTGTTGACAACTTTGAAGAAAAAAAAAAATATATATATTTTTTTGAGAATTTTTTTGGGTGAACTCTGATTTGGTCCTTTGTCTATGTCCTATGGCCTTACCAGAGGGAGGGTGTTATATGGTTCTTAGGCACATTGTCGACATTGCTAAGTTAGCATGAGCTTCACTGCTATGATGCTGCTTTTGCGCGCGCTACTACATGACTTTGTTTTTGCAAGACTTTGTTTGTGCCCTTCACATGATAACGGGTTGCCTTTCGCGTTCTTTGCCTTTCCTGGAGTTTAGTCTGAACACGATGTGCAAGGTCGATAAACAATGCCACTTGTTATTCTGTTCTGGTCAGTCCCTAGCACCTAGACATAACATGCTACACAGCTGCAGTACTGAAGACTCCTGCTTTGATATTACGTTGTTGCATGTTGTTTTAACACACTTGGAGAAAGCCGTTCCATGGAGAAGAGCTTTGCTGTTCTTATGATGTAAACCTTGCATCCAGGCTTTAAGGTATGGGGTCTGCTGTCAAAGCCCAGAGATCGTCATTTTTATAAAATAAACTTCTTCTAGTCAAGGGGAGGGTGGTCAGGCCTATAGGCCCTTATTTCCACAGTCTTTATAAAATGACTTCTCCCTTTGTATTCTATGGAATTGTAACAATGCTAACTGTGCTGAGTTTATGCATTTTGCTGCTAGTAGTGGCACGTATACTGTATTGTAGAGCACGATAGTTAAAATAAACATTTTGAACTATTTCAGTGACTCTGCCTATTCTCATTGTGGACAAGTATGAGTGAGTGAGCGAAAGAGTACGTCTTGTTCCCGCGATTCCTGAGAGAGTCGGGAGTGTCGTGTTCTGGGTTGTCTAATCATTTGTAGCTCCGTGATATTTGGAGGAGAACAAATGAGACGCTATAGCTAGTCGGTTTGGGATTTTGGGTACTGATGTGGTAGGTTGGTACACCCCTATTCACTGACGTCCTGTTTTCCTGCGAATAGTTCTGTGTATGTGCAGAATCCCTGCAACATGGCGCCGCCAACGTTTGGTCTGGTTCTTATCTACGAGACGCTTGAGCAGTGCTTGTGCTTGTCCACAATTCCCTCACTTCTGTTTCCGGAGACAGCTGTGACGTTGTAACCTCCTACATTGATGTTTTTATAGATTCTTTCAAGCTTGAAGTTTTAAAAGGTTTATCTCTTTATTCTTAACCCATTATTGCGCTGCCGCACTTTAAGTTGTTGTTCCTTAAATATCATAATGGCAACTGCTATTCCGGCTCATAGCCGCACCGCACTCAAAGCGTATTTGGTTACATATGGAGTGCCTAATGCGGGTGTTGAGCTTATCTTTGTAGTGGAAGCGAATCCTGCTTACCACTTTGAGGTGTTTTATTCTTGGGTCACTTTTCCGGCGGTGGATGGAGCAGATGATTTGTTTCATGATACACTGCTACGGCCCTTCCTCACGCTTATCTGCCTTATAGGGCTCTTGAAGTTCCGCTTACGGCTTGGCAACACCAAATTTGGTTTAATGGCGCCCTTCCTCACCCAGTATCGCCGGTCCGTTTAGGCCCTTTATCGATAGATTGGGCCACTTGGCCCATTTTGGCTGGGTACACCCCACACCCACATTATTTAACTGTTGCGGTTGCAGACCTCCGCGTATTGCATACTTCTTTGATACGCGTACATAGCGCTGTTATACAGTATATCATGCTCAACGTCCAGGTGGGACCGCCTGGCGTTGCTGCACAACCTGCGGGACCTGGTGGTGTATCCATCAGTCCCCTTATGGTCAATTCAGTAATGGACAAGTGACCACAAAAGAAGGATGAATTACCTTATTGGCTTGCTGAGAAATTCGGCCAATTAGAGGCAGTTTTTCCAAACACCTCTCCTGTGGATAAACACAGGATTTTGACTATTAGTTTGCCTAAAGACTTACTTCCCGAGTTAGCTGATTGTAACACCTGGGGCAAGGTGTTTGCACCAGTATATTCAAAGTGTTTTGGCACTACTTCCATGACCATACTCCCTTCTGTGATTAAACGTGTTCAAGATGAACATGGAGCCGAAGCGGCTGTGGAGCTAGGGATGAGATTGGTAGGGGTGTTTGACGTGGTTGCTGATATGATCCTTGCCAATGTCAAGGGCGATGCAGTAAGCTTTCAAGTGGCAACCCGCTTGGAAGCTGTCCCTGATGTGGACAAGGCACGCGAATTACCGAAGATTATTGCACAGGCTTATAAGACCATAGGCCGCAATAGTTTGGGAGTTAAGCCTTTTACTCAAACGAAAACTCAATCTCAAACTCAACAAAAAGCCCAGACTGATAAAGATGGGCGTCCAGTCTTTCCTAAAAAGAACTGGAACACCGAAAAACAGGGGCAGCAGCAGCAGAAGCAAGGTTCGCGTGCTGGTTCACCGATACCTGAGTCTTCTGAGCGTACTTATGACTTGCGCGATCGCGCGAAAATGAAGTCTCCTGATAGATTTCAAGTCCCTGATCAGCGTTCTCCTCGTTCTTCACAGGACACGTCTGGCTCTCACGTGGGAGGAGGGGAACGCTAAAATCGTGGCAAAAGTCAACCTGCGCCACAGGGACGAGATCAGCCTCGACAGTTTGAAGTCAAAGGAAAACAAGAGGATGTACCCCGTTTCCGACCCCCGTTTCAGAAGAAAAAAGTTGCTGCTCTAACAGCGAGGTATGCCTCAGATGGTGAGAATGCGACTCCTGGATTGGACATGGGCAGTGACTCTGCTCGACAGCGCAGCGGAAGTTACCATAGTGCGGGAGGCTCTGCGTCCCTGTCACAAGGCGACAGCAACTGATACATTCATTACAGTAGAGACAGCTGACACCCAGGTTGCCCCACCGGATAGGCTCTTTGAAATAATTTTCCAAATTGAAGGTGATATACATCGTCCAATCAAGGCGGTTTTCTGGGAGAATCTAACCTTCTCGTATGACATTTTGTTAGCGGAGGCAGATTGGCCTCCACCCTTTGTGTTGGCCGCATCTAAAGGGGAAGACGTGATCCTTCCGAGTTTTTCGCGTCATGTCCCTGCGGAACATGCACAGGCTTTTGCAGCAGGGTGGGCTCTGGCCCTAGCTCCAGCGGTGTATCGTAATCAAGTAGGTTGGGATGTTGATTCACCGGCTCATGAAATACCTTTACGCTCTATCCCTCAGCCACAACCACAACATCCAAACAGACTTGCAGCAAAAGCTTCCATTTGTGATATTCTTACACAGTTGGAGTATCAAGGAGTGATTGAATCATGTACATCACCGATGAATAATCCTCTCTTTACGGTATCAAAACCTGATGGTTCATATCGGATTGTGTTGGGTTACCGAGAATTGAACAGTCATTGTCATATTTTTGCGGTGCAGAACACTCACAGCTCTGCACTGGTGAACAATCTTGTTCGTAAGAAATACAAAACTACACTTGATATTTCAAATGGTTTCTATAGTCACAATCTCGCTCTTGAGAGCCATAATTTGACAGCATTCACTGCAGTCGGGAATCAGAAAAAATGTATACGATTGCCTATGGGGTATAAGAATAGCCCCGGGGCATTTGCGGCACGAATTGTGTCTATGTTGCACGACATAGATCCAGATGCATTCTCGTACGTTGATGACATTTATCTGACAGACGATGAACTTATGCCGCATCTAGTCCGAGTCGAAAATATTATTTTGTCCTTTGTCGACTATGGATACAAATTCAATTTTGCAAAGTCACATATCGCCCATTTGGCGTTGCTCTTTTTGGGCTATGAGCTCAATAATGAGGGAAAAGGCTTAGCCCCTCACTTCCTGGAGAAATGTGCACAATTGCAACCCCCTTCTACACTAAAGAAACTTCAGTCCTTGATGGGGTTTTTAAATTTCGGGAGGACATACATTCCCGATTATGCCCAGTGTATCAAACCGCTCTATGCGTTGATACGACCGACTTTTTCTTCTGCCAGCTGGCTTCTGGAACATACTTCTATTTTGAATTCTTTGCAAACTGACTTGCTTGCAACTAACCCTGGGCGTAGTTCGCGTAGTAGCGCTACGCGTAGCTACGCGTAGCACTACGCGAACTGCGTAGTGCGGTAGGAAATGCTGTTCACAATGATTGCACAGTGCCGGATGCTTGTCCGCACTGTGCAATCATTGCAAACGGCATCTTGCACAGTGCAAGCAGTCGTTTTCTGCCGCTCGAGTAGATTTGTACTCGAGCGGCAGTTTTCTCAACGCGGACTGGTAGTTTCTCATCGCGAGCAGTCGCAAGCATACGCGACCACTCGCAATGA
This sequence comes from Calotriton arnoldi, assembly GCA_963921515.1. Taxonomy (NCBI): domain Eukaryota; kingdom Metazoa; phylum Chordata; class Amphibia; order Caudata; family Salamandridae; genus Calotriton; species Calotriton arnoldi. The sequence goes on along the minus strand of CAWUFW010007772.1, from coordinate 383,685 downwards.
GAAACCTGACCTCCCCGCATTGAGAATCTTGCCGGGAGGTTTATTTTCCACGCTCGCGATCGGCAACTTGATGTTGCTGATCGCGAACGAGGAAAAAGTCTCGCCGGGATGTCATTTTGCTCGCTCGCGGTCGCCAACTTGACGTTGAGGACCGCGAGGAAGCAAAAAATTCCCGCTACGCATTTTTGCACTGTGCTACGTGCAATTCGCGTAGCGTGTAGTTGCGCAAACTATGCGAGCGTAGCGTAGTTTTCCGCCCAGGCCTACTTGCAACTAACTACTTGTTGACGCGTGACAACACCACAAACCTGGTAATACGTATTGTTTCTGGGACAGTGGGTTTCACTTACTTGACGTTCAATGAGGGAGACACAATACCTATTGCATACAAATGACATTTATACACTGCTGCTGAAATGTGCTTTTCAACTGTTGAAAAAATCTTAACGGCAGTACAGATGGCGATTCCAAAAGAGCGCTCATTAGCACAAGGCAAACGCATTCTTATGGTCACGCCCTTCCCTGCTTTGGAAGCCGTGACTAAGGCGAGTGTACCTAACTCAAAGGCATTACCTCCCCGTTGGATACAATGCGCTACTTCCTTGACATCGGCAGATGTCACGTTTATCTTTGATCCTTCCTTACAGACAGAGGAATTTTTACAGTATGAACACGTTCATCCTCCACCCTTGTCTCTGCTTCCTTTACATGAGTACAAATGCATCATTTACACCAATGGCTCGGCTCAACCATCCACGGGTTCCAAACATGCTTATTCAGCCGCTTGCGCAAAATTTTGCTGGCTCAATTATTAATGGTGAGTTTAAGTCTTCCGTTGTGCACACTGAGGCACTTGGAGACTGTACAGCACAATTGGCGGAGCTGCGTGCTCTTGTACTAGCTCTCGAGTTTGCTGATCCATATGTGAATACTCTTATTGTGTGCGATTCTTATTATTGTGTCCAGTCTTTTAATGACAACTTATTCGTTTGGTCTCGAAATGACTATCGAGATTCCAAAGGCAGCGCAATTATGCATAAAACGCTTTGGGTTAGAGTGGCAGATCCTAAACAACTTCTGCCCCTCATTCATGTTATACATACTCTTGGCCATCAGCATGTGGGAGCACATGCTCTAGGTAATTCTTTGGCTGATGAAGCGGCCAAGTCTGCAGTAGCCACGTGTTCCGTAGCAGCAGTTTCAAGATCCATGACTAAAATAGATAATGAGATTTTGGCAGCGGTAGCTGCAACAAGGGAGAGAACTGCTTATCCTCAGGGTTTCCCTTCGAAATACTCTTATCATATAACTCCTGAACAAGTTCCTTATGCTTTGATTCCTTCTGTTGGGGAGTGGATGATCCCCAACATGGACCGCAGACCTACGTTGATCAAAGCCGCACACGAAGGCATAGCATCTGCGCATGCCGGTGTGTCGGCGACAGTCTCTATTTTACAGCAACGTTACTGGTGGCGTGGTTTATATAAACAGACTCATAATTATGTGCTTTCATGTGACATTTGTCAGCAAATCAAGCCGTCTACGGTCACTCGCCCACCACAAACACAGCTGTGTATTTCTAATCAACCTTTTGGCTGAATCTATCTTGATCACTGCGGTCCTCTTTCTTCTGATAATGCATATAAATATATATTTGTTGCAGTTGATTTGTGCACTAGATTCCTTTGGGTTTGGCCACAACGCAGTGCTGATGCTCGAAATGTCATCAGGGATTTGCGTGTCTTCGTAGGGATGTTTGCCTGTGCGACCTTCCATTCTGACCAGGGTCCAACGTTCGCCTCTAAGGCGTACAAGGATGCGATGAAGTCTATGGGGGTGCTGGTGCAGTTTTCGGCTCCATACAGGCCTGAGGGCAATTCAATTGTGGAGCGAATGAACCATAACTTAAAGCAATCCTTGACAGCTAGAGTCTTAGGTACTGGCAGAAACTGGCTGGCCCACTTGTATGGGGTTCAACGTGCACTTAATAACCTCCCTAGATGATTCTCGGGTGGGCAGACCCCATACGGAATGCTCTTTGGCATTAAAATGTTTGTGCCAGACCTTGATGGTGTAGACGTTGTGGCGGCTGCTGCAACCTTTGACGTAGATAATCATTCTACTGTGTTACAGGATCTACAAAAGACACGTGACAGCTATGCAACTGAACATTTACCCTCATCCACTGATGCAGCACTACTGATTCCAGTTGCCGGTTGGCTTCCTAAAATCAGAGATCTAGTACGAGAAAGGCTGGTGAACAAAAAAGAATTTGATCCCTCTTATCGTGCACCGGTTCCAGTGCTTGGACTGAAGGGTACTCGTATAGTTATTTTACCTCCTTTACCTGGTCGCAAAGACAACAGATATATTTCAGTGGACAATGTCAAGCTACACCATGTGGCCGATTCTGAATAGTGTCACACCTGCAGTTTCGTGCAACGCAATTTCATTGGATCCACTGACTTCATCATCTTCTACTGCTCCTTGTAGGGTTAAAGAAGTGATGGACACTATCATTGATCTTTCACCTGTCCGACCTCTATCTTCTACCATGGATGTCGAGTATGTATATCATCGGATGAGTCCGTCAGTGAAGTGTCGAACAGTCCTGGAGAACATCAAGCGGACCCACACTTCCACCTCTGATAAATCAACCTACGAATGGCTGCTATGGACATCATGCCAGTCTCTCTTCCGGCTCTTCTTCCTCGACATCCCGATTGGTAGACACACCGACTAAATTAAGTATTTTTTTCTCTTGGTTCAAAAAGACTTACCTGGTCCCTCCTTGGACCTACATTTGGTTGCTGCTTGTTCTAATTTTTCTCTTCATGTCAATTGGTTTTGTGACAGTGTTCTTTTTGCTCATCAATGGTCATTATTTGCCAGAACGCTCTGCAGTAAACTTGGTCGATGGAGTTCTGGCCCCTCACACATCGTCCCATAGCATGAAACGTGATCAGTCTCATGTTAACATTTCAGCATTCCCTATTCCAGACGGCATAGTTTGGGACAAAGTAGCTTACGAAGTCCACGGCCCAACCGAGGTACTTCGCGTACCATACGTGATTCGCGTTTCTCTAGGAGATGTGATAACACGGGACATACATTCGGATGATTGGGATGTACAAGCAGTACATGCACTGTTTTCTGATTTAAAGTATTATGCTGCTTTTGTTGCTGAAGATTTGTATTTAAATTCTGCCAATTATGGAGATTTATTTTGTTATCAGCATTATGGGCATAATTTTTTACATAAAACAAACACGTTAAGACCTATTTTTAATTATACACAATGGGAGCATTGTCCTACTCCCGTAGAGGGGAGTTCTAAAACGTTTAGGGATAAGTTCACTTATTTTACAGATTATGACATATCTAATCCGGAATCCTACTTTTTTTCAAATTGATTTACGCCAATTTGTTTAGAAATAATTTGGCTGTGCAGGGTTATGATCATTGGAAAGATACTGTCGATTTAAAATCTATCTAAGGCACAAAACCTTGGCAGGTTCAGGGAACTGAAGCTCTACATCGTGCCTGCCTGATCCCAGCTCAGATACTGTTTTTAAATAATTCAGTGTACCAAACATCTTGTTTTGGCCTGGCAACTGTAAAAAATTTAAATACGCCATCCATTCCGTCGTTAGCGGAATATGATCATTGGCGCACACACACAAATTATACCATTAAGGCATTGCAAGCTTTGCTTCGAAATGACACTTTCAATGTCTCTGAAGTTGATTCTTCTGGGTGGTTAGTTTGGCAAACTAATACAAATGCATGTCAAATGCGTTTTTATAATGTAACACCTGGTTTCACACAGGCTAGAACGGACCGACGTTATCCAAGTTCCCATTCGGTTACCACATATTCGGTGGGTAAGTTATGCCAACAATGGTTGGGACATTTTACGCTGACATCAGGGAAGCAACATCTTTCTCTAGTGTCCCATGACATTAATTTGGCTGATTTTCTTTTGGGACCCAGGGCTCCGAGAGCAAAAAGATTCATGTATGCCGCTTAGAATGAAATTTGGAAACTTTCGCAGATGGAAGCTGCCTTTCGTCTGTGCCAATTTGATCAGGCCAATTTAGAAAAAGTTCTTGCCGTGGTAGACAATAGCATAAACACACTTTCCTCACGCATTTATACGTTAGATAATATTGTTTCATCTGTGATTGATATTGTTCAAAGTGATGTATCTGTGTTATATCATGGTCAGAATCAGTTACGATCTGTTATGCAATTTGCTTGGACATTGCAAACTCTTAAAATGGGAAAAGTGCCTTGGGATTATTTGAATGCCACTGCTTTATTCTTGCCATTTAATCTGACTGATAAACAAAGTTTTATGTCCATGAAAGATGCTTCATACACACTATTGCATATTGAACAATTAGAGCCCTTACCGTTTTCTGTAGCGGAAACAGACTCCGCTGTTTGGTTAATTCATGGGGTTATCTCTCTCCCTTTTTCTCGATTTCAATTTAAATCATGCATGCAACATTTTCCGATTGGCCGCTATGAACCACTGGGTAGTGCTTTTCTACATGAATTGTGGTCCCTACCTTTCACTTATAGCTGTCAGAGGGAGGGTAAGGAAGTTTTCCTAACATGGGAGGACTGCGATTCCACGGTAGGACATTCCCTTGTTTGTAAACACGTTAAGTTGCACGGCGCTTGTAATGTTTCCGCGCCTAATCTGGCCTGTTTTTTAAAAGGGACTCCAGTGCCATCTATAATTCCCGCTTTTTCATTGCTTACAAATGGCAGTTATCTTATTTTGAACAACCAAGACTCCTGTGGTTTACGGGCAGGAGTCCCGTATTTAGTAACGGTTTCCCAGCGCGTAACTTGTTGTAGCAATGTGCTTTTTCCGCCCCCGCATGGGAGTTTAGATAGCTCAATTTGGCCTTCCATTCCAACTTTGAAAACAGATTTCAACAAGTTGAGCAGGCTCAAAGCGTTATTATTCCAACCAGAGGTATCTCTTACTTCTGCCAGCGAGACCTTCCAATTACAGGTGGCTAGGACTTCTGGAGAGATATAGTCCCTTCTGAACACCAACCTCCCACTGCATTTTGGAGAACTAATACACCAAATATTTAATGCGTCTGACACCGCAGGCCTTGCACATTTTTTTAAATGTGTGGGTTCTGGCCTTGTGTCTTCTTTTCAGACTATATTTGGAGTAATACCGGGTTTTATTCATTCTATTTTTTCCAGCGTCTGCGGAGGGTTCCCCTTAATTTTGGCATTAGGTGCTGGAATCCTGTTTCTCCTGCTCCTGCTGCGCAATGGCTGCTCAACTTGTGGTAATGCACAGACCAGGCCAGTTGCAGCTGTACCGTGATCGCATGCAACAGGTTTTCGGATGCTTGCCATTAGCCACGCTTGGAGTCAGTTATGGATTGACTTTTCGCTTTGTGTATTTCACTTGCGTGCAACCAGTCCTTTACTGTCAGCGATGTCCCTTCTATTGGGCACTGGATATATGCCTCTCCAATACGTCACGTCCCGGATTTTGACCAGTTGATGGGTCCCTTAAAGGCCCATGACCAGGCTTGTTCTGGGGATGGCCGTATGGCGCGTGCGGCTGCACTTGGAGTTTTGGCGGAATGGGATGTCTGTGCGGCTGCGCAGAGTGTCCTGCAACGAAGTTTCATCGAATATCACGCAAGTTGCCCACTCATGGTTTTAGAGGCATCTGATTATGAGGAGCACGTTTGTTCCTTCGATTTACTTAATTGGATGGCATCTCTCTTTTTTACCAACGATAGGGATGCTCTTTTGGAGGGAATTGCATTCCTTGGTTCACAAACCTTGATGGACTTTCCACCTCCTTCATCCCGGAGGCTGCTCCCCTTCAATACGCCCTGTTGACAACTTTTAACAAATATATATATATATTATTTTGTTTGAAAAATTTCGATTTTTTTTCAATTTTTTTTTTTTTCAAACGCTTGTAGAGCACGATAGTTAAAATAAACATTTTGAACTATTTCAGTGACTCTGCGTATTCTCATTGTGGACAAGTATGAGTGAGTGAGAGAAAGAGTACGTCTTGTTCCCGCGATTCCTGAGAGAGTCGGGAGTGTCGTGTTCTGGGTTGTCTAATCATTTGTAGCTCCGTGATATTTGGAGGAGAACGAATGAGACGCTATAGCTAATCGGTTTGGGATTTTGGGTACTGATGTCGTAGGTTGGTACACACCTATTCACTGACGTCCTGTTTTCCTGCGCATAGTTCTGTGTATGTGCAGAATCCCTGTAACAAGAACAGAAAAAGTGTCTTTCTCCCTAGTCCCCTTTGTCACTGCTGCATAAATCTGTTTAGCATTCAGAGGGAGTTTTGTTTCCTGAGTGCATCAAACTGATGGTACACATTCTCTTATGAGCAAAAAAGAATTATAATTAAACATGACCAAGGCTTTAAGTCGGCCTAATCCGGACAAATCTCAGACATGGCAGTAAATAAAATCTGTCTTTGAAATGGGTAGATATTAGGGCCTTTATTCATGTGCTAACTTTATAGGCAAAAACACTGATAGACATCTCAACAATGGCTGAAAACACCCTTAAGGTAAGTCATGTCACCGATGCAGTCCTTGTTTATATTTTGTATGTTTTGCTTCATTTTTCATTCCCTAACTGTTAGACTTGGCATCTTTGGCGTGGTTTCCTCTGACTTTTTGTCTCTTCCTCCTGTATTTATGATGCTATGCTGGATTCCATTTTTGCTGGCTTAGATGCATTGGGCACTTTGCCCCCGCTGATCAGTGTCAAAGTGCAAGTGGTGCCTGTGCAAATTATTATTACAATTGGTTTTCCCTGCTTGGCATATTTGATTTACTGGTAAGTCCCTAGTAAAGTGCACTGAGTGTGACGGGGCCTGTAAATCAAATGCTACTAGTGGGCTTGCAGCACTGATTGTGCCACCCACCTAAGTAGCCTTTGAAATGTAACTCAGTCCCGCCACTTCAGTGTCTGCGTGCAGTTTTGAACTGCCATGTCAATCAGGCAAGTGCATTTGCCAGGCCGTAACCTTTTCTTACATGTAAGACACCCCTCAGGTAGGCCCAAGGTACCCCCATGGGCAGAGTGCTGTGTATGTGAAAGGCAGGACATGTACTGGTGGGTGTGGCATGCCTGATAGTCAAATACTGCCAATTTCATTTTTCAGTATTGAAAGGCTATCTGTCCCATAGGATAGCATGGGAGATACTTTGTAACATCCTACAAGTATAACTTCCCATTGTGACAAGATAGAGGAATAAAGTTTAGGCTCGCTGAACTCAGAGTTCAATAACACATATTTTGGTAAGGATGGTTTTTAAATTGTGTGTTTGAAAATGCCACTATTAGAAAGTAGGCATTTTCTTGTTTAACCATTCTGTGTGCCTCTGCATGGTTGTGGATTGCCTGTCTGGTTTTGGATTGACAAGGGCTGGAGATGTGTATTCACTGTAGACAGCCACTGGGGGGGGGTTGAGGTGTGCCTGGCCCTTCCTGGATGACTCAGTGCTGAGCTGAACAGACCTTGGCTGCATTTAGAGTAGTGAGAGGAGTTTCCCTTGCACCTGAATAGGGCTTGTCTCCCTTGCACAATGCTGTCTTCACCCCTTGTGGTCATGCTTCACCAGTGAGGACAGAACTGGTTTGGACTGGGCTCAGAGACGCTTGCACAAAGAAGAACAAAGACAAAATGGGGTATAAGTAGCGTACCTTAAACCCCGAACTTTAGATCACTTCTGGACTCAAGAGGAACCTTTGCCAAGGAGATGAGCTGGAGAGCTGTGAGGAGGAGTACTGCCCCTTTGCTGTGTGGGGTTGGCCTGCAGTTGCTGCTTCTGCTAAGGAAATGACAAAGACTGGAACTTTGCTGAGAAAGCTGCTTGAAGAAGAATCTCCAAGGGATTGTGTGAGCTGGCCTCCTGTTTGAAGTCTCAGGGACACAAAGACTTCACCCCCAGCTCCACTGAACTCTACTGCTGAGAGTTCTGTCCTGTAGGAGGTGCCTGTTCCAGTTTTGGGCCTCTGGAGGTTGTTCCTGCTGTTGGGATCTGAAAGAAACCTAAGAGAAGCAAGAAAAGCAATCTCCGGTGCTGTCAGCGACACCGCCGTGACGCCGCGACCTGCACCAAGGCCAGGGGCACCGCTCATGAAGTGCATGATGCACTGCCCGGCCTGCACCGCAGCTCCCATGCCCTTCGATGCCTGCCGACGCCTCCAGTTATCGCATTAACGATGCCAGCGCTCGCACCGATTCCGTCATCGCCAGCGCCTGCATCCTGTTATCGCGGCGTCGATAACTGCTGAGGGTGACTCCACGAACTCGCCGGCTTTGCATCGCCTCACCAGAACCGACGCCTCATCGCAGACACAACCTACTTTCCCTGTCCTGGATTTGATACGTCGCCTCTTCATGGACACAACGCCTCGCCTCCGCCGTGGCAGCCAGGGAGCCGGCCTTGACCTCAGCACCAACGCCTCACCTCCACAACGCCGTGCATCATTATAGACTTCATTTCCAAGGTATTGTTTGTTTGGGGGTCCATGTGACTCCGTGTCCGAAGCCGCACATGTCGTGGTCCGCGCCGTACTTTGGATTTATTGCTGTCACAAGGTCGTAATAGCCCCAGGTGGAGCTATTTGTTTTCTACAAGCTTTATTTTGGAAATAACGGTTTTTCAGTGCCATTTTAAGACATGTATGTTGGATTTTTGTCGTTTTGGTTTTGTTGAGTTTATTTTTCTAAACTGGTGTGTTGTCCATTTGTGGTGTTATCACTGTATTACTGTGTGTTGTGAGTACAAATAATTTACACATTGCCTTTTGGATAAGCCTGTCTGCTCGTGCCAAGCTACCCAGGGGGTGAGCAGGGGTTATCTAAAGTGTGTATCCCCCTTACCCTGATTAGAAGCAAGGGTCCCTAATTGGACCAAGGTACCTACCTCTGCCAATTAGAGACCCCCAGTTCTAACATTAACATTATTAGATTTTTCCAGGTGTCGGGATGAGTTGTAGTTGAGTGTTTGTTGAGGGCTTTAGAGCTAAGGCTGAAAGCAGTGTGAGTTTCTCACTGTGTGGGTTATAATAATAATTGAAAGACAACAAGCACATCCATCCTATGCCTCTCTGCATAGCATGTAGTGCGACGGTCACATATGTGGCAATTTTAATTGTGTGAGAGTGTGTGAAGAAGGTCCCCACATATCAAAATATGGACAGCAACAAATGAAAAGAAAATGTAGTGCTTGTAGGTGAGTTGGTGAAATGTTTGTTTGGTGGGATGGTAAAATGGAGGAGATGAAAGTATATGCAGAAAAAGAGAGTGAAAAGACGTGCTAAAGAGGAAAGAGATGACGTGAGAATCTAACAGAGTGAGAGATTGCAGAAGACAGCGGTATGAAGGGGAGTTCAGGATGAATGAGATACTTCGAAGAGCACTGCCCCTTCCACGGACTTAACTAATGCTTAATTCACAGTCTAAAAGATTAAGATTTTGCATATTTTCAATTCTACTCATTAACAACAAATCATTGTTGCTACTTATTTACTCGATTCTGCAAACAAACATTGGAAAAGCCAATAGGCTTGGCTTGTTTTAGGTATATGCTTATTTTTGTGTGATGTGTCTGGAGGCACCCAAATGCTGTTCAAGTGGCATACTGTGTGAAGAACAGGATGTATTTAAAAGGTTTTAAGTAGACACTGAATGAAATAGGTCATGTCTCTTGGAAAGGATTTCTATTTATGCATCTTTGCCTATGCCCCTTTTAGAGACCTTCACTTTTTTCATACCTCTTCAAGTCCTGGAAATCAGTTTTTAACATAACCACATTTCACGACCTTCATTGGTAACCACAGCAATATGCTGAGTTTTCATTTTTACTTATTGGTTCAGGGATTACATATAGCACCACACCATGTCACGTTAGAGCCACTTCAGAGTGCCCAATGAAAAAAAGTGCTAGATGTTAGCATCAGTAACATTTTTATCACTTGCCTGCAACCCCTGAGGTGTGACTTGTCAGTGCAACCATTCTTGACACCCTTGAGAGCCAGTCAATATCTCTGCTGGACGGTCGCTCGAACAGATATTGCAGTTGAAAGCTGGAGAAAATTCACCATGAAACAGGATTGGGGTCAGAATCAAAGTGCTACTGGATAGGCTGCAACACTTGTGCCTAAACACTTAAAGATATCAGCAAAAATATATTTGGAGGTCTTTGGACAAAATATAGAGTTTTAAATATTGTGGGTCATAAATATCATTAAACAAATATCGTTACTACCCAAATATTGTGGGAAAGTATATGGTTGCCAATTATATCGTTTTATGGTATATATATTTTTTTTACAAGAATATTGTTGTTTTTCTCATCATTTCTTTTATTATAGTTCTAAAAAACTGTTTTTTAATAATTTGTTTTAGTCAATATATATATTTTAGGTGTTTGTATAGTTAGCATTATTGTTATTAATTTTTTAATATAGTTTGTAATTTTGAGTATTTTATTAATTTATTTTTCAACTTAATTAGTTATTTATAGTGTAGTAGTGGGTTTGCTGGGTTTGTAGGGGAATTGGGTGGGAAGGTTGTTGCATTATAAATAATTTAAATGTAATGGTTAATTTTTATATAGTAAATTATGTAGTACAAAATACCAGAATCCAATAAGGCTAAAAGGTCTATAAGAGGTAACTCCCCCGATCTTGTCTCAAAAGGTACTGTATAAAAAAAAGGAACAATAAAATAGTAACACAAAAGGTTTACCGTTAGTCATATATAAATAATAGTGGTTCTAAGACTGTCTCCATTGAAAAGGAAGCCAGCTTAGACATTAGGAAGTTGGGTTGTTCGATCAGTTGCTCCTACCAGAGATATTATCAAACGGCCAGGTTGGCTTCCAGCCGCGGTCCGTGCAGGTAGCAGCGGTGGGGCGGTGAGGCGGTGTGAGTGGGGATTTCGAGGGACAATGCAGAGGGAAAATTAAATAAAATAATTAATTTTCCCTCGGCATCTTCCCTCGAAATCCCCCCTCACGCAGCCTCACTGCCATACTGCTGTTACCTGCACGGACCGCGGCTGGAAGCCAACCTGGCCGTTTGATAATATCTCTGGTAGGAGCAACTGATCGAACAACCCAACTTCCTAATGTCTAAGCTGGTCTGTCTCTAGGTTGGTCCGTGAGGTTTAATGGTTAGCAGTATCTATTTAAATATTTAGCTGTAATGAGATAAGTATGCTCCGAATTACGATCCATATCAAGAAGCAACAATTTTTGTCTAAGATTAGCCTACTGTATCAAAATTTACCATATAATAATCGCGTAGAGTCCTAGTTGATGAGTAACAAAAGAGTAAATAACCTTGAACCGTCTGTCGTGTTCAAAACCATAGTAAAGGATGAAGGGGGAGTCGAATAAACCTGTAACATACAAAAATAAAAAATACATAATATAAAATATAATTATAGTTTATCCTCCATCCTCCCCCCAACTTTTGTTCTGAGTGCTTATGGGCATTCAGTTGTGGAACTGTGCTTATTCATAATTTTACTAGCCGTACATGGCAGCATCTATATCCTTTTTCTTCACTCTATTACCTCAGCCTGTTTTCAATTACTATAGGTGCTGGCTTAATTTTACATGCCGTGCGCATTCTTTTCATTTCCACATTCAGGACACCACAGACACGGAAGGCTCCACACAGACACGAGGTGAGCCATTACACTATTGAGGCAACCATTTTACTCGCCAAACATAAGATGTTAAGCGTACACGTTTTTGGCATATTTCTTTATATAGTGTTTTCCACTTTGTACACTTTCTGGTTGCAGGAGTTTATCAGATCTGCGGTCGACTTACAGGTACGTTTTAGTGCTCCCACTCACTTTCGGGGCATGACACGGGTTCTCTTCACTATTGGTACTTTACATTTCATGAGCGGACAGCGTTTCATATTTTGAACATTAACTTCGCCACAATTTCTGAATCCCAGAAGTTTTTCATATCTTTGACACTACCCACTTAATAATTACGGTGCTTTGGGCTTGGAAATAAATACAGCAATGGACATTGATGCATGTGAATCAGGTAACTTTGTTCTAACATGCCAACAAACGGACGTGGTACACAACTTTCTTCAGTCACTGCTACATTCCTGAGTTATGTCACGAGTATTCTTACTACTGAGTCATCACACAATTTACCACAATAGTTCGATATTTTTTGGCTATAGATTTCACATGTGTACTTTCTTCAGTTACATTTGCACTCTTAGAGCATGTATTGTTCCACCCATGGGAGACGATGGGGTTCTATAGAGCATGAAGGATGATGCAGCGCATACAATAAAAACTATTCTCCTCCTAGGTCACTTATAGGTCATCCAGGGGCAAACTATATTTTCTCACATCCACATGACGATGGGGCCCATAAACATCGCCTAACACATACACACACCTGGATTTCCTTTACACCTTTATGAAATTCTGTACTCCTAGGAGAAGCATGAGAACTAAATGGAGAACACCATTTATGTACCGCTGGAAGAGCCGGGATATCTTATTATTTTAGTTTGTCGCTTTCTTTTAGTTATTTCTTAAGATATTCCTGCTCATTGTTTTGTCGATGAATCATTCAGGTAAAAATTAGTTCATAGTGATTAAGACCAGCTGAATCACAATAACCAATTTCTGATGTCACAATTTAAGAAAATAACCACTGAGTCATTTTGGGTTTAAAGAATCTTAATTTTTATATAATTTTTAAAAGCATGAAAAAGAATTTAAGCTTTATTCAATCAAATCATTCATTATTAATTCAAAATTTTATTAAACATAATCCATTTATTGCGGAAAGGAAATTTTGTCATGAAGCCAAAACCCTAATTACCTGCCTAACTTCCTAATTTAGCCTAATGATTTCTAACCTAAGTTAAGAATTAGAAATAGCCTGATTCTCATACTCAACTGGAAAATTAAGACAGCAACAGCAACTTCAGCTCGTCAGCATCAGCTATCTGCAACCCGTCTCATCTAACAGTCTTTCAGCATCTCCCGCTCAGTAAGGGATCGATCAGGACCACTCAGCACTGGAAGCCACCAACACGACTCTCTGCGACTCTCTGCGACTCTGGAATGGACTGGAACTGGAACTGACCCCCTCCCACTAAGAGTAGGCCCTCTTATACCCTAATTCTAACTTTGCTAACTAATTGTTGCACATTAATATCACGCTTTTCTTCCATTGGTCCATGCAAGTCATCATATTCATTCTTTTAATCAAGTTCTCTTGGATTCAAAGGTCCTTGGATCATTTCCTTTCCCATACGCTCAAACATGTTTTGTCCGCTTCGATCAGTTCATTTGTAACTTCTTTCGATACATTCGAGAACTCCGCAGTCATTGTCCTTTCTCTTAAACTGGTTTCCCACGGGACTCTTGCTGATCATCACGGCACGCTATCAGTTCAATTAGGTCACATCAGCCTTGACCATTTCTTGCATCCTAGCCTCTCTGTTACACCACGAGGTTGAGCTTTCTCCAATTTCATCCCGTGTCATGTGTTCCCTTGCGCCTGCGCACATCTTCCCACTGGCGGCCATTTTATCTCGCCACTCGGTTATACTTTAGAAGCACTAATTTGAGGCAAACAAAACATAATTAAAATAGAGAAAAATAGCCCTTTCGTTTCCCTCCCGTCATCTACGTACCCCAATTAGTTATTACCTAGCAGAAAGCAACATTTAAGCTGTTCCTTACTTACCATCACTATTGTTTTTGCAACAACGCGTTTTATTTCTATGAAGCACAATAACATGCATTTATTTTTATTAGTACGCATTTATTTTTACGTTATAATTAGACACACGGACATTCATTAATAGATTATTTAGCACACACATTGGCATATTACCATTCCCTCACATACAGTGTTGATTAATACATTTAAACGAACATTTTATTAATAATTTATAAAATTTGTTAGGGGTTAAACATTTTTTTTATTTTTTTTCTGCTCCATCAATCCCCCCTTTGGTGATTTTTAAATCACCACATAAAACCCAAGTTATACTTCTTTTCAGGCAGTCTGTCTTTTGTCCTTTGCTTTCTGTTATTTACACATCTGTTTCTTCTTCATCTTGCCTTTTCGTCTCTTGATACATGCTTTCTTTCATTTTCTCCAACTCAATTTTACCCATTTCTCTCTCTCTTTCCTTCATTATTCTGTTATTTCTTTTTATCTTATTTTGTCTTACTTTTCTTTTTATACATGTTATTACTATTTTCAATACCATGGCTAACAATATTACTACAGTTGCTATTATTATAACTTTCCCTATCATTAGTCTACCCATTCTGGTAAACCAATTTGCTACTGAAGAAAACCCTCTACCAAGTTTTCCCAAAACACTTTCAACCTCCAGTGGAACTAGTTCTTTGTGCAAATTTGTAATATTTGTAATATACTTCTGTATATTTTCACTTTTATCAGGAATGTAAGTACAACAATGTTGGACCTTCAACATTCCACAGACTCCACCCTCTTTTGCCAAAAGAATATCAAGGGCAAGCCGATTTTGCATTACCATAGCTCTCATGGCAACCATTTCGGTATTTACCATTAAGAACCCTCCCGCAGTATCTGTAGACAAACGATCTACTACTGTGGATAACTTCCGAATTTTAAATGCATTCAAAGATATTCCCACTGCTGGTATTAATGCTCCAAAATATCTCCTACAATTTCTGAAAAACTTTCCCTCTTTCTACGTGTAAAGCTATTAATCATCTTATATGTTCCTTTTTCTTCTCTGTCCATATGAAAGATTTTTGGAAAGACCAGGCCTACATAGCAAGTTCCATAGCAATGGTCCGGTAACCTGTAATAAGCTCTATTCCCACAAATATAATAGATACCTGGAAATATTGGATCTTTTCCACCTTTGAATCCCCAACCTCCCAGAATTTGATAATTGTCATGGCAGATACTGGAACCTACAAAGTAATTGTCATAGACTGTCTTATTTCTCCTAATACACAACTTTCCTGTTTGCGGCCAATCTAATGTCATTGCTGCATTTATCTTTTTCCCTTCATGATTTCCTTCCTCAAACGTCCATAAGCGTTTTCCTTCTTCTTTTATTGCTTCTTTTTGAAATTTCATTCTTCTTTCTTCAACCATTTCTAAAAATACTTTTTCTTCTTTCTTTAACTCACAGGTAAGGTTGTTACTAACTATTTCTTCTAAGGTTAATTTTCTATGTTCTAGGAAAAATTCTCCTAAAACTTTTGCTGGTTTTACTTTGTTAAGTTCTGGTACTACTGGAATGTTTGCAAAAATCTTATCTATGTCAGTATAATAAGATTCTAATCTACCTGTTTTATAAAATAAACTTGCTATTACACTACATGTTATTCCATAAGTTAGAGGTAAGTGATGATAGGTCACCCCTTCTGACACTGATGCAGGCAACTGCATACAAACATAACAATCTCTCACATCCATTGTCTCTACGTATTCATACAACAATTTTGTAAAAACATTTTTTGAAAAGTCTGTTACTGACTTATCCTTATGTAACTCTGCACTACTTCTTAGGATAACTGGTTCTTTAATACTAGTCTCTTTTTCTGGTTTAGTATCATTCTTTGCTTCCATCACAGCTACACTAATAGGAATTGTGATTGCTAAAACTATCCATATGGTCATTAATAACCCTGTACAAAAACAGCACATTTTGCACCATCTTTTTATAAACTCACATTTATCTCTTCTATCCCTATTATTTTCCATTTTGCTTTTTCTATTTGTTAAGTTTCAGAAAATTGTGTCACTACACCTCAGAAATGACTTAGATGCCACTCTGCTTTCAAAAAGTCTTTGCTTGGTACTTTCTTTTAATTCTCTCCAGAATTCTTTCGTTGTCACATCCGGTGATTTGTCACATCCAGTAAAATTGTCATGTCCGGCAGAAACACTATAAGTTTTCACTTCAGGTTTTGTTGCATCTCACCTTTTCCCATTCGACTTCTTAGTCTCTGGTTCTCGTGAGTGTTTTCTTCTTCTTTGTAATCTGTTAGTGCAATATACAGCCACTCAGGTGACTTATACTTCGCATTCACTTTCTTTGTTCTTTTGGACTTCTGTAATCTTTTCCCACTGGGTTTTCCTTGTCCCTTTTGACTTGTTACCTCATTCACTTGTTCGGCACTTTCGTCTCCTGTTTTTATTATTCTATATCTCAATTTTCTTATATAGCTGTTGGGCCAATTATCTCCTTTTCTTGGCCTTTTGGCTTCACCTTCTCTTTCTTCTCTTTCTGTTTTCCAATTTCTTTTTCTTGATTCAGTTTTTGCCTTTTCCTCTTCTCCACTTTCTTCAGTTTCTGTTTCAACTATTTCACTATTGTCTCTTATTTTGAAACTTATGATCTCGTCATCTCCTACTGGTGAATCTGTTTTCTCCTTCTTGTTTTCCCTTATTACTGTCCCTCCTCGGTGTTCTTCCGATTTGGTGTTTTTCTCCCTTTCTACTTCTAGATTTCCCTGTTCTTCTGTTTCTCTATCTGTCCCTATTGCTCCTCGGGATTCTTCTCGATTTTCTAACTTTTTGTGTACTTCTTTCCCTATTTCATCTATTAATATTGTTTCTGAAGGATTTCCACCATAACTTGTACTTGGTTGTTCATCTAACTCAATTTCTCGCTCAGTTTCTTCTCCAATTGGTTTATAACCCCAAGTTCTCTTTCGGAATTCTTCCCAGTTTGCAGCTGAATCATCAGATCCTGAAGTTGTGTCAGATATTTCCAGATGTCGACTTACAGGTCGATCTTCAAGTTCTGGAACTTCTGAATTTCTTTCTTCGTCTTCTACTTGTTCTTCTTCTTCTCTAGAGGTGTTTGCCGTTGGGGTTTCCAGATGTCGACTTTCAGGTCGATCTTCAAGTTCTGGCACCCTTTCACTTATCCTTGTTGTCCCAGCTGTTAAGCTTTTATCCCACACTTCCAGTCGTCGACTCACATGTCGATCAGTAGGTTCTGGAACTCTGATTGTGTGGCTGGCATGAACCTAGTTTTTCACTCCTGCACACTTGACAGCAGTTGTTGTTACCAGGATTACCTGTCGTGGCTCGTCCCAACGAGGAACTAGACAGTTTCTTCTCCTGTCGACTTTTATGCGGACCCAGTCTCCTGGATTCAAGTCGTGGGCTGGTTTTCTTTCAAGAGTGGTCGCATCCGGTCCAACCTGATGAAACACAGAACGCACCACATCAGCCAGTCCCTTGCAATAATCCAGTACTAGATCATCAGTTATAGTTAATAACTTGTTGACAGGTACGTGTGCTTGTCTCATTGCTCGTCCCATGATCATCTCATGGGGACTGAGTCCAGTTTTCTTTTCAGGGATGCTTCTGATAGTCATCAGAACAAGAGGCAGTGCATCTGGCCATTTGAGTCCTGTAGCTTGACACATTTTTCCTAACCTGTTTTTAATTGTTCCATTAATCTGCTCTACTACCCCAGAAGCCTCTGGTCTGTAAGCACAATGTAGTTTTTGTTTAATACTCAATGCTTCACAAATCAATTGGATCAACTCATTTTGAAAATGTGTTCCTCTATCCGTCTCAACCGTGACTGGAAAACCATACCTTGGAATGAACTCTCGCAGCATAAGTTTTGCCACTGTTGTTCCATCATTCCTTCTTGTGGGGTATGCCTCCACCCAACGAGAGAACAAACAGACGACCACCAGAACATATCTTAGTCTGTTACTAGGGGGCATCTCGATAAAGTCCAACTGCATTCTAGTGAATGGACCTCCTTCTCGTCCTATTGTTCCTAGACTCACTACTGTTTTTCTTCCTGGGTTAAACTGCTGACAAATAAGACATCTTTGACAAAGACTTTCAGCAATGGCTCTGAATTTTGGGTTATACCAGGTTTGTCTAAAAGTCTGATCATTGCATCTCTCCCAATATGAGCTTGTCCATGGTACATCCGTGCCATGTCTGCAATCATGCTATCAGGCATAACTGGTCTTTCATCTCTGTATACCCACACACCATTATTTTCCTGTCTTCTACATCCTGCTTTTATCCAGTAATCTTTTTCCTCATCTCTTGCAGTTTCTTGTAACTGCCTTACTTCATCCCATGTTTCGACAGTATTAGTGAAAAGCAAAGGACAAGAGACATGCTCCCTTTCTCTATTTTTGTTCAGGGACGCCATGTTCTCTGCACAATATCTAGCAATCTCATCGGCATAGTTATTGCCGACGGCTATGTAATCTTCATTTTTCTTATGCGCTTTGCACTTCACTACGGCTATTTGTTTAGGCAACTGTATCGCCTCAAGCAGCTTTTTAACAAAATCTCCATTTCTGATAGGTGTTCCTGCAGATGTCAAAAATCCTCTTTGTGACCAAATCTGACCGAAGTCATGTACGATGCCGAAACCATATTGGCTATCGGTCACAATCGTGACTCGTACATTTCTTCCTAATTTACATGCTTGAATCAAAGCAATCAGTTCCGCAACTTGTGCAGACCTTATTCCTTTCAAATAAGACGCTTCCATCACAGTTGCCACTGTGCATACTGCGTAAGCTGCGCTTAAAACTCCTTCTTTTGTTCTTAAGCATGAGCCATCCACAAACATGACATAATCAGATTCCTTTAACGGTTCATCTTTTATGTCAGCTTTTGGTTTTGTGCAATATTCCAGCACGTTCAGACAATCATGATCTACTTCATCCTGTTCAATTACATTTTCTTCATCTGGCAATGATGTTGAAGGATTTACATTTATGCATCTATCTATGGTCACATTTTCTGCACTCAAGATGACTTTTTCGTACTTAGTCAGCCGACTATGTGTCATGTACTGTGTTTTTGTTCTTGTCAAAAGAATTTCTACTGAGTGGGGAACATATACTCTCAGTGGATACCCCATCACTATACCTTCACTTTGTTCCAGACTTACACAAGTAGCAGCAACTGCTTTCAGACAACCAGGCAATGCTTTTGCTATAGGATCTAAAACAGCTGAAAAATAAGCAATCGGTCTTTTCATCATGCCATGTTTTTGTACTAGTACTGAAAATGCACATCCATCTCTTTCACTGCAGTACAACTCAAAATCCTTCTCATAATCCGGCATGCCTAAAGCAGGGGCCTCACACAGTTTCTTTTTCAATTCTTTGAAAGATTTCATTTCTTCCTTGTTTAACTCAAAAGGGTCTTTTACATCTTTCTTGGTCAATTTTTGTAATGGTTTTGCAATCAAAGAGAAACCACTTATCCACTGTCGACAATATCCAACCATTCCCAAAAACATTCTTACCTCTCTCTGAGTCATTGGTGCTCTCATTCCTTGAATCATTCTTACTCTTTCTGTCGCTATTTTTCGCACTCCTTTCTCAATTTTATGCCCTAAATACTGGACTTCTTTCTGACAGAACTGTAATTTTGAAGGAGACACTTTATGTCCTCTTTTCTCTAAATGGTTCAGTAAGGCAATTGTGTCACTTACACATGCCTCTTTGGTTTTTGATGCCACCAATAGGTCATCAATATACTGCACCATCACTGATTTTTCTGGCATTTTCAAATCTTCCAGAGATTTCTTTAGAATCTGATTAAAGATTGAGGGGCTTTCTGTATACCCCTGAGGAATTCGGCACCATGCCAAAATACGCTCTCCAAACCGGAACGCAAATAATGGCTGGCTATCTGGATGCAAAGGAATTGAGAAAAATGCATGACACAAATCTATCACAGTGTACCACTCAGCTTCGTGTGGAATTTGATATAAAATCACTGCAGGGTTTGGCACTATTGGACAACAGGGTACAACTATTTTGTTGATCTTCCTCAAATCCTGTACTATTCTATATGTTCCATTCGGCTTTTTCAGTCCCATAATAGGTGAATTACATGGACTGCTCATGATCTCTTTTAGAATTCCCTGTTCAATCATCTTATTTACCACAGGAGTTATTCCTTCAATTATTTCTGGAGTTAATTTGTACTGTGGCGTATTCGGGTAAATTATCCCTTCTTTCACTGTTACTTTTACGGGATCCACTTCTCTCATTAATCCAATGTCTTCTCCTGTAAAATCCCACACACTTTCTTTTACTGTACTTTTTAGTTCTTCTGGAAGCTTTTCTGCATCAAATGCAGGAAACAAACCATTCGTTTCAGGTTCTTGATTCATCAAAGTTACTTTATACAAAACATCCTCATCTGAAGTCTGAAATCCAATTCCATCTGGTGTACAATAAATTGTGCAATTCATCTTGCACAAGAGGTCACGACCCAAAAGATTTACAGGACTACAATCGCACACTACAAATTTATGCATTTTGCTAAAAGTACCAATTTTTACTTCCACCAATTCAGTAAGTGGGGTTTTTATCTGCTGATTGGCTACTCCTACTACTTGGATGTATTCACCTGAGAGAGGAAGGTTTGGAATTTCCACTGATCTGACAGTAGGACGGGTAGCTCCAGTATCGACAAGGAATGTTACATTTGCACCATTCACTTCTCCATCCACAAAGGGACCAGACTGATCTACCTCTAGAGTTGCGCCATGCACGCACTCTTTCCTCTCTCCTGCGCACCGTCAGAATCTTTCATCCGGGTCATCCTCACTCTGATGCAACCAATACTGAGAAATATTTGCTGCTCGTGGCAATTGTGTTACCTGCTCTCCTCCGTAGAATCCTGTTTCTGTACTGTATCTTTGTTGGTTAACAGTGTTGGGAAGTGGTGGTTGCGGCACCTGACTTTGTTGAACAACTACCTCATTCTGCACCTGTGGAGTTAATGATTGATGTTCCGGATTAGGTTTAAGTGGGAACTTACACTCATTTCTCCAATGCCCTAATTTTCCGCAATTATGACATGGCCATTTCTTCTTTGCCTCTTCTAGACTCACTTGACCCTTTCCTTTACCTATGTTAGGTCGCATTTTATTCTGTCCTGTTTCATTCCCATTATTATTGTCCAATTGAGCTTCTTGTTTTTCTGCCACCTTCACCTGTGCCCACATTGCCTTCTCTTTCAACTTACGCTGTTTACTCTCTATTTCATCACTACAATACTTAGCATACCTCAGTACCTTATCTACACTTCCATTCTGCCAGTTTATCATGTGTTGTTTAATCATATCACTTATTTCTGGTTTCAGGCCAAACACAAATCGGTATACAAAATGACTCATGTCTTTTTCACTCAATTCCTCATAACCACTATACTGCTTGAAAACCAATAACAATCGCTCATAATATGCATGTACAGACTCCTTACTTTCCTGTGTAGTTCTATCGATCTTTACCCAATCTGTCTCTTTAGGAGGAATCTTATTCTTCAAAAATGTAATCACCTTATCGTACTTCTTCATCACATCAGGACCTGGAGCTCCTGTCTTAGGATCTCTTGGATATTCTGTAGTTGGCCAGTCAACTGTAATCTTACATTCTGACCACAAATCTGTTGGTACCACTATGTCAAACAATCCATCTAAATCTATCCACAACACTTTTGAGACTTTTACAAACCTCTCTACTTGTCGGTACCACTCAACTGGCTTCTCTCTTAACTTTGGGAAGTCATTGGTAAATGACAGTATGTCCTGCCTAGTCCAGGGAACATGCACGTAACTACCACCTGGAGTTTCTCTCATGGGGTATTCTTTGGCAACAGATTCTTTTTCAGTTATCATAAAAGCCAATGAACCTTTGTCTGTAGGTTTCTCATTCTTCTTTGTCCATCTAACCTTCCATCTGTCCACATCACCCCATTTTCTCAACAACACAATTAACTCCTTTATCTGTGTCAGCCTTCCTGCCGTGTTCAAATTTTCAATATCCTTTTCACAAAAGTCTACTCTGTATGGTTTCTGCAACGTTTTCACTTTCCCAAAGTCTATTCCAATCTCACTGGATACTTCTTCTAGTTTGTCATGTAAATTCTTTGCCCTCCATGTAATAATTTTGCACAGGAACATTATTTCATCATCCTGGTAATTTTTTATCTTTTCGGTACCAATCGTTCCTAGAATTAATTCTTCCATATCAATTTTTAATCTAATTACATCTAATGGTTTTTCTTCTGGTTCTTTTATTTTAAATGCTTTCATCCACTCATTTAACTCATCAGGAGTCGGACCTATGGGTGTATTATTTAGTTCTTTCCAATTACCACTCTTTTCAGGGGTTTCTGTTGCAGATTCTGGTACCATATGCATTTTCCTACCATTGCACTCATTCACAGTCAAATTTGTAGGCGGACTTGGTCTGTAAGTACTAGCCAAATTACTTGTACTTGGACTTTGTTCCATTCCTTCTTTTTCTCTCTGAAATTGTGAACTCATGGGAATTACCAAAGATCGTTCATCAATTTTCTGATTCTCAAAAATGGGTATTACTGGACCTATGGTTACAGGCACAGTAACTGCTTCCATGTTTCTCGTTAATTCTCTAATCTTTTCAGTTAGTTCTTTTGTGGTTTTTACTAATTCGCTTGCATTGTCGCTTTCTATTCCTTCAATTTGAGAATTTTTCTTTTGATCTTGTGACCTATTTACTTCAATTCTCTTTTCCGGGCTTTTATTTCGCATAGTTTCTATTAGCGGTGCATTTGGTGTCACCACTGTAGAACTCTGCTGGTACGGAGGTGGATTTCTATTTAAAATATCTTCCAGTAACTCATCATCCGTTTCGCTCTCATGCATATACTTTTCCCTCTCCATATGTTTCTTTTTCTCAATCCGTTTTTTCTTAGTCCCTTCCTCAACTGTAAAAGCTGGAAACAAACCTCCTGTCATGTTAGCACATCTCCATCGTTTTATTCTGTCTTCATGATTTACTCCCCACAATCTTCCGGGCATAAATTCATGATCTCTCATTCCTCTGAATCTCTCTCGTTCATACATTTCATCCTCCCATTCCGTCAAAGCCTCAAACTGTGTTGGTCTAGGTCTAGGTTCCAACTTACACATTTTTTCTCGCAAATTTCGCAAAACCGCTACACTAAATGAACCATTCTCAGGGAAAGCTAAAGCACCATCATTCTTCGTATACTTTGCCCAGTTTTCCAACCATATGCACGTATGATATCCATATTTCAGCATCATATGTGAAGCTGCTGATTTCGGCGGAGGAATTACTTGTCCCTCTCTAGTCACAACCTTTTTGTCTTTCTTAAAGAAATTCTTCAATTTCGTCATCCATGACGTTCTCTCCCTTTCATACTCGTAATACGGCATGTTTTCTATTTGTTTTCTCTTTACTCTAACGCTGTTCTGTGTACGGAACTTCAACCAATTACAGCGCGACTCACACTAACGTACCAATCAGAACAATTCCCACTGTCCGCGAACCAACCAATCTAAGCGCGGCACTTTTCTACGTCACTCCTGCTCTGTGTTCACGTGACTAGCGCACTATTCAATCCTAGCGCGGCACTGTTCCACGTCACTTCTACTCTTTTACCCCTCCTTTACAAAATTTATCGGCAATTTTTCTTTTCGCCGTTTCTTCGTTAGTTACAACAATTAAAACAATTCCATAGTCTGATTCGCTAAACAAAAGTGACAGCTGTGTCCTTTTACACAAGAATCCTGTTTTTCCAGTAGGCAGCGCTTACCTCTACCCTACCACAGAATTATGTACTCTCGCCGATAAAGTAGCACTTCCCTCTACCTTACCCTTCTTTCAAACAAACAATTTACTCGTTTCTCTGGGGATAAGACACATGTGGAGACTAGGCTCCTGAGAATTAAGGCCAAAGTTTCACAAGTAAACGTGATTTGCTATTCCAATTACACACTTTTCACACAGAAATCCCTAACATAACACAACCTGCGTTATTACCAAAATGAATTCAGACCATGTACCAAATTCCATGTGACTTCTCTTGCCACACGTGTTCCACTTCCTACTTCCCAGAAGCGTGAAAACTCACATATAACATAACACGACTCAACATATAGTGTTAGTCATCAAAAATAATCAATAATCAATAAACAATAATCACTAAACTAATCTATAGAAAACCATAACTCTGCTACCAAGAAATCTGATGCAGCGCATACAATAAAAACTATTCTCCTCCTAGGTCACTTATAGGTCATCCAGGGGCAAACTATATTTTCTCACATCCACATGACGATGGGGCCCATAAACATCGCCTAACACATACACACACCTGGATTTCCTTTACACCTTTATGAAATTCTGTACTCCTAGGAGAAGCATGAGAACTAAATGGAGAACACCATTTATGTACCGCTGGAAGAGCCGGGATATCTTATTATTTTAGTTTGTCGCTTTCTTTTAGTTATTTCTTAAGATATTCCTGCTCATTGTTTTGTCGATGAATCATTCAGGTAAAAATTAGTTCATAGTGATTAAGACCAGCTGAATCACAATAACCAATTTCTGATGTCACAATTTAAGAAAATAACCACTGAGTCATTTTGGGTTTAAAGAATCTTAATTTTTATATAATTTTTAAAAGCATGAAAAAGAATTTAAGCTTTATTCAATCAAATCATTCATTATTAATTCAAAATTTTATTAAACATAATCCATTTATTGCGGAAAGGAAATTTTGTCATGAAGCCAAAACCCTAATTACCTGCCTAACTTCCTAATTTAGCCTAATGATTTCTAACCTAAGTTAAGAATTAGAAATAGCCTGATTCTCATACTCAACTGGAAAATTAAGACAGCAACAGCAACTTCAGCTCGTCAGCATCAGCTATCTGCAACCTGTCTCATCTAACAGTCTTTCAGCATCTCCCGCTCAGTAAGGGATCGATCAGGACCACTCAGCACTGGAAGCCACCAACACGACTCTCTGCGACTCTCTGCGACTCTGGAATGGACTGGAACTGGAACTGACCCCCTCCCACTAAGAGTAGGCCCTCTTATACCCTAATTCTAACTTTGCTAACTAATTGTTGCACATTAATATCACGCTTTTCTTCCATTGGTCCATGCAAGTCATCATATTCATTCTTTTAATCAAGTTCTCTTGGATTCAAAGGTCCTTGGATCATTTCCTTTCCCATACGCTCAAACATGTTTTGTCCGCTTCGATCAGTTCATTTGTAACTTCTTTCGATACATTCGAGAACTCCGCAGTCATTGTCCTTTCTCTTAAACTGGTTTCCCACGGGACTCTTGCTGATCATCACGGCACGCTATCAGTTCAATTAGGTCACATCAGCCTTGACCATTTCTTGCATCCTAGCCTCTCTGTTACACCACGAGGTTGAGCTTTCTCCAATTTCATCCCGTGTCATGTGTTCCCTTGCGCCTGCGCACATCTTCCCACTGGCGGCCATTTTATCTCGCCACTCGGTTATACTTTAGAAGCACTAATTTGAGGCAAACAAAACATAATTAAAATAGAGAAAAATAGCCCTTTCGTTTCCCTCCCGTCATCTACGTACCCCAATTAGTTATTACCTAGCAGAAAGCAACATTTAAGCTGTTCCTTACTTACCATCACTATTGTTTTTGCAACGACGCGTTTTATTTCTATGAAGCACAATAACATGCATTTATTTTTATTAGTACGCATTTATTTTTACGTTATAATTAGACACACGGACATTCATTAATAGATTATTTAGCACACACATTGGCATATTACCATTCCCTCACATACAGTGTTGATTAATACATTTAAACGAACATTTTATTAATAATTTATAAAATTTGTTAGGGGTTAAAAATTTTTTAATTTTTTTTCTGCTCCATCAAGGATCTCCGTGATGTTCCATCAAGTAACTTGGACTTCTATGCACTGATGTTAAGCAATTTAAGCACGGTTGCCCACCAACGCGCATAATGGTACAGAGGTGTTTTCTTGGACACTTTGCTGTCTCCACTATTATAAATATATTATATTTTATTTATTTTTTATTTTTGTATGTTACAAGTTTATTCGACTCCCCTTCTTCCTTTACTATGGTTTTAAACACAACAGACGGTTCAAGGTTATTTACTCTTTTGTTACTCATCAACTAGGACTCTATGCGATTATTATAAGGTGAATTTTGATACAGTAGGCTAATCATAGAGAAAAATTGTCCCTTCTTGATATGGATCGTAATTCGGGGCGTATTTATCTCATTACCTCTAAATATTAAAATGGATACTGCTAGCCATTAAACCTCACGGACCAACATAGAGATAGACCAGTCTAGACATTAGGAAGTTGGGTTCTCGGATCAGTTGCTCCTACAGGAGATGTTGTCAAACAGCCAGATTGGTTTCCTTTTACATGGAGACAGTCTTAGAACCACTATTATTTAAATATAACTAATGGTAAACCTTTTTGTGTTACTATTTTATTGTTCCTTTTTCCTATACAGTACCTTTTGAGACAAGATCGGGGGAATTGCCTCTTATAGACTTTAGCCTTATTGGATTCTGGTATTTTGTACTACATGAAGAGGTTTGTGCACTTCCTCTAATTCTCACCTTGATTCTGCATGTGTATTTTTGGGTAATGGTCTGTCATTCACACCTACATCTCCATATGTACACCGTGCCAAACAGGCATTAACGGAATTGACCATTTCGGTTTTTCTGCACACGGGAATGATTAACTGAATCCTTGTTCTTTCCAATCTTTACCACTTGTCCTCCATAATACTATCACATACTAGGGTTCCTTATATACGAATATTCTTTCAGGACATTTTTTAACATTACTTTCTCTATATAACTTCATTTTTCACTTCTATTAAACATTTTAGTCCCTGCTTATTGATATTGACTCTACATATATGAGTATGAAGGTTTTGATTACTTTTTATTGTATTGTGCAAATTTTGCAGCCTTGAAGAAGTCACGCGGGTGACAAAACATGTGATGTTACTTTATTATTGAAGATTTCAAATAACAAACAATAAACAGGACTTAAACTGAATCTACTGTAATCCTGACTTTCTGGACTGAAATTGGACTTTTGAATTACTTACTGAGTGCTGTGATATCTTTTGCATATATGTTATGAGCTGTGGCCCTGCTGGTTCATTGGCTGTAGGCTTTCTGATGTCTAATAGCACCATGTTTTTCATCATTACTAAACTAATTTGTTACAAACCCACTCGAAATTGTTTTCATAATAGGAAGTGTGATCCTAATAGCCACTACTACCACTTTGCATTGTTAAATGTTTATTTTATATTTTACAATGTTTTCATATTTTTCGTAAATAATATAGCATTTTTTTTTACATATTATAATTTGTTAATTTTTTTAATTAGGTATTGATATATGTTTAGTTAATGATTAGGACTTGTTTTCTTATATGTAATCATTTTGAAGTCCAACTCTTAACCTACTCTTTTTAGACTGGAGTGGGAAGAGTATATATTATACCCTCTGCATAATCCCTCCAAAGTCCAACACTTTCCCTACTGTTGCTTACACTTGAGTGGGGATAATAAATCCAACCCCTCCGAAAGTCAACACTTTCTCTGCTGTTGCTTACACTGGAATGGGAATAGTAAATCTAAACTCTCTGAAGTTCAACGCTTTTCCTACTGTTGCTTACACTGGAGTGCGAATAGTAAATTTAACCACTCCAAAGTCCAACCCTTTCCCTACTGTTGCTTAGACTAAAGTGGAAATAGTAAATCTAACCGCTTCAAAGTCCAATGCTTCTCTTACTGTTGTAGATTTAGTGGATTTCCAATATTTTATTATTGTTGTCTATTTTTTTTTTTTTTTTTATATTTTGAGTTTAGAAATATTAATATTATTTTTTAGAGAAATGTTTTCATAATGACATCTTTACATTTATTATATTTGTTTAGTAAAAAGTGTTTCATAGATGTAGTTTTTACTTAATTTTTCTGTTTCTGATATCGTTTTATTTCTAAATATAGTGTACTATATAAATGTAAAAAAAAATCATTTTAATATTTAATTAAATTCGGTTTAATATCTTTGTTGGTTTTATTTGGTGGTTATTTTTTAATTTATTTAGCTGTTTATATTAAAAATAAAATATTAAAAAAATTGTTTATTTATTACTGGGAACTGTTTCAATATTATAAATATATCTTGCAGACCACAGTTTCTAACAACTCCTTTGCCCTCTGGCAGTGGCGCATGCTCGGGTCTGAGAACCCAAAAACCTCGATACAGCACACTCCAAATTCTTGAAAATAGAGCACAATCCATCAATCCATGTGGAAGTGTCATCGACAAAACCAGATGCGTTTTGTACAAGTGTTGTACAGGACCAAAGATGGAGAATCTTTTTGCACAGCTCAATGTAAATGACAACATCAAATATTCAAAAATCATGCAATGTATCTCCACTTACTAATTGATATCATAATGAGTGTAAACAGTTGGAATGTAATGGAAAGATGATTCTGAACGGTGATTTTCTTTCATAGAAGATATATTTACTTAATATGTTCTCGATGAATAAGGGCATTTAAATAATGAAATATGCAGATACCATGGACCTATTATACATTCTTGTTGAAACAACCATCAGTGAACTGTGATTCAGTT
The DNA here is from genome assembly GCA_963921515.1 of Calotriton arnoldi. Classification (NCBI taxonomy): domain Eukaryota; kingdom Metazoa; phylum Chordata; class Amphibia; order Caudata; family Salamandridae; genus Calotriton; species Calotriton arnoldi. The sequence goes on along the minus strand of CAWUFW010007772.1, from coordinate 355,109 downwards.
GTATTATCTAATAGGTGTATTTTGTTAGGTAGGCCCACAATTTGCAGGGAAAGATGTTCAAATTACCACAGTTATGGATTAGCAGGTACAGTATGCCTTGTGCCAAAAGCAAGACATCTGTGGGGCATTTATTGCAATAGCATGAAGTAAAGCTTTCTAAAATGCTGATAGAATATAATATTTAAAAAACACATGAGCTTTGGGGAAAGTGGAATGTATACAGGGTGAGCCCATGTGCCGCCCCGAGATCTGGTGTGCGTGATCCTATATCACTTGAGAACGCGGTATGATCAGACTCTAGATTCTGAAAGTAATATCCCTTTTGCTTGATTCTGGCCGGAAATGAAAAAAATGACTGTTGCCTCCTCTGATATTCACCAACTGTATAGCTTTGAGTTGAGTTAGAACTGTGACATCGACTGTTGCTGCGCAAGCGGTTGATCACCAATAGTATAATAATGTGACATATGTGATGATGTGACAATCTTATGTTAATAAAAAGATTTATAAAAAGAAAACTACATGAGCAATGGCAGTTTTTATTGGTGAACATTATTGCATGTCTGTACTGAATTATAACATCGCTGTAAAATTCACATTTTCAATCCACCTTCAATTTAGTTATAGAAATTACAGAGAAGTGAAAAAATGAGAAAGCAAAGAGCAATGCAATTCCAGGTACATTTGACCACACAATTTATAGTACATGCTAGGCAAATAGCAGGTTTGCGGTCAATAGCCAGACAGTTTTATAATAATTATACGTTCTGAACCTGAAACCTATGTTTGACTTCACGACATTTTGCACACCCACGCCGTCTACTTGTGACTTGAGCCTCCTGGAGTAAACAGCCATCTAAAAGACTGCAGAGATTGTGTGTTGAGGTCAAGATGAATGGGTCATGTCAAGAGAATATTGGAAATATCATGAATAATATGGCCGTACTCTGACCCTTAAAAAGCAGTTTCATAAACTGAGGCCAGCACTCTATCAGTAGTTTCTGCATATTCCATGGATGGAACATTAGACATAATAAAAATATATTGAAACAGAATCCCTTCTAAAGCATATGAGGAGGCTGCCGTAGCGGGCGCCATTTCAGAGCTCTATCGCGGTCAAAATACCTCGCGTGTAGCAGCCCCCAGTAAGGCAGTCTAGAACACTTATAAACTGTCCCCAGAGCTCACAGACCGTTCCGCCGCTGTCCGCCGTCAAAAGGTGATTGAAAATCACACGAAACACATGCCAACTTGAGCGTCCGCACCGGTGATAACGCGGAGCTCAAGAAAATGCAGCCATCTTTGTTGTGTGTAAAAGAAAGTCTCAAAATGATCAGACAGAATCTCAGGAGAAAAACGAAAAGTCGCCCCAGAGCCTTCAAAACCAGGGATTTTATACACAAATTATGCCTATCGCTTAATAAAACCTCAAATTCAGCATGGTGTGATCATGGTTAGGTTGCATTGGCAAATCAAAAACAAACATGTAATTTAAAGTTTCTTACCACTGTGAGAAAGTAAAAATGTCCTAAAAATTAATCAGTACTAATGAGAATCTGCCTTGGGCTTCAAGCATAACACGCAGACATTTGGTGCTGAAAACATGAAAACACAAGGCTTTGATATTTAAAGGCTTTTAACCAGACATTTTCCCTTTAATCAATCATGTTCTTTAGAATGCTAAAACATGCACAAATATAATTTATAGTCAATGTAACTAGTTTAGGTTATGTCTTAACTATAGAATGTGGTTTTAACATACAATAATGATTAAATCAGTGCAGCATTAATGTGTGGTTTATATTAAATTAACACAACATTTTGAAAGTGCAGAAAACAGTGACAGCTAACTAGAATTAATGGTTTGTAGAAATGCAGTTTGCTCGAATAGAGGACTTCGTTTTTGGTTTGTGAAATAAAGACGCCTCACATAAATTACAGCACATAACCTCAGAACCTTCATGATATCGTATTTGTTGCCTTTAAGATGTTATCATTTAAACAAAGTCCCATTCATTTATTTGCCACAGAGAACAGAAAACACATGTATTTAAAAATCCATTACCATATTTTGTTTCTAATGATTTCCTGCCTAATAAGTTTCTTTGCAGCTTACAGACCATGGGGCCGATTCCGATCTCGGTCGGAGGCGCACCCAATACCATTCGGTCGGGAAAAAAGCCATGCGAAAGCCTGTTTCCCGACCGAACCGTACGCGGATCCGGCCGAGCGAGTACGATGCGACTCGCCGACCGACTCGTCCGGGCGTCCCGACAGCTCCGACCGACTCGCTCGGACTCGAACCGCTCCGACCGACTCGCTCGGACCCGATTCGCACCGCGCAATGGAGACGTTTCCCGGCCGGGTAAGTACGATGCGCGCCGCGAGCAGTCCGACCGAGCCGCGCACTCCGGCTCGTAAGAGCTGTCGGAGCCGTACTTTGGGGTCCGTGTCGGACCCCCTGTACGCGTACCCGTGCGAGGCGCACACAGGGGGGACCCAAGGGTCCCCTCTACCTGTGCGTGTACGCCGCGAGCGCTCGCGGCGCACTCGCTGTAGGGGCGCCCTTGTCCGCCTCGCACCCATTGAGGCAATGAGAGCCCGCGTACGCGTTGTACGACCGGCTCCCATTGAGTTCAATGGGAGTCCGACCGACTCGTGTCCGATAACATACGGCCGCATCGTACTCGTTCGGTCGGACTGCACGGGTCCGAATCGGTCGGAAATCTCTCCGGGTCCGGCTCGGTCGGAGAAATTTCCGGCCCGAATCGGAATCGACCCCCATGTGTTTAGTTAAAATAAACAGTTGCTTTATCAGAAGGTTAGGAAATGAAGTCATTTTAAAATAAGATTCGAACTGTGGAGAAAATGTGCTGTGGGAAAGGTTTATTCATTGCCACAAAGAAGATATGGCTGATGAGAGGTGATAACCTGAAACCGGTCCCAGGATGCTTGTTTCCGGGCCAGGGAGGACCTGGCCTGGCAGCTCGGGCTGGACTATTCCCATGAGGAGCAGGGTCAAGACTGATTTGCATATGGCTGAGTCCAAACTGGGGTGGCATAGTGAGCAAAAGAACTATGGATTAACCCCAGATTCTCTTGAATGGGGGTGAGTGGTTGAAAAGTTTCAGCACTCCGTCTATCATTTTGTTGTGTTTGCATCTTCTCTCTAAGTGGCCAAGGGTATGCCCAGGCGTGGGCCCCTTGCTCGCTGTGCCACTGGATTCAAGCTAGCCTGGCTGATATGGGGTGATACCCCAAAACCTGTCTCAGGATGCTTGTATCTGGTCCAGGGGGGACCTGGCCTGTCAGTTTGGACTGGGCTGTTCCAAAGAGGAGCAGGGTCAAGACTGATTTGCATATGGCTGGGTCCAAAACAGGGTGGCATAGTGAGCAAAAGAACAATGGATTAAACCCAGATCTCTTGACTGGGGGTGAGTGGTTGAAAGGTTTCAGCACTTCACCCATCATCTTGTGTTTACAAAGAAGATAGCCAGCTCGCATTGTGGATAACGTGGGAGAATTGCTGAATTTCCATTGGAAGATGACAAGAACAGAACATGCTTTTTGCAACTTTGAAGTACTGCTTTATAAACGCATTCCTAGTTTAGGAGCTTCAGATTTTAGATGAGCTGCAGATGACAGCAGAGCATAGTCGAGGGGAAGGGAGGCAGATCAGCAGGGGCAAGGGCAGATCAGCCAGAGCTTGAGAGATTTAGAGGAGCCAGAAGGCAGATCAGCTGAGATTCAGAGCAGAAACGACAGGCTGTGATCTTTTGACATTTATTAAAACCCTGGCTTTATGCTTTGACTAATTGGCTTTGCCAAGGCTTATTTGTTATATGCTTTATTTCTCTTTGTCGGAAATTCTGAAATTATGAATTATTGATTTTAGCTTCATGCTAATCTCACTCTTGCCTTTATTTGGAGCACTTCATGGACTCTGACTGACATCATTTGCGCCCCATTTCTTAGAATAGGAATTCTTTACTTTATGGAACACGCTGTATGCACATTATAATATGATCTGCACTAACTATACTTTTGTAATATCAATTCTGTAACCTGATTGATATTTGACTAATGAATAAAGAATCAGAAAAACCTAAACTTTAATTTGAAAATAAAACCTTTTAAAACTACTCAAACCTCTCATCATTGATTGGAACTAAGGAACTTGACAGTTGATGATATACATGACCTGTACGTACTATTTCAGCTCCATTCAGAAAACAGCGGGCAAGGTCCATTCGACCTGTTAAGCACTCAGGATTTCTAGGGTCCAAGCTGTTAGTTTGGGGTGATTGATTTAACAACCGATTTTTCTGATTTTTGGCGCTCTCAACACTAACCCATTTCTTAAGATAAGATATATCTTCTGCTTGATTCCTCAGCAGCTGGACTCCAGAAATGTACAACATAGTATGAAACATTCCTCAAACATTAGGTCATAGTATTATGTTCTATTGCACGCCTACATCAGAACTTCCAGCGGAAATCCTTCAAAATGATACATCAGGTACATGATGGAAAGTTTCATTCACAATAGATGCTTTCTAATACAGTTCGCCTCATGCGTCATAGAATTCCATGCACCACGGAAACTGTGGGGAGAGATAACTTGCAGCGGGACACTGATTGAGAGGGAGGAAAGAGAGGAGCAAGATGAGCTAAACTCCAGAAACTGCATCATTTTTAAAATAATGGTGTCTTACACGAAAATTAGGATTTAAAAAAAATGTTTTATAAAGTTTTATATAGGGCGAACTTGATCCTTACGGGATCAGAGTGCTTTACAGGTATTCTGGATATAGGCAGATTAGACAACAACATCATCAAGGATGGCAAAAGTGTAAGAAAATCCACTAAGAAATCCCCTCAGGGACCACATTATAAAAACCACAGCTACAAACTTAATATGCAAGACATAAAAATGAGCCAATAATATGGGATATATTGTGTCCGGGAGTAGAGTTCTTTGAAGAGTGAGGTGGGTGAGATCTAACAGATTTCTGTTCATCAATATCACTGTAACCTTTTACTTGAATGATGCAGTTGAGGGATTCAGTCTAACTTCAGGGGGTAGGAAGTTCCACCTTCTCGAGACAATACCTGTGAAGGCTCAGTTATAAGTTTTCATCTTATAAATTTTTTGAAGTTTCAGCAGTAAGGTGTTAGAGCCTCTGGACGCTCTGCATCCACCAGATAGCTCCAGTTTTGTGCAAGGTATCTTGTAGTGCTGAAGTGTAGGGCTTTATGTGTCATGCAGGCAATTTGTAAGTGAATCCTTGCCTCAAATGGAAGCCAGCTAAGTGATTTCAGATTCAGAGTGTTGTGACTGTTTCTTTTAGATTCTGTAATGAGCCTAGCAGCCGATTTAAGAGAAGCACTTGGTGGCGATAGCTTAGATCTGGGTAGACCACAGAGGGTTGCGCTTCCATAGTCCAAACCTAGGAAATTACTAAGGCTTAAACAACTGATTTGAAGTCATCAGGAGGTAGGTAGGGTCTTATTTGTCTTAGGATGTTTATGTGGAAGATTGCTCCTTCATGTTCAAGTTCTTGTCAAGCCTTATTCCTAGAGACCTCATTGAATGTATAATGTGTGGGACACAGTTAAGGGCTGTTAGTTGTTTCAACTATTCTGAGATGTCCTGAGAGTGTTTGGAGGGGTAAATTAAGAGGAATTCCATTTTGGAAGCGTTTAGTTTAAGGTGGTTACAAGTCAGCCAGTTTTGTGTTTTTTGTAAGGTTGTGTTGGGTGACCTAATATCTTTGGGGAAGAGATTTTCAAGTGCAATTGGGTATTGTCAGCGTACATACGATACTGGATGTTGGATAGATTCAGCACTTTGGTTAGAGGTTTAATGAACAAGGTAAAGAGAGTGGGTAGGAGCGTGGATACCTGAGGTACGCCTTGACCTTGATTCTTTAAGTTCTATTGTGGAGAAAAGAATCAAACCAATTAAGAACGGATCCTGATATCCCCATTCTATGTTCAAGTAGGTCTAGGAGGCTGTCATGTTTGACCGTGCCAAATGCTGATGAGAGATCGAGGAGGATAAGAAGGCAGGATTCATTCTGATCCAACATTCTTAGCGCATCATCAATTATATGTGTGAGTGCAGATTCAGTGCTGTGACCCTGGCGGATATCGGATTGGAATTAGTCTAAGTGACTGAATTGTTCTATGTGGTTGAATAATTGTACGTGGACACATTTCTCAAGTAGCATCGCTAGGATCGGAATATTAGAGATTGGGCGGAAGTTATTTAGGTCTGCGTGATCAGCCAGGTTTTTTTTCAAAATAGGGGTAACCTGCCCAGCTTTAAGGCATTCCGGGATCAAGCCTTGAAGTAGTGAGGCATTGTCTCACTTGGTCCAGAGTGGGAGTAAAGATATTTTGATCTCACTGAAGAGATTCTCTGGAAGAGGGTCACTAAAGTGATTCGAGGGTTTTAGTGCTGATAAGATTTTGAGAATTGAGCTTTGATCAAAGGTTTTGAATATTCTCCTAGATGCGTTATTCTTGGGAGTGTGGAGTGAGAGACATGGTAACTCCATGTTCCTGGATGGGGGTGTGCTAATAAGAGGTGTGAATGACAGGAATTCCTTAGCTGTCTGGCATTTGATTTCGATCTTTTTGTATTTTCCGTGAAGAAGGAGGCAAAATTCTCCCAGTTGGGCAGTGAATTAGAATTAGATCCAGTAGGGGAAGGTTGGGTTGCATATTGGATTGTAGCTTGACAAGTTCAAACAGTTTTTTGGGATGATTTTTTGCCTTGTCCAATTGCTTTCTAAAGAAGTTTGCTTTTGAGCTTCTGATGAGTTTGTTGTACATGCTTCTGAGCGATCTCAAGTGTTGGATGTGTTCGAAGGACGGTGATAGTCTCCATGATCATTCAGCTAATCTAAGCTTTCATCTTTCTGCATTGAGGCTGTCATTAATCCATGGCTTTGAGTCTATGATGGACATTCTTTTTAGCTGTAAAGGAGCTTTTGAGTCTAGGATATTGAGCGTGGAGTTATTGTAGTGATTTGTGAGGTCATGGACATCAGCCATGTCAGAGGGATGTGGCAAGATGTTATTGCTCAGGGATGATGAATCATTCAGGTTGAGATTTCTCATGTTCCATTTCTATTGTTTAGGTTTCTTTAGTTGCGCCTTAATAGTCTTTACAGATTCTGTGATAAGGAAAGCGATACAGTGATGATCTGACCTGTCGCAAGGAATAATTGATTTCAATTGTATGGTGTTATTCTTGGCAATAATAATGTCCAGGGTCACACCCATGTTGTGGGTAGGGCTGTCGCAGAATTGAGTCTGGTTGAGGTCAACTATGAGGGTTTTCAAGCTATTGACTGCTGGGTCATTAAGGTAATTCCAGTGGAGGTTGAAATCACAGAGGAAGATCTGGGAGCAGTGTTGTCCTGAGCTGGTTGAAATGGGTTCCATGATTTGTTCTATGAATGTGATATTATCTCCAGGTGGATGGTAGATCGTGTGTAATTTGCACAGTGGATTGTGGTTATTCAAAATACCAATGCATACGTATTTGCATGAGGATAGGTCAATGGAACTGAGAGATTGTTACAGTGTATGCAAGCAAAACCTCTGCCTGGTCTGTTGGGTTTATCTAGTCTTGTGATGTTGTGGTTAGGTGGGACTAGTAATTCAAGGGTGGATGTGGATGCACCATTTAGCCAGGTTTCAGTCAGGAGTAGTAGGTCCAGCTCGTGTGCAAGGATGAGGTCCGCGATGTCCACCGCATGTCTCGCTGCTGATCTGCAGTTTAGTAACATGCATTTCAAGTGTGGTTTGATGTCAGAATATGTAGATTGAGTGATGGGCACTTGCTTAAGGTTAGACTTGTTTACGGCTCTGTGGTTGGGTCTTGGTTCTTCGTGAAGGTTTGTAAGAATTGTTTGGATTTGGTCCAAATCAACTTTGTTGATGGAGTAAGTAGAATTATATGATGGGAGTAGAGAGTGAATGTCACTATCACAAAGAGGATTGTTCATTCTGATGGTTCGAATGTAGGCGTTAGGGTAGGGAATCATTCTCCATCTAAGGTGGGGTGGTGCCAAGCTTGTTGAGGTCATATTAACTGTGTTATGTGGCCGTGTTGTTGTAGGGTATTTAGAATCGTGGTTGTGTCTATTCATCATAGGAGTTTTGTTGAGCAGTCTATTATGCACCAACTCTGAGGTGTTGCTTATTAGGCGTTGTAGACTTGCCTTAAGAAGCTGTAAGTCATGTGTAATCTTGACAAGTCTGTATTCCAGAGAGGTTTGAGAACAAGTGGCAGAGGTTTGGGTCACGAGTTCATGAGATGGGGGGTGCTTAAGCCAGTGGTGTTAGAATGTTGCTGCCTGGTAGAATCAGCTGGATGGGGGTTGGGTTATAAATAGCAGAAGGCATGGGGAGGGGAGGTGGAGACTTTGTGAGCTAGGTGGGTAAAGATGAGGAATTATGGCAGGCTTGGGTTATCGAGCATCAAGGTAGACATCGTTTGGCCCAAGGTAAGTGACTGGATAGTAGGGAAGATAACGTTATTTGCATGGATATGTGTCTCTGGGATCGCTGTTCTAGAGGTGTAGTAGGACGTAGACTAGTTTGGAGATTCATGAATAGGGACACTGATCCCATGTATGGTGTGAGAATTTGTTGTTGTGTGTGTTACAAACCATGGGGGAAGCACTTGGTGTTGGTAGGGCATAATAAGACATTACTGGGGATTCCTGAGGGACTCCTGACATGTCAAGATGACCATGGGAGGGAGCATATTCAATATTAGTTATAGAATTTTTGATGACAGCGAAGGATTCCTCAAAGATTTCTAGATTGTGGTCTGATGATTGGATGAGGATAATTCTGTTATTATATAGGGTGATGGTTGTTTCAGCTTTGCATGTGAGAAAGGGAGATACTGAGAGTCTAAGCCCATGTGGGAATATCCTAGATGTAGTGATCCTGAAACAAGAGGTCAAGGCTTTCCTCCAATGTGCTCTTCTTTTAGTGTAGAATATAAGATCAATTATTATTGCTCCTTTTTTTTAGCAGAAATAAGGGTCTGAAATTAGTGTTTCTCGGTGCAATTTGAGAAATCTATGTTTTCGTTTCTTGGATGCATTTTCAGTTAAATTGGGGAGATATATACTTCTACAGGAATTGCAGTCTGCTTGCTCGCATATATTGTCAGTGATGGGTTGGTCTCCATGTTTGGATGAACAAGTTAGGACCAAATAAGAGAAGGGGTTGGATAAGATGGACTTGTATTTGAGGATATAAGCCTATAAGCCACTTCTAATTTCAGTGAGACAGAGAAGAAACTTCCTGGTTAAGGGGTTCACTGAGGTAATACTGGGGAAATAAATCCTGCTTACCAAGTCCACATTAAGGGATTTATAATAGTCCTAAAGAGAAAACCATCCCATATATTACCAGCGCTAACGGTAACGGGGGTTGATGCACATACGTTTGCTAACTGACATGGGGGTGTGCAGGTGGGGAGGAAAATGTAAATTATCATCAATACTTAATATGTTCTGGAGGACCAATTTGGGAAAGGACAGTGTAAGAGATATAATGTATAGTGTGTATTCTACTCTAACCATTGCAAGGTGGCCGCTCCATTATATGAGGAAGGGTGTTGAGTTTTTCTTTCCTTTCATTATGGCTTCAAAGTTACCAGTCGTCCCTTAATTTCTATAACAAGGAGAGAGGGGCCCCATCTTTTGCATAAGCCCTCGTTTTAGGGGATGGAATAGTTAAGCAAAATGGATGTATCACCATCATCGATAAACAGCATAACTATACTGTATTATTATTCACACTTCCAAACAAAATAATCAAGTCATTTTGAAGCAACATCATTAGTTCATCAGTTATGACTATATGCCTCATTAAGGTTATTAATTTGCACTAATAATTTGTCACCCAAAATTTCACATCATAAAAACTTAGACAACCTCACAATATGTATTGCAACAAGTCTCAACAAGGTTTTTTTTACGAGTATTGCATTTGGTGTGTGAGGTATGGTTTTGCATTTGGTGTGGGAGTTAAGGTTTGTATGGCTGTTGTGTGAATTATGGATTATAGAGCTAACTATAATCTGTTAATTTCAATAGTTTTTCATAACTTTATCTTAACTGTGACTTTTGAACACCTTTGCCGCTGAGGCTTTTCCACCACCAGTGCTGAGTCCTTTTTTATTTTTTCATGCTTAAGCCTTCACAGCTTTTTTCCACACAAGGTTCCATTCTAAATTGTTGCCACATCTTGGGGATTCTAAAGGTAGTCAGGGTTTTCGGATTCCCTGGAGAGAACTTTGAAAATAGCCAAAACAGCAAAAATGTGGATTTTATTGGCAAAATGGGATAAAAGTGCTGTGCAAAAAAGCATATGTTTTTTTCCTAAAATGACAGTTATACCTGAAATCCTTGGCTTGGTAGTCACCCAAACATTTTGCCTCCACCCCCTGATTTTTTCTGAACTGTTGACATTCTGTCTCTGTGTACTTTACCCCTAAAAACCAGTGCTGATGTACTTGGCTCTCTCCTTCAAACATGGCGAAATTTGACTAAAGCTTATTAGAACATTTAATTTACTTGTCAGTCCCTAGTAAATTGTATTACATGTACCCAGGGCCTGTAAATTAAATGCTACTAGTGGGTCGCAGCACTCACTGTGCCAACCTTTAAAGTAGCAAAGTAAAACATGTCTCAAACCTGCCACTGCAGTCTGTGTGTGCAGTATCAACTGCCATTTTGACTTGGCAAAATAAATATTTTGCTAGGCCCAAACCTTCCTTTTAAGGTAGCCCCTAAAGGCTCATTTGGCAGGGTGCATTGTATTTAAAAAGTAGGACATTTTTACTTAGGTTTTACATGTCTTGACAGTGGAAAATTCCTAAAGTCATATTTCACTGTTGTACCATAGCCTAACACTGGGTTACCTTCTAACATTTAAGTGCGAACATTAGATTGGGAGCAGGTAATAAAGTCAGATTGTAGGTTACTATTCTGAAAAGGTCTCTTTTAGAACATTTTCATTTTTGTGCCTTAATCAAATGTGCCTTTCTGCCAGTGTCGAGAGTCATGTGACTGTGAATGTCTCCACTGTGTTGTTTTGTGTATTCCTCTCACACGTAGACATAGTCACAGAAGGGTGTGGGGCAGAGTGTTGCTTCCCTGAGCAGGATCCCCTGGGGCATGGCACTCAGCCTTGCTGAGCTTCCTGATTTTCATAGGGATAGCCTCAGGGCTTGCCTACCCCTTCTTGACTTCTAAAGGCTGCATGTAGTGCTACGGACAATGCAGCTCACACTTAGACCTGTCTGCCTTTTGTTGAACCAAGCCAGTTTGGTGTCAAACCCAGTAAAGGGGGAAGATTAGGCAAAGGGCATTCCCCAACCTCAGATTGGCACTGGGGATAAAGGTGGCACTCTCAGAACCTCAAATCAGAGCACTTCTGGTCCTGTGGAAGATTCAGAAGAAGAGCTGCCCTGCTGCCAGACGACTGCCCTGCTGCTTGAAGGATTGCTTTGCTGTCTGAAGATGGAAGAGTGGACCTGCTTGCCGTGATTCCAGGTTACCCAGAATGATTCCAAGGGTCAGTTGGCTGACCTCCTGTGTGAATTACGGGGGCACCACAAGCTTCACAGGCCTCCCTGCATCTGCCCAGGTGCCCACCTGCAACTGGATCTGCCTGGACCTGTATGGGCTTACCTGAGCACTGCTGCCGGTTTCTGCTGGAGTGGGCCAGGATCCTCAATAGGTGCCCCCAGGTCCTGCGCCCTTAGCTGGCATCAGTGGAAGATCTAGCAAGAAAGAAAGGTGAAAATCCTGAAGTTGGGCTCCTTGCACCTGCCTGCGACAACCACCAATGTGGCATTCCCGTGAGACCTTCGTGCTGACAGCGACCATCTGTGACGGCCGGCAACGCTAGACTTGCACTTTGCTCCAACAGCGAGTTTCTGCCACATTTCACCAATGTGAAGCTCCAGGGATGACCAGATCTTCATACTACAGCAATGACCGTCCATGACACTCAACCAGCTCTTTGCACAGAATGCCTCCTTCTTGTGACCTCCTCCAATGCAAACTCTACTCCTTGAGTCAGCGTAAGAAGGTAACTCTTCAGTGGGACTAACCTGGTCCCTGAACCCAGCCTGCAATCTATAACTGCTGGCTTGAACTTGTGACTTTCCCCTGGTCTAGCGTGATCAGATAACCACAGTTGAAGCTTTATGCTTTTAGGTGATATTTTCACAAACAAATTACATTTGAATATCTCCAGTTTACTGATCGGATTTTGTCGCTCTGGTATCATGTTATTTATTCAAATGTATTCTATTTTTCTAAATTCGTTCGGGATTTTTCATGTGTTGTGTTTTCACTTTAACACTGTTTGTGTGCTGCATAAATGCTTTTCACATTGCCTATAAGTTAAGCCTAACTGTTTTGTGCTAAGCTACAAGAAGGATAAGCATGGGTTAATGTAGTGACTTTTCTGGTTCACCCTGACAAGGATTGTGGTTGTTGCATGAGTGGGGCCTCCACCTACCTCAACCAACAACCCAATTTCTCACAGACATCAAAAAAAAGTTTGCTGTGTTGAGATCACCACCTTCCCAGCTTTCAGGAACGAACAGAGTTGCAAAGGAAAAGGATTTTGTCTCATAGTTTTTGCATTTTTCCAAATAATTGTCCATGTCTCATATTGTTTGTGGCTTCAATCTACTTCCAGTTTGTGGTGACAACAGATGTGAAACACATGGGTGAACAGAGAAAGCTATCCATTGCTCTAGACTAGACAAAATACAGAATTCAGCAAGGGGGTCATATGAGTAGATTGCTCATGGCTTCCAAAAGGAACTAATTGATGAAATGAAAAATAATGAACTAAGTAGGAAAAAAATAAATTGTGACAATGTTTTCATGTGTATTTTTTTTGCCCCGATGACCAATTTACACAGTAACATACAACTGTATCCCGCAGACCCTTTTGTTTGCAAGGTTTATGCTTTATATGAAATACGGTGTTTGTTGGTTGTCCAAAAACACACAATACACACAACCAACAACTAAGCTACAGCAAGTCCTTGATAACCAGAGTTATCTTGCTATTATTATTATTCCCAGAGATTTACTGGGCACAAAAAGCTCTGAGCAACAGGAGCCTTAATTCCATAAGATATTTTAAATTACAACCTTTGCATCAAATTAAGAACAAACAGATTTACTGTCATATTTCTTCTTGTTGCCAATTACTTTGTGACAGAGTTAAAAAAAAAAAAGGAAAAGTTCATTGTTAGGCTGCTTTTCATGACTCTGCCTCTCATGACTCCACCCACATTTTGTTGCTACACTTTGACCCCCAATTTATGGCTACTTGCCAGTTTTGTGGATCACTGAACAACTGACCCTGTGGACTCCACCCACTAGACCAGTTTCCTTTTTAGCCTGAAAAAGTAATAGCACAATTATAAAGGTGTGGGGAGTAGCACTGTATTCAACACAATCAACAAAGTAATTCCTCTGAACCCGAATTAACATTTATTCTTCTTATTTAATAAGAGAAAATCGTTTCACACAAATTACATGAAATTATATTGCCCTAAAAAGTCCTAATGTACAATTTATCACAAATGGTTTACAAGATCTCAGACTCCATGTAGCCTTTAAACATCATGATTCTTGTTATTCATAGTTCATAAGAAAACAGCACATGTACAGTCAACGTGTGTTTCTCGGTAAGAACACCGCTTCTTCATGGCTGTAAAAACACAAGTTAACAACTTCAATTATATAACATAACTATACAAAATTTCAAAACACTATTCAAAGTCATAATAAATGATAAAATTTGATTTTCAAAATAATCCATGTAGAAAGGCTGCTCTATTGTACACAAATGTTGTATGTCCTCACAACAAAATTAGAACATATAGGGATTTATTCCTCAACACAGAGAGAAGAGACTTAGGGGTCGATTTCGATGTCGGCTGGAAGCACACCTAACAGTATTTGTCCGGAAAAAATACCAGCCGAACGCGTGTTTTCCAACCGACTCGAACACTCGTCCGAATGAACAAGTACGATGCGCATAACAGCCCAGATTCCGAGCGAGCCGTACTTACCCAATCCAGCTCCTGGTCTCCGCCCGAGCCGGATCCGTAAACGCCGAATCGAGTCGCACGGAAGCAAATACACAGCACCTTCCGGCCGGACTAGTACGATGCGTCTTCCGTACGCGCCGAACTCGTCGCTACGTTCGGCACGTTTGAGCATCCGGGAGAGCCGCACATAAGCTCCGATTCGCGCCACAAGAAGATCCACGGCTACGAGACGAACAAGCCAGCGAGGAGTACGAGTCGAAGACACGCGAAACCCGAACGAGACGACCCAACCATGAATCCCATCGCGCAGGTCCTACCTATACTCTACATCTATTACCGGGACCGGTTCGGACGCGTACGGCGCAAATGGTAAGTCAAACTCCAACAATACAAACTAACTACACGTACCCAAAATATGTCACACACACATAGGGATGCACAAATGACATACACTAGCAACAGCACAATCATAGGGGTGGGATGGGCATCACCAATGCCATACACACCCATAGGGGCCTGCATGCCTGCCACTACCACCACCCCTACTCAGGGGGGCCTGGATGCCTATCACTACTACCATCCCCACTCATGGGGGGCTGGATGCCTCCACTACCACCACCCCTACTCAGGGGGGCCTGCATGCCTATCACTACTACCATCCCCACTCATGGGGGGCTGGATGCCTGCCACTACTACCATCCCCACTCATGGGGGCCTGGATGCCTATCACTACTACCATCCCCACTCAGGGGGGCTGGATGCCTGCCACTACCACCACCCCTACTCATGGTGGGCTGGATGCCTGCCACTACCACCACCCCTACTCAGGGGGGCCTGGATGCCTATCACTACTACCATCCCCACTCATGGGGGCCTGGATGCCTATCACTACTACCATCCCCACTCATGGGGGGCTGGATGCCTGCCACTACCACCACCCCTACTCAGGGGGGCCTGCATGCCTATCACTACTACCATCCCCACTCAGGGGGGGATGGATGCCTGCCACTACCACCACCCCTACTCATGGGGGGCTGGATGCCTATCACTACTACCATCCCCACTCAGGGGGGCCTGGATGCCTATCACTACTACCATCCCCACTCATGGGGGCCTGGATGCCTATCACTACTACCATCCCCACTCATGGGGGGCTGGATGCCTGCCACTACCACCACCCCTACTCAGGGGGGCCTGCATGCGTATCACTACTACCATCCCCACTCATGGGGGGCTGGATGCCTGCCACTACTACCATACCCACTCATGGGGGCCTGGATGCCTATCACTACTACCATCCCCACTCAGGGGGGCCTGGATGCCTATCACTACTACCATCCCCACTCATGGGGGGCTGGATGCCTATCACTACTACCATCCCCACTCAGGGGGGCCTGGATGCCTATCACTACTACCATCCCCACTCATGGGGGGCTGGATGCCTATCACTACTACCATCCCCACTCATGGGGGGCTGGATGCCTGCCACTACCACCACCCCTACTCAGGGGGCCTGGATGCCTATCACTACTACCATCCCCACTCATGGGGGCTGGATGCCTGCCACTACCACCACCCCTACTCAGGGGGCCTGGATGCCTATCACTACTACCATCCCCACTCATGGGGGCTGGATGCCTGCCACTACCACCACCCCTACTCAGGGGGGCCTGAATGCCTATCACTACTACCATCCCCACTCATGGGGGGCTGGATGCCTATCACTACCACCACCCCTACTCAGTGGGGCCTGCATGCCTATCACTACTACCATCCCCACTCATGGGGGGCTGGATGCCTGCCACTACCACCACCCCTACTTATAGGACGGGTAATGCATGACACAACCAGCATACTCCCACATAAGGAATTACAGAAAATTACATCCACCCAAACAACATGACAAGCGTGTGTAGTCTATGTCAAATGCCTACAACACTGAACATGACAATGAACATACAATGTGACCCACTATCACATGTGTCACACATAAATGTGTGTGGCCTCCACAATACAAGCCGACCATGGCCACTGTGGCATTGGGGCCTAAAGCCCCATCACCACAGTCACCAAAAGGTAAGTGTGGGGTCCATGGCTGATGCACCTTTTGATCAGTGTGGCAATGGGGCCTAAAGCCCTATCACCACAGTCACCAAAAGGTAAGTGTGGGGTCCATGGTTGATGCACCTTTTGATCAGTGTGGCAATGGGGCCTAAAGCCCCATCACCACAGTCACCAAAAGGTAAGTGTGGGGTCCATGGCTGATGCACCTTTTGAACAGTGTGGCAATGGGGCCTAAAGCCCCATCACCACAGTCACCAAAAGGTAAGTGTGGGGTCCATGGCTGATGCACCTTTTGATCAGTGTGGCAATGGGGCCTAAAGCCCCATCACCACAGTCACCAAAAGGTAAGTGTGGGGTCCATGGCTGATGCACCTTTTGATCAGTGTGGCAATGGGGCCTAAAGCCCCATCACCACAGTCACCAAAAGGTAAGTGTGGGGTCCATGGCTGATGCACCTTTTGATCAGTGTGGCAATGGGGCCTAAAGCACCATCACCACGGTGATCATAAGGTAAGTGTAGGCATGGTAAAAGCTGCCAAAGACAAACTGTATGGATGAATCCTGGTCACACAACAACTAAAACATCTGTGGCATAGTAGTGCTTGTGTCCCATTGCAACATAGATTGGGCGAGGCTAACAGTGCAGTGTCACAGAAACATCGTTTTGGCCATGTGCAGACAAACATCACACATGGGGGACCACATTGTCAACATTCAGCCAATAACACAATGACAAAAGTGACCATCATGATGCTGACCCACATATCTGCACCAATGGACACACAAATGTTGATATCCTGTGGAGACTGTGGATGTCAGGTGAACAAATACCATACCATGGCAGCAATGGGACATACAAACCATGATCATTGTGCTGACTGATGACCTAGGAGTCCCAGGGAGAGCAGGGAAAACCACCAAACTACATACAGCCAATGGCACACTACAGAAATGCCAATGCAGTGATGCAAATGCACTAACACAAACAGGCAGACTCACACTGCATATCAAACACAACAGGTGATGGGGGGTGTGCCAGTGTCCCCAGGCAACCACACAACACATGAGAAGGCCTGAATCCCAATTACACAGATGTGTATACAGTGCCACACACAAGTAACTCATGGATTGGATTCCCCTATGTGGGCAATCTGGCATTGTTAGATGAGAGGGAGCCCAAATTACACATGTCACACAAGCTTGTAGGAACAGCAACTAACACAGCAAGAGACAGACCCACCACAGCACTACCCCCAGGGACCCCACATTGTGCTGACACTAGCCTGCATGACAATTCCACTGTGATGACAAAGGTAGATGTCGTTCACACTGTGAACCACAGCCATGTGTCCTGAGCAACAAACTACCATCACACCTACACAAGCTCCAATCAATCAGCACGGCCTGTCAGCCAAGGCCAATATGGAGGTAGGGGTCTAGCCGTGCAACAACTCACATTTGCACACTCAACACCACACACCCTGATCTCCACCAATGTGCAGCAGTGAAGCTCACATGGACTGGTGACATTGCACATGCACCCATGACAATCCCAGGAGTGGTGGGGGGAACTAAGGTGCAGAAACCCATCACACATGCCCACTCAACATGACTCGTCTATGTCTGACACACAGCACAGTACGCCGTAAATGTGCATGATGTGAAATCCACAACAAACAATGGGATCCTGGCCATAGTCACACACCAACGAAGAAGCCAAGGTGACACACAAAGAACACACGTACACAACTCCCAACATTGCAGCTCTGACCCTGAGGAGTGGCAGCAGTCACACACACAACGTGTCACAATCACTGAAAGCTACCACAAACTCAAAATAACATTACTTGTGTAAACAACAAGTGCCAAGGGGAATCCTGAAAGTGTCCCATCAGCGTTTGCCCACATCCCCAGCCCTGACAACAAAGACAATCTGGGATGAGAACCTCATGAACATTAGTTTGCCATGCACCCACATCACGGAGAAACCAGGTCCAAGATGCTGGATGAACACATACCAACTCTGCAAGCATCACAAACAGGAACATCCCTAGGGACACAGCCTGTGCATGAAAAGGGAAGGGAACATGCACAGACATGCACACACAACACACAACACGGGCACACGCAATGTCACCAGAATACACACTGCCATGAGGGCACTCCACTCCTGTGGAAGGTCCGCTGTGCCAAACCTTGTCTGTGCACGACTCAAACATGTCAGCAGGACACTCCGTCAGTGAGTCAACAACTACAACACACAGAAGCCTCTGCTCACATCAGCCTGGGTATGGGAGTGTCACGTCAGTCATCTGCATACACCCAAAACACGTGGCAATCCAGTTGTACTGTATACACAGATGAGTCCTTCAACATTGATGTGCAAAACTGCATGTCCAGTGGAGATGGGCACACAGTCAGGGAAATTGGAACATTGAACAGTGGTAAGCCCACCAGATGTGCATCAGTGTAAGACAAATATGTTCATTTACGAATGCTAAACGTACATCCCTGTGTCAAATGCTGAACATCACACCCTCAGACTGCAGCAAAGGATGCCATAGATCCACACAACAACAGGACACATATCCCATATACGACATGGAGTCCATCACAGCAACACTTCATTTTCCTGATCTGAACACTATTACAACTGCAAATGCAGGATGCTACTCATCTACATCATGTACATCAAAAGAAAAAGCACAATTAAACAAAAGGAGGCTTTATTCAGCAAATGGAGTAGAAAAGTCCGAAGTCCAAAAGAAACTAAGGCCAATGGCCAGTCCAAAAACACAGTCCCAACAGGGTGATAAGTCTCAACTGGTCATCCATTGCTTGCCTGCACTGGTAGGGACAGGGGACATCCCCCTTGGAGGGGCATACAAGGGGCAGGCCAGGTACCGCAGGGACAGGATCAGGGGATGGCAGAGTGAGGCAGTGAAGGGGTGGTGGGTGCAGGAGTGTCACCGGCAACTGCAGTGAAGGTGTCTGACTCAGCGGGGGCCAGCACCACCGTGCTACACAAGTCAGTTGGTGTGGGTGGGGACCCTGTCCACTTCATCAGACCAGTGGGCTGGTCTGATGAAGTGGACTGGGTCCCCACTGCAGTGCCCGAGTCAGACGGGGAGGTTGTGGACTCGACTGCAGTGCATAACTCCAAGGGAGTGGAAGGGAGGGCAGATGAGGTGGGCAGGACAGAGGGGGGGACCCGGTCCACACACCAGTGCCACTAACAGGCAGAGCGTCTGGGTTGGGGGTGGAAGAGCAAGTGGCAGGGGGGAGGGCCTAAGCAGTCTGCGGATGCGGTATCGGTGTGTGGGGGAACTTGGGGCAGGGTGTGGCGGGGGAACCTGTGGAGTGGTGGCCTGGGGGATGGAGGAGAGAGACTGGGTGGTGGAGCTGCGTGGTGGTGGTGGGGTCTTGCTCTTCCTGGTCCGGGGGGACTTCCTAATGGGGTCTTGTGTCTGCCTGCGCCTGGGGGAGGGTGTCCGGGGGCGAGGGGCACTCCCCTCTGTGTGGGTGGACTTCCTCTTCCCCCGGTATGCTGGATCAGCAGGATCGGAGGGGAAGAGGCCGAGGTCACACAGGAAGATCTTCTGTGTAGGTGTGGTAGCAGGCGAGGCAAGGGAAGGGGTCTTGGAGGGAGAGGATTTGGAGGACTGCAGAGTGAATGTGGATGCGTGTGTGTGTGTGTGTTCCCCATCCCCTGTGTCTGTGGTATCAGTCCCCTGAGGATGCTTGTGTGCACGTCTTGCCTTTCTCTTGGGTGTGTCTGTGCTGCTCGTGTCTGTGTGCTTGGGTGAATGTGCAGGTGTGCATGTGCTTTGGACAGGTAGGGTGGTAGGAAGTGTGGATGGGGCAGAGGTGGGAGGGGTGAGGGACTGTTGGAGGAGGGACACTGCTGCCGTCAGGGAGGAGTCCATGGACCTATTGCTCCTCTGTAGGGCAGACATACCCGTTGAGATGCCCTCCATGAACGACACCAGCTGTGTCAACAGAGTGGTGTGTGCATGGAGGACAGTCAGCATTGCTGTCTGCCCTACATGGAGCTGCCGAAGGAGGTACACAGACTCCTCACTCAGGGCAGCAGGGGACACAGGGGCAGGGGGTGCGGTGCCTGGCACGAAGGAGACACGCTCCCGAGCACGGGAGCCTCCACGGACCTCAGGAATGGGAGCCAATGGGAGGGCGGTGGTGGTGGTGGTGGTGGCGGGGCCAGACAGAGTAGCTGGGGTGTGGTGGCTGCTGACACCCGCCTCCACAAGGGAGTCATCCTCCGAGCTGCTGTGGTCCTCAGCTGAGGTGGATGGTGCTGAGGACTCCTCGGTGTGGCTCCCCTCGCCCTCCGTGCCACTGGGTCCCTCTGACCACTCGTCGGACGCTGACCCAGTCTGGCTCCGCTGCTCCTCCTGGTCCATGGAGCTGTCCCCTCCTGTGGCCGTGGATGTATCTGCAAACAATTAGGGAAACAGACAAACATCAGTCACCTGCACTGACCGCACACACCACAGTAAATACAGCACATCACAGAGCAAGCCCTGGTCTCTTTAGTTGAACATTGCCTAAAGTCCTCACACAGATTCGGGGAAGCCAATTGTCAGTCTGATGGTCAACCATGGGACTCACACCCCTCCTGCACTTGCACACATCTGTGTGGTGCCTGTCTGATGGTAAGACCCCAGTGTGGACACATGCACCACCTACACAGTTGTTGGACATTGCAGGGAACACGGTGCAGTATGTGAACATGCACACAACACATCTCTTGCCACTGAGTCAGTGCAGGTGTCCGGATGAAGGGATGGCCAGAGTCTTAATAGAAATGCATGTGATGCATACCAGCACCAGACACCATGATGCACCCATGTCCGGATAGTCAATGCCACAATGGGGTGCATGTTGCACATGTCACTCCCCTGCAGGATCAGTCTTAGGAAGTTTAATGCCATGACACAGGCATGCGTGCAAAGTCATACATCACTGTCTCCAGTCACATGGCCATGGCAGCCAGCCAACAACAGTCTGCACTATGTCACAATCCTAGGACATGGGGAATGCAAGTTATGTAACTGACAAGTGCACATGTCCAGTCCCCATAAACCACATCATCAGAACTACTATTTGTCCACGTCATACCAATTGGACATATGGGGGACATGAAACACAACTCTCTGAACCAGAGCACCTCACAGTGTGCTGTGAATGATGAACATCTGCCTGAAAGTCACAGTCGCATACACCTGTCTGCACAGTCAAGTGATCAAACACCTATAAGTCACAGAAGTCTTGTCTCACATGGTCCAATAGCAGATGGCATGCTGACCCCTAACCGATAAACATCACAGGAGTCACGACAACGTAGTCACAGCACAACGACACAGAGGCAGACACCTGAGGGAACATTTCACTGAGCACAGCATGTCAGCTGATACACGGGAGTGGGAGTACAGAGTGTATTGTATGCCCTGGAGTAGGCATGACTGTCCGGCTCCACCTGCAAGAGGGATGAGCCCTGGTCAGTAGGCAGGTGGCTAAGCATGTGTGACACACTTGACATACATACTCCTGAGGCCCAAACATTGTACCCACCCGCAGCATGGGGGTGTGGCAAATACCCCAGGGACTTGTGGTGATTCTGATCTGCAAGTGGATCACATATCAAAGTTACACCCAGACTACATTGCACGACTCAGGCATTGTGTGAGCAATTGACCCACCCATGAAGGCAAACACAATATCACGGGAACAAAAGCTGTCACCCACCTTGAGCAAAGCAAAATGCAAGGACCCTGTACCCGAGTGACACAATTATCCTGAGTGTAAGGAGCACACCGGCCTATCAGATGGGTAGTGGCCATGTCACAATAGAGGGACATGGGTACTGGACAACAAGACTGATGTACTGGGGAAGTTTAACCACGCCAGAGGAGTGCACATAGCATGTTAGACAGAGTTCACAGTGCAGTCTTTGACTCACCCCCTCCTTGCTGCTGTCTGCCCTTCAGCTGCCCATCCAGCTCCGGGAAGACCACCGGCAGGATCTGGAGCATGTGGGGGGTCAGGGTCCGGTGTCCGCCCCTCCTGCGAGGAGGCGACAGCTTCAGCTGGACCCTTGCGATCCTCCGGGTCCAGCCCCAAAGGTCCTGCCACCTCTTCTGGCAGTTGTGGATCCGGCGCTTGTAGACCCCCACGGATCTGACTGCCCGGACGATGGCCAGCCAGATATCCTGCTTCTGATGGGCATCAACCTGTGAGGATGACAAAGTGAAAAGGCCATTACTACACATGCAACATATCCGTGCATCTCACAGTTGGAAATACATGTCTCAATCACAAGGGCATATGATGTACACAGGCAGTGCAACGAGGGCTATGGACAGTTTGCCAGCAGTTACTACATGGTATCATTGCATGGGGAGTGAACCTTGTTTGAATGCACTGTTACTCCACTGTACCTGTTCAGTGCATGTGACTACACACTTTGGGGGTGCGAACTACTCAGTGAGCATGCTAGCCAGTGGTGTGCACACTGTAAATCCTGCTAGTCAGACAACATGCACAATTAGTAAGGCAGTGGACAGCACACTCACCTGCTCCCCTGGTGTCCCATACAGCTTGCTGTACTGTGGAAGGAGGTTGTCCAGCAGGGCCTGGTTCTCCTCATGGGTGAAGGATGGGGCTCTCTCCACAGTACGTGCCATTGCAGTAGCCAGAGGATGCAGAGACAGCAGCAGTGTAGTGGCAGATGTCGTCCTGGAGCATGTAGTGCAGGCAAGTGAGCCCTCAGGGGAACAGCCAGCATTATATGTGTGCTGCAGAGGCAGATATTGTGCCATGTGTCCAAAGTGATAGGTCCAAGTCGTTTGCATCTTCTGAATCTGACCAATCCATGGAATTGCAGCACCAATACACGCCCACAGCATCCTTCAAAAATTCAACTTCATGACACCCATGAATTTGCAACATTGTTGTGGCTGGCCAACTGAATTCACTGCATCAGACTCGTTGGAGCTTCAAAAACGCGTCCGTTGCCATGCCAGGCCCCAGCCAATGCGTGCGCACCGATCGGACCATTGCTGTACAACGCATACCCGCGATACAACGCGTACCCGCTCACATTCAATGCAATGGTCCGTGCGGGCACACCGATCGGACCATTGCTGTACAACGCGTACCCGCAATACAACGCGTACCCGCTCACATTCAATGCAATGGTCCGTGCGGGCACACCGATCGGACCATTGCTGTACAACGCGTACCCACGATACAACGCGTACCCGCTCACATTCAATGCAATGGTCCGTGCGGGCACACCGATCGGACCATTGCTGTATAACGCGTACCCGCAATACAACGCGTACCCGCTCACATTCAATGCAATGGTCCGTGCGGGCACACCGATCGGACCATTGCTGTACAACGCGTACCCATGATACAACGCGTACCCGCTCACATTCAATGCAATGGTCCGTGCGGGCACACCGATCGGACCATTGCTGTACAACGCGTACCCGCGATACAACGCGTACCCGCTCACATTCAATGCAATGGTCCGTGCGGGCACACCGATCGGACCATTGCTGTACAACGCGTACCCGCGATACAACGCGTACCCGCTCACATTCAATGCAATGGTCCGTGCTGGCACACCGATCGGACCATTGCTGTACAACGCGTACCCGCTAACATTCAATGCAATGGTCCGTGCGGGCACACCGATCGGACCAGTGCTGTACAACGCGTCCCTGGACAGGCCACACGCATATGTCACCATGCTGGTCACTGGTGAACCTATGCCAGCCACATATACTTTCCAGGGACTCAGGGGCACACCTACTACACCACACCTGGTCCACACTGTATCTAAGCCATGTGTGGCAGCATAACCGTATCTGTGTATGGGGGTGAACATGTTGTTTTTGGGGTGGCACTTGGGGGCAGACACACCCAGGCTGTGCACGTGTTCATGGGGACAGGGTCCTTTGTGTGTTGTGCACATGACCACTGTGATGTGCAACTGTTCATTTTGGAGCATGTGGCATGGTCACATTTCCAGGTTGTGTATGTGTATGACATGTCACATACCCCCAGGCTCACGTGGGAAGGCATGTACATCACAGGGTGGCCCATTGCCACAATAGTCATGTCCCTCCGCAGTCTGTGTGCATGTTGTGTTTCACATGTCTGACTCCATGTGCACAATGGGAGACAGTATCCACATCCACGTTGTTTGTGCATGGACTTAGATGTTGTGTGTGTGTGTCACAGACGTCCATGTCTGACCTGCAGAGGCTACAGGGGCCACCACCTGTGGGTGTCATGTTTGTTTTTCTGACGTGTACATGATACGCCATGTCATGCCAGTGTCCATGTGGCAAGACAGGGTCCCTGGGAATCTACCTGTTAATGAGTTGTGATGCCTGTGGCGCATCTGTCCAGACATGTCACTGTGGTATGTGTGTGGAATGTGAGAGCAGTAAATGGGTACTGTGACACATCCAAATGGTTTCACATTGCACACCCTGGGACCTGTTGTCCACACTTGTTGAACAGAGATGTTAGATGATGTCCATGTAGGTGCCATATATGTCCAAACAGAAAGAGACACACATCAAGTACTTGTGTTTTGATAATGATGTATCATGTGAAATTGAGTATGGTGAACGGCACATATGTGGGGTGACTGGCAATCTTGCTTTCTTCACCTCTGCACTGCAGGGCTCCTGCTGTCCATAGACCATTCCCAGACCTGGCAACGATGGTGGAACGTGACAGCATCCGACGGTACCGCTTCACCAGGCAGCTGATTGAGGATTTGGCAGTGCGGTTGGACCCACATTTGCAGCCTGGCCGGCCGTATCCTACAGCGCTGACCCCCAAGGTGAAGGTGATGGCAGCCCTACACTTCTTTGCCACCGGTACCTTTCAACACACTGTGGCATCTACTGGTGGTATGTCACAGACTATGTTCAGCCGTGTGCTACGCGATGTTTTGGTGGCAATGTTGAGATGCCTTAACCAGTACATCTATTTCCCACCACGTCAACGACTCACTGATGTCAAGAGTGACTTCTATGCCCTGGGGAGGATGCCACATGTCATTGGCTCCATTGATGGGACACATGTGGCTTTGGTACCACCACAGGCACATGACCAGGCATACAGGAACCGTAAACATTACCATTCTATAAATGCTCTGGTGGTATGTCTTGCAGATATGACCATCACACATGTGTGTGCCCGTTTCCCCGGTTCGGCACACTATGCCTACGTGATGAGGAGTAGTCGCATCCCGAGGATGATGTCACAGATGCAGAACCAGCGTGCCTGGCTTGTCGGTGTGTACTGACTTTGTACCATTGTGTGTGTTCTGCTATGTTGCTTTCCGCACACTTTTCCAAATCGGCTAATATGCAATTGTCTGTCTGTAGGTGACTCGGGATACCCCAACATGCCGTGGAGGCTGACACCCCTCAGGAACCCTGTGACACCAGCCCAGATGTGCTACAATGAGGCACATGGTTGGACGAGGAGGGTGATTGAGCGGACCTTTGGTCTCCTGAAAAGTTGCTTCCGCTGCCTGGACAAGACAGGAGGGGCCCTCCCATATGCCCCAGCAAAGGTGTGCAAGATTGTCATCATCTGCTGCATGCTACACAACCTGGCAGTGCGGAAGGAGTTGCCTCTCATCCTGGATGACGATGACCAACATCCGCCACCTGTGGAGGATCCTGGCCTGGGCCATGATGCCAGTGATGATGATGATGATGATGATGGTGATGTCCGCACACAGCTCATCACCAACTTCTTCAGCTGATTTTGAGTATCCAGAGGGCTGTAATGTCAATGATTTTGATTTGCATGATATGTGTGTGTGGTGCTCTGGTGCTGTTTGAGTGTGGCCATGTGCAACTTGACTGGATGCGTGCAGAAATGTGTCCTTGCAGGTGGTCTGTACTGCCCAACAGTGTTGACCTGCTAACTTGCTTTTGTGTAGTTATCTTGTTACAGGTATTAGACATGAGTATTGCCGTTCTGTGCTGTTCTTCAGTGGTTTTGACTGTGTGTCATGTCTGTCCTTCACAGGGTGCTGCCGGAGTAGTTTGATCAACTTGGATCCCCCGAATCCATGATTCAACTTCCAAGGTGGCAGCAGTTGTTTACCTACAGGTGATGTGCCACACACCCCTGGACTTTCTATCTTCTGCATTGTTTGACTTTGTGGCCACAGCCAGGTGGGATTAGCTTGCATTTGTAGTGGAAACAACATGTTGCAAATGTGTAATAAACCTGTGCTTCACTTTGGGATGTGCGTTGTCTGTAGTCACACATCTGAGTGACATTTGCTTACTGCACCTGTAGTCTAGTTGACACAGACTGTGAATAGGTGTGGTGTCTGTGCATTGCACTGTATTTCCTGGCAACATCAGTGTAGGGGATGAGTCTGATGGCCCTGGTGTGTATGTGTTGTGTGGCCCTAGTGGTGTGTCTCCCTCATATGTGTCACGTCGCCATGACTGACATGACGGTGTTGGACTTGCTGTAGCAGTTAGCATGCACAGTGTCATTTTTCTGATCACCATCTCCATGACAGACACCACGTTGGAATCACAACAGAGGCAGATATGGTGTATTGGTGAGTTTATTTACAAAAGGTGTGGGGATGGTGCACAGGATGGTGGGTGCTGTACATAGAAATTGGAATCCAAAGTTCCCATGTGATTCGGAAGTCTTGGTAGCTGAAATGTCCAGAGTAAAGTCCACAGTCATCTGATGAATTTGGACAACTAGAGCTCCCCATGTCATGTGGGCGAGTTGGGTTGCCTTCGACAGGGCGTGCAGTTTGCACACAGAGGAAAAGTTCCAGAACAGGCGTTGGCTTCCTGGGGGATGTAGCTGGCCATCGGCCTCTCAGTTTGGCCTCCTCGGACGGCCCCTCTTCTTGGGGGGGACCCTCAGGTGCAGGCTGCCGCGGTGCAGGGGACTCTCCGCCAGAGTCCTCCGCCCTCCCTGTGGCATTTGCAGTTGTTTCAGCAGCAGATGTTGTGGGCACACAGGGAGGTGAGGCCATGTTGGTGCTAATCTGGCGGAGGCATGTCAGTATGTCCCTATGCACCGCTGTTAGTTGTTCCAATGTGTCCCACTTGGACTCTATGCCAGACATGTGTGTATCAACATGTGACATGTGTGTCTCGACACGTGACATGTGTGTCTCGACACAGGACATGTGGGAGTCCAAGCGGGCATGATGGGCAGCCTGCTGCTGTTGTATGTCCTTGAGGATCCCCACTACCTGGCTGACCTCTCCGGTGCTAGTCTGGTACGCATCCGCGATGCGTGCCAGTTGTGGGTCATCATGCAGTCCCGACCCCTCTGCAAAGAGCGACCTGTGTCTACCACCCCTCCCACCACCCCTGGCAACACGTGCGGGACCTGCGGTGGCACGCACTGGTGACCGTGTGCCCACTTGGGTGTTGTTCGTGGGCTCGTTGTCACCAGCTCCAGTTTGGGCCTGGGTCCCTGCGCTGTTGTCACCTGTGGTCCTTGGTGCGTCCGTGTTGGCAGGGGTGGCCTGTGTGTTGCCAGTTGTTGGAGGGGTGGGTGCAGGGGGTGCAGATGTTGGTCCTGCTGGTGCTGCATGATGACTGACACCGGAGGGTCCAGCTAGTTCTTCGCCATCCGAGGAGTGCAGAGGCTGATCCACACCAGTGAGCTCAATGTCCCCCGGAGCCTGGGACAGGGACTCCTCCTCGTCTGCTGCTGAGTCCCCATCATCACCTGTTTTGGGGAGAGACACAGATTGTATGGTATGTTTCTACAGGCATCAATTGTTCAAACACCTGACAGTTGTGACTGTACCTCTGGATGCGGGCCTGGACATAGCATTCTCCCAAATTGTGACAGTCAGAGAGTGATATTGGTGTAGCACATTGTCCTGCCAACCTGTGACATGTCAATGTGAATGTTGAGGTGTGTGCCTGACCAGCATTGGTGCTATTTGGTTGCCATCCGGGCCTCCTTCTCCCCCCAGCCCAGATATCCCACCATGGAACGTGCTTCCGTTGCAGGGAGTGCAAGTTGTCTTTCAGGATGTCAGTCAGTGGTGTCCTGCTGTTGGTTGTTGCACAGTTCCCAGCAGGGCCTTGTGCTCCCCACAGCTGAGGCCAGTGTCAGACATCTTTGAAGTGGCTTTTCACTCCCTGTGAGGTGTGCATGCTTCAGTGGTAGCTTGCTGGGCCATGTGGGTGGGGGATGTTGAGCTGTGACTACCACTCCCATCATGCTATTGCCTCCACCCCCTTCCCGGCATGTCCATCCTTCCTTCCTTTTGACTCTGCTTCCCTGTGGGGTGGGGTGCCTGTGCTGACAGGATGGCTGAGAGTGTTCTCCTTGCGGTTGTTTGGCTACAAGTCCCAAGAGTGTCCCTGTGCTTCACACAGCATGACCCAGGGTGGTGGTTCTTTGTGGGATCTTCAGTTAGAATGTGAGGCATTGCATTCTCCCAGGTGGGTTATGTGGAGTTAGTGTTGAGGGGGTGTGTGAGGAGAAGTGCTTGTAACTATGGTCAGAGCTGTGAGTCCTCCTTCCCACCCAGCCAGATATCCCACCATGGAACGTGCTTCCATTGCAGGGAGTGCAAGTTGTCTTTCAGGATGTCAGTCAGTGGTGTCCTGCTGTTGGTTGTTGCACAGTTCCCATCAGGGCCTTGTGCTCCCCACAGCAGTTCCCAGTGTCAGCCATCTTGTGAGTCCTTTTCCACTCCCTGTGATGTGTGCATGGTTCAGGGTGGTGTTGATGGGCCAATTGTGAGGGTGACCAATATCTGTGACTACCAGCCCCATCATGCTATTGTCTCCACCACCCTTCCCAGCATGTCCATCCTTCCTTCCTTTTGACTCTGCTTCCCTGTGGGGTGGGGTGCCTGTGCTGACAGGATGGCTGAGAGTGTTGTCCTGGCACTTGTTTGGCTACAAGTCCCAAGAGTGTCCCTGTGCTTCACACAGCATGACCCAGGGTGGTGGTTCTTTGTGGGATCTTCAGTTAGAATGTGAGGCATTGCATTCTCCCAGGTGGGTTATGTGTAGTTAGTGTTGAGGGTGTGTGTGAGGAGAAGTGCTTGTGACTATGGTCAGAGCTGTGAGTCCTCCCTCCCACCCAGCCAGATATCCCACCATGGAACGTGCTTCCATTGCAGGGAGTGCAAGTTGTCTTTTAGGATGTCAGTCAGTGGTGTCCTGCTGTTGGTTGTTGCACAGTTCCCATCAGGGCCTTGTGCTCCCCACAGCAGTACCCAGTGTCAGCCATCTTGTGAGTCCTTTTCCACTCCCTGTGATGTGTGCATGGTTCAGGGTGGTGTTGATGGGCCAATTGTGAGGGTGACCAATATCTGTGACCACTCCCATCATGCTATTGCCTCCACCACCCTTCCCAGCATGTCCATCCTTCCTTCCTTTTGACTCTGCTTCCCTGTGGGGTGGGGTGCCTGTGCTGACAGGATGGCTGAGAGTGTTGTCCTGGCACTTGTTTGGCTACAAGTCCCAAGAGTGTCCCTGTGCTTCACACAGCATGACCCAGGGTGGTGGTTCTTTGTGGGATCTTCAGTTAGAATGTGAGGCATTGCATTCTCCCAGGTGGGTTATGTGTAGTTAGTGTTGAGGGTGTGTGTGAGGAGAAGTGCTTGTGACTATGGTCAGAGCTGTGAGTCCTCCTTCCCACCCAGCCAGATATCCCACCATGGAACGTGCTTCCATTGCAGGGAGTGCAAGTTGTCTTTCAGGATGTCAGTCAGTGGTGTCCTGCTGTTGGTTGTTGCACAGTTCCCATCAGGGCCTTGTGCTCCCCACAGCAGTAGCCAGTGTCAGCCATCTTGTGAGTCCTTTTCCACTCCCTGTGATGTGTGCATGGTTCAGGGTGGTGTTGATGGGCCAATTGTGAGGGTGAGCAATATCTGTGACTACCACTCCCATCATGCTATTGCCTCCACCCCCCCTTCCCAGCATGCCCATCCTTCCTTCCTTTTGAGTGGACTTCAGTGTGTGTGAGTGTGACAGCAATGGCAAGATGGCTGACAATGTGGTCGTGTTGTTTGTTGATGCCCAGTTCCCAGCAGGGCCTTGTGCTCCCCACAGCTGAGGCCAGTGTCAGACATCTTTGAAGTGGCTTTTCACTCCCTGTGAGGTGTGCATGCTTCAGTGGTAGCTTGCTGGGCCATGTGGGTGGGGGATGTTGAGCTGTGACTACCACTCCCATCATGCTATTGCCGCCACCCCCCTTCCCAGCATGCCCATCCTTCCTTCCTTTTGAGTGGACTTCAGTGTGTGTGAGTGTGACAGCAATGGCAAGATGGCTGACAATGTGGTCGTGTTGTTTGTTGGTGCCCAGTTCCCAGCAGGGCCTTGTGCACCCCACAGCTGAGGCCAGTGTCAGACATCTTTGAAGTGGCTTTTCACTCCCTTTGAGGTGTGCATGCTTCAGTGGTAGCTTGCTGGGCCATGTGGGTGGGGGATGTTGAGCTGTGACTACCACTCCCATCATGCTATTGCCTCCACCCCCCTTCCCAGCATGCCCATCCTTCCTTCCTTTTGACTCTGCTTCCCTGTGGGGTGGGGTGCCTGTGCTGACAGGATGGCTGAGAGTGTTCTCCTTGCGGTTGTTTGGCTACAAGTCCCAAGAGTGTCCCTGTGCTTCACACAGCATGACCCAGGGTGGTGGTTCTTTGTAGGATCTTCAGTTAGAATGTGAGGCATTGCATTCTCCCAGGTGGGTTATGTGGAGTTAGTGTTGAGGGGGTGTGTGAGGAAAAGTGCTTGTAACTATGGTCAGAGCTGTGAGTCCTCCTTCCCACCCAGCCAGATATCCCACCATGGAACGTGCTTCCATTGCAGGGAGTGCAAGTTGTCTTTCAGGATGTCAGTCAGTGGTGTCCTGCTGTTGGTTGTTGCACAGTTCTCAGCAGGGCCTTGTGCTCCCCCCAGCAGTACCCAGTGTCAGCCATCTTGTGAGTCCTTTTCCACTCCCTGTGATGTGAGCATGTTTCAGGGTGGTGTTGATGGGCCAATTGTGAGGCTGAGCAATATCTATGACTCCAACTCCCATCATGCTATTGGCTACACTGACTTCACCAGCATACACAGAATTCCTTCCTTTCAGTGATCTTCCCTGTGAGGTGGTGTTCTAGTGGTGTCAAAATATCTGTGAGTGTTTGTTGGTTCTATTTGTACCACTGCCTTGCTGTATTTGTTGTTAGGTTTGTACATGTCATGACACAGTTAGATATCACTATGAGATGGCAGGTATTGTGTTTGTCTGACTAGCATTCACATCTTGGGATGAATATGTTTTGGTTGCTGTGTATTTGCTAAGGGTGCATGGTTTGCCTATCCCTTTGAGAGTGCTGTGTGTGTATTGTCACACCATATTGTGTATATTAGTTGTGTACTCACCAGGCTCTGGGATGTCTGTTAGTCCGTATACGCTCACATGTGGTAGGATGGCCCGCACCTTCTCCTCCCAGGGCCTGAGGTATACTGGTTTTGCAGGAGGGCCACTGCCGGTGCGGTTGCTGAGGAGGTAGTCCTTTTTGAGTAGGTCCCGGACCCTCCTGCGCACATCATACCACCTGTTCTGGATGTCTTCCTTTGTGCGCAAACATGGTGATTGTGCGTTCACCCTGTCGACAATCCTCGCCCACATCTTGGTTTTCTGCGACATGGGGGTCTGTTGTACCAATGTACCAAACAACTGTGGCTCTACCCTGAGGATCTCATCTACCATGACTTCCAATTCACTATCTAGGAACGTTGGATTCTTCTTTAGGGGCATGGTGGTGGTGGTGATTGATGTGTGTGTGTGTGTGTGTGCAAGTTGGGGTGTGTGAGTGTAGGTTTAGCTGGGTGTGTGTGAGGGTGCGATTTGTAGGTGTGGTAGTGGTGTGTGGCTTGTGTGATGTATGAGCTGTGAGTGTGTCTGTGGTTGCTGTGTGATGGTGTTGTTTGCTGGCAGGTCAGTGGAATTTGCAAAGGATCATGGTAGGGATTTGTGGCCTTTATGTAGGTGGAGTTGGAGGTGTGTCCTTGTTCCATTTTTTTTCCACCCCAGTATTTATTGGCTTAGTGGTTGCTTGTTTGGCCCTTTTCTTTGGACTTTTTTTCCTTGGTGCTTTTGGTGCATGTTGGAGTCGTTCTTGTGTCCGAGTCGGACGCTGCTGTTGTCTGGTGCGATGTTGTCCGACTCGTTCCCGCTGTGTGTCAGCTATATTTCATATGCGGCGTACGAGTCGGTCGCGGAGTATTGGGTTGCTTCGGCTGGGTTTTGTATGCGTGTCGGTCGTACGGCTTGTGCTCCGTGCGAGTCGGTAGTGTTTTGCACGCACAGCATCGTACTACGCGGGTCGGAGTTCGCGGGTACGTTTCGCTTGGGTTCAATCCGGGTGCGTGTCGGTCGGTTCGTTTCGAGTGATTTTCCGGCCGGATGGCTTGTTTCCGTCCGGCTCGGTCGTTCGTTTTGTATTCCGTCCGAGTCGGTCGGGTTTCACATGCATTTCATCGTATTACCCGGGTCGTACGGCGCCGGTCCGAGTCGGTCGGACTAAAATCCCGTACCGAGTCGGTCGGTACGTTTTCCGGCCCGAATCGGATTCGGCCCCTAAGTAATAATAAGAAAACCTAGAAAATAGAGGAATATAAAGATACACTAAAATTAAAGTCAATTAACCTCAACCGCTTACCTCTAAAATTGTCTTTGATAGTACAATTTTTCTTCATTAATAAACAGAGATTAGAAGGTCAATTGTGTCCCCCCCCCAGTAAGATTTCTGATTATAGCTGCACATCACTGGCTACAGTTCAAACAACACATGAGTTCCATAATCATCATGCTCTCAATTGAGCCAAAAAGTATACATGTAACAATTAAAAAAAATATGTCATGTCCAAAATACAGTCTCCTAATGTGCCTTCTTACCTAGTCATATCCACATCTAGTCATTCAACAGAAT
Organism: Calotriton arnoldi; assembly: GCA_963921515.1. Classification (NCBI taxonomy): domain Eukaryota; kingdom Metazoa; phylum Chordata; class Amphibia; order Caudata; family Salamandridae; genus Calotriton; species Calotriton arnoldi. Next base: position 321,921 of record CAWUFW010007772.1, on the reverse strand, counting down.
GTTGCGATGAATGTGCACACAGTCACCCCAAATACTAATAACCCCAGTCAGCATTATAGGTATGCTAAGTCTTCACAAATACTCATCCCTGGTTTCTAAAACAATAAGGGATAGACCAATAAGAATATATAAAGAAGAAAATATTCAACCCCATGAATGTAGCACCTGAATAATGATCAATCATTTACCTGAATTTTCAAAGCAAAAAAGCGCCGCAGAACAGAAGATGCAAACCTGACTAAGAAAACAAAGCCTCTTAAATAGCAGTGTCCCTCATTAAGCATCTGACATCACTTCCTGTCAGTTACCTTACCAGTTATTCAAAATTGACCAATCCGAGTTCGTATTGTCATGTGATCATCCTTGCTATGGACTGAGTACCCAACCAATCACAAACAGGAATCCAACCTTTATATGATTAGTAATTTCAACCAATGACATCCAATTTACCCATTAAATATGATGTTAATATTGGGAAAAAATAAGGTGCAAATAAAAAAATGATAATTACTTGCTAGGAATACTAATAATATCTAAAATATCCCTCAAATAGGACTCACATAAGAGAAATCATTCAATATCGAACCGTGGACCCGTCCTTTATCATATGACCTCTGTATCAACTAGATCCATGTTCACAGATCTATTTCATAACATCCATATAATGTATCAATTGTCTACAAAATAATAATTGTTGTAGACACATGACTTAGCTAGAATTAATAGCCTCATTGTGTTTAGAAATTCAAATAAAAGGCATTCAAAATATAAAAACAAATACTGGCAATTTTTAAAAACCAGGTCTTGAACCATGGTCCCATCCCTTGCTATATCATCTCCTCATCGACCCAGTCTATGTTCACAGGTTCAATGCAATGACTTCTACATTCCGACTATCTAAATCACCATTCAAAAAGGTATACTGTACATAATCTTCATGTCTATGTTGTCCCCAAACCAGAAGCACCAGTGACTAGTCATAATGTGGGAACGGGCTGCAATATAGTGAGCTGTTCGAAAACTAGCAACGGCAATTGACAAACCACATGATTCTCAATATAAAAGAGTATGAAACTCCTTCTCCGTGTTTAAACCATGCTTGACAGTTCTCAAAGTGTCCATCCATGTATTTTTACATCTGAGTCTATGTTTTCGAACTTTCCCTCTATGATAATTATGAACATGATCAATCTCAAATTACGCAATCCGACTCTTTTCCATGGAACTGTGTTGTTCAGAAAACTGTCTGCTGATTGGAGATCTCAAGTCATTCCTAATAGAATTTAAATGTTCTTTCCATCTTTCCTTGAAAGGCCTAATTGTAGATCCCACATACCTCAAAGAGCAATACCATTCTATTATATATACACAAAAAGTTATGTTACAATTAATAAATTCCTTGGTTTTGAAAGTTTTGGTGTAGTCATGGGTATTAAAATCTGAAGCTTCATCTTTCACAAATTTACAACAGACACAATTATTACATTTAAAACACCCTCTAAGTTTTCTGCCTATCCAAATTACCTACTTATTTTGTACATATTTGTGTATGTCACTCCATCTCAATAACTTTGTGAGAGTGTTTGTTTTTTTATACGTAATCAGGGGATTCCTAGTGACATAACCTGTCAATTCCTGATCCATTGTTAAAATAGCCCAATGTTTTTTGAAGATGTTAAAAATGTGTTGATTCTCTGCACAGAACCTAATTACTAATCTCACCAAATTCGTTTGTCTCAATTTACATTTACGTTTTACCTTATCCTTAAGTAATGCCGTTCGATTTATGTTGTGAGGACATACAATATTTGTGCACAATATAGTAGTCTTTCTATATGGTTTATTTTGAAAATCGAATTTCATCATTTATTCTGATGTTCAATGTGACTTTGAATAGTGTTTTGAAATTTTGTATAATTATGTTATATAATTAAAGTTGTTAACTTTTTCTTTTACAGCCCTGAAGAATCGTGTTTTTACCACGAAACACTTGTTGGCTGTACATGTGCTGTTTTCTGATGAACTATGAATAACAAGATTCAGGACTACATGGAGTCTGAGATCTTGTGAACCATTTGTGTTAAATTGTACATTATGACTTTTTTTGCAATATGATTTAATTGTGTCAAAAGATTTTCTCATATTAACTAAGAAGAACAAATGGTGATACAATACTACACCCCACACACTTATAATTGGCCCAATTTATGGCTTTCTGGAGAAACGTTTTTGCAATTCCAGGACTGTACACAAGAGATCAATAGACTGAAATTAGACATTCAATGCTAAATCTTGAATCCAATATATAATGTCTTAAAAGACCCCATGAGCTATGTGCTTGCTGCAGCCATTTATATGCAAATTTCACATCAGAAAGTTAAATCACAGCAGGTCCATCTCAGCATTTTATACTTCTGACGCTAAAATCTGAGTACCATTAAATTGGATAATAGGAACCTTGATAATTTACAGTATTTATAAATATAGACAGTTATTTTTAAGCGTTTTATACAAACAAATGATTATTGTTATAAGTAGTGTAGAATGTGTAACGTTGGCGAGTTATAACTGTTAGGTTGTCTGGTGACATGTCTTACTTAGTACTGCTAAAAATCGCTTCACAATGTCAATAATTACCACTTCTGTAGCCAAAAGGGTGTGCAGAAGAAGTCAGTGCTTGTTGGTGACATCTGATATGATCTATGCGCCCTGAGTTTAAATCCCAGCAAGGCCAGAATGGCCCTTCCTCTTTTCAAAGTTGGTCGAGTACTTTTAATTGAGCCAACAGGAAAAGCCAACTATTGAGAAAGGGTTTCCTAGCATGAATTTCAGATGCCCTTAATTGTAAGGTAGGAAATGAGTTATGGGTTTGGGAGAGCAAGAAATACAATTCTGATGGAATTTTATGAGAATTTTAAATTAGTCAATTTAAGGGCTTACAATTCCACCAATCAATGCTAGGTAGTTTCGTATGTAGGCCCTCATCCTGAATGCGCTGGTAATCCATATTTGGGTGCAAATAGGAGTTTGCGTCTCAATTGCAATTACAAGGTGTGCTCTTATTTTGCACCCAGCAGTATTTTCCATACAAAATTTGCCAGGTAATACCTGGAAAACATTGTGTGGGAATATAACTCAAGAGTAAAATGTTTACCTTTTAGAATGGGGAAATGTTTGGTATGACTACATTATCCCCCATTCCAAACCGTAGAACAAATAATTGGAAGGTAAACTGCACTTGGAAAATTAAACTAAGTTAGGGTAATTCAAGAATTAGTGATGCAGTGTCTCAATAGAGGGGCATCATTACCCAAATGTGATGCCAATCCTTTTAAAAGTGTGAGAATATGTTGCTATAGGAACCATCCAATGTATAAATGAAGACTATATGCTCTTTGTTGATAAAGATAAGTGACATTATTTTCTCATTTAAATGTGTTTACTTGTTTATCAGTGTTTTTAAATCAATCCATCATAATTGTTACATTATGTTAATTTTTAGTTGCATTCTAATGCCCATGCCAATTAGTGCTTCACAACATTTGTCACTTTCTCGAGGATCGCCCTGTTCCCCTGGCTGTTGAATAACATTTTTGAGACATAACCATTATCATGCCTCACATGAGGGTGATTATTAACTATCATCAGTTCAGGATTATTCTGGACAAACACAAGAATAATGAAGAAAAAAAATGAATCAGAAGCAAACATCTTAGATAGACAACAAAGCCATCCAATCACGAGCTCGGGGCAGTCGTAAAGCACACTCTAAGAATATGTGTATGCATTGGAAATAATAGGTCTTGCAGCAGGCAGCTAAAGCTATTTGCAGCTATGACCTGAAAATGAGCAGGTGGGCACAACTTTCCAGCAATGCGATGACTTTCATCTGTATTGTTGTAGAGTGTGAGCACGTGGTTTATTAGTTGCGGTGGATTGGTGTCCACCACAAGTAATAAAGTCATTATCTTGTTTGGTCCAGTCACAGGTTTCAGTATTTTAAACATGAGTTCAACTCCTGGTAGCTGTGGCACAGAGCAGGCCAGCTTAGCTTAAGGACAATATTTAAAGCAATTAGAAGTACCAAAACACTCAATAAGTTGAAAACCCAATAATTCAATTCCAATCTATAAAAGTAGAGAAAAAATGTAACAAGCAAAATGACACTAAAATGAGGAAAATCAAATGAGGCATTAAGGGGAACCAGACCGTATATATGTATTTTAAGGATTTAAGTGAACTTAGCACCAAGAAGCGCAAAGTACCAATGGCAGTCAATGGTAGACTGGAACCAAGGTGTGATTTGAGACTGTCCGCAATGGAGCACATGTCACATACAAAAAGTAAATTGGACCTGATAGGGCCTGGAAATCGGGTAGATGGAGTAAGTTTCTAAATCCCAATCTAAAAAGAGACTTTGTAGTTTTTCTGAAGAAAAAGTATTCTTTGCGTGGGACAAACCTGAAATCCAGTCTGATGCCGTGGTTTGCCTGTCACATAATTTTTATGGTTGGTCTCCATGAAGCTATGGAACTCTGCAGCCAAAGTTTTGAAAAAGTTCCCAAACTTTTTTGCTGCCCAAACAACCAGAGGAGTACATTTCTAAGGCCCCCAGCACCTCAGGGAGAGCACTTAGAGACTCTCTCTATCTGTCAGGCAAAAAACAACAGCAAAGTCCAGTCCACATCCACTTGCCACTGATCACGTAAATGTTCTCTACAGCATTTTTATATTCTCGGAGCCACCCTGGAAACCAGCCTTATGATTCCGGATCTATTATGGGGCAACCTTGTAACCCTGGGAACCTGGGCTTACTAAATTCAAAAACAAGACAATGGTTCCCTTCAGGGGAGGTTTTCAGCCTGAACCTCCTATGCCAAATTTTATGATTCAGAACCAACAAGTTAGAATCAAACAATTAATTTAATTTAATATAGCAAATCCCATTCCAGGTGCTCCAGGAACGACACAGTGAAAGTGAATAGTAACATCAGTGAAGAAAGTTGTGCTTTGGTGCTGTTCAAACTAAGACAGTACATATGCCATGATAAATCATATCAGGCCACTAGTTAATTTGCCAACATTTCAACACTATTAGGAGCGATTTGTCAGGGCCATCATCAGGGCAACAAAGAAATGGTAGCAACCAGTATACAGGGAAAATTCACCCGATGTACAAGAACAGGTCCGGACATTATTGTAGAGTCGCTAGTGGGATAATGGCCCGATGCCGCCCAAAAGTAGAGAACAGCACCTTCTCAAGATCGGTGCAAAATTACTTCAATTATTTATAACTCGTGCTGAGACTGCTACGAGTTACAGCACTGTTTCCAGGACATCTTTCTGTCCTTGAATTTCAAGTGAAACGGAGTCCAACCTCATCAGGTTCTTCTAACAGGCCATAGATGCCAAGTGCAGCAAGTTCAGTTTGCCTGGTATCCCTTCGCAAGTGCTGCAGGGTTCTGAGGAATGATGTGTGAGGATCCAGCCTTTGTAGGATACACCAACCTGTGGGTGGTGGGCACCCTGAGACACTCCTGGTTCCTCTATAATCAATGGTGTAAAGGTTCCCAGGCCCTAACTTATGTACTTTTGCAGTAATTCCTGTTTGCTTTACTGCAAACATGCCCAAAATGCAATGTGTCAGGGCAAAACCAAGATGGCGAAGGAACACTGCTGGACTAAACGTGGGTTCTGATACTGGAGGAGTGAGTGGGGAGTGCGTTATGTTAATCCTAGTGATCTCCCATATCTAACACTAAAATTCAGTTTGTGGCAGGCACTGTACACACAACTAACCCAGAGACAGACATCTGGTAGGACAAAAGGAGAGTCCTTCAGCAATCAGACTGGGGATACATAAGAATTGTTTTGGAACCCTGTTTGCTTCATTTGAAAGGCACCCAATGTTTGCATATGCTTCAGATAGACCCTTCATGTAGGATTTGACACTGGGCTGTCAATAGGAGAGGCACACCCCCACCCTGCATATCCTATTGAGCTCAGAAGAGTTAATTCTTTCTATTCAGGTGGGCCTATTATGTGCTCCTGGAAGGAATCTCACAACTCATTCAAGGCTGAGCACTGGCTGGGAGTAGCTGGAGAACTAATGCAAATTAACATACTTTTCCATAACGTTTATTAACAATCCAACTTCACCATTGAATTGTTTTTTTTAGAATTATTAAAAAGAGTGGTTTACATATTTTTCCAGCTGGCCCATTTCCCGAGTTTGCAGCGTTAGTAATTGTATTCTGCACTCTGGTTTTCTACATAGGACAGCTAGGCCAGCCACAGTGAAAATAGCTTTCTTGGTGTCATGGTCACATAAATTTTCCGTATATCCCACTTTTAAATACTATGCACCCTACCTTGTGGGTTAAAAGTCTTCTATAGGGGTGATGTATTTAATATGTAAAAGGGAGGTTTTTACATGTTATGAAAGGCTTATTCTAACAGGTAGCACTGCAGATTTTACACTGCAGCAATCAGTCTACAATGGTAGGAAGGAGGTCATGCTTTCCTTTGTCACACTAGTGGATAGAGCAATAAGCTCAGCATTACACAGATGATATTTTATCTTTCTATATCATAGGGGTACTTTCTGCACCATATAAGAAAGTTAAATATGCTAATCAGAGATTAGTCAATTTCTACATGTTTTAGGGACACAGCACATGCACTGGGCACTGAACAGCAGTGCTACAGTGTGCATAGTCGAAAAATCATCAAACAAATTCCGTAAATAATATCGGGGTGATTGCACAAAAAAGACCATTTACTCACATAAAGCATTTATTATTCAGTCCCCGGTTAGGAATATAATACCCATTTATTATGAGAATAAGGCCGATGATAGACCATGCTTAGGGTTAGTGCTCTAGCAGGCCATGAGTGAGTGAGTGGATTATTGACCTTTGAGGACCACATAACCTAACATTTAGGCCTCAGCAGACCCAGCTATCTTCCATTACATTCATATACACTGAGCCTATAAGGGATGCATGCTCTAATGCTTGACACTTCATGCTATCACTATAGCATTTGCAGACTGATGTTCATTGTCTTTGCCCTCACCTCTTAGCAGACATAAGGCATTGTTGGACTTGGCCCTTTTTGCAGGGTCATCCCAGAACATTTTGCCTTCCTCCTGTATTTTTTCTGACCTGTTGTTGGTGGTTTTATGACTCTGGACACTTTATCACTGCTGATCAGTGCTAAAGTGCATGTGCTCTCTCTTGTAAACTTGGTAAGATTTGTCTACACCTGTTTGGCATATTTAATTTACCTGTAAGTCCCTTGTACAGTGGTATCCCATATACCAAGGGCCTGTAAATTAAATGCTACTGGTGGGCTTGCATCGCTGCTTGCGCCACCCACCGAAGTAGCCTTTCAAACCTGTCTCAGGCCTCTTCCACTACAGGGCCTTCGTGTGCAGTTTACTGCCGCTGTAACGTAGCATATAAAGTGGTTGCCACGTCTGCAACTCCCCTTTTACTACATATCAGTCACCCCTAAGGTAGGCCCTAGCTAGCCCTATGGGCAGAATGCGGTGTAGATAAAAGGTAGGACTATGTGCCTTAACTGTGTGGCATGTCCTGGTAGTGACAAACAGGTTATTTGGTTTCTCGCTGCTATGAGGCTTCCCTCTCATAGGTTTGCATTGGGGATTCCCTGATATGTGTTTCAATGGTAATCCCTGACATGAGAGGGGTAGCGTAACCATGTTTGGTACGTTTGGAATAGTAGTGATAAATCCTGGTTATTGTTGAAAGCAGATTTATTATTACTGTTTTAGAAATGCCACTTTTAGAAGTGGGCATTTCTGTGTGCTGATATGTCTTTGTGCCCTGCCTGGATTTGTATTGACCGTCTGGTTCTGACTGACAGGGGAGAGGGGATGTGCATTCACTCCAGCCAGTCCCTGGGGGGTTGAGGTGTAACCTGCCTTTCCTGGGTGACTCAGCGCTAGACTGAATAGACCTTGGCTGTAGAGTAGCAGGAGGAGTTTTCCCTTGCACTTGAATAGGCCTGGTCTGCATTTGGAGTGGTGGGAGGAGTAGCACCTGCACCTGAATAGGACTGTGCCTGCCTTCCACAATGCTGGCTCCACCCCATGTGGTGTGTCTGGGGCCTGGGCTGAAAATGTGTATGGGGGTGTTGTGCACTTCAATAGTGGTTGAAGTGCCCCCCAGAACAAAGACACTAGGACTATAATTAAAGGGGCTGTGACCCCATGAAAAAGAGAAGACACTGTGTGGACTTTGAACCAGACGCTGCTGGTTCTGTATGCTGCCCCAGAGGATTGCTGGGCTATCAGGAAACCACCATCTGGACTTTGCCTTGGTGTGCCGGCTTGAGCCTGCTCCTGCTCGGGGCCCCCAGCGATCCCCCAGGGCTTTGTGGCTTGCCCTGCCTGAGTTGCAACAGCGCCTGGTGAGCGCTTTTAATTTTCACCCAGCATGGTGAGGACTAAGGTTTTGAGGTCCCTCTGACCCCGTGGCTCGTGCTGCATGAAAGGGCTCTTTGTGTGGCAGTGCAGCCGGGACTCTGCTGCGCGGCCCCAATCTGCCCGACAGTGCAAGGAGGAGGAGGATGCCCGGGCAGGAAGTCCTATGCGTTGCTCAGGAATGCCAACATCCACAAAGGGGGCATGGCCCAGCCAGGGGAGGAATCTAGGGGAAAGGAGTCAAGCCGACAGAGACTTCACTCCATGTCCGCCTAGTCCTGGGGGCCTGACCAGGTTTCTGTCAGTGGTCACCCGCAAGCTTCCCGTTTCTAGTGCCCAGCAGAGGAGGGCAGACGAGTCCAGAAGGGCGGGGCGGTGCCATGAGTATACGGCAGCCGCCGCCGTGAAGTGACTGGCGGGAGACCAAGGCAGGTCTTCTCACTTGGGTCACGGTGTGGGTGTACCACATTGTGTCCGTGTCAAGGCGTAACCAGCAGCTACACCACTCGGGCAGCTGCCAAGGTGGGATTCTTCAGCAGAGGGACCTAGGGAGGCCCCACCAAGACCCCTACCCGTGTGACATACTTGGGGGAGCTGAGGAGCAGCGACTGCCTTTCACGCCCTGAGGGGCCAGGGCTGAATTACCATGCCGATCCACGTCGGCCTCCCTGCTTGTCTCGGCCCCGAGGGACCGCCATTCACTGGCCCTCGAGCGTCGGTGTAAAATTACAATATTTCCATTTGTAGGTGGGCAGGTGGCCCAGCAACCTACGTGGAGGGAACAGGGGCACCAGATACTATATAATAGCAGCGCAGGTGCCGACCTTTATGCTGTTTGTGGTGGTATGCCTCGGTTGGCACTGCCTTGATGACCCCTGGGTGGGTTATTGTATATCTGGTTGTGGCCAGGACTGATGTATGATCTACCCTGCCTGTTATGCCCCGATGTGGAAATGTGTAGTGCTAGATTGACAGTAAGGATTTCTAATGTGTGCACTCTACAGGTATTTGCTATAGGGCACTGCTGATGAAGGTATGCATAATATGTTATGCTCAGTGTAACCCTACCAGTAGTTACTGGTCGCCCCAACTGTGATTGTTGTGACAGTGGTCCGATAGGCCAAGTGGTTTTTGTAATCTCTGTGATGTCTATGACAGTGGCCTGATTGGCCAAGTGATTTATGTAATCCCTGTGTAGTCATGACGAGTGCCTAGTGGCACAGCAATATATGTTATTGTGATCTAATGTGTTCTTATGGATAATACAAAGGGTATTTTTATATAACCTTGTGTGGAGTCTCTTTTGTGGCGTGCCTAGGGTGTCACTGTTATGTGAGTGTGTTGCGCAAACGCTTTACACATTACCTCTAGGATAAGCCTGACTGCTCTGCCAAGCTACCAAGGGGGTGAGCAGGAGTTATCTTCAGTGTGTAACTCCCTTGCCCTGACTAGAGTGGTGGGTTCTGCCTGGCTTAGGTGCATACCCTAGCCAACCAGAAACCCCATTTCTAACAGCAATTGTTTCAGGAACTGTGGTAATAACAGGTACAAACATTGTACCACGTTGCTTCATGGCCCTGAATCAGTTTTACAGTGCCTAAGGAGAATAGATTGCAAAAAAAAGTTCACAACAGTTTTTAAATACAGTATTAGCCATACTGAACAGGTTCACCTATGCAATCATTTTCTCTGGATGAGACTTGGAGTAAATTGAAGATCAAAAATCGGGAGTGAGCACTATTTGTGGAAAAGCCGCGAGTGGCATATTTTGCACTTCCAGCTCATGTCAGAAAGAGGACATTAGAGGAGCACAAAATCGAACGCCAGGGTAATTTATATGCATTATCTTGTTTGATATGCCCCTGTTTGACAAACTACAAGGCATATATTTACAAGCCCCTATCACCACCACAACATCACTTTTAGTGATGTTGTGTTGGCGATAGGGGCTTCGCCTTATTTACAAGGCAGCTTTAAGCCACTTAACATGGCTTAACGCTGCCTTGTAAACAAGGCACCCTTGCACGCTGTATTCAGCGTGAAAGGGGAGGGCAATGGTTGTTGCTGTGGGCGTTCCACCGCAACACCCATTGATTTTGACACTGCCCCCTATTTACAAGGGCAGCGTAAATAGGAGGCAGCGCCAAAATTAAGACCAGGGAAAACCTGGTCTTAAACAGGCGAAACGAGGAGAAATGCTTTATTACTCCTACTTTTTGCTGTTTCCATGTGTGCTGCCTTGTGCAGCACACATACAAACAGCAAATTGCCATTGATTGTTCTTGTGCAGGAAGGTGACCCTTCCTGCACATAAACAATCCAAAAAAAATGACGTTTTGCAATTTCTATATGTGCTGCATTAAGCAGCACACATATAAGTTTCAAAACGTCTTGAAAGATTATGTGCAGTAAGGGAGCCCTTCCTGCACATAAACAATCATTTCCCCCAATGCAGACACCCTTGCACTATGGTGCAAGGGTGCCTGCATTGGCGCTAGGCACCTGAACTCAACGCCAGAGCTAGGTGAAACACAGGTGTGTGCCGCATTCTTGTGAACACGTCGCATCCCTGCGTTTTCAGAATGGAGAAGCGTGGCGCTAGCAATGTTTTCTTAACGCCACCCTTCTCCATTATGTTGTAAATATGTCCCTTCGTGTGGCTAAAACAGCCTTTGGATTCACTGTGCACTACTTGCCTTTGCAATGATGCCACAGTTGACTTATTTTCAAAATGTAAGGTTGTGATTGTATTATAATATGAGCTCGGTCTTACATCGAAGATAAAATAAATAGTCACAAGACTAATTACTGTATTATGATTCATCTATTTGCATTAATATTTTCAAGTGCTTTGGTGTGTGTTTTCAGTTATTTTTTCTACACTATATAAATACATGTACGCCATTTTTTGTAAAATGACATTAGATACCCTTTAGTGCACTGTAGGTAGTGATTTTCCACTATAGTCCTTATAGCCATGTGCAGAATTTCATCATAATTTCCCTACTGCAAGTAAGCGACTGTCTAATGTCATAAATCCCACGAGTGCATTGCAGTAGTCTGTGTGAACAACGTGTGGGAGGGAGTAAGTAATCTTATGAGTGAGGTATCGTTGAATGATCGCAGTATACGTCTTTAAGAGAAAGACTGCTTAGTGTGTTCAGATTTTTATTGCATTTCTGAAGCAGAACAAAGGCTCACCAGTACCATCCTAGTTTCCCAGAGCATTTACATTTCATGATATCCTGCCTCAGCTCTGAACGTGTAGAGAAAATAATCTGCCCATAATTATTTTGTGGTGGGTAAGGTTTTAGAAGAATGGCATACCTAGACACTGATACTGCCTAGGGGCTGGGTCAAGGAGAGATTGCAGTGTGCAAACATCGAACCACAGGTAGCTATGATTACACCAGTTTAGATGTTGAGGCCTTCATCTTGAATTGTCCTAACAACTTGGTGGTCACATTATATCTATGTCTGAAGGTCCGGGGAGATCACAACTAGGGAATGTTTAGGAGCTATTCCCCATTCCCAGATCAGTTACACTGCTAGAACTCACAATGGATTGTGAAGATTGTTGCACACCTCTGCAAGCTTTAGCGAGTAACATTCAAGGTTCTACTATGAACTGAAGTCTGGTGCCACATCCCATTTATTATTAGTCATTGTGTATATATTTGTTACTAAGGGTGCATACAGAGCTTATGATAAAAATGCTATGTTATTTTATGCAGATTTGTGGAGCGTATCCTGACATTGAGCAGGAGTAGTCTAGCCAAACCTAGGCCTAGTGGGGCTTCTTGAAAAGCATAGTCTTCAGCTTCATGCAGAATTCAAGAAGTGAAGAGGACGTTCTTATGTGTAGTAGCAGGTCATTCCACGCTTTAGGACCGATGTAGACTTGACCCCCAGATCTAGTTTTCTATATGCGTGAGTTATGATCAAGTAGAAGTCCGGACAAGCTGAGGTGTCTGGAAGGTTGTGAAAGCAGATGCAATTGTTGAGGTATGTATGCCATTGTTATGTAGTACCTTGAAAGTGTTAGTGAAGAGTTTGAATTGTGCTCTTTTGTGTATGGGGAGTCAGTGGATGTCCTTCAGGTGTGATGTGATGTGAGAGGGGAATGGGAAGTTGAGAGAGATTCTGGCCGAGGAGTTATGAATGATCGGAAACCGTCAGGTGGGTTTTTTAAGGATGCCGCCATTGAGGGTGTTCCCGTGGTCCAGATTGCTTGTGATAAGGGCATGGGTGATGTTTTTTCTGAGTGCTGATTGGGAGCTATTTCAAAATCTTCCTCAGCATCTTCAGGATATGGAAGCATGAGGCTGTGATGTCATTGACTTGGGCAGTCATGGTGAGTTTACTGTCAATAGCGATCCTGAAATTCTTGGTGTGGGTGGTTGGGTGGGTGTCGGTCTTAGCTCTGGCAGAGTCCCATGGTGAGGTGTTCTTCCTGAAGATCACGATTTTGGTCTTGTCGGTGTTCAGCTTCAGACAGATGGTCTTCATCCAGTGGGTATTTTCAGTCATGCAAGCATTGCACTTGATCCTTGTACTCGGCGTCTTGTCCATGAGGAAGGGAATGAGTTGTGTGTCATCGGCATGGAGGAGGACATTGACGTTGTGAGAGAAGATGATGCTGGCTAGAAGTATTATGTATGAATAAAGAGGGTTTGGCTAAGGGAGGATCCTTGCGGAACTCCACAGATGAGGTTGTGGGTGTCTGAGATGTATGGTGTCAGGCTGACTGACCGAATCTTCCCACTCAGAAAAGAGCATATCCATTGGAGTGTGTGTCCTTGTGCTGACACGTGGATTTTTAGTAGGGATATGTAGGGACCTAGGGATAAGTAAGGACCTACCACTAGTAATAAGGCCACAAACACAATAAAAGTTCAGTCAAGGTCTCAATAAATGATTCCCTTGCTCAAACCTGGGTAGCTGGCAGCGAGCAGGCAGGATTAACTAAGCCCAACACCAATTTATAAAAAATAGGTTATATTTTTATGAAAAAATAGACACCAAAATGACAAAAAGCCAATGTAAAGAACCAGAGATATGAATTTTTTAAGATTAAAAGTAAAACTAGCGCTTAAAAGCAAATAGCGCTGAAATGGTTAAAAAAGATTGTGCTGGACCGAGACAAAGTCAGAAGTTCTTTACACTTACTTCCAAAAGTGTATCTTGATGCAGAAAAGTGGCACACAGCACCAGCCAAGGGTTCAGATACACTGATTTGCCTCTTGGAGTCTGGGACTACAACTCCCACAATGCACCTGATCAGCTTATTGAGTTTTTTTGCAAAAGATGTTCCAAACTTCTCCAAACTTCTGGAACTTCTTCCTGAAGTTTCTCTTGTGGGTTCACAGTGTCCAAAACACCAATCAAAGGGTCTAGAAGCTCTGAGATGGTCCTTGGGATATTGGGACTGCAATTCCCACAATGTAGCTGGCCAAATCCTTAAAAGTCCACTGGACGCACTTCAGGCTGGGGACTTCTTGGGGGAGATGGTGCAGGTGAGCTCTGTTAACCTGTTATTGCCAGGTAGTGCATTTCTTAATCCTTATTGGCCTTTATCAATACATCACACACGTATTGACCATGCCACGGGGTTAATGTGGCAGCTATTGCCCCCCCCAGACATCCTGTTAACACCATGATGTTCATCATCTGTTGTCTCACCATCAGCTCGTAGGAACTGCCTGTCCGGAGGCATAGTTTAAAGTGCAAAGAAATGGGCAAGCAGCGGGATAGCTCAGCTGTCTTTTGACAGTGGAGTAGCTCTCAGCATTAAAAAGCTGAATAGGTGTCTAAACGTGGTGTTCCACATTTCTGAAGCCCGATCTCTAATTGTATAGAGAAAGCTGGAGCCCATTACAAGTGCATGAATCTTGGTGGCCTAGAGTGTCAACCTGTGGGATCTGTCTTTACATTTCTTTTATTAATTATATGGCAATGGGTGATACATCAACCAAAAAGGTGGTGGGTGGAGGAAATAGGAGTAGTAGATTTGGAGGGACTTGAACGTTGTGGTCAATTAGCGTTAGTGAGGATTACAGATAGTGAACCACCCGACTTGCCTTGTCATCACTGCTCTGGGAGAAACCGGAAGAAATCAGGAATCTAAGAGCCCTGTTTAAGGTCCTTGAATTTCACTCAGCTTTATTTTCTTAGCCGCACAGCAGGAATTAAGTGACTTCTGTGGGGCTAAGAGTGGGTGTAACCCTGTGATGGCAGGAGGATTGTGATGGGGTGAATTAACATCCATGGACGTGAACATACAGGCTCAAGAGTCGGGGTTGGCTCACCAACCCATGATTCTGGCCAAATCCCTTAATTTCCCAGTGTCTACAAAAATGAAAATTACCTTGTGTAATCAAACTGTTGCTCATGTAAAGCACGTCAATACCTTTGGTGCAAACTCGCACTATAAAAAAAAGGGCAAAAATTGTGCATTATCTATTAAACAAATGTGAAAAAATACTAGCTGCAGCATCTTCTTTTGCTTGCCACAAAAATAAATGCGGATAAATACAGATAAGATGATAGAAAAATAAATATGGATAAATACAGACGGAAATGTGAAAAAATTAAATACCATGAAACCGGGAGCCCTAATTACCATGTACTTTCAATCAGAGCACAGGCATGGGTCTGGTTAGCAAACCACAGGAAGCAGTCAGAGTTATAAAACCAGCATCTAGTAGTCAAAATAGGGGCAAAAAGTTGGAGGACACTGCAAACGGATCCATATTTCTCCCAACTTTGTTTCAATGTCTTGTAGGGTCTGATTCAGGATGGGGTAGAAAACTGTGTCAGACGCATGGAGAGGTCCATGAGGATGAGCTCTGCAGTGTTTCCTCCATCCGGAGTCATGCAGATGTCATCCATAGTGGAGATGAGGGCAGTTTCCATGATGTGGCTGGGTTTGATACCAGACTGAGTGGTGTCAATGAGTTGGAGGTCATCGAGGTATTTGGTCAGGCATCTGTTAATTATTTGCTCTAAAACCTTGCCTGGTAGAGGTAGCAGGGAGATTGGTTTGTAGTTGGTGAGCATGGGAGGATCCGCGGAGGGCTTCTTCAACAGTGGGAGGATAGTTGCATGTTTCCAAGCATCTGGGAATGTCACAGAAGAGAAGGAGGCATTCAAAATGAGTGTTAGCAAGGTGCTGATGAGTTGCAGTCTTCTGGAGTAGGTGTGGTGGTGGCAGGGGTCCAATGGCGTCTCTGAGTTGGTGGGCTTCACGATGGCAGAGGTTTCTTCTGGGGTCATGACGAGCCGCATGGTTAGCATTAGTTCTTTGCATATGATCGGGAGTTGATTGGCAAGAGCTGTTGGGTTCCGGATGCAGGCTGAAGTTGCTGTAAATGGTGGAGATTCTATTGCTGAAGAGTTGAGAGTGATAATTGCAGAGGTCCTGCTAGGGGGTGATTGAGTTGCAGGCGGTCACTGTTGAGGTGAAATCCTTCACGATGATGAAGATTTCTTCACTTCTGTTGGTGCTGCATTCGACCAGAATTTCACTTTTCGTGCTCCATATCAATTGGTAGTAGTGTCTCGGGGTATATTTGAATGTGCTGTCAGCTCCATCTACATTTGCGCTCTAGTTGTTTGCAGTGGTGCTTCATCAGTCTGAGTTCCGCTGTGTACCAACAGGCCTAGGATCTAAATCTTGCGGTATTGCTGTGTTTGAGGGGTGCTAGGGAGTCGGCGTGGGAGATAATCCAATTGTTGAAACGCCTACCTCCATAGTGGAACACGCAGGGTGCGACCGCGAGGGTCATCGGAGTTGGCCGTAATGGCCTGGCCCATGTTGGTGACAGTCCGCTGATGCCATGTGCACCACACAGTATGATGTGCGCACTGCATCTGCAGGTGTGGCCATGATGTGCGTGTGGGTGCAGGTGCACAATGGACGGGGCCACAACATGCCGTGGTGCATAGGCAGGGACGGCCAGTGGCCGGCCCCCACATGTCTGTTAGCATGTCATCATCTGCACATTGGCATGGGTGCATGGTATACGCATATGCACACGCATGCCATCTCTCACTATGTACATCTGCCACTTGGCACGTGCAAGGTTACGTGTCACATGTGATGTGTATTTGCAAGCACACAGCCATGTTGGCATGGGGCTGTCAATGTGTACACCTGTCAATGCTTCTGGAGGTGTGATCCGTACAGTGCTGCACATAGGGTGCAGTGGTGACACCAATGACTGTCTCATATCCCCTCGTGCCACAGGTCCCACTTGTCTTGGCCGCTCAGCCTGTGCCCACATCGTCGTTGGTGTGTGCCATACTCATCCAGCCTCGGAAGCAGTGTGATGCACAGCAGCCAGTCATGTTGCCGTGGTGTTGCCGCTTGCCGAATATGCAGTCAGTCCCCATCAGCACGCCTCACAGGTCATTGAGGCCTGGATCCCCATGTGCATGCACATAGCAATGGTTTGTGTCACTGCCCATTGCTATTGGTGGGAGACCTGTGTAAGTGTATTGTGGCTGTGCTGTCCCTGCATGACAGCTGTTCTGTGACTCTAGTTCTTGCTCTGTCATATCAGTTATGTGTATGTGAAAATGCCATGTGGCGTGTTGCTTTGACATGTGTCCACTTCCATCTTTCCTAGGCGGAGACCAAACATTTACCGCCCTTACCAATTGTTGGCGGACATGGAGGATTCTGAGGTCATCCGGAAATTTCTGTCTGGACCGACCAACCCTGCATCGACTATGTGCCATGTTGGAACCCCACCTCCGTCCTCGCAGGGTGTATCCGACAGCATTCACCCCCACGGCTAAGGTGATGGCTGCACTGCATTTTTTCGCCACTGGGTCATTCCAGCACACAGTGGGCAGTGGAGGTGGGATGTCCCAGCCCATGTTCAGCATGGTGCTGAGGGATGTACTGGCAGCCATGATGCTGTACAGGAACAGGTACATCAGATTCCCCAGGGCACGTGAGTTGGCGGCAGTGAAGGGTGCATTCTATGCCCTTGGACGGATCCCACACGTCGTTGGTGCCATAGACTGCACCCATGTTGGCCTTGTCCCACCACAGGCCACTGAGCAGCTCTTCCGCAACCGGAAGCACACGCACTCCCTGAATGTGCAAGTGGTGTGCCTTGCGGACATGGTCATTTCCCACGTGTGTGCAAAGTTCCCAGGCTCGGCCCATGATGCGCACATCATGCGCAACAGCATATTACCACGACTGATGACCAATCTGCAACAGGACCGTGGCTGGATTGTCGGTGAGTATGTGGAGTTGTGTAGCGTGCTGGCTTAAGGATGCTGTCTACTGTCCTGTTTGAATTGCAATGGTTCTCTGTGTCCCTCACGCCCAGGTGACTCGGCTTACCCGAATGGGCCCTGACTGCTCAGTCCATTACGAAATCCTCGGACCCCAGCATATGACCGCTACAATGAGGCACATGGGAGGACCAGACGTGTGGTCGAGTGTACCTTTGGCCTCCTCAAGTCCAGGTTCAGATGCCTGGACCGCACCGGGGGTGCGCTGGCGTACTCCCCACAGAAGGTGTGCCAGATAGTGGTGGCTTGCTGCATGCTGCACAATCTGGCTATTCGGAGGCAGATCCCCCTAATTGTGGATGATGGAGATCCACCAGGGCCCCAGCCTGCAGACCAGGACAGCTCGAGTGAGGAAGACAGCGGAGAGGAGGAAGCTGTGAATGTCCGCCAGCAGCTCATCGCCCGCTACTTCACTTGACGGTGAGTGTCCATGTACGACGGATGATGTGGCTGTAGTTGTGCAGGTGTCTGTGTGCTGTGTCACGGAGGCCTTATGTTCACTGTGTGCTGTGTGTCAATGGTCCATGTCCAGGTTTGTATGCCACTGACGGTGGCTGTGGCATTGTGCCCTATTGCTCTGTGCGATGTGTGTACATTGCTTGTAGTTGTTGACATGTACTGTGTGATGGGTGTGTGACACACTCATTGAATGTGCTCCTGTTCTGTCTTCCCCCTAGGTCCCTACAGCCCCTCCTGTCCCATCGCCATGCCACACATCCGATGCTTCTCTGCTCAAGGTGGCGGTTGATCATCGTTCAATAAACACAGTGCACAGACAGCAGTTTGTGTAAAAGGTGCATTTATTTTCAACTGTGACATGTCATTGTGTGCAAGGTGATGACATGAGTGTTGTGTGCAGTGACAATGAGCTGTCGGCCATGGCTGCGTGATGCTCAGGGTGTACCCACTAGTTCTATGTCCCTAGTCCAACAGACACATGCCATTCTGATGGTTGTGTGGGGTGGGATCGTAGTCCAAGTCAATGCAGTGGGTGGTCAAGGATGGCTGGCTGCCTCACTTGCGTCTGGAGCGTGCGAAGTCCTCCCGGGACATCTGTTTCCACTTCGGACGGCCCCTTCCACGTTTGGGAGGGGGGTGTGTGGTGGCGACCTGCTGGTGGTGGGTGAGGTGTGCTCACTGGCTGTGGACGCAGGGGAAGTGGACACTGCTGCCCGACCCTGTGCCCTAGCAGGTGGTGGCGGAGGTGGTGTTGCTGGCCTTGCCTGTGACCCCACCGCCACCACCAGCTGGCCCATGAGGTCCACGAGTTGGTCCATACGGGACACGAATTGGCCCATATGGGCGTCCATGGACCTCAACACCCCCAGGACCTACCGCGTGTCGGAAGCAGACCTGGCCCATTGTCCTTGGGCCTCTTCATAGGCCCCAAGTACTCTGGCCATTTGAGGCAGGGCATGGCTCCCAGGGGAGGCTGGCGTTGGCCTGACACTGCTCCTCCTACCAGTACTGCTGCCACCGACCTTCCCACTAGCCACATTGCTCACCACGGTCCTCGCTGTGGCTCCCAGGGTGGACCCAGTCGGCCGGACCACCACTTGCGCTGGGGCTGGGGCCAGTGATGACGTGGTGGTGGTCGCGGCGGTGGTGGTTGTTGCGGCGATGGTGGTGGTTGCGGCAGTGGGGGTGGCCGCAACGACCGTGGGAGTGGCCGACACAACAGTGGCAGCAGGGGGCTGTGAGTGGTCATCAGCCCTGGATGATGGGTTGGTGGGTAGGAGGGTGCCTGGGGTGCGGTTGGGCCCTGCCACACCAGATGGGCCTGCTGGGTGGTCCGTGTCCGAAGAGGAGGACAGATCCTCCACATCCGTGAGTCCTTGTTGGGGGCTTGCAGGCTGGCTGTGCTGGCTGCTGTCTCCATCTCCAGCATCCAGCAGTTCGTCACCTGTGGGGGGAATGAGATATGTTATTGTGTTGCACCTGACAAAGTATGTGTAGGTTGTCTGACATCCACAGTTCGTGCACAGTCGTGCACAGGTTTCCCGGAGCCGTGTGTGTGGCTGTGCTATTTGTTGTTGTGTGGGCATGCCAATGGGACTGTGTGCTGTGGACATGTGGCATGGGACGGATTGGCAATGCCGATGGGTGTGTTGCTGTGCTCCTACGTTTTGTGGCTCTGGTGTATGCGGACTCCAGATCCATCGTGGAGGGTGGTTTGTACTATGCTCTTGGGGTTCAAATGGAACGCTTAGAAACGCAGATGGCAAAATGGGGGTCAGCCCCCTGAAACGCATTTGAGATGAACTATGCTTTGGGGGTACATACTGTGAGCCATGGGTGCAGAACGTGACATGTGTTGTGGCAACATGACAGTGCATGGTCTGAGGTGTGTGTATGTCTGACATACCCTGCATATTTGCTGTCTGTTGTGATTTCTGGCCATGTAATTGGATGCATTGTTATGAGTGAGTGATGGTTGTGTGCCACACGACGTATTGCAGATGGTCCAATTCCTTGGTGTGCGTGCTGCCCTGTGCCATGTGCATCAATGCAGTGCCGGGGGGGTGTGGCCCATGTTATGTGTGTTGTTGCTCACAGTGTGACGTGCGCTTTCATTCACTTCTGGCACATGATTTGTCATGGGCATGTTTCTTTGCATGACTACTGTATGTGGACCAGCTGTTCGGATAACATACCTTTCATGTGACTGGGGCTGACGGATGAGATGGATGGTATGTTGTATGTGCATTGTGTGTCTGTGTGTTTGATGGGTCCAGTGGTGTTCGTGTGCATTTATGTTGTTCCACGCTGTTGCGTCTAGTGTGGTATGTCTTACATGGGCGTAGTTGTGGGATGTGTGGTTGACAGGCAGTAGGGGCTACATGGACAGGACTTCGATGGTGTTGCGGTTGTGTGTGATGGGTTGCACTGTGCCTGCCGTGTGGTTCTGTAATCAGTGTGACTTGTGCATGCAGACGTGGCTCCTTGGGTGTTGCTGTGTCTGTGATGGGTCATGTGGGGTTGTTCACATGGTTGTGACAGGGAGCAGTGCTGCGTGTTCCTCTGCTACTTGACATGTCCCATGTGTTAGTCGTAATTCAGTCCTCATGCCTCCAGTAACCCCGCCCTGTCCAGTTTCCCACCTGCAGGTTGTTTTTGAGCGTGCACTGGACTGGATGCAACATGGTTATGGGCGGGGGTGCTCCATGTTGCAGGTCTGTGGGGGTGGGGGCGGTGTTATGGGTCGTGGTGATGGCTGGACGCCCACTGACACCGTTTGTCCTGGGGCGGGATGTCTACCTGTCGGCTGCCGGTGTGCACTGCAGTGGCTGCTACGTGGGTGTGGGGTGTGGGCCGTGCTCCTCCTTGCTGTGCTGTGGGACTAGGGGCCTGGTGGGTGTTGTACTTCAGCTGTCCCCCTCCCACCCACTGCCTTTGTGTTGCGGCTACTTACCTGTTACTTGTCGGTTGGTGCAGCTACGGCTGCCACATGGGTGTGGGGGTGCTCCGCCTTGCTGTGCTGTAGGACTAGGGGCCTGGTGGGTGTTGTACTTCAGCTGTCCCCTCCCACCCACTGCCTTTGTGTTGCGGCTACTTACCTGTTACTTGTCGGTTGGTGCAGCTACGGCTGCCACATGGGTGTGGGGGTGCTCGTTGTGGCGCTTCTGGAGTACTAGGGGACCTGTTGGTAGTTACGTGGCTGGCTGTGTGTGCACATGCCCCCATGGTTTTGTTAGTTGATATGTTTGGGCTGTGTGTGTGGTGGTGCCTGTTGCATGTGTGAGTGATGTGTTGTGTATTGTGTACTGGACATGGGGGTGTTTGTCCCTCGGAGCTATGGCATGGTGGTAGTGCATGTGAGTACATAGCGGTGTGCTGGCATACATTTGTTTGTACTTACCAGCCTCCACTCCCCTGGTAATCCGGTGAGGATCTCCGGATGGATGATGACTCGCACCTGCTCCTCCCACGCTTTGAAGGTCTTGTAATGCGCGGGATTCCCTCCGCCAGTCGTGGCAGCCAGCTCTCGATTTTTGCTCTCCTTCTTCTTGACCAGGCTTTTGATGTCGTTCCACCGTTTGTTTATCTCTCCTCTGTTTCTGGGTACGGTCCCGACTGCATTGACCTGGTCTACAATTCTGTTCCACATTCTGTTTCTGGTGGCTAGTGGTGTGTGCTGGACCTGGTTGCCATAGATTTGTGTGTGCACCTTGACGATCTCGCCGACCATGACCGTCAGCTCAGTGGAAGTGAACTTGGGCATTCTGTGTGATGCCATGGTGTTTGTGGTGCTGGTGCGGTGTGTGATGTGTGATGTGCAGGGGGTTTGTGGTGCCGGTGTTTGGTGGTGGTGGTGGTGGTGGGTGTGATGTGTGCGTATCTGTGGTGTGCTGCTGTCCTTGCTGTGTCACTGTGTCCTCTCCTCTCCTCTCTGCTTTGCAATGTTGCAAGGGGTTGTGGTCTGTGGAGGGGCTGCTTTTGTACTTACCTGTTTGGGTGTGTCCTGATGGTCTGTTGTTTTCAGGTGTGTTGTGGCTGGTGTTCTGGGCTTTGTAGTTTATTTGTTTGTCCAGGGGTGGTGTGTATTCGGGATCTGTACTTTGTCTGTGTATTTGTGCGTGGGTTGCTGTGTGGACTTGTTTGCCATGTTGTGTGTGTTTGTTTGAGTCTGCGGCTGTTTCTGTGCAGGGACGTGGCCGCCATGGCTTCTGCCGTGTCCATTTTCTTCGGTGTTGTTTACGCTGGCGGGCGGTGTATTTGTTGTTTTTCCGCGCTCATGTCGGTGCGATCGTAATTTCACGTGCGGTGTCTCGACCGTGAGGGCGGGCGGTTTTCTGTTGTTGTGCGTCTTTCCGTCCGTGGCGGGCGGTTTGACTCCGACTCGGGCAAGGGCGGGCGGTGTTTCTGTTTTTTTTCCGCCGCTGGCGGTTTTCGGTTCGGGACATCATGATTGCTGGGTCGGTATTCAGACGGTGTAGGCGGGCGGATTTTTGCCGCTTTCATGGGTGGCGGATTCTTTTACGCCCGGTATCGTAATGGGCCTTTTAGTTTCTATTTTTATTTAGTTGAGGAAATAAATACGTACTATTTTTCATTGATGATGTTTATTTCGATGATTTTGTTGTAGCCTGCAGTTTGTAGAAGCTGGCAAGAGAAAAATATTTGTTGGTTATATTTGCTTTTTAATTTATTTAATTTTTTTAAATTAGTTTGGTGTATTTGTTGGTTAATTTATATACTTACTTATTTTTATATTTTTCTGTAGTGTTGCTTTTGTCTTTTTTTTCGAAGTTAATCCTTGTTTTGACTTTTCTAGGTGGAGTTTTATTGAGGTGTGATATGTGAAATATAAAATAAAAGGTTATAATATTAGTATATTTGTTTATTTCACTTTTTTAGTCTCTGCATTTAATTGAAAAAAATACTTACTGAATGTAGTTGGTGAAGTTTCTTTCCTTGATGTTGCTTTTTGTTGAAGTTTGTAGAAGCTGTTAAGAGAAAAGTATTTGTTAGTAATATATCGTTTTTTCATAGTTAGGTTTATTTGCTGGTTAATTTATATACTTACTTTGTATTATATTTTTTGCTTATGTTGATTTTGTATTTGTTTTTGAACGTAATGTTTGTTTTGGGGTTTTTGGGTGGAGTTATTGTGAAGTATAATCTGTGAAACACAAAATAATATGTTGGAATTTTAGTTAATTTGATTATTTATATTATTTAGTGTTTATTTTTATTTATTTGTAATTAAATAAATATACTTCCTTTTTTTAGTTGATGGAGTGTCCTTGGTAGATGTTGTGGATTTGTTGAATTTTGTAGAAGCTGCTAAAAAGAAAAACATTTGTTAGCTATGTTTTGTTATTTTATTAAATTTGTTACTTTTAAATAATTTACGTTATTTATTGGTTTAGTCATATACTTACTTTATGTTATATTTTATTGTTGTTGTGTATGTAAATCTTTGTGTTGAGTTTTCTAGGTGTAATTTTAGTGAAGTTGAATCTTTTATATAAAAAAGGAAAACATGTTATAATATTTTTAAAAGCTTATTTCATGTATTCAGTTACAAAGTTTTGTTCTTGTTAGCTCGTCCTCCGTGGTTGTCCGTTATACAGTAAATTTTATGTTAATTATTTGATTGTTTTTATAGTGTTTGTTTAATTAGTTAGAGTTTTCTATTGGTTTGTGTTGGTGTGTTTTAAATTTATTGGTCGAGATAGCTTTTTTGAATTTTTTAGCTCTTACAATTTAATTTGTTTAATAATTGTTATGTTTATTTATTGTTTGTTTTTATTTTGTTTATTGTCATTATTTAATTTTATATGTAGATAAATGTGTTATATATTTTTATATATTATATATATTTATGTTTTTTATTTTCATTATTTGTGATATATTTTTAATTTTGTATTGTTGTTTATCTATTTGTTTTTGTATATTTAATTTATTTCTTTAAATTAATGTGATTACATTGTAATTTTTATAGTTTCTTTGAAATATTTGGTATATGTTATTTTGTTATATTATTGTAAATAGTATTATTTTATGTTCAAATGTTATTTTCAATATAGTTTATATCTATTTTATCGATGTTTGTGTTGTCGATATTGTTTATATCGATATTTTTGTTGTGTTACATTTTATTTTAATTTTATCAATATGTTTGTGTTCTATATTTTTGTCGTCGATATTTTTGTAATCGAGATTTTTTTAGACAATATTTATTTATCGATGTTAGTGTCATTTTTATTTTATGTCTTGTGTATTGATATTTTTGTTTAGGATAATGTTGACTCGATAATTTTGTAGTTCGATGTTATCAGAGTCGATGTTGTATCAGTGAACCCCCATGTAAGCGCTTCAAGACACTGTGTTTCGCAAGACTGTGGGCATGCATGAATTCCAATACTTTGAGGCTAATGAGAATGCTGCTTTGGACAGAGGGGTGGAATGGGATGCATGTAAGGTGGTCATGCGGGGGCTTTGTATTTAGACTGAATATGGCGTCAGGGTGTCATTGCGATGTGAGCTGACGGAGACAGAGGCCATGATCCGTGTAGCTGAGGTATGCTAGGGGCAGGAGAGGATCGGAGAGAGCCACTTGCTTCTCTTAGGGGGGACCGTAAGACCCTACCGGATAGATTGGGGAGACTAAACTATGCAAAATATACTGCTTAACAGCATACAGAGGGCATTAGGGCGGGCAGAGTCCTGGCGTGGCTACTGAACTCAGAATGAGCAGCCCCGGTTGATGGCCATTAGGTCCCCAACGGGCGACGTATTTACATCACAGATGGCCATTAACAAGGTCTTCTTTGATTACTACAGGGTCCTCTATCAAGAAGATATGGGGGTGGGTGAGCTGTCGGAGTACCTGGACAAGCTGCCGGGTCCTTGCCTTGACCATGTTCACCGCCAGGCCCTGGATGTCCCCTTGACTCTTGTTGAGGTCCGCCTGGCTCTGGGCCAGATGGCTCACAAGAAGACTCCAGGGACTGATGGACTCCCTGTGGAGTTCTACTTGATGAACTGTGCCACTCTTGTTCCACAGCTTTTATGGCTCTTTCAGTTGGCGAAGGCAGTGGGTACCCTTCCACAGTCAATGCAGCAGACACTGATTGTGGTACTCCCCAAGCTGGATAAGGACCTGTTGCAGGTGAGTTCCTATCACCCGCTCTCGCACCTCAGCACCTCAACACAGACTGTAAGGTCCTGGGGAAGATAGCAGCTAATCATTTGTTGCTGCGCATAGGTGACCAGATGCATCAGGACCAGAATACTTCCATTCCAGGGAGAAACACATTCCTTAATCTCTGCCGTTTATTCCGCCTTATGGATGAGCAACTACCTGAGACACACTCTGGCGTGCCATTCTCAGTGGATAAAGAGAAGGCATTTGATTCCCTGGGTTGGCCTTACCACCAGAGAGTATTTCAGTGCATGCGGCTAGGTCCTGAGATACGAAAATGGATAGACCTCTTCTTCACTGATCCGATCGCTAGAGTGCGAACTGGCAGAAATGTATTGGCACCATTTTGGGTTCTTAGGGGCACCTAGGAATGTCCACTCCCTCCTCTTCTCTTTGTCCTGGCATTGGAGCTGATGCCGGTCCTGTACAGGCGGTGGTGGCCACAGTGAAGCATACGGAGTAGTGCCTTGTGTGAGGGGATTTCGCCTTATGCGGATGATGTGCTTATATTCCTATGGGACTGTGATTGAGACTTGCATGGGGTGATGGAGGTGCTGGACAGTTTTGGTAGGGTCTCAGGCCTGCGGCTAATTCAGTGTGAGTCCTGTCTGTTCCCCCTCCGTGGTATCCCGGTTGTGGAGCGGGGGGCTCCTCGTCATTCTAGACTGGTGTGGCAGTTTGAAACCTTCTGTTACCTTAGCGTTAATATCTATCATGCAGAGGGCGAACTGGTGGATGGCTAAGCGGTTGAGGCTTTAACCGGTGCATGTCGCTCTTTGAACTTTTGGAATTCACTAATTCTCTCCCAGATGATGGTACTGCCTAAGTTTCTCTACCACTTTTCAGCCCTACTTCCTGGCACTGCACTTCTTTAAGGAGTTGAACTCGTTTCTTATTGCCTTAATCTGGGCTCCTGGTAGAGAGTGGCATTGCAGAAGCTGTTTGCCCCTCTAGAAAAAGGGGGCTTAGGCGCACCCCACTACAAATTATATTACGCGGCTGCCAAATTGCAGTGGTCCATGAGATGGCTCGGCTCAGGTCCCACGCCTGAACGGGCTTGTGTTGTCCGAGATTTGGGTGGGCAAGATATCCTGGGCTAGCTTATGGGTCCTAGACCGCTATGTGCGCCCCCCAAAGCCCGTATGCCCCTTGTTTGCCATTATAAGCACTCCTGTCAGTCCTCAGGTTTGCTGAACACCATGATGTGTGTGCATGGGCGGACGGAGGTTTTGTCAGGTTGGGGAATCTTTATGAACACAAACTCCTGAAGCCCTTCCAAGATCTCCGGGTGAGATCTGAGATCCATGAGGGTCAATTTCTGACCTACAATGCTTTGGTTGTAGCCCTTGGGCTCCATGGGGACCAGACCATGCTAAGCTACCTATGTCCTCGGCGTTACAGACACTGTTAGAGCATGACTCTGGCGGCAATGCATTCACAGTGATTTACGGTGGACTGCTGGAACCATTGATACATACACCCCTGACTTTAAGGAACAGATGGGCTCATTCTACGGACTGGGAGTTGACGAACAAGCAGTGGACACAAGCATTAGAGCAAGTGAGGGGTGGCTCTAGGAACTTCCATCTGAAATGCAGTCATTTTAGATATGTACACCAGACTTACCTAACCCTGATGTGCCTCCAATATATCTTTCCGGGTGTCTCTGTGAGATGCCCTCGCTGCCCCTTCCCAGAAGTGGATTTTCATCACATGGCCTGGGATAGCCCGGTGATTGCCCACTTCTGGGGGGAGGCCATACAGGCTTTGTCCGAGATTATGGGCCGCCCATATCAGTGTGACCCCCTTCACTGCGTGCTGGGATTGATCGCCCGAACATATAAGAATGAGAGGCCCCCCCACGCCTAGGGGCGGGGTGCCTTTAGTGGGATTTCGGGCAAGAGGGAACAGTTTCGTTTCCTGGGAATTGGTCAAGGGGAGGGTCACCAGGAAATGTGAGAAGGCAGGGAGGTGCGCTGGCGATCCCTCCCCAAAGTCAATAAAAGTTCTGGACTCGAGGGAGTTGCCCTCTTTGTCCTCTCACCTCGGGGGTTGCCGGAGGGTCGCAGCAGGAGAAATTTGGAGCTGGCTGGCCTGCGGCATTTGCGGTGATTCTCCCAGGTGAGGGGCCTCACGGCGTAGCGGTATGACAAGGAATGGGTAGTGCATTCAGTAGTTGGGGAATGCTTTTAAAATGCTGGTGACCGATGGATGCGACGCGCTGGGCCGCTAAGAAAGGAGGGGGGTGCGATAGTGGCGCGAGGAACGCGTGTTGCCATTATAATAATTAAGGTGGTGGGCGCGATGTGATTGATTGCGGCTGCAGAGCCTCGCAGCCTAACAAAGAGGAGGGAGTGGCGTGAAGCGCGCTCACAGGCAATTGGGGATACGGTGAGCGGTAGGATTAGAGGAGCTAAGCATGCTTGCGTGAAGCGTTGGCAGCAGGAGTCTTTGGAAGGGGCGGGGTGAGCGTTAAAGACGCGACGCGCTTTTATTAAGTGCTTAATGGGCCGGGGAGCGCGTTTTGGCATAAATTAAGGTTTAAAAAAAAAAATTATAATAATGCAAGGGGTGGTTTTGATGGCGCTCAGGGAGCGCAAGTTGGCAGCCGGGTACGTGTGCGTAAGAGCAGGCATGTGCGGTTGCGGGTGTGTAGGAGCAGCCGTGTACATGCCATGGTGCAGGACAAAAAAAAAAAAGAAAGGTGAAGTTTTGCATTTTTCTTGTTCAGGGGTGGGGCCTGGATGTTAAAGGATGGAGGTTGCATGACGCATGACGCAGGCAAGCATGGCACCTGGGGGCGCTGGGTTGGTAGGTAGGCCGAGCGCTCTCCAGGGAAGGGGTGTGATGTTATGCATGGCAGGGACAAGCAATGGCTTGGAGGGGAGCATGATAATCCGGGGTATTCAGCTAGTGAGTATGCTGAGTATCTTGTGGTGGGGGTGTTTCTCCATTGTTATGCATAAAGGCATCGCGCAGGGGGACACTGGGGTAGTAAGTATCCCTAGTGCTCAGCCCATGGGGGCGTGATATGCATGTAGGAATGGCAGCGCGCAGGCTCACGGACGCTCAAAAGGGTGAAAGGAAGGGGCTTGGTTAGTGTTTAACTCTCTTTTTATTTCTTTAGTGGGCAAGATGCCGCCAAAGCGGACACGGGGGCAAGGAGGCCCCGGAGGCCCCGGCAACAGCAGAGGATTTTCGATCCTTGTCGGCATTGTGGGAGGTCGCGAAGAAAGGCGGCATCGATTGGGCACTGAAGACACTGGCTAGGGGGCAGGAACGAGCTCGCAGCAGGAGCCCCCTTTACCTAAACGCATAAGGCGGACGCCAGAACGTTTTAAGGACGCGCATCAGGAGAAGGTCAAACAGGTCGCGGAATCGCTGATGAACATTGCAGGTGAGGCGGTGGCAGTGGGCCAGCCTCTGATATGCACGGATGATAGGCAGGGTTCTGGCGCTGCTGCGCAGAAGGGTACGACGTAGGTTGAGTTGCGTCCAGTGGGGGGGGCTTACACAGAGTGCGGTGCCATCCACAATGTCAGCGCCGGTCGCGGCTGATAGCCAACAAACTTCGGCAGCACAAGGAGGGGTGGTGGCTGTGCCTACGACTGCCACGCAGGTTTCAGCAACTAACGCACAGGTTCCCGTGCCAGTAGTGGCGCAACAAGGGGGTGGGGTGGCACAGGTGTGGGTGCAGTCAGGGGGAGTAGTACAATCGTAAGTGGTAGTTGCTACTACGGCACAAGGGCCAGTGAATAATACAGGGGCATCAGGGGTTGGTGCGGTTGCAGTGGCGCCATCAGTACCTCCGGTGACGGTGGTATCGGTGCAGACCCCCTTTTCACAGAGCCCGGTGCTGTATGGTTCCGCATCGCTGGCAGTGGCACCATCAGCAAGTATTACGTTGCACGTGCCGGCGGAAACCAAGGAAAAGATTTTCAGGGGCGAATATGTGGACGTTTTTGATCTGATCAATGCGGGGGTGGTCCCAGGGAAGAGCAGAGCAGGCAAAGAAGGTGAATTCAAGCAGAAGAAGGTTTGGGTGGAATGGTCGTTAAAGAACTGGGTGACCGGTTTTGCTATTTATGCAGCAATCATGGTAGAGCGGTTCCCGGCGCTGGCGGCTCAGTTGATAAGCTACATGTCATTGATTCATGGGGCAGCTTCAGAATTTCAGGGCACGGCCTGGCTGCAATATGACACCAAATTCAGGCAGATGAAGGCAGTGAGGCTGGAAGTGGCGTGGGATCAGTGGGAGATCAATATATGGCATGGGGAATTTTACTCAGCTGCGCCAGTCAGCAAGCCCGCGCATTCCTTTCGGGGAGACAGGGGAGCGGGGGATAAGAAGCAAGCGTGCTGGCAGTTCAACAAGAACGAATGTAATAGGGGAGCAGCATGTAAGTTCAGGCATATATGTTCCTTCTGTGGAATGCAAGGGCACCCAGAGAACAAGTGTTACAAAAAAGTGGGGAAACCGAAGGAACAGCGCACCCCTGCCAATGCACAAATCAAGGGCCGCCCTGCCCAACCATCATAACAACTTGCCTACTCCCATACGCCTGCATGTGCTGGCCCACCTGCTCGACAGATACGAGAGGCGGGCAGAAGCTCAATATTTGTATCAGGGTTTTAAATTTGGCTTCCATATCCCGTCTAGTGCCCCGCCCACCACAGTTCCCCCTCCCAATCAGCTCTCAGTGCTACAAAATCCAGGGGTGGCCAGAGAGAAAATTATGAAAGAAATAGCGCTGGGGAGGGTGGCTGGCCCCTTTCAGCAATTGCCAAGGCAGGATTTAGTGTGTTCGCCACTGGGCCTGGTACCAAAGAAGTAGGTGGGAAAATATCGCCTCATTCATAATCTATCCAGTCCACCTGGGCTGTCCGTCAATGAGGGGTTAGATCCAGAATTGTGTGCAGTGCGTTACACCACTTTTGACACAGCTATCCAGAAATTGCAGAGGCTAGGTGAGGGCGTGCTGATGGCCAAGTCGGATATTGAGTCGGCTTTTCGCCTCCTGCCGGTGCACCCGGAGGACACTAAGGGGCCGATTCCGATTCGGGCCGGAAATCTCTCCGACCGAGCCGGACCCGGAGAGATTTCCGACCGAATCGGACCCGTGCAGCCCGACCGAACGAGTACGATGCGCACGTATGCCATCGGACTCCGAGTCGGTCGGACTCCCATTGAAGTCAACGGGAGCCGGTCGTACAACGCGCACGCGGGCTCCCATTGACTCAATGGGTGCGAGGCGGACAAGGGCGCCTCCTACAGCGTGTACGCGGCGAAGCGACTCGCGCCATACACGCACAGGTAGGGGGGACCCATGGGTCCCCCTGTGTGCGACTCGCGTGGTTATGCGTACAGGGGGGTCCGACACGGACCCCCAAAGTACGGCTCCGACTGCTCTTTCGAGCCAGAGTGCGCGGCTCGGTCGGACTGCTCGCGGTGCGCATCGTACTTACCCGGCCAGGGAACGTCTCCATTGCGCGGTGCGAGTCGAGTCCGAGCGAGTCGGTCGGTGCGGTTAGACCCGGGAACGAGTCGGTCGGAGCGGTCGGGACACCCGGACGAGTCGGTCGGCGATTTCGCATCGTACTCGCTCGCCCGGACGCGCGTACGAATCGGTCGGGAAATAGGGCTCCGAATCGGATCCGGTTAATCCGAATCCGATTCGGAGCCCTACCGGCCGAGATCGGAATCGGCCCCTAGGTTGCTAGATTTCACGTTTGAGGGGAATTTCTTCATGGACCTATGTATGCCTATGGGTTGTTCCATTGCGTGTGCGGTGTTTGAAACATTTAGTCGTTTTCTGGAATGGGCAGTGCGGGATGTGGTGGCAACGCAAGATGTAGTGCATTACTTGGATGACTTCCTGTTTCTGGGTCCACCTAGCTCGCCAGCTTGTCAGGAAGCCTTGCTGGGCTTCCAGCGTGAAGCGGAGGCACTGGGGGTACCCCTGGCGGAGGGAAAAACGGAAGGCCCAGCGACCCGCATAACTTTCCTGGGCATTGAGATAGACACGGTGGATGGGGTATGCAGACTCCCCCAAGACAAGATAAGGGCTTTTCAGACGTCAGTAGACGAGTGTTTAGGGGCACGCAAGGTTACCTTGCACCAATTGCAGGTTTTGGTGGGGCAGCTCAATTTTGCACTGCGGGTGATACCCATGGGCAGGGTTTTTTCGAGGAATATTGCCAGGGCAATGTCAGGCTTAAGGGCGAAACACCATCACACTAGGCTATCGGCGGAGGTGAAGGACGACTTGAGCACATGGAGAGATTTCTTGTTGCGTTTCAATGGGTTGGTGATTTGGCAACAACCAGCACAAGCGAACAGTGAGCTGGAGCTTTACACAGATGCAGCTGGCAGTGTCGGTTTTGGGGCAGTGCTAGGATCAAGGTGGTGTATGCAGCATTGGCCAGCGGAGTGGGTCAGGATGGGGCTGATCCGCAACATCACATTCTTAGAATTATTTCCCATTATTGTGGCACTTCATTTGTGGGGCACTTTGCTGGAAACCAAGCGCATCGTGTTTTGGTCGGACAGTATGTCGGTAGTGATGGCAGTGAACAGTCAAAGGGCAAAATGTCCGTGGGTGCTCCGCTTGCTAAAAGAACTGGTGCGGGGCTGCCTCAGGCGCAATGTGTATTTTACTGCCAAACATGTACCAGGTGTGGACAACACAGTAGCTGACGCGCTGTCTCATTTTAAGTTGACAGAATTCAGAGCTCGATGGCCGCAAGCGGACGTTCAGATGACGGTCTTCCCGGAAAGCCTGTGGAAGCTTGGTGCCCCATTGCTCCTGACCTGATTGCGGCTTCTGTTGCGCCCAAGACTAACAGTATGTATGAGAAGGCTTGGCAGGTATACTTAACAGTCCTAAAGGGGGCAGGGTGTGCGGAGGAATTTACACCGCAGGGGGTGCTTCTTTTCATAGTTCGTCAGAGAGAGAATGGAAGGTCACTGTCTCTGGTTAAGAGGCAGTTGTCTGCAATTGCCTTCTTTGCAGGATTGGAAGGGGTGACGGACCCCACTAAGGATACCACAGTCAGACGGGCTATGAAAGGTTGGGAACGGCTGGCACCAAGGGGGAAGGATAACAGGAGACCCATAGATGCCAGTAGGCTGGTAAATATCTTGGGAGTTTTGCCGCAGGTGTGCGTGTCATCATACGAGGCGCACCTGCTGATATTAGCGTATTCGTTAGCCTTTTTCGGGGCCTGCTTGGTATAAGCTCCGATACCAAGCTCTAAGGCGGACAGGGAAGGGGGAATCAGCATGGGAGACGTGGTAGTGGCAGCTGACTTACTACAGGTTAGAGTGAGGAGGTCAAAAACAGACCCCCTAGGGAAAGGTGTTTGGGTCCAGCTAAGAGCAGTACAGGGAGCGGGTTATTGCCCGGTGGCGTTGATAGAGAAGTTCTTGCAGATGAGGCCTGGTTGCGGAGATGATAGGCTTCTTCTACATGCTGACGGGACACCGCTGACGAGATTTCAGTTCACGTGACTATGTAAGCGCGCTCTGGGTTTGTTGGGCGAGGAGACTGCTCATTTCACGTCACATTCATTCCGCATTGGGGCTGCCACGACGGCAGCTAATTTGGGCCTCTAATCGGAAACAATAAAGAGGGTGGGCAGATGGAGTTCATCTTGCTTTGAGCGATACGTTAGACCACAGCTAGTTTAAGCAGGGGTCAGCGGCTTTGTAACTATGCCCTTCTTTTCTTTCTATTCTTTCTTGGACTCTCATGCAGTGGTTGCCAGGCGGTGGACTCAGGTATGCTGGTGTGGATATTCTGTCATACACAGAGCAGGGCAATGGTTCAACAAATCCAGGGAAGAGAGAGCGCAAAGGGCCAAGGGAGTCAATCATCATTGGATAGGGATTGACGGGTAACGTTTGGAGGATCTCACAGCATATTTGCAGAGTGCGCTAGGTAGCGGCATGCCCATTCCAGACGTGCTGGTGATTCATTCTGGAGGTGAAAGCATGATTCCAGGGGGCAGGAGGGGAGTGAAGGAGTCTCTGTTCTCTACATTCTCATGGGTAAGGAGGGCCTTACCAGACACCACCATATTTTGGTCAGAGGTCCTCACACGCAAAGTGTGGGGTGACAATGCACCAGCAGCCGCTGTGAACACGTCTGTGAGAAAACTGAATCGGGAGGTAGCAAAACTGTTGATAGGTTCTCCAATACGTTCCATTAGGCATAGCTTGCTGCAGGCATTAAACTCGGATTTGTATCGGGCAGATGGGGTGCATCTGTCCAGGACAGGGTTGGAATTGTTCGTCCAAACCATATTGAGGGCCATAGCTTTTACATCTGGAAGGTGAAGCAGCTTTTGGGGGAGGGCGAGAGCGCCAGTTGGCTCCTCGTCCTGTGGCGGGGTCCCGGGCAAGAGAAAAAGGGCGGGGACTCCTTTTTGGAGGAGACTGTCTGACCCTGCAACAGGGAGGCAGTCATTGGGGCTCTGGGCTGGTGGGAGAGGGGGCCGTCCTGCTGGTGGTCCTGGACTCTCCGGCCCTACCTTAGTAGCCGGTGCTTGGAGGAAGCAAGATGGGGAGAGCGGATGTGCCAGGAAGGCGCTAAGCAGTGCTATGATGGCCGCGTCTAAGGGGTAGGCGACGGATAGTTACCTCAAATGGAAGTAGTGGAGAGGGGTTGGGTTGTGGCCTGCTGGTACAACATGCCCCAAGAGTGGATCTGGAGATGCCGAATTGTATATACATGGTAACCTGTGGCGCAAATGTATACTGCGCAACCTTATGTTCAGCAATGTGTGTTGGTTTGGTTTAATTAAAGTTGGTCAAATGTTGACGGTACATCAACAAATAAAGATGGTGTTATTTGACAAGTAATAAAAGCTCCTCAGTGAAGACCAACCACTTGTAAAGTGTTTTGTGGTGGGAAAAGGGGGCAAAGGGGGGAAATTTAGGGTAAAAGCGTTGAGAGCGAATTGCACGTGATATGCCCACTATGAGAGGCACCCCCCGCGCCTAGGGGCGGGGTGCCTTTAGTGGGATTTCGGGCAAGAGGGAACAGTTTCGTTTCCTGGGAATTGGTCAAGGGGAGGGTCGCCAGGAAATGTGAGAAGGCAGGGAGGTGCGCTGGCGATCCCTCCCCAAAGTCAATAAAAGTTCTGGACTCGAGGGAGTTGCCCTCTTTGTCCTCTCGCCTCGGGGGTTGCCGGAGGGTCGCAGCAGGAGAAATTTGCCCACCCACCCATCCCTAAGTTTAATGGTAGAATGCGGGGTCCCGGACAAGAGAAAAAGGGCGGGGACTCCTTTTTGGCGGAGACTGTCTGACCCTGCAACAGGGAGGCAGTCATTGTGGCTCTGGGCTGGTGGGAGAGGGGGGGCCGTCCTGCTGGTGGTCCTGGACTCTCCAGCCCTACCCTAGTAGCCGGTGCTTGGAGGAAGCAAGATGGGGAGAGCGGATGTGCCAGGAAGGCGCTAAGCAGTGCTATGATGGCCGCGTCTAAGGGGTAGACGACGGATAGTTACCTCAAATGGAAGTAGTGGAGAGGGGTTGGGTTGTGGCCTGCTGGTACAACACGCCCCAAGAGTGGATCTGGAGATGCCGAATTGTATATACATGGTAACCTGTGGCGCAAATGTATACTGCGCAACCTTATGTTCAGCAATGTGTGTTGGTTTGGTTTAATTAAAGTTGGTCAAATGTTGACGGTACATCAACAAATAAAGATGGTGTTATTTGACAAGTAATAAAAGCTACGCAGTGAAGACCAACCACTTGTAAAAGTGTTTTGTGGTGGGAAAAGGGGGCAAAGGGGGGAAATTTAGGGTAAAAGCGTTGAGAGCGAATTGCACGTGATATGCCCACTATAAGTATGTGGTTAGATTCCTAGACCAGAAACAACTACAAGTGGCTCTGTCATGGAGAAACCAATTGCTTACACATATAAAGAATTAATCAGCAAAGCTTAAAGTCTAATACATTCTTTTAAGACTTTTTAAATGGAACACCCGAGTAAAGTTTTCAATGCTTAGTATTTCCTAGTTCATTTCATGGCTGTAATTTCTTATACATCTCAAAATAAAAGTGAAATGTAAATAAAGTGAATCAAGTGAACAAGGTGATATGAGTGACAATATGATATATTACATGAAGTGTACATAAATTATACAAGACTTTACAGACATAAGGAAAAATATAAAGGGGGAAACTGCCCTAACACTTTTTTCTTATTTTTCTCTGTCCTTTTGATATATGTTTTCCTTAAGGCTGAGAAAATGTGGGGCATGAGCGGGAATAACTGCCGACATTTCGACTCTGGGGTTTGGGCAACTGAAATGCGTCACAGCGGATCTTCCTCAGGACTTAAAGCAATAGATGACAGCCTGGGGGGCGGGAAAGGATTAAAGTGTCAGTGTGTTCCATGGAATATACATATAATTGGATATAGTGGTCACAGAATTTGTAGGAATCACCAACATCAGATAAAAGTACACCCTCATCTGAGTTGTTTTAGTGTTGGATGGCATCTATCCAAAAGCTGTGGGATTAAAATGAAACTAGGTAAGCTGTGTGTTAACCTAGTTTTGTCTGAATTTTAAAATGGGGGGTAAAGAAATTTGTGAACTCACCATTCATCAGGTATGAAGGCCTGTGATGGTTGTATTATTTATGATCCGAGGTTTTGAAGGTAGTGGTATAAGGATTACTACCTGTGCAGTCAAGGCAAAAAGCACCAGTCAGGTTGGAATCTATGATTAAAGGAAAGTATATTGAGTATGAATCATGATACTGAAAAGCAAGTAAAGGTATCAGTGCAGCTACTGACCTACCTTGTCTGATCAATCAGAAGCAAAGCGAACATTCAGCCACTTTCTCTTGAAGGCTGCGACCAAGAACAACAGAACAAATGGATTTACCCATTTTAAAGGAAGAACAGGGATTTATAGCCCATGGGGGCAGGATTCCGTTGCCTACCTTCGTTTAGACCTTCGTTTAGAGCACACAATGAATGTGTAGTCCTCAGCGCACCGAGAGGACTCGTCCGGTGCTGAGGCTCAGGTTTTAAATGAGACCGGGTTGACAAAAACAACCAGCACATAGCCCGCGTTTCAGCAGTGGACTACGTGCACGTATGCATGCAAGGTAACAATGTAAATGAGCTAGCAGGATCACGTGTAACCAAGATATACGGCCTCTAGTCGTGTCAACACTGATTGGAGGAAATGCCAAGATTGGGGTGTTCCGAAAGCCAGGCTATCGGGCCGAAATGAAAGTAGCAATGTTTTTTGGTGCGTTTTTTAGACAATAAACCCGTTTGCCTTGGGCGGGTGGGAGGGTCATACAAGTTTAGGCTTGAAGCATAAAGGGGAGACTATGAGGTCCGATGGCACGTGTGATAACATTGAGTCTGAGCTGTGTCGTGTTTCTGGGAAATTATGGCTCATGCTCACACAGTGATGGAAATCATTGACAAGAGAAATAATGATGCCACTAAGGCCATTAATTATTTAACCATATATTTTTAAGAAAAGAACGGTATGATGTCGCTAAAGCCATTAAATGTACACTTCAAAGAAAAGCACAGTATCGCTCGACCTGCTGCTTATGCCCACCATAGTAGGATACATTAACGAGACAATAATGATGTTACTAAAGCCATTAAATATTCAATCATTCATCTTGAAAAAAGCACGGTATGGCAAGATCTGCTGTTTATGCCTATAATAATGGGAATCATTGATAAGAAAGGATTGATGTCGTTAAGGCTATTTAGATATTTAGCCATTCATTTTGAAGAAAAGCCTGGTCTGTCTCGACCTGCTGCTTATGCTAACCCTTTACTTAAATACAAACAGGGTTTAGTGATCACATACTATTCAAAATAGCACCTTACCCTTCCAAATTGTATCACCATTATAACACATTTGTTTTAACATGATGTATAGTAAAAGTTATTTGGCCCTGGCGCACATCAATGCGTAAGAAATTCAGATGGTATGGTGGTATTATGAACAAAGACCATCTGTGTAAAACCAACCTTGTCTTGAAGTGGCAGTGTAATAATGTACCTACATATTCTTTAAACAGCAATGAATTACACCATTTATCTCTGATTTGACAGCTGATTTCAGCACTTTATATGCATTTTGAATTATATTACACTTGTTTAAACATGGCATCTTTTATCAGGGCTATTAGTCCTGGGCCTGTTGATTTGCAAGAAACAGAGAAATTATGAACAACATTTTACCAGAGTGGTTTCGAAACGATATCTTAATATAACCAATCATATTCGAAGCAGCAGCCTAAGAACATGCATAACACATCATACTTCCTGAATGATACTTCATTTTGGTTGTTTAAGCAACAACCCTAGGTTCCTAAGTTAGACATCATTATAGGCTGGTTATATAAGGACACAAATCATGTGTCTAAGCAGGACCAATCTCACCAAGAGGCAATATGATCCTTAGTCAAATTCATTTGCAGTTTTAGACAGGTCTAAGGTGACAAAATACAAGAGTGTCCTAGTTCTGAAGCTGACCTAATTGTCTGTGAGTTTCCTCCATTTCATTTAAACCATGTGTTAATGTGTCCAAGGTGTGTATCCATTTGCATTCCTTAAAATTTAAGGATAATGCAATGTTACCTCCTCTTGAATGGGGATGAATCTTTTCTAGACACCCACCATCTCAGATTCTCAGCTTGATGACCTAGTTCTGAGAAATGCTCTACTAGGGGGCACCCTGCACCTTACACCGGAGTCTGCTACAGTGTTGCAGGATTCTCGTCTTCACCTTCTGGGTGGTTTGCCCAATGTACAATTTATCACAGGAGCATTTTATTGCATAGATGGCATTTGAGCTGTTGCAATTGGAATGGTGTGATATTGTGTATGTCCGATCTAAGTGGGTGATAATAGTACCCTCCATAGTGAGTATGCAGGCCTTACCATGGCCACATTTAAAGTGACCTAGAAGAGGTGGTAGAGACAATTGGGCTCTGATGTCTGGTCTGCGAGGAGTTTCCAAGAAAGAGCTGACAACAAAATCCTTCACATTCTTAGCTCTTTTAAAGGCGAAGATGGGATCACCTTCATGTCAATTTCAGTTAAGTTCCAATACCTTTTCAGAACCTTTTTTATTTCATGGCTTCTAGGGTTAAATGTGGTCACGCATACTAGCTTTTCTACATGTGATTCCTTGGGTTTAACCTCAAGTAGGGAATCCCGAGGGCAGTACCACGCTCTTTTCCTCAGCCTGCTGAGGCATCCCTTTGGGTAGCCCCTATCCGGTAATCTCTGGAGTAATGCGTCAGCCTCTTTGAGGTAATCGGTTCTACGTGAACAATTACGTCTCAATCTCAGGAACTGACCATAGAGCAAGTTATCTCTCAGGCTCCTAGGGTGATGTGAATTGTACTTCAGCAGTGTATTCCTTTCTGTAGGTTTTCTGAAAAGGGTCGTATAGATCAGAGCGTCTTCTATTTTCAATGTAAGGTCAAGAAAGCAGATAGATTCTCAATTGTAATTCATGGTAAATTGGATGTCCGGTGATCTGTTATTCAGCCAATCCCTGAAATCATTCAGTCTTCTTTCACTTCCCGTCCACATCATCAAGACTTCGTCAATGTACCTTTCCCACATTTTTATGTTTTCTAAAAATGGATTGTCATTGGTGTATAGATGTTTATCCTCATATGCGTCCATATATAGATTCGCCAGGCTTGGAGCAAATCCAGCTCCCATGGCGACCCCCTTGCGTTGGTAATAGAACTGATTCTGAAACACAAAGTAATTTTTGGTCATAGCTATTTCCAATAAAGTTACCAGGAAATCGGTGGGAATCCAATGTGGTGTTGGGCATTCCTCCAAGGTCTCTTTTGTCACCTCCAGTGCCTGGTCTTGTGGAATACTGGTATAAAGTGATGTGACATCAAGTGTGACCAAAAACTGAGTAGCCAAGTCAAATGGCTGGTTTTCAATCATCTTTATAATATGCATGGTATCACATACGTAGGACCTTGTTTCAATGACCCATGGTTGCACAAAACTGTCTATGTATTTATTTAATGGTTCAAGGACCGAACCACAACCTGAGACGATAGGTCTTCCGGGTGGATGGTCAATGCTTTTGTGCACTTTGGGTAGGGTGTATATCGTTGGTATTCGTGGATCCTTTTTGTTTAGGTAGTTGTATTCAGGCTCACTCAGGTAGCCATCCTCAAGTCCTCTTTGTGTGAGTTGATGGATGAGCATTGTTATTTCCTGAGTAGGATCCTTTGGTTTGGGGCAGTAGCTCTCCCGATCTCCTAGTTGGTGACCAATTTCTGTGATATAGTCACCAGTGTTCTGAACCACTGTGAGAAGTTGGCCTGGTATATGATGTCCACTAATTAAAGTGGGCACCCTGTACCAGTCCAAACAACCCTTATGGTGATTTAAGAGGTCAAAGATAACCTTAGAAAGCTATCCAAGTGGTTGCTGTGGAGAGCAGCCTTCAGGCTTAGTCTTGAAGGAATGTTAAGCAGCTTGTTTCACCATAATGCAACCTTATAGTATTGGTTAAATGAAAGGAGAACCACACAGTAGTTATACAAATATGTATTTATTGATATAACACTCTTTAAGCACGACACAGTATCTTCTGCACGAAGATATTCACAAAGCACACAATACTGTAGCGCAGAAACAATAGTAAATAGCTCTAATACACAATGGGCTCCAGGGGGAGACCAAACCATATACTAAAATAGTGCTATAAGATCCACGACTCAAGTCAAGACAGTGTCTAGAGGATGTAGAATCGCTGGGACCCCAAGGAACCACCCAAGGTGAGTAAGTAGGGACCCCACGGAGCAGTGTGGGAACACGACCGCGTGCTCCGTACAATTCTATGGGAGAGTCGCGGTTGAAGTTTAAAGTTTAAGGACCCTTCCCAGTGGACTTTCGAAGAAACCCTGTGGAACTTAGGAGGTTGGAGAGCCACCCCACCTGTGGATACCGTAGTACCAGGGTTACCTATCCCAGGGAAGCCAGGTGCATAAGTCTGAAGTGGCGTCGGAAACCGCTGTCAAACTCAATGGAGGACTTTGAAGAAGAGCCGCTGCTGGAAGGAAGAAAAGTGTCCATCGGAATCCAAAGGTGGATGCTTGTTGAAGAGTACCTGAAAGCAGAGGGGACAGAGTCTGGGTCACTCAGGAGTGACCAGGGGATCGGTAGACGAATGCCCACCGATGTCGGGTGCTTCAGGCGCATTGAGGAGGTCCTTGACTCTGCAGCCACTGGGACTAGGAGATGTTGAGGACAACCAGGAGCCGCATACGAGCTGTCCCATGAAGGATGTCGAGTACTGAGGGGTCGGTGTCTGGCTGGAGCACCAACAAGCCTTGGCAACGGCAACTCATGCAGAAGGTCAAAGAAGGTTACGGCTCGGACCAGCAAGGTCCAGGAGATGCACCAAACACAGGGGAGTCAGTGCAGGCCTGGAGCAACCAGGAGAGTCCAAACAAAGCAAAGTTAACCCTCAAGGGGACCCACAGGCCGGAGGCACAGGAGTTGCGAGGGGACCTTGAGCAGTTTCACAAAGAAACAGCCCACAGAGCACTCAGTGTGAGGCGGCCAGAGTTCTTTGTAGGAAATGGTGCCAGAGGTTGGGGCTACTTGGAGCCCAGTTCACTTGTTTGGGAAATGTCAACAAGCATGTGCACTTAAAAATGAACGCGGTTCACAGAGGTACAGGTATTGCAGCCTCCACGAGGGATTCTGACCTCAAACTTAGTGAGAGGGCATCTCAGACCTTGAGGGACATGGAAACCTACCCCCTGTGTTGCTGGAGCCTTCGGAGTCCGTAGGAGCTCAGGATCAGCAGACCAGTCATTCGTGATGTGGTGCCTGAGGTTGCAGGGAGTGACTCCTTCACTCCAAGGGAGATATCTTTGGTTGTTCTTGATGCTCCACAGGTCCTGCATGGAGCCTGTATTGTGCATGGGCACAGACGATGCTTCAGACTAAGAGGGAGACGAAGTTGAGCCCAAATGAAGTCCAGCGAAGTCCAGAGTGTCCAGACGGTCGAAGTTCAGTGGTTTCTGGTTCAGAATCCAGTCCACATTGAATCTAGGGTCCTACAGCCAGGTAAGCCCTTTTGTACCCACGGGAGAGGGTTGGACAGATTCAAGGGACCCTCCCAAGGGAGGGTCTGGACAGTGGGGAGGTTACTCCCATAACCTTTGTCCAGTTTCTCGCCAGAGCAGGAGCCAATGGCTCGCAAGACTGGTTTGAACTGGACTATGCACAGGGACACCAAATATGCCCCTCATGCAGACTTTCGGTCACTGGCAAGCGCACCCACCCAGGCCTAATACACTAAATCCTGTCTGGGAGGTGGTCACACCTCCCTGTGACAGGATGCCTATTGTTCTGCCTTCCCCTGCTCGAGCTTGGCTCAACAGCAGGAGGGCAGAAGTGTGCCTCTGGTCGGCAGCAACCATTTTGGGCTGCCCAGGACTAGAAGGCTGGTACCGGGAACACCAGGGACCTCACAAAGCTCGTTTCTGAGGGGAGGAATCATACCTCCCACACCGGTTACCGGTGTGGGGGTATGATTCCACAATGTTTGACACCAAACACAATAGGGTTACTTTCAGCCGTTTTAGAGTTGTTCATCACGAGGTCGCATAATGCCACTCTATATGTCGTAAATGGCTGCAGCACTAACAACCTGGGAGAATGGACTCCGTAGGCTGCAGGGGTGTCCTGCTCATGCAGTGGCACCCTCTCACTTAGAACCAAGCACCCGGCCTTCAGGATTGTCAAGGCCTGCTATAGGGGTGACTTATAGGTTTTAAGTGTAGTGACCCTTAGATATAGTAAACCTATATCTAAAGTAAGTGGTGCATGCACCATCTTACACAGGCTGCAATGGCAGGCCTGTAGTTCCATTTTGCATGGGTGGCATAATACATGCCTCAGCCCATTGGAGGCCTCTGGGGTACCTATGCCCTAGGTACATGGGTACCATATACTAGGGACTGACAATGGTACCCCAGTATCCAATCTGGAGTGTACCTAAGTACATGACATAACAGTTTAAGGTGACAGCAGATATACTGGGGTCCTAATTAGCAGGATCCCAGTCAGACTAGTCAAAAACAGTGTCACATGAAGCAAAAAGTGGTGGTAACCATAAGAAGCAGATCCTACTTTCCTATAACCATCACCGAGCCCCCTTTATACGCAGCTTTAATGACTATCATTGGGTTCTTTTTAATGATTCTAAAGCCTGCCTTTCTTCCTTAGTGATATTGTAGTTAATGTATTTCCTCTCCCCCAACAGGTCCATGACCTCCTTCATGACAATTTGCTCATATGCCAAACATTTTTGGCTCATTAGGTGGGAAGCAGGGGTAAATGTAGATGCCGGTTTGAAGGGAGTAGCCACCATGTGTTGTGGACCAATTTCCCTATTGGTGAAATAGTATTTCAACCTTATTTTTCTGAAAAACTGTTGTAATTCCAGTTTTATTCCAAAGGAGTCTGGCGGAGAAGTAGGAATGAATGAAAGACCTTTGAATAGTATTTCTTTCTCAGCAGCGGTAAGAGTGTAATCAGAGATGTATATATTGGATCTATTGGGGAGTGAGTTTGTGTATTCCCTATTATCACTTCATTATCTGTACTTATGTTTTCAGAATTGCTTATTGCCTGGTCATTGGTAGTCTGAGTCACCTCTCGTGTGCTATCATTGGTGTTTATGCTAGAAGTTTGATTACTTGCCCTGATGGATTCATAGTGATTAATCAATTCATTGGCCTCTACCATCTGTATGTCTGGCGCCTGTTTTGTATTTCTCCATGGCTTTCCTGTGGGTAAAACCTGACTCTGGTGTTCCCTCTCTGAGTATTGCTTCCTCTGTTCCTCTGTTCCACCCCCTGGGCCTGACCCAGTTCTGATCCTGGCCTCCGCCCCTGTTGGACATCCATGTTATATCCCCTAAAAAAGAGGAAGGACCTGGCATTTGTCCTCATGAAGCGCTGTATTGCCATGACTTAGAAATCGGCTGTTGCGCAATTGCTACTACTCTGGCTGAAG
Organism: Calotriton arnoldi; assembly: GCA_963921515.1. Classification (NCBI taxonomy): domain Eukaryota; kingdom Metazoa; phylum Chordata; class Amphibia; order Caudata; family Salamandridae; genus Calotriton; species Calotriton arnoldi. The sequence continues at coordinate 278,437 of CAWUFW010007772.1, read as the reverse complement.
AATCTACTTAAATGGGCATCCAATTAAATAGTGACATGGAAATCATTGGCATTGATGCGGGGGAGGCTATTATTGGATGCTTGGGACACATACATGGTTGAGGTGCTGGCCAAAACGAATGAAAGACCTCGATGAGGTGATGGGAATTCACCTCCCATGGATTGCCCTGGGGTGGCGGGTGTGGTGGGTGCCCAAGAAGTTTTCTCATCTACAGTCCTCGGCCGGGTGGGGTTATACACCCTCAAAGCCTCCCACCTTTTCTGTATGACGATGCTGGCAAGGGTGACTACCTTCCCCCGCAGCAACCTGCCACCCAAAAACTAAAACACTGCATGAATAGACTGTCAGCTGCTTCCTCCCTCACCACCTACTACATGACTTACTGTTACACTTGCACCTGGTGCCTCATGAGGGCACCATCGATCTCAGAGACATTGATCATTTGCTCTTTTTATAGTTATTGTTGCTTTGATATACCTCCTTTCCGGGACTGCAGGTTGTCTCTCATAGGGACCATACAATTCTGCTCCCCCCCCTGTATACGGATACCACTGACAGGGCCGCGGTTTGTCAACATTGTTTATTGGTTGGAAATGTTGTCCAACTAAATGTTTTTTGTTACTACATGGTTACTGCCACTTTTTTTATACTGTGCAATAGTACACCTGTGCAGATGACTACTGGTAGACTATTACTGTGCGCATCGAGTGAGATATGTGTCTCTGTCGAAGACCAGTGTGTTAGTAGGGTCCTTGCTGTTTTCTTTTGTATTCAATTGCATCTACGTAATAAAAACAAAATGTTAATTTTGTCACTGACAATTTCACCTAACTATAACGTTACATTAACCTATGTTTTTTACAGTGAATTTCTAAAAATAAAAAAAATAAAAAAATGATCTTTTTATCACATCTAACCATAACGTTATTTTGAAATTTGTTCTTTTCATTGAATTTCTAGTTTTTTTTTTTATGGAAAGGAATATTTAATTATGATATGTAAATCCAACCACTCGCAGCACTTGGCCAAAGCCACGCTTCCCCTTCCCCCTTTAAAATAAATAAATAAATAAATACATAAAAAAGGACCTGGGGAATGGAGTCCCCAGGGCCTAATGAGGCTCGGGGAGGGGGCCATGTGACCCCTCTCCCCATTAAAAAAAATAGACCCTAGGGGATGGGGTCCCAGGGCCAGGCCCTGCGGCCAACCCCCCACATGCAGCCAACCCCACGCTGGGCATGGCCTTTGGCTGGGCGCAGAAGGGGTTGGCCTCAGGGGTCCCTGGGGACCCCATCCCCCTGTTCTAAATTTTTTTAAAGAGGAGGGGTCCATGTGTCTCCCCCACCCCAGGCTGATTTCAGCCCTGGGGAACCCATCCTCCAGGGCCTGCTGTGATTATCAGGGGAGTGGGGCACATGGCCTCCCTCCCCAGGCTGATTTCGTGCCCGGGGACCCCAGCTCCCAGTGACAGGCATTATTATCAGGGAGATGGGAGCACGTGGCCCCCTCCCAGGTCCGTTTTTGGCCCTGCGGACCCTATCCCCCAGGGCCTGGTGTGCTTCTTAGGGGAAAGGGGGCACACAATCCCCTTCCAAGGGTCGATTTCAGCCCTGGGCACCCCATCCCTTAGGGCCTGGCATTTTCAGGGGAAGGGGGACAAGCAGCCCCCTCCCCGAGCCAATTCTGGCCATGGGGACCCCATTGATGAGGCTTGTATAATGTTTAGGGGAGGGGAGCACTCGCAGCCACCCCTCCTCTTTATGAATACAACCCTTTTCTCATGTTGTTGGCAGCCAATCAGAGCGCTTTTGGGAGTCTTACTCCTGTGGGAGCAAGATGGCCCAAGGAAATAAAGCTCCTTGTGCCACTCAGGATGCTCTTGCCACTCCCAGCGAGAGTCTCTCAAGACTCTTGTGTACCCAATTGCCTAAAAATGCAATTATTTCTTTACCCTAAATTTCTCAAAAACTGCTAAACAGATTTACTCCAAATCACAGAACCACAATCTGCGGACCAAGAACTAGCTTCCTTCCAAATTTGGTGTAATTTCATTCAGCAGTTTTTGCTGTAGCCTTGTCTAAAGAAGTCTATGTAAAATGCCTGGGGATGCCAGTCCTCTGTCCATTTCTATGTTCACATCCATTTGCAACACTAATTATTTGAATTTGGTATATATGTATTCCGATATGACAAGGACCTCATGCGTGACCAAGGCCAGTGGGCCAAAATGTGTAGCAGGGGCTGGAGCACTTCTAAAAAGAAAAAACCGAGGGGCATATTCTCAAGAACGTGTGATAACTACCGCAAAATTAGTCTAACGCAACTCTTCACATCGCAGTCCATCGCGGGAAAACAACTCTGTGTTAACGTGGAATTCACAACACGGCGGCCCCATGCGATAGTCCAACGATAACGCGTCAAATGAACGTGTTAAAACCAACGCGACGCTAAAAAAACGCGAAACACAAATGCGAAAATAGTAGCGATGAGGCCAATCGCGATACAAAAATCAGAGATAACCAGTGAGAGGCCTGCAATTCCCACGCGTCATGCGGGAAAATGCACAATAAAAGCAGAGGAAAAAAACGGTGAGATGACAATGTACAAGCACAACCCCACATCCGTGATGTAGAACAAATGAGCATCGTCCCGCATCAAATAGGCATCTCCCCACAGTCACGATGTACATTGACATGCAGTCTGCATGTAAACTGCGCAAATGCTGAAACATGCATGTAACACACAGTGAAACCGCATCTCCCCCTCACATTGCAGAGGGACAAGCAAACCCTCCTGCACACAGACGTGTCATGACCATGATCAATCAAATATGAAAGCGTGGACGAATGTAGGGGCAGTGACTCCCGCGTACGTACATGTTGTCCATGTTGTGGGACCTGAGTCACAGGGGGCATCCCTGCATCATGGTGGTACATATCTGACCCCAAAAGGAGCCCTGTTGTCACCTGCAGGACACAAATGGCAGCCAAAATGGAATGAATCTGGACACATGTGAAACGCCGAAGAGTGGGATTCCCTACTAAGTGCGACACACAGAACTGGCAGTTCGAATACGTGACACCCTATACAGCCTCCCTGCACAGAGGTGACACACCCACCATACATGAACAAACCACAAAATCGTCAGCAATATATGTCGCACTCACACTTGTCTGAGTGATGTGCGTGTACAGATGAGAGACATGCACTCAGGGATAGTGTTCTTCGAATGCATTTATTTGCACATGCTGTGCCTGAGGTCATTTTGTACTGTCCCATTACTGCCAAGGACTGCCACAATGCGACGTGCTCATGTGAAGAAATTGTCAATGATGGTGTTCCTACGGGCTATTCCTGCTGCGGCTGCAGTGGGGTGTGGTCCACCTGCCTCATCTCCATCATCATCGTCCGGTTCATCTGGCACTTGTATCCATGGTGCCTTGCTGCGTACACATATGTTGTGCAACACACAACATGCAACGATCATCTTGCACACGATGTCTGGGCTGTACAGGAGCCTTCCACCTGTGACGTCCAGGCACCTGAAACGTGACTTCAACTCGCCAAATGTGCGTTCCACAATGCCCCTGGTGCGTTTGTGGGCCGCATTGTACTGCCTCTGGGCCTGTGTGTTCGGGGCTCGGAGGGGTGTCATCGTCCAAGCGCAGAGGGCATATCCTTGGTCACCTGTGACAGTGCAGAGAGACATGAGTCAATAGTTTGTTCGGCATGATGTGTTGGCAGGCTCACTGGTTCATTGGTGTTTGATATGTGTGACTTTGTGATTCCTGCATGACATGTACTGCTTGTTGCAAATGAGCGGCATCAATGTGTATTACATAACCTCAATGCCGCTCCCCCCGAGCATGTTCACTACAGTGCGCAGCGCGGTTGCATCACTTGCACCCCTACGGCACACTATTGTAATGCCTGTCTGTGCATGTCCACAAGCCTGACAACGACACAGTGATGTCGTGCGCTGAAGGTGGACGGACATGTGTGTGTAGGCCAATGGTAAGGACAGGGCGGACACAGATGTAGAGATCATGCCTGGCTGAACTCGCCATGCGGTCAAGGGTAGACCTTTGGCTTATGCTGTGGAAATAGCGACACACACAACAGTTGGCATGTCTGATCCCTGACCCCGAGCAGGCCTGCGCACTCTCATTTACCCCTCGGCCGAGCACATACTCCGGGTGCATGCTTCATGGCAACATTGAATATTGCGTGACGTGTGGCGCCGACACTACACCTGAGACACACGCATTAGTTACTTCCCTGGCAAGGCCTAAACTTAACCACGCCCAGAGCCACGTGTTGAATGACCACACCCCTATGCCGTACTGCCGTACGCAGGTCCACTCCCTCACGCTCACAGGGGGGTCCGACACAGATACATGTCCCAGGTCTACCCCACTGCCTGAGGTGACAAGGTTGCGCCCGCTGTACACAGCACAACGTAATGTGGTATGGCCCGGGGCCCTCATGCATACATAATGACCACACGGACACACTGAGATTATCCGTGGAACTGGCTACGGGCACGTGCGCCCGGCATCTTTTATTGCCAGGGTCACACGTCAAGTGACGCCTGTGCTGGATGGGTGTTGGGTAGTGTAAGCCACCCCTCAGGGGTTGGTTGGTGCTGGCAACAACTACAACTGTGATCAGACAATCAGAAGTGCAAAGTACAAACAGCAAGGTTCCATGACTTGAGCTGCACAGAGTTGGTGGCCCCGGATGCACAGCGGCCGGCACAGGCACACTGCCACGGGACGGTGACTTGCGATGCACTGAGGTAGGACCACGAGAGCTGAGCGGGCCCACGTTGATGTCCAAGGAGAGTGTCGCAGAGTGTTACGGGGGACAGTGGAAGGTGTCCATCCAGGGCATGATGCAGAGGGCAGAAGCAAGCAGAAACAGGCAATATGGAGGAGTTGAATGCTACAGTCTCCTTTTTCCCACGATGTCAGTATCAGCTACATGATGATGAAGACAACCCCCAGGACAGAGACTCAGATGCCACCAGAGTTCAACCAGAGAGTGTCCATGACTCCTGTGGCACAGAGTCAGTGGCACCAGAACCGGAAGGGGATGCAGTCTGCGATGAGGCCTGTACAATGATATGAAGTCTGCAATGAACAAATCAAGACTCAGTTCCAATTGTGTGTCCTACTCGACCGCAGTGGGTGCCAGAGGCAGCGGTCAGCGCGGGGCAACCGCTGTGCAGCCAGCACCTCCTGGATCTCTGACACACGGCGTTGAAATGGCATGTGGAGAAGATTCCTGGTTGACGGAGGTGGAGGCACCAGAGCTGAGCGGGTGTTTAGCCAGCGACGAAGGCGTGTCTTGCCTGTTACGGACTGTATTGGATTGGTGTGAGGCCTGCTGGACTGCAGTGTAGGCCGGAGGCAGCAGTCAGCAAGGGCCCACAGACACGTGTGGTCGGAATGCTATGCACAGAGTTGGTGGCACCACATCGAAGGGAGTATACTGATTTAAACTCTGCATTAACATGTGTACTCTGCCATTGTGTAATCAAGACTCAGTTCCAAATGTGTGACCTACTTGTCCGCTGTGTATGCCGGTGGAGTACGTCAATGACAAAGGAGTACTGCGAGCCTTGCCCGCGGAGGCCGTGATGGTCTGAGGAGGCTGCCAAGGTCAAGGGCCTCTGGCTTGGTGCGAGCACCGGCATGTGGTTGGCCCTCTTGGAGATACGCAGGTGTCGGCAGGTGAGCAGTGAGGCCTGGATGCGCAGGGGCAGACAAGACTGGTTCGGAGACCAGCGGCCCGGGCTGCGGCAGGCGCACAGGATCGCAGGCCACACCGCTCATGGTGACGGCGTCGGCCTCATGGCGGGGTGGTAGGCGCCGCCCTGGCAGACACGTTGGGCATTCCGGAAGAGAACCACACCCAGAGCTACGTGCTTTTTATTCACACCCCTACGCTGGCCTGGCATACGCTGGGCCAGCCCACTCCGCCCACGCTTACAGGGGGGGATGTCACAAGCTACATTTCCGAGACCTTCCCCACTGGCTGGGGTGACATGGTTGCGTCCACTGTCCACAACACTACCACCACCAGCAGTATATGTCGACATGGATATGTCTGTGGTCTGCATACTGCAGTCTGTCCAGCACTTCCACGCCACACTTGGCATTGTGTGCATTCTCATTCATGGGTCACTTGCCTCCTTCGCACATGCCTGGTTCCCACCTCTCCCCACATACTGCTATTGTGTGGCTGAGGTGCCATGCAGTTGATGGCTCATGTACATGGCTAGCCCAGGTTTCCGCAGTACGCTGTGCTGTCGTGTATGGTGGGTGGGCATGTTGTATGTGTGTTTGTAACGTGTGCATTCCCAGGGTTGTGAGTTGCATGATTGTGGAGTTGAGGTGTGTGGTGTGTTCATTTGTTACTTACCAACGAGCACTGCATTTCCGTAGGTGCCATCCTGGAAGCACCGGTTGATGATGGACTGTCGGAAGATGTATGAATCATGCACACTGCCTGGGTAGTTGGCGACGACATTGGTTAAGAGTTCCCGGTGGTCCACTATTGCCTGCACATTGATGGAATGCGTGTGCTTTCTGTTGCGGTAATTGTGTGCAGTGTCGGCAGGGGGCACAAGTAGGACATGTGTGCAGTCAATTGCCCCCAACACGTGCGGGAAGCCTGCTATGGCGTAGAAGCCTTGCTTGGTCTCCAGCTGTTCCTGGGCAGTGTGGGGGAAGTATAGGTACTGGGGTACCAAGCTGATGATGGCATCCAGGACAGGTTTGAGGAACTTGGATAGGGCTGGCTGTGAGACTCCTCCGACTCTGGCGGTTGTTAGTTGGAATGTCCCAGAGGCCAACAGGTGCAGCACGGCCAGCTGCTTTGTCTGAGGTGGGATGTTGGTTGTCCGCTGTGTTGGTACCGTCAGCCTGTGGGCAATGATGGTCAGGAGGCGGAGGATGGTTGACCTTTTGAGTCTGTGTTGGGCAATGACATTCTCTGGTGTCAAGTCTGTGAGGCTGGTGCATTTCCTGATGTCATTTGAGATGTCATCAGTGATGTCATCAGTGATGTCACTGACCATGTCATGAGTGATGTAATATGTGACGTCATCAGCAGTGCATTGCGGGGGCGCGAGTTATAGTTAGCTGAACTAACTATAACGGGGGAATTTCACGGGTTTTGTACGAGTGCAATGTCCAACTAACTATAACTGTCCCTAAAACCTATGGTTTTTTCAGTGAATTTCAAAGGTTTTTTAAATGCTAATTTCTAACTATAACGTGTCTGAAACCTATGGTTTTTTCAGTGAATTTCAAAGGTTTTTAAAATGCTAATTTGTAACTATAACGTGCCTGAAACCTACGGTTTTTCCAGTCAATTTCAAAGGTTTTTTAAATGACAATTTTTAAATGTATTAATTTTTATATTAATTTTTTTCACACTGATTTACTACATTTTTAGAAACAATTTCTTTTACATATTTTATTTTTTAAATTACATTGTAATTACATTATACATTACATTACAAAAAATACTTTCTCAGAATGAATTACTTTAGTTTAAATACTTTGCACATAGGCAATAGACTTTTAAGTACAGTAGTTACAGTTGTTGCAATGGGCAACACATTTTCATACACAATGCAACATTCAGCTCAATGTGAATTTCTAGTTAAATGCAATTAGTTACTTTATGGATTACTTTTCTAACCACAGGACTGGATCCTAGATTCAGTCCTGGTACATCTCCTGTAAACAGTTGAGTAAAAGCGTTTTGGTTACAGTCGTGATTTTTAAGGAATATTATTGTATTTTAAAAGTTGACACTTAGAAACTTTTTCTCATAGAATCACCAATGTTATCCTATGGAAGGAAATTCACTTAGCAGGTAAAAACTGTTATCGTTACTTTTTCTTACTCAGTGTTGGATCCTGGATCCAGCACTGGTGCATCTCCTGTAAACAGTTGAAAGAATGCGTTTAAGTCATACAGGCGATTTTTAAGGAATATTTGTAGTTTGTGAAAATCGACACTTTGAAACTTTTCTGCTGAAAACCAGACAATGGATTCCTATGGAAGAAAATATAAGTTACTGGTAAGTACGGTTAAAATTACTTTTCAGGACCAGTACTGGGCTGAAAGATACAGCACTGAGGTCTCTCCTTATAACAGGTGAGTAAATCGGAATTCGTATTTCGGCTGATTTTAGAGGAATATTTGTATGTTTCAAAAATCAACACTTAGAAATTTTTTCAGCAAAAAGCAGGCAATGATATCCTATGGAAGGAAATTCAAGTTACTGGTAAGTACGGTTAAAATTACTTTTGAGGATCAGTACTGGGCTGAAAGATGCAGCACTGAGGTCTCTCCTGATAACAGATGAGTAAATCGGAATTCAGTATTTCGGCTGATTTTAGATGAATATTTTAAAGTTCCAAAACTCCACACTTAGAAGAATTTCCAAGTGAAACCAGTCAATGTTAGCCTATGAAGGAAATTCAAGTTACCGGTAAGTACGGTTAAAATTACTTTTCAGGATCAGTACTGGGCTGAAAGATGCAGCACTGAGGTCTCTCCTGATAACAGGTGAGTAAATCGGAATTCGTATTTCGGCTGATTTTAGAGGAATATTTTAAAGTTCCAAAACTCCACACGTAGAAGAATTTCCAAGTGAAACCAGTCAATGTTAGCCTATGAAGGAAATTCAAGTTACCGGTAAGTACGGTTAAAATTACTTTTGAGGATCAGTACTGGGCTGAAAGATGCAGCACTGAGGTCTCTCCTGATAACAGGTGAGTAAATCGGAATTCGTATTTCGGCTGATTTTAGAGGAATATTTTAAAGTTCCAAAACTCCACACTTAGAAGAATTTCCAAGTGAAACCAGTCAATGTTAGCCTATGAAGGAAATTCAAGTTACCGGTAAGTACGGTTAAAATTACTTTTGAGGATCAGTACTGGGCTGAAAGATGCAGCACTGAGGTCTCTCCTGATAACAGGTGAGTAAATCGGAATTCGTATTTCGGCTGATTTTAGAGGAATATTTTAAAGTTCCAAAACTCCACACTTAGAAGAATTTCCAAGTGAAACCAGTCAATGTTAGCCTATGAAGGAAATTCAAGTTACCGGTAAGTACGGTTAAAATTACTTTTCAGGACCAGTACTGGGCTGAAAGATGCAGCACTGAGGTCTCTCCTGATAGCAGGTGAGTAAATCGGAATTCGTATTTCGGCTGATTTTAGAGGAATATTTTAAAGTTCCAAAACTCCACACTTAGAAGAATTTCCAAGTGAAACCAGTCAATGTTAGCCTATGGAAGGAAATTCAAGTTACTGGTAAGTACGGTTAAAATTACTTTTCAGGATTAGTACTGGGCTGAAAGATGCAGCACTGAGGTTTCTCCTGATAACAGGTGAGTAAATCAGAATTCGTATTTCGGCTGATTTTAGAGGAATATTTGCACAATGGTGAAGGGAGGGGCGGGGCCTGAGGTGACATCTGTGCAAACGCGCCCCGTGGCGCGTTTTAAGTTGGGGGATTAAGTCCCTTGAATCATGAGGGTCCCTACGGGCCAACTAGCCCACCAGGAACCTCCAGTATGCACCAGGGGGCTTTGTTGCAGAGACATGTACAGAGGCCACACCCCTTTTACACCTCTCTGCAACGCAGCTCTGTGGCGCTTTCTGGACGTACCTGTTGGGCTAGTTGGCCCCCAGGGACCCTCAGGATTGAAGAGGATTTAATTACCCATCTTAAAACGCGCCACGGGGCCTGTTTGCACACATGTCACCTGAAGCCCCGCCCCCTCCCTTCACCACTGTGCAAACGCGCCCCGTGGCGCGTTTTAAGTCGGGGATTAACTCCCTTGAATCCTGAGGGTCCCTGGGGTGCAACTAGCCCACCATATACCTCCAAAAAGCGCCATAGAGCTGCGTTGCAGAGAGGTGTAAAAGGGGCGTGGCCTCTGTACATGTCTCTGCAACGCAGCCCCTGGCGCATACTGGAGGTTCCTGGTGGGCTAGTTGGCCCCCAGGGACCCCCAGTATTCAAGGGAATTGTTCCTCCTCTGCAAACGCACCAGGGGGCGCGTTTGCAGAGTGGTGAAGGAAGGGGCGGGGCCTACGGGCCCGATCGTTTTTTTTTTTTTTTCTCCTGAAGGAGGGCTGTGTGGCCCCCTTCCTTTTTCCTATATTTAGGCCCTGGGGACCCCATCCCCCAGGGCCTTACTCCCTTTTTAAATTAAAATAAAAAAAAACGGGAAGGGGGCCGCGTGGCCCCCTTCCCTGGGCCTGTATTGGCCCCGGGGACCCCATCCCCCGGGGCATGGCCTCTTTTTTTTATTTGGAGGGGGGCTGCGTGGCCCCCTCCTCAGGCCATTTAAGGCCCCGGGGACCCCATCCCCGGGCCGGCCTTGCACTTTTTAAAAATGTTTTTCCTTTTTTTACTTTGGGGAGGGGGCTGCGTGGCCCCCTCCGTGGCCACTTATGGCCCCGGGGACCCCATCCCCCGGGGCCTGGCCTCTCGTTGGGGACTGTGGGGGTCCCCAAGCCCCCACAGTCCCGCCGGCTCCCCGTGTCCTACGGGAGCCGGCATTGCTTTTACACATGGGGAGCAGCTAACATGCTGCTCCCCATGTGGAAAAGCAATCGGCTTTGGATATTGGAAGAGAGAGCAGGTTTCCCTGCTCTCTCTTCCAATATCCAAAGCAAGTTTGCAATGACAGGACGGGAGCCGCGAGGCTCCCGTCCTGTCATTGCAAACAGCAGTGTCCCGGGGGTAGGCACCCCGGGACACTGCAGGAGCCGGCCCTGGGGGTGGCGGTCCCCAGGGCCACCACAGGCTCCAGGAGGGGGCCGCGCGGCCCCCTCCCTACATTTTGAAAGCCCCGGGAGGTGGTGGTCCCCGGGGCTTGGGGGTCCAAAACGGACCCCCATTTAAATTTTTCTTAGTGCCCCGGGGAGGTGGTGGTCCCCGGGGCGTGTGGGGGGGCTGGAGACCCCCACACAGGTTTTTAATTTTAAAAAAGAAGCCCCGGGGAGGTGGTGGTCCCCGGGGCTGCGGGAGGGCACAGAGCCCTCCCGCACCATTATACATAAAGCCCCGGGGGTGGTGGTCCCCGGGGCTTGGGGGCCCTTAGAGGCCCCCACACATAAAATTAACCCCCCCAGCATGCCCCCGGGACTTGGCCCACCCGGGGGCCAGTGACATCGAAGCGCGGGAGACCGCGCTTCGATTTTTCGGCAGGATTCGCGCACCCTGAGCGCATCCTGCCGATTTAAAAATTTTTTTTTTTTTTTTTTGCCCAGGGGGTCCTTGTGGGACCCCTGAGCAAACCTAGGGGGTCAGGGTGTTTCTACCCTGCTCCCTTTGTGCGCTTTGCGCACTTAGTTTCTGTCCCTCGGTTCTACCGAGGGACAAAATGGCTGCCAACATTTCCTGAATCGGAATGTTGACAGCCAGCTGACAGCCAATTAACATGCAGCTCGTGATCGGGAGGGTACGCGGACCCTACTCGGCCATAGATATCACTATCTTTTTACTTTTGATTTTCTCAGCAACTACTGAACGGATTTACACCATTTAACAAAAAGGGTTCTTTCTGAACCAAGAACTACCTCTTTGCCAAATTTGGTGTAATTCCGTTCAGCAGTTCGGGCTGTAGCCGTGTCTAAAGTTTCCTATGGAAAATTGCATGGGGAAAACGCGTTTTGGGACCCCCTTTTTCTCGGCCCCCGCTTGACGAATCCCCCGAGACTTTCAGGGTAGGAGCGGACCGGAGCGGGCCACAAAGTTTGAAAATTTTGCGAAGATACGTCAACCGGCAAGAGAGTTATTTCAAATAGAATGTCGCGGATTTCCTATGGATAATAGGTTGTAACTATAACTATCTACTGGCGACCGCCAGTAGATAATATATATATATATATATATATAAGTTCCTTCGTGATTCCAACCTCTGTATCTTGGCTAATCGAAGGGAAAAGGCAGCACAGCAGCTTATATCAAACCGTACGGTCAATTTAATTTCATTATTATTTCAAAAGTACAATATATATGTTGTTTTTTATATTAATTAATCATGCTATTTCTTTACATAATGTATTTTTTGTTTCTGGGTGTTGAGCTGTTGGGTACTGTAGGAGATTAGGGTGGATAGTGTATTAAATATAATTGCATTTTTCATAATTTTTTTAAATCTTTGAATTTTTTTAGGTGTATTAGTTAATATTTATTTATTTTATTTATTTTTCGGCTCGTGGTTATTTTGGGGTCTATTGAACATCTGCTTGCTTCTCCCTCGTCTTCAAACAGGTGAAATTAAGACATGGTTTTGATGTGGACTTCATTGCTTCTCACAGATCAGCATCAACTGGTCCCCTTCAAGCTTTATGAGTCATTGAGGCTTGAGCTGCGGAGTTCATAGGGGGATTGATGTTCTTTAAGTATTTATTATTCTAGGAGCGCCAGGGAATAAGCGTAACAAGGTAATAAAACACAAACAAATCAAAATGCTTTTTGTGTCCAAAGGGAATCAATAAAACTAATCCTTAGGTCTAACACTTCGGTATTCATATGTGAAGATCTTCTGTCATGGGGTGCTATATTGCTATTGCAAGCTGGATGGAAAGTCTTGGAATATCCCAGGGAAAAACTATCAGTCTTAGGCTTCTGAATGATTAAGGGTGAATAGGAGGAATGAAAAAGAGTTGAATGAAGGGCTTGAGATCTAGCTTAGGTTGGTCTCGCCACACTCTGGGCAGAAAATATGGGTTCCTGATTTTTTCTGAATCTTAGGAAATGCTCTTTGAGTGTTAAGGAGAGAAGTAAGGAGCTCTAGTGAGCTGGTATTGTACGTGGAGTGCTCTCCCAACATCATCACCATCAACACATCATCATGAGTTTTATTTGATTATACCATTAAAATCTTTTGATACAGTGAAAACAATGAAATTAATTCTCATAAGCATAAGGACAAATAAAATACAGCATTACTGTTACACAAAACTATCCTAAAAAGTGGTACCCACAAATAGAATCCATATTCTCACACAGAAACAAGCATAGAGAAATACATGTTTACATCTGCACCTGATAATTTGAAGTAACTATCTAGCATTATATATTCATTTAAATGGTGAGACCCAACACTACAGTTACTCGTTGGCATGCCTTCTGTATATAATTACTAACAGAATGTAGTTTTATGTTCATACATTTTCTAAGAGCTAATGCATTTTTGCTGGACACCTTCATTCGTTCATTCATGTGATATCTTACTCCATATGCTTTCTTGCAGCGCTGATAGAGCTAGATTGGACATTGCTGCAAAATAGTTTGATTCCAGGTGTAATTGCAATCACAAGAGTCTCAATACTAAACGGGACAGTAATGTGTTAAGAGTTGGATAAAGTGTTTAGCCATTGCCTGGTTTTAACAAATACAGTCATTTTTATGTATTTGGGGTACTGAGAGGGTGGTGATGAGAATAGGAGTCAAAAAGCCCAGACTCAGGAACTCATTTATGAAGAATTGGCGTAGGGCAGCGTCGCAAGTCTCCTTTCTGCGATGCCCTATGTCAATGTCAAAGGGCAGGAATGCACCATATTTATAAAATACGGTGCGTCCCTGTCATTTCCCCCTGTGCTGGACACAATTTTCTGCCTAGTGTCAACGTAGCAAGCCTTGCACCATGAAGCAAGGGTGCCTCAATTGCAGGAAAGATTGTTTTGTGGAGGAAGGTGCACCTTCCTGCACAAAAATAACCTTGAGAATGCAGCACACATGGAAAGAGGAAAAAACAAGGAGAAATACAAATATTTTTCATTGTTACGCCTGCTCTGGGGAGGCGTAAGGTTTTGGTGCTGCCCCAGGTTTACATGATTAAGTAAATCAGAGGGCAGCATCAAAATCCATGGGAATTGCGTGAGAAAACTTGCTGCAATGCCCATGGAACGCCTCCTTGACGCAGAGTATGGAAAGGAAGTGACTTGCACTGCTTTGTCTTACTCCATATCTATGAGGCCATGCAAAGCCAGACAGAGTGGCTTTGTGTCACCTCATGGATATGACTTAGAGGCTTGCGCCGCCAGAGCATCAAAAAAGTGACACCCTGGTGGCATAATCCTCTCATAAATAAGCCCCTGAGAATTTTAGTTGTGCCTTTATTTTCAGACTTAGGCCCACATTTATGGGATTTTGCGTAGGGCAGCGCAGCAAGGCAGCTTGCTGTGCTGCCCTACTCCAAACTGAAAGGGCAGGAATGCACCAAATGCATTCCTGTCCTTTCTCTTTGCGCCGGCGCCCTTTAGGCAGCCTAGTGCCAATGTAGGCACCCTTGCACCATGGTGCAAGGGTGCCTCCATTGCATGCAGGATTGTTTTTGTGCAGGAAGGGACACCTTCCTGTTCAAAACAATCCTAAGAGGCGTTTTGCTCTTTCTATGTGTGCGGGATAATGCAGCACACATAGAAAGAGGAAAAAACATATTTCTCCTCATTACACCTCACTTCGGGAGGCATACGGATTTGGCACCTCCCCATGATTGCATGATTTTGTAAATCCGGGGCAGTGTCAAAATCCTTGGGTGTTTCATGGGAAAACCCACCGCAACACCCATGGAAGGCCTCCTGGGCGCAGAGTAAGGTGACTCAGCACTTTGTACTGCGTTGCCTTACTCAAGTTTTATGAGGCCACTCAAAGCCACAAAGGGTGGATTTGCATGGCTTCATAAATCGGATTGAGAGCCCTGGGTCACGCATGTACCACTTTACGTGGTGCAGAAGTCACAGAGGGCTCTAATAAATAAGCCCCTCAGTGCTTCAGCACTAGTGAAAGAGGAAAAGAGTATGGGTGCGCTTGGAGGCCACAAAGCTTTCTTGGGGAGAGACAAAATAGTCAAGAAAGAATTAATGGGACAGCCTGTGGTAACCCTGTGTTATCAATGTCACTGCATGTTTCAAAAATGTTTCTGTTTCTACTGGCTACCAGGAGAAAACAATGCCATGTCTCCCGTGTGAGTTCAGTTTGTTTACACCTAACCATTGGCAAAACTTTGGTGGAA
Source organism: Calotriton arnoldi (assembly GCA_963921515.1). Lineage (NCBI taxonomy): Eukaryota > Metazoa > Chordata > Amphibia > Caudata > Salamandridae > Calotriton > Calotriton arnoldi. Next base: position 263,375 of record CAWUFW010007772.1, on the reverse strand, counting down.
CTTGGTCTTCGGTCCTGAAGTTCTAGGTGGATCAAGACATGTAGGCCACTCTCCTAAAGGGGTGCCACAATTTACAAGTGTTCTTCAGTTCAGCCGCGCACCCATGATTTTGTCCGTTTTGTGCATGTGTGGTTTCTGTGGGAATTTCGTCCAATTCTATCTAATGCTTGTTTAATGCACGCCTGAGACAGAGAGAGATCAGACAAAAACACTATAGCGGAGTTCCAGAAACCCCCATGCCTGCTTGAGGGGGGCTCCGTACTATAGTCTCACATCCTGCATGGTTTATAGAGTCAGCTCCCTGAGAGGAGCACGTCAGCCATCTTATTCTCTGGAACTTGAAACCTCACACGATTTTGCCTGATTTCTATGGGGTGGGGTGCCCCATGCAGTTCAGGAAATTCACTGCACATGTCTCCAAGGGTATAGACATTCTATAGTGAAGAAACGGGCTGAACCCCTTGTTGAACAACAATACCCACAAGCCACCCAAAAACTAGCTAAACAACTGGTGCGGTTGGTTTTGCAAGGGTTCAAAACCTGCACATATTTGTAACTGGGGGGACGGTTGAAAAAATACACCACACCTGAGTCTGGGCAGAGAGCAGCTTTCTGTGACTTTTTTAGGTGCTTAGTTTTTTTTTCCATCAGTTTCATAGTGGATTTTATAGGCACAAATGTATTGTAGGTTTGGCATTCTATTTAAAATAAGGCCCAGAAATCCAACTCTGTTTTTCATCCTGTCCTATATTAAGATGATTGAAGGAAGGACTGCGTGTGGTGAAGTTGCTGACATTCCTGCCTCAGCCAATGCTTTTTATTAACTTATTATTGAAATCTGTGCTCACCATTTGTTCCCATAAACACAGATCTCTGAAGGGATGCCTCCATCTGCTGCACACTTGTTTCTCAGCCCTCATTTCTACAAGCAGCATACTAGGGCCCAATTAAGAAAATAAGTGGCATTCCATGCCGATGGCTCAAAATATGTTTCTGTTATTTTGGCGACTTTGAAGCTTTAATGCTGAAAGTATTGGCATCACATTCATTCAAATTCGTTTTAAATGTGTTTTAACAGCAGGGTTGTAACTGTGTTTTAACAGCAGCTTGTATAAACAAAAAGGCGCGAACAAGAGGCTATCTACCTTTAAAGTACATATCACCACCCTTTTGTTCCCCGGACAGATTTTCATGAAGTATTGTGTGCATGTGTGTAGGACAAACCAAGCTGGAAAGCAACGGAGCACGGAAAAAACATCGATAAAACACCCACTATAATAATGTATTCTTTAACTTTAGTTAACAAAGGTAAGTAAGGCGTTTACTCTGAGTTTGCACCTTAGAGAATGACTGCAAATGGCATTCCACCAGTACGTCGTAGCGCCTGTTGGGATTTTGCAAGTTTTTCGATTTCAGCACTCATGATTTTTGGCTCCACCAGTTGACTGCCCCAGTAAAACCCGCCACCAACTTTAGTGCTGGCAGTTTTTGGAATGGAAGTTTTTTGTGCTGGCACAAAAATGACCAGCCAACAGTTGCCAGCACAAATAGAAAGCGATTATAAGTAAATTAAAGAATCAGGGAACAGGAAGCATTTTAATATAAAATGACATTCGTCCACCCAAACCAGTGGGGAACCGTTGCTAAATAAACAGTCCTGCCAGATTTTCTAGAGTTTCCTATAGAAAATGTCCATGTAATTATTTTTCATAGTTTGTTAGTTAGTTTAATAGCCTGTTGTTCGCAGAGGCGCTATATCGTAACATGTCATAACCTCTAAAACAAAAGCTAAAATGATGCTTGAGTAATATTCCTAAAGGGTAACTGCTCACTTTTTTTTTTTTATGTTTCCTGAAACTTGTTAGACAGTTTTTGATCCGTAACAGAACTGGAAGGAGATTCAACATTTGGTTCTGGTTACTGATAAGTCCTTATCGAAAAGCTAAAATATTTGTTTTTCTGCAAGCAGAGTGGGGCTGCCGATTTTCCTAGCTAGAATAATGAAGGAAAGTCCTGATTTTTATTAAAGATACAGAGGCAAGTAGTATGCTTTCTTAACTTGCTACGTTTATTACAGCTGCCACGAACCTCACTAAAACTACACTTACCAGCAAACCCTGAGTCACAAGCTACTGGTTGAGTGGAAGTAAACCCACCAATCAGTAAAGGGCACAGCCTAAATGTAACAATCACCAAGAACTATCGGCCTCTTTTGTTGATGTGACAACAATTTTATTAGTAGGGAAATGTAGTAATGTCCTTGAATAAATCCAGGAGAAGGATATAAAGATGATGAGCTCTTTATTCTCCAAAAGTACACAGCATCAACCTAACACGCCAGCCTAGATCAGAGGTCTCCGCATAACTGCCGGACCTCGAACCACCAGCTTTAACCCCTGGTACATTCTAATTCTGAACAGCGAAACCATGGAAATAGAATACAACACATCTTCCCCCTTTACACAATGAACAGAAAGTAAGGAAATAGCATAACTAAACAAAATAATAACAAAATAGATCTGCAAAGGATAGGAAAAACACCACTATTGTAGCACGTAATCCTTAAGATAGTAAGGGGCACGTATTCTTCTTTTACCCTCCTTAGATGAAACATTTACCCCAAAAGGATTAACATCAGTAGAAACAACAACATTGTCTTGTGAATAATCAGAACTAGAAAGAGTATCATTGGTAGCAGAAACATTTTGATTTAGTGCATCATGCAAAACTGTGGAGTCACCACCACCCGATCGTTGAATAGGCAATTCATTAGAATGACTGGAAAAGAAACAATCTGGTAATGATAAGTCAGAATGAGTGAAAGGGGTTTCAATGACCCTATCTTCATGAACATTGTTTTTCACAAGAACCACGTTCCTCTTACTCCACCATTTGCCATTTTCAACCAAAACTGCATGTTTAGAAATTTTAACAATACGAGTCATAGGATAAAATTTAGTCTTATGACTCTTATTTCCAACCGGTCTTTTAACCTTGATGAGATCACCAACTGCAAATTGTACAACTTTTATTTTTTTGTCAAAATCATATACTTGTTTCATTTTAAATTGAGCTTTTTCAACAGAATCACGTACTTGTTTGATATCAGGAATCTTGTCAGAACATTTAGTTTGTTCTAAAACCCAATTGGGACTAAGTTTAGAAGAACCAAAATGCCCCTTAAGAAGAACAAAAGGAGGAATACCCGTTAAGGAGTGTGGAGTATTATGATAACTCCATAACCTCTCTTGGACAGCTTCAAAAATAGACTCCCCCTGAACGGAAGCTAACTGAATGGTTTCTTTTAACATCCTGTTTACTCTCTCCACCATGCCATTTCCCTGGGGACTATACAGAGCCACAGTTAAATGTTTGATACTCATGTTAGTTAAGAAGTTTTGCATAGCATGAGATTTAAATTGCACTCCATTATCTGATACAAGATATTTAGGAACCCCTTCTCTACGAAACAATTCATTCAGCATAGTGATAACTGCTGAAGTAGTAGGTTCAGGTAAAAACTTACATTCTACCCATTTGGAGAAGTAGTCCACCATAACTAGTGCAAATTTCATGTCAGCTTTAAGATTGTACATTGGACCAGTAAAGTCCATCCCTAACTTTTCCCAAGGGCCCTTGGGGAATTCCACAGGATGAAGAGGAGTGTTACGAACTTTCAAAGATTTGTCAGCTTCACAACAACTAACACATCTTCCCACAAAGTTCTCAACATCGACATCCATTCCTGGCCACCAATAATAAAGGCGTAAACGTTTTTTTGTGCCGGTCATACCAAGATGACCTTGGTGAGCAAAATTTAACAATCTTAATTTAAGCGTTCCAGGAGGAATTAACAAATTTCCCTTCATGACAAAATCATTTTCAATAGTGAGGTCATCTTTTACTTTGTAAAACTGACGTAAACCTTCCTCCAAATTCCTTTCTTCAGGCCAGCCATTACTAATATGACTTTTGATTAAATTTTGTAAATCATCGCATTTAGCACATTCCAACCATTCAGAGTTGTTGATGGCTCCATCCAACACAACTAAACCATCAACCATGACAATGACACATTCAGTATCATCGTTAAAAGAAGTGTAAGGCTCCTCAAGTATAGGGCACCTGGATAAAAAATCAGCTCGGGCATTTTTCCCACCTGGAATGTGCTTGATTAAGAAATTGAATTCAAACATTCTGGAAAGAAGTCTCACTAATCTAGGACTGATCTTATCATGATCTTTTCTGGATAACAAAAAAACAAGAGGCTTATGGTCAGTGACCAAGACAAATCTTCTGCCCCAAAGAAATGTTTCAAAATGCTTGGTAGCCCAAACGCATGCTAAAGCCTCCCTTTCTATAGTGCTATAGTGACGTTCTGTTTGAGATAGAGATCTGGAGGCAAAACCCACCGTATGTTCAACACCTTCTACTAATTGGGAAAGAACCGCACCTAATCCCATGCCACTGGCATCAACAGTAACAATGGATTGTACATTATCTGCGAAAGAGTGTAGGGCAGGAGCTTTAACAATAAGGTTTTTTAAGTTGCTGAACGCTGCAGATTCAGTCTCCGTCCAGATAAACTGTTCACCCTTCCTAAGTAGTTTTCGTAAAGGTTCAGTTTGGAGGGCAAAGATATCAATGAACCGAGAATAATATTCGCATAGCCCAAGAAAAGATCTTAATTGATCTTTATTCTCGGGAGAAGGACTTTCAACAATGGCTTTGACCAGGTCAGATTTGGGTGTGATACCAGATTCAGAAATATGATGACCAAGATAGTCAATTTCTTTAACTAAAAACTTGCACTTCTCTTTTTTAACTGTAAATCCGTTTGACTCTAAAATTTGTAATACATTAGACAAATTTTCAAGATGTTCCTTGGAATTTTTAGAAAACACCAGAATGTCATCTTGGTAAGCAAGAACGTTATTGAAATCCCCAAACAATGTATACATTAATTTCTGAAAAACAGAAGCAGCCGATGCTAGACCGAACGGCATTCTCAAAAATCTAAAAGCACCAAAAGGAGTATTGAAAGCCGTGAGAGAGCGGGAGTCTTCAGTAAGTTCGACCTGATGATAGGCGGATTTTAAATCCAGGCACGAAAAAACTTTGGCACCGCCCAATTGAGCTAACATCTCTTGAATTTTTGGTAATGGAAAGCAATCGATTAAAATACTTTTGTTCAATGATCTTAAGTCAATGCAAAGTCTGATGTCCTTTGTACCCTTTTTCTTTGCGACGACGATCGGAGAAATCCATTCCGATGAATCGATCGGTTCGATGACCTTATCAGAGCATAGATTCTCCAAGTGTTGTTTTAATTGGTCTCTAATGCATATTGGAACATTCCTTACTTTGTGAATGATGGGAACCGCATTCTTCTTTAATATAATTCTATGTTCAAAATTATGCACAAGACCTAATTTGTCCTTGAATAATGAATCATGTTTAAGAAGTAGTTGCTGCAGAGAAGGAATTTCAGGAATTTCCACTAAAAAAATAGGACATGAAGTGCCTGGTCTTAGTACCATGCCAAACTTCCCTTGATCTTTCCATCCTAGGATGTTATAACCTTTTTTGCCACATACACTTTAGTGAAAATTACCCGATCTTTGAATTTAACATTGTTGAGAAAGAAACCTAGCATATCAATATTGTGTCCTCCAAAAGAAATGGTGCGAATATCTGGTGGGGATAATGGAATAGAATTCCAGTGCTTGTAAAATAAAATGTCAGTGACAAAAGTTACTGGAGATCCAGAATCTATAGTTACCTGTATTTGTACATCACCAATGGTAACATCGCACAACGGACCATCATCATTTACATCAGAATCAATTGAGAGCACAATCTTTTTAAAAGTTTTAACAGTGCAAACATTATTTTCTGAGACGTCCTCCACATTTTCAAGTGTGCTAACTTTGTGAGGATTCTTACACATGCGTGTGAAATGACCATGCTTCTTGCAATTAATGCAAAGTTTACCAAGAGCAGGGCAATTCTTAGCATTGGCTAAATGTGTAAGATATCCGCATCTATAACAAGCACTTTGCTTCTTGTACTCTTTGGGCTTGTTGTAATTAAATTTAGGTTTGGTGCTTAAAGCGTAAACTGGTTCAGTTACAGGTTCAGTTACAGCCTTATTTAGTACTTTTTGTGCTACAACTGATCTTTCAATACCCCTAGCTAACTCCAGAGTTTCATTCAAAGAGGGATTTCTACAACAAAGTAGTCTTTCTTGTACTTTTTTGTTAAAGCAGTTTACAATTAGTTGGTCCCTTAAATAAGAATCAATGTTGCCATCAAATTCACATGTAGCAATTAAAACTCTCAATTCAGCTAGAAAAGTGTCTATAGACTCAAATTCAAATTGACGTCTAGTGTAGAACTTATGCCTCTCCACTACAACACTAGTTTCATCAATAAAATAGTTAGCAAGTCTACACACTGCCTCTTTGTAAGTATCCCAATCAGTTTCATCGGATTGGGTGGCTAATGGCAAATGATCAAAAATACGTTGTCCTTCAGAACCAAGATTATTGTAAATGAGAGCTAGTTTCCTAATCGGATCAAATTTCGCCCCGTCTAAAGCTATTATGTAACTGGTGAAACCTTTAAACCATTGCTTCCATTTGGTTTTAGGAATACCTGGTTCTGGTAAAAAGTGTGGGGGACAAGTAAAATTTTGCATTTTTAAAGGTTAAATTTGAGTTAAAAAAAATATATATATGCAACCACAAAAGATGAGCTTCCTAAAATGTACTGAATAAGGAAGAAAATTCCATAAATTAGAGTAACACAGTGTACATTACACAATAAGAATGATGTCACAGTTGCATAATAATTATGCACGTATAATCAGTAACAGTATAAGTATCACATGGATCTAGAAGATGAATAAGGTGCTCAGGTGTGCGTGTCATCGACTTTAAAAGGATGAAGGTGCACGCAAATTGATTGTATAAAATTGGAGCGCATGTAAAGACTTTAAAATAGTGAAGGTGTGCGTGTCACCGACTTTGTTACAATGAAGGTGCACGCAGACTTGGTTTCAGTTGAGATGAAAGGTGTGCGCGTCACCGACTTTATAGTGAGGAAGAAATGAAGGTGCGCGCTCAGCTGCTTTCACTGCACAATAATGGTAAAATGCCTTCCCAAAATGGCGGCACGTTGCGTGACCCCGTGTCACCCTTACGTGAGGACGTGACGACGTGAGCAGAGCTGGAGATGGGCAAGAGGAGAATGGCCGGGAGGCAGCAGAATGTCTGAAGGAATGAAGATTCTGACTGCGCGTGCAGGTAGGACAATGCGCTCGCGAAGTGGCAGTTAAATGAAGGTCAGGCCGGGAAAACTTTTAAAATAAAATGAGGAACCAGACACAAATGAAATATACGACCTGTCGCCAACACGCCACTCTTGCGCTAGAGTCCGCCTCAATTCTGCACATATCAGTCTAAAAATCTCGATACCACACGCCGGTAAAGTCTAGGAGGACCCAAAAGGAGTTAGGAAGAGCTGTAAAGTGTACTTGGATATCCCATCCTCGTCGCCAATTGTAGTAATGTCCTTGAATAAATCCAGGAGAAGGATATAAAGATGATGAGCTCTTTATTCTCCAAAAGTACACAGCATCAACCTAACACGCCAGCCTAGATCAGAGGTCTCCGCATAACTGCCGGACCTCGAACCATCAGCTGGAACCCCTGGTACATTCTAATTCTGAACAGCGAAACCATGGAAATAGAATACAACAGGAAACAAAACATTTGACTAGACAGAGACAATTGAGGGATAATATTCACCTCTGTGACTTTAATAAAATCAGGCATTTCTTTCACTATTTTAGCTAGGGAAATCTGCATTAAAGAGGCAAGAGCCACCGGTTTGTAATAAAACGTCTTTGATGTTGATACTCTGGACCTATCAGCAGACCTGAGAATGTCTTCTAAACTTGTTTTAGCCAAAAAGATTTACAAAAAAATTATGCAGCGCCGCAAGCCATTTTACTGCGCTGAGCTGCATCTTTTTAAAAGTGCAGGAATGTGTTGCATGAACAACAATACAACACATCTGTGTGCTTTCCCCTGCGCTGGCGCACAATTGGCTGCCATGTGCCAGTGCAGGCATCCTTGTGTCCTGTTTCAAGGGTGCCTGCGTTGAGGGGACGACTATTTTTGTGCAGGAAGGGATACCTTCCTGCACAAAAACAATAATTGTTGGCATTTTCCTCTTTCTATGCTTGCTGCAGAATGCAGCCCACATAGAAAGAGGAAAAAACGAGGAGAAATAGAAGTATTTCTCCTCATTGCACCATTCCTATGCATCGCCCGGGGAGGCATAGGATTCTGACACATTCCCTTCTTTACAAAACTTTGTAAATCTGGGAATGTGTCAAGTTCCATGGATGTTGCATGGGAAGACTCACAGCAACACCAATTTCACACAGAGTAATGCGTGGAAGGGGCTCATATTTACAAGGCCATGAAAAGTCACACTGGGTGACTTTACGTTGCTGTTAGACTTGTCATCTTTTAGCGTGTTTCCCCTGAGTTTTTGCTTTCTGACCTCCCGGTTTTGACTCTGTTTTTGCTGGCTTAGTGTCACCGCGCACTTTCCCACTGCTGATCAGTGTTAAAATGCAAGTGCTCTTGTTGTAAAGTGTGTTATGGATTGGTGTTTCCATGATTGGCATATTTGATTTACTTGTCAGTCCCTAGTAAACTGCACTGAGTGTGCCAGGGCCTGTAAATCAAATGCTGTTGGTGGGCTGCAGCACTGGATTGTGCCACCCACACAAACAGCCTGTAAATGTAACTCTGGCCTGCCATTGCAGAGCCTGTGTGCAGTCTGGGACTGCCATGTCGACTTGGCAAGGGTACCCACTTGCCAGGCCCTAACCTTCCCTTTTCTCACATGTCAGTTACCCCTAAGGTAGGCCCAAGGTACCCTTGTGGGCAGGGTGCAGTGTATGTGAAAGGTAGGACATGCCCTGGTGTGTGTGGCATGTCCTGATAGTGAATTACTACCAATTTCGTTTTTCACTATTGCAAGAATGGGGAGTTTGTTTATAACATCTTATAAACATAACTGGCCCTAGGAACCAGGTAGAAAAATAATGTTTAGTATGCCTGAACTCAGAATCTAAAGATACATCTTTTAGTGAAGGTGATTTTTACATTCTGTGTTTGAAAATACCACTTTTAGAAAGTAGGTATTTTCTTGCTCAGCCATCCAGTAGGTCTCTGCTGGGTTGGAGGATTGACTGTCTGGGTTTTGGATGACAGGGACTGGGGAGGAGCAGTGGCTCCAGAGAGTCTAGGTGGGTCAGAAAAGGGCTGAATAGACCTGGGCTGCATTTAGAGTAGAGGTAGGAGATTTCCTTTCACCTGAATGGGCCTGGTCTGCCTCTGACAATGCCGTCTCCACCTCCTGTCAGGAAGCTACACCAGAGAAGGCAGAACTGGTTCTGGCTGGGCACAAACACTCTCTGCCTGAGAGGACAAAGGATTTTGGGCTATAAAAAGTGGGGCCCAAACCCCTGAACTTTAGAACTCTTTTGGACCAAGAAGACTGCCAAGAAGAAGAGCTGGGGAAGCTGTGAGGAGGTACTACCACTTTGCTGAGTGCTTTGCTGTGTTGGCCTGCAGTGGCAGCATCTGTCTTGGGCAGTGAAAGGACTGGACTGAACTTTCTACAACTTCTTTCTTTGAGTATCTCCAAGGGCTTGAGGTAGAACTTGACCCCTGTTCAAGAAGTCTCAGGAACAGCAAAGACTTCAAGTTCTTCTGGCATCAGCACTGGGGACTGTGTGTTTTGTGCTGCAACAGAAGAAAAAGCAACCCGATGCCGTCTACGACGCCGCTGCCGACTCCATGTCCTGAAGGCACTGCAGAGGGCACCGCCGCAATGCCGCACCGCGACCCTGGTCTCACCGACGATGCCTGCTGACTCCGCCACCGAGCCGCTGCTCGCACCGCGACCTGTGGGCACCGCACTCTGCATCGCCTCGCTTCATGACGCTGCCTTGGTATCCCCGACGACGCCGCTCCATGCCAAAATCAACGCCGCTGCTTGCACCGTGGTTCGAGGGCATCGCTCGTAAAGTTACACGACGCACCGCCCTCATCCCGCAATGCAGCCTTGGCCTACTGACGCCGGCGCCATCGACTCCAGTTCATCAGCCGACGACAGCGCTTCAGCAAAGACGACGCCACTGCTTGCACCGTGGCCTGCCCGCACCGCGACGAGCACCGCATCACTCACACCGCGACCCTGGTCTCACCGACGATGCCATCTGACGCCGCCACTGAGCCGCTGCTCGCACCGCGACCTGAGGGCATCGCACGCCGCACCGCTGCACTTCGCACCGTAGCACCCGACGCCTGCCGACGCCAGCGCTCCTGACTTCAACCACGAGGAGTCCGATCTGCAACGTGTGTGACTTCAAGGGCCTGACGACACCTGCACCGACCTCCGGAGCTGACGCCTGCGGACGCCGTGATTTCGGAAGCTCAACGAGAGGTCGCCGACGCCCTGCATTTCTAAAGGGACTGTTTTGCGGGTCTTCCTGACCCAGTAGCTGGCCCGCAACGCCGCGGTCAGCCAGAACTATTTGGATTTGTTTGTTCATGAGCCATGATAGCCCCAGAGGGAGCTATCGACTTCAAGGAACTGTTTTTCAAAGTTATTTTGATAACTGAAGATTTCTAAGTACTGTATTGTGGATTTTTATCCTTTTTGGTCTTGTCTTAAGTATATAAAAATATTGGATATTTTTCTAAACTAGTGTGGTGTCCTTTTGTAGTGCTTACACTGTATTATTGTTGGTTATGTGCAAATGCTTTACACACTGCCTCTAAGATAAGCCTGACTGCTCGTGCCAAGATACCAAGGGGTTGAGCAGGGGTTATTTTAGGAGTCTAACTCCCTTATCCTGACTAGAAGGAAGGGCCCCTACTTAGACAAGGTGCAAACCCTTGCCAACTAGAGACCCCCATTTCTAACATTGGTTGTCAGCGGTGAGGATAGGACTTGTGTTTGCACTTGACTTACAGTGATTCGTGTGTACTACTACAATATAGCAGACCATTACGTGCCACATACTGGTTCTTTTTCCTTTTGGCCTATTTTTGATCTTGCCAGTTTGAACTTGCTACTTCATCATGCCTGAATCAAGAGCATCATCTGTTGCATCCCTTGAAGTTGCCTTTGAGGAGGATAGGTTGGAATCCTACAATGTGAAAGAATTGAAAGCGATTTGCAAAAACTTAAAAGTCAGAGGCCTCACTAGGAAGGAGGAGCTACAAAAGGCGCTGAGGGCCTGGGTAGCAGCCAGACATGCCAGTGGGCAATCTGAAGATCTCAGTGGCGAGGTGGAGGAGCCTACTCCTAGGGTGGATGTGCTTTTGGGAGGGGGGAACCCTCCAGATCAGGCAGCAGTGGCCTGTCCCCAGAGGAGCTGGAGGACAGGCGGGAAGCAAGGAAGTTCGAATTGGAGAAACTCAGGATGGAGAATGAGAGGGAAGAGAAAAGAATAGCCATGGAAGAAAGGAAGATGATCTTAGATCATGAGAGAAGTCTTAAGGAGCTGGAACTGAGGAGTAGGCCCAGCTCAGATGGTGGCAGCAATTCATCAGTGCAGGCAGACAGAATTGTGCACATCCCCAAGAATGTAGGCAAGGAATTCAAGAAGGGAGATGACATACAAAGGTGGTTCCAAGGGTACGAGTCATCTATTCACATGAATGGGGTCCCTGAAAGGAATTTGGGGTCAGGGCTGTGGCCTCTCTTTCCAGAAGAAGCAAGGGATACTCTGATAGCTTTGGGTAAGGGGCAGAACCTCACCTACGCTGACATGAAGGACGCTCTCCTCACTAGGTATGGTCTCACTCCTGAAAAGTACAGGGATCAGTTTAGGTCCAGTAAAAAGACTGATGCCAACACTTGGTTGGAATGTGTAGATTCGTTTTGCAGGTCACTGGATGGCTGGGTGAAGGGCACTAATGTGACAGATTATCAGCGGCTCTACAATTTGATTGCATGGGAGCACTTGTCTAGTCTATGTTTTGCAGATCTGCGCCAGCACCTAGTCGATAGTAAGCTGACTGACCCCAGGAAGCTTGCTATGGAGGCGGACCGCTGGGTGAGTACCAGGGTCCACAAGAAAGCATTTGGGGGAGATTCCACCAAAGGTGGGCAGGGTCCCCAGAAGAAAAGTAGGGGGACAAGGGTAAAGCACAGGAGTTCTCTAAAGGGCCCCAAACAAACACCCAGGGTAAAGGTTCCCATCCCCCAGGAGAAAAGAAACAAGGGGTCTCTTCAGGAAAGCCTGCTGAGATCGGCCCGCAAGTGTTTTGCATGTGACCAGGTGGGTCTCTTGAAGGGGGACCCCAAGTATCCCAAAAGGGCACAGCCACCCACCAGTGGGCAGACCAAGGTGTTGGCGAGTGTAGCGCTTGGGGAGGAGGGGTACCCACAGGAGGGTGGGGATCCCGCAGAAATGACCCTCGTCTCACTAGGGGACAGTGAGATGGTCCCAGGAAACCAGGTGCCCCCTAACACAAAGAAATACAGCACCTGGGTGACCATCAATGGGAAAAGGGTAGAGGCTCTCAGAGATACTGGAGCCAGTGTGACCTCAGTCCGGTGTCACCTGGTCTCTGAGGAGCAGGTAGTCCCCGGGACATTCCACCAAGTAGTTGCTGTGGACAACTCAAAGCGCCAGTGTATGGTGGCGCAGGTTCCCTTTGAGTGGGGGGGTCTCAGGTCCCTTGAGGGTGGTTGTGAGCCCTACCATGCCTGTAGATTGTCTGCTAGTTAACGACCTGGAGCAGTCCTTGTGGAAGGATGTTGAGCTCAGGTCTCACTTGGAGATGCTTGGGTTGCCAGAGTGGGCATGCTTGTCCACTCGTCAATGGTGGCCAGGAAAGGTGATCAGAAGGACCTGTAGCCTGAAACAATGGCCCCGGTCCCTGCCAAGAGAAAGGGCAGGGGGCGCTGGAAACCGGCCCCTGAAGTTCCCACGGACTGGAAGGAGGCTGATCTTGAGGGGGACGCCCCGGTGCCTACAGGGGAACAGGTAGCTGAACTGGGGGACATCTCTGAGCTGACCCATTGGCAGCAAGAAGGGGGTCCCACCAGGGAGGATTTCTGCAGGGAGCAGAAAGAGTGCCCTTCTCTGGAGGATCTGCGGCGGCAGGCTGCAGACCAGGCAGCTGGTGATCAGTCTGGATCACATTGGATCTACTGGAAGAATAGTCTCCTGTATAGTGAGCCTAAGGTTGCTGAGCCTGGGTCAGCCCGTGTGCTGGTGGTACCCCAGTGCTTCAGGAACTTCCTACAGGGTCTGGCTCATGGCTTGCCTTTGGCAGGACATTTGGGGCGGGACATGACCTTTGACAGGCTTGTCACCCACTTCTTCTGGCACCAAATGCAAAGGCAGTCGGATGGACATTGCAGGTCTTGCCAAACTTGCCAGGCAAGTGGCAAGAGTGGGAGGAAGGTCAAAGCTCCTCTCCAACCTTTTCCAGTTGTTTGAACACCCTTTGAAAGGGTAGGGATGGACACTGTGGGGCCACTGGATCCCAAGACAGCCATGGGCAACAGGTACATCCTGGTCTTGGTGGACCATGCCACCCGAGACCCGGAGGCAATCCCTCTCAGGACAACGACGGCGCCAGTGGTGGACCGGGCGTTAATGGGGATCTTTTCCCACGTGGGGTTCCCCAGAGGGGTGGTTTTTGACAGGGGGACCAATTTCATATCCAAGTATATGACATCCCTGTGGAAGGAGTGTGGTGTAACCTACAAGTTCACCACTCCTTACCACCCCCAAGGTAACGGTCTGGTGGAGAGTTTCAACCAGACCTTGAAGGGCATGATTAAGGGTCTAACAGAACCCATGAGACATAAGTGGGACGTCCTCTTGCCATGCCTTCTCTTTGCATACAGGGAGGTGCCACAGAAGTCTCTTGGGTTCAGTCCCTTTGAGCTTCTGTATGGTCACCCTGTGAGAGGACCTCTGAGTTTGGTGAAGGAAGGCTGGGAGGCAGCTCCCAGGATAACTCCCCAGGATGTGTTTAGTTACATGCTGGCCTTCAGAAACCAAACTGCCTGCTTCAGGAAACTCGCTCAGGCGAACCTAGAAGCAAGCCAGGAAGAAATGAAGAAGTGGTATGACCAGAATGCTACTCTGGTAGAACTTCAACCTGGGCAAAAAGTGTGGGTCATGGCCGCAGTGGAACCTTTTGCCTTGCAGGACAAGTGGACTGGGCCGTTTGAGGTGGTGGAGCGCAAAAGTGATGTCACCTACCTGGTGGATTTGCGGACTCCAAGGAACCCTTTGAGGGTCCTGCTCGTGAAGCGCCTCAAGCCCCACTTCTTGGCGACAGATGATGGGTTGGAAGAGGAGAGTGAACCTCTCCCTTACCTCCTGTCCACCAAGGAGCACGATAGGTCAGTGGAAGGTGTGATCCTCTCCCCTACACTGACCCCAGAGCAGCAGAGCAACTGTCACCAGTTGTTGGGACAGTTTGCCCCACTGTTCTCTCTGACCCCAGGTGTTACTCACTGGTGTACCCATGACATGGACACTGGTGACAGCCCTCCTGTAAAACACAAGATTTACAGGTTGACTGACAGGGTCAGGGCCAGAAACAAAGAGGAGGTCTCTAAGATGTTGGCGTTAGGGGTGATCGAGCCCTCCAACAGTCCTTGGGCCAGTCCAGTGTTCTTGGTCCCAAAGGCTGCTGCACCCGGTGCCACTCCAGAACTGCAGTTTTGTGTGGACTACCGTGGGCTCAATGCCGTCACCAGGACTGACGCACACCCCATCCCCAGAGCTGATGAGCTCATTGATCGGTTGGGAGCTGCCAGATTCCTCAGCACGTTTGATTTGACGTCTGGGTACTGGCAGATTGCCTTAACATATGGGGCCAAGGAGAGGTCAGCGTTCTCAACCCCAGAAGGACATTACCAGTTCCGGGTGATGCCCTTTGGGTTGAAGAATGCCCCTGCCACCTTTCAGAGGTTGGTCAACCAGGTGTTGACTGGACTAGAGGATTTCAGTGCCGCTTACCTGGATGACATTGCAGTGTTCAGTTCCAGCTGGGAAGAACACTTGCTGCACCTCGGGGTAGTGTTGAGGGCTCTGCAGAGGGCATGCCTCACGATCAAGGCCAGTAAGTGCCAGATCTGGCAGGGTTCTGTGGTGTACTTGGGACACCAGGTAGGAAGCGGCCAGGTGGCGCCCCTACAGCCCAAGATTGACACCATTCTGGCTTGGGAGCCCCCCAAGACCCAGACAGAGGTGAGAGCCTTTTTAGGTCTCACCGGTTACTACAGGAGGTTTGTTAAGGGCTATGGCACCATTGTTGCCCCCTTAACAGAGCTGACTTCCAGGAAGCAGCCCAAGAAGGTGATCTGGACTGAGTCCTGCCAGAAAGCTTTTGATGCCCTGAAGGCCGCCATGTGCACGATGCCCGTGCTCAAGGCACCTGACTTCTCCAAGGAATTCGTCGTGCAGACCGACGCTTTAGAGCATGGTGTGGGAGCAGTGCTCTCACAACTGAATGAAGAGGACCTAGACCAGCCTGTAGTCTTCCTTAGCAGGAGACTACTCCCCAGGGAACAGAGGTGGAGTGCTGTGGTCTGGGCACTGAAGAATCTGAGGCCCTACCTGTTTGGGACTCACTTCCGGGTTCAGATGGACCACAGGCCCCTCAGATGGTTGATGCAGATGAGGGGTGAGAATCCAAAACTGTTGAGGTGGTCCATCTCCCTACAGGGAATGGATTTTACGGTGGAACACCGCCCTGGCACAGAACACACCAACGCAGATGATCTGTCCAGGTTCTTCCGCCTTAGTGAAGAGAACTCCCAGGAGGTTGGGTAGCTCTCCATACTTTCAGCTGGAGGGGACATGTGTTAGACTTGGCATCTTTTGGTGTGTTTCCCTTGAGTTTTTGCTTTCTGACCTCCCGGTTTTGACTCTGTTTTTGCAGGCTTAGTCTCTCTGCGCACTTTCTTACTGCTGATCAGTGTTAAAATGCAAGTGCTCCTGTTGTAAAGTGTGTTATGGATTGGTGTTTCCATGATTGGCATATTTGATTTACTTGTCAGTCCCTAGTAAAGTGCACTGAGTGTGCCAGGGCCTGTAAATCAAATGCTGTTGGTGGGCTGCAGCACTGGATTGTGCCACCCACACAAACAGCCTGTAAATGTAACTCTGGCCTGCCATTGCAGAGCCTGTGTGCAGTCTGGGACTGCCATGTCGACTTGGCAAGTGTTCCCACTTGCCAGGCCCTAACCGTCCCTTTTCTCACATGTCAGTCACCCCTAAGGTAGGCCCAAGGTACCCCTGTGGGCAGGGTGCAGTGTATGTGAAAGGTAGGACATGCCCTGGTGTGTGTGGCATGTCCTGATAGTGAATTACTGCCAATTTCGTTTTTCACTATTGCAAGGCTACCTGTTCCCATAGAACAGAATGGGGAGTTTGTTTATAACATTTTATAAACATAACTGGCCCTAGGAACCAGGTACAAAAATAAAGTTTACCATGCCTGAACTCAGAATCTAAAGATACATCTTTTAGTGAAGGTGATTTGAAAATACCACTTTTAGAAAGTAGGGGGCAGATTTACAAGCCCCTTGCGCCACTTTTGCGTCACTTTTAACATGGGAAAAGTGACGCAAAAGTGGCGCAAGGGGCTTGTAAATCTGCCCCAAGGTATTTTCTTGCTTAGCCATCCAGTAGGCCTCTGCTGGGTTTGTGGATTGACTGTCTGGGTTTTGGATGACAGGGGCTGGGGAGGAGCCGTGGCTCCAGAGAGTCTAGGTGGGTCAGGAAAGGGCTGAATAGACCTGGGCTGCATTTAGAGTAGGGGCAGAAGATTTCCTTTCACCTGAATGGGCCTGGTCTGCCTCTGACAATGCTGTCTCCAACTCCTGCCAGGAAGCTACACCAGAGAGGGCAGAACTGGTTCTGGCTGGGAACAGACACTCTCTGCCTGAGAGGACAAAGGATTTTGGGCTATAAAAAGTGGGGCCCAAACCCCTGAACTATGGAACTCTTTTGGACCAAGATGACTGCCAAGAAGTATAGCTGGAGAAGCTGTGAGGAGAAACTACCACTTTGCTGAGTGCTTTGCTGTGTTGGCCTGCAGTGGCTGCTTCTGTCTTGGGCAGTGAAAGGACTGGACTGAACTTTCTACAACTTCTTTCTTGAGTATCTCCAAGGGCTTGAGGTAGAGCTTGCCCCCTGTTCAAGAAGTCTCAGGAACAGCAAAGACTTCATGTTCTTCTGCCATCAGCACTGGGGACTGTGTGTTTTGTGCTGCAACAGAAGAAAAAACAACCCGACGCCGTCTACGACGCCGCTGCCGACTCCGTGTCCTGAAGGCACCGCCGCAATGCCGCACCATGACCCTGGTCTCACGGACGACGCCTGCTGATGCCGCCACCGAGCCGCTGCTCGCACCGCGACCTGTGGGTACCGCACTCCGCATCGCCTCGCTTCACGATGCCGCCTTGGTATCCCCGACTACGCCGCTCCACGCCAAAATCGACGCCGCTGCTTGCACCGTGGTTCGAGGGCACCGCTCTTAAAGTTACACGATGCACCGCCCTCATCCTGCACCGCAGCCTTGGCCTACGGACGCCAGCGCCATCGACTCCAGTTCGTCAGCCAACGACAGCGCTTCAGCAACGATGCCGCCGCTGCTTGCACCGTGACCTGCCAGCACCGCGACGAGCACCGCATCACTCGCACCGCGACCCTGGTCTCACCGAAGACGCCATCTGATGCCGCCACCGAGCCGCTGCTCGCACCGGGACCTGAGGGCATCGCACTCCGCACCGCTGCACTTCGCACCGCAGCACCAGATGCCTGCCGATGCCAGCGCTCCTGACTTCAACCACAAGGAGTCCGATCTGCAACGCGTGTGACTTCAAGGGCCCGATGACGCCAGCACCAGCCTCCGGAACCGACGCCTGCAGACGCCGTGCTTTCGGAAGCTCAACGAGAGGTCGCTGACGCCCTGCATTTCTAAAGGTACTGTTTTGCGGGTCTTCCAGACACCGTAGCTTGCCCGGGATGCCACGGTCAGCCAGAACTGTTTGGATTTGTTTTTTCAGTACGCCGTGATAGCCCCAGAGGGAGCTATCGACTTCAAGGAACTGTTTTTCAAGGTTATTTTGATAACTGAAGATTTCTAAGTACTGTATTGTGGATTTTTATCGTTTTTGGTCTTGTCTTAAGTATATAAAAATATTGGATATTTTTCTAAACTGGTGTTGTGTCCTTTTGTAGTGCTTACACTGTATTATTGTTGGTTATGTGCAAATGCTTTACACACTGCCTCTAAGATAAGCCTGACTGCTCGTGCCAAGCTACCAAGGGCAGGGGTTATTTTAGCAGTGTAACTCCCTTATCCTGACTAGAAGGAAGGGTCCCCACTTGGACAAGGTGCATACCCTTGCCAACTAGAGACCCCCATTTCTAACAGTTGCCTTGTAAATATGGGCAGTCACACTGCGCCGCCTGTGCATCAAAAAAGTGACTTATAGTGGAATGAACACAAAGATGTCTGTATCTTTTTCAGCTAAAGACATAGCCTTAACCCATCTGGCTAAAGTAGGAGAAGATACATGTCTTTTTTATAATGATTGACGAACAAGGAGAGACTATTTTAATATCGGTAGTATTTAAACCATAATATTAAGAATATTATATACTTTTCATTTCTTAAATATTCTAGTTATCACATGGTAATCCACTCACAGGGTCGGAGACTGCGTGGCACCGTCTGGACTGGAGGGAAGTTGCAAGCGAGGAGAAGCCGACTTCTTTACACTCCATTAAGAAATGGGAAGCAAACAATATTGTTGATGTGGATGTCCTTATAACAACCATAAGAATTGGGATCCCTTATGAAGTCCCGTTGTACGGATGAAACAAGTTGGGCTGGACATTTATTGTGGAAGATGTAAGAATAAAGTTGTTTGTCATATAAATCAGTTTTCTGGAATCAATGGTCTGAATGCAAAATTCATTTATTTCGATTGTGAACACTGCGGTGTTGATTATACATTTGTGAATTACATGGTGTCTGTGACTACTTTTTGAGTGCTCCCCATATTGCAGTATGCAAATCAGCCTTGACCGTGCTCCAGTGGGAACTGTCCAACCCAAACTGCCAGGCCAGGTCCTCCCTGAACCGGAAAACAAGTAACCCAGAACTAGTTTCCCCATTATTATGGGCTCATCAGCTAGGTATAGCTTGATTCCAGTGGCACAGTGAGCACGGGACCCTTATTATGGACTTATCAGCCAGATATAGCTTGATTCCAGTGGCACAGTGAGCACTGGAGCCACAGCGACCGGAAGAACGATAAGAAGGGGCATAACAGGCATACAGAGATGATGAGGGCGTGCTTAATCAATTGTCGTTCTTTGGTAAAGCACGCGGAGGATATATGGCTACTACTTGCTGAGAACGAGTGGGAGGTGTTGTTCCTGACAGAAACATGGCTGAAGGAAGATGCCTTAGCAGCAGTGGTGTTAGCCACTCCTCCTGGTTTTAAAATTTGCTGTGCGAACAGGGAGGGAGGAAAAAGAGATGGGGGGTTGCTATTATTTTAAAAGACTCGTGGGAAATTGCATCCTCAGCTTTGCTTTACATGGATGTGGTGGAAGGGCTTAACTTTTGCATTAAGACTAGCCCGACAACCTCCTTTGCTGGACTATTGGTCGATAGACCACCAGACTGCAAGACAAGTATACACCTGGTATTGTGCAACTACATTGCCCAGAAATCTCTATTGTTTTCAAATTTCACTGCGCTAGGGGATTTTAATCTTCATGTTAACGACCCAAGTTGCACTCAGGCAACACAGTTTGTCTCTTCTCTTTCCGGTGCTAATCTGATCCAGCATGTGAAATTTCCTACTCATAAGACGGGGCATACCCTCGACCTGGTATTTTCCAACATCCCGTCCCTGAAAATGGAAGCGCCTAGCCAAATGGCCTGGTCTGACCACTGCTTAATCCCATTTTCATTTAGAGTGGCAAGATCCAGCCTGCCCGAGAGTACCCGTTACCTTTTAAAAAGAAATTGGAATAAACTGACTGATGAGTTCCTAGGCCCAGTTTTGCTGAATAGCCAGCCACCATTATCTATAGACCCTAACGCAGATACAATGGCGCTAAATAAGTGGATTTCCGCAGCGGTGGAGTCCACCGCCCTAGCCAGAGTTACAAAATCAATGAGAAAATCCCCTTCGGCCCCTTGGTATACAGAGACTCTAAGGAAACACAAAAGCAGGTGCAAACACCTGGAACGTCAGTGGAGGGTGGATTATGGTGCTGCGGATAAAGCGGCATATAAGAACTCTCTGAAAGAGCTACATAAATTGATGAGAGAGGCTAGGAAGGACTATATAGCAACGTGCATCAGCAATGCGGATAACTCAAGCAAAGACATTTTTAAGGTTGTTAATTCTTTTCTTAAACCGCACGAATTACTGATTGAAGCATTGCCTTCCAATTCACTATGCGAAAGAATCTTTGATTTTTTGACAGCAAAATTCGAACGGTCTATAATTCTTTCTCAGCGGAAGTAGAGACTGTTAAAACAGATGTGACTTATAGAAATAGTCCCAAGCCTCTCCTTTTAGAATTCTCTCCTATCTCCCAGCAGGAGGCGCTGGTAGAGATTCAGAGATGCAAATCAGGGTCACCGGAGGACCCTTGCCCCCCTAAACTGTGGAAAGAGTTGGCGCCCTCTTCTTTCCATGTGTTGTCTCACATTTGGAACACTTCTCTTACTTCTGGCATTTTCCCTGACCTGTGGAAGCACGCCACACTCCTGCCTCTTAAAAAAAAAACAATGTCGATTCAGGCGAACTGAACAACTATAGACCCATCTCTTTGCTACCTGCGCCAGCAAAAATGTTAGAAAAAGTGGTGCAGCGACAACTGGCCAAGTTCATTGAGAGCAACAATATTTTGCACGATACCCAATCTGGTTTTCGGGCTGGTTTTAGCACGGAGACTGCTTTATTAGAGGTGGCAGAGTCAGTGAGGATGGCGGTAGATTCAGGGGCATCAGCTATGCTGGTGCTCCTGGATTTATCAGCGGGATTCAACACGGTGGACCACCTAATATTGGTTCATCGTCTCCAGGATATCGTTATTAGTGGAACAGCCCTTGCTTGGCTGACATCATTCCTTAACAACCGTACACAAAGGGTGGCTCTCCAACCATATCAGTCCAATCGTAAGCATTTATGGTGTGGGGTCCCTCAGGGGTCGGCACTGAGCCCGCTTCTTTTCAATATTTATCTGGCCCCACTGTTCTCACTTATAGCAAACTGGGGTGTGAAGGCGATTTCTTACGCCGACGATACCCAGCTGGTGTTTTCTTTTAATGATCATTCGGAGGACACCTTTAAGTGCTTCAAGGGCTGTTTGAAAGACATTGCTTCTTGGATGAATAACAACAAACTCAAGCTTAATGCGGAGAAAACGGAAGTGATGTTCTTTGGTAAGATCCAGCCTCCAGCACCGGATTTGTGGAGGCCAGCGGAAATGGGCTTAC
Organism: Calotriton arnoldi; assembly: GCA_963921515.1. Taxonomy (NCBI): domain Eukaryota; kingdom Metazoa; phylum Chordata; class Amphibia; order Caudata; family Salamandridae; genus Calotriton; species Calotriton arnoldi. The sequence goes on along the minus strand of CAWUFW010007772.1, from coordinate 241,770 downwards.
CGTCCATTCCGGCTGGCACTGTTAAAAGTCTGGGAGTAAAGTGGGATGCAGATCTTTCTTTTGCGACCCAAATTCAGCAGGTGACAGCCTCCTGTTTTAGTAAATTGAGAAATTTGCAAACGTTTTTACATCTGCTGCCAGAGAAATGCCGGCGGGTCATAGTCCATGCCACTGTGACATCTAGGCTGGACTATGCAAATTGCCTTTATTTAGGCCTGCCAGCGTACCTTGTCAGGAAACTACAGATGGTACAGAATGCGGCTGCGAGATTGATTAGACATGTTCCATTTCATCACCATATCTCTCCGCATATTAAAGAACTGCACTAGCTGCCGGTGAAAAAAAGAATTGAGTTTAAGGCCCTCACCCTAGCCTTCCGGACATTTTACGGTAACTGTCCTAGTTACCTGAAACAACGGCTTCGTACTTATAAGCAAAATCACCTACTGAGGTCTAATACTCTAAACCTGCTTTGCATTCCTTGAGTTAGGAAAGCTCGGCTCGGCGGCAGATCTTTCACGGCGGGGTAGCCAAATTATGGAACTCTCTGCTGAACCACATGCGTCACATTGACTCTGAACCAGTATTCAGGAAAACTGCAAAAACGTGGCTCTTGAGTCTTAACTAATTCTCGAGGGTTCTGTTGCTGTGCCACCTGTGTGGGCCACCTGTTGCTACAGCGCTGGGACACCTCCGTTGGAGGTAGCTGTTTGCGCTTTATAAATGTCAGTATTATTATTATTATTATTATTATCTGGGCATACCCGTTGCACTTAGGGCGGCAACTGCAGCAAACAAAAAGGTGATGGATGCTCGGTGCTGCATCCCAATCCATCATTTTTCGCCTTCCATGCCACCTCATTTTGGACCCACCCATATGCCAATCAGCCTTGACCCTGCTCCAATTGGAACAATCCTACCCAAACTGCCCGACCAGGTCTTCCCTGAACTGGAAAACAAGCAACCCAAGACTGATTGTTATGGCCTCATCAGCCAGATATAGCTTGATTCCAGTGGCACAGTGAGCACAGGACCCACGTCTGGGCATACTCGTTGCACTTAGGACAGTAACTTGTGAGCTTACAAGGCATAATTTAAGTGTGACTTATTAATATATAAAATAGGGTTTCTTACTTGTACTACTTCAGTGCCTTTAACCTGCAGCTCAACAGACAGCCATTTATTGATATCATATAAGTGGGTGGCGTAAATACACATGACAGCTTGCAGATGAAATTTAACTCCCATGTCATTAATTTATTTTTTGCACCATCTACTACAGCCTTATAGAAACATTAAATAGACCAAATAAATGAAACCAACTTGGCCAATACCATTTTTGGGCCATAGCACATGCACTGTGGCACTGAATAGTAGTGTCACAGTGCACATAATTGTAATTCCAGCAAAAACAGGGTCCAGAAAAAGGCAAAACATTGAGGGCCTCATTTACAATATTTTGCCGTAGGGCAGCACTGCAAGCCTTCCTTCTGCCCTGCCCTATGGCAAAAGAAAAGGGCAGGAAGGTCCCATTTCTATCAGATACCACGCACTCCTGTCCTTTGTCCCTACACTGGCGCTCAAAGGGCTGGCTTGCGCCAATGCAGGCACGCTTGCACTATTGTGCAAGGGTGTCTGCATTGTGGGAATAATTGTTTTTGTGCAGGAAGAATACCTTCCTGCACAAAAACAATCAATGGAGGTGATTTTCTCCTTCTATGTGTGCTGCAGAATGGAGCACACATAGAAAGAGGAAAAAACAAAAATAAAGTTATATATCCTCGTTGCGCTTCCCCTACTCCTCCCCTGGGGAGGCGTAGGCTTTTGATGCATTCTCAAGAACGTTGTAAATCTGGAAATGTGTCAAATGCAATGTGTGTTACAGGAGAACACCCACCGTAACGCCCATGGCACGCCTCCCCATCACAGTGTGAGGCAACGCAGCAACTTTTGCTCTGTTGCCTCACACCATATCTACAAGGCCATGAAAAGCCAAGCAGGGGGCTTTACAAGGCCTTGTAGATATGGCACTGCAATGGTCACCTCTGGAGCATCATTAAAAGTGACGTTCCAGTGTCGTACATATGCCCCTCAATGTGTTTTCTTATCCTGCTACTTCTCTGTTTTTAGCATACTTAACCTCCCCTTTTTACTTCTTTTCTGTTCTTGTTTACAGTCTTCTAAGAGTAACATGTAAGTTAGTATTTAATTGTGGGTGAAGAACTTATTGCCTGCATAGATTAAAGCACCACAAACTTCTCTTATTTTGGTCACTACTGTGGCTTAATTATTTGTTTTCGACCCGCATGGAATTAAGTGCTGTATTTTTCTTTTTTGTTGTTGATGTTATGCATAACTTGTTTCCTTTTCTGTAATTAGATTCACCTTCTTCCCAAACAAGAATATTGAATGCCCACATGAGTAAAACATAGATAAAAGAGTGTATTCAGAATTAACAAAACTACCAACTTTTGCCTTGAAGGGCAGTGGGAGTTTGTGGAATCCCTAGGTTCGCAGAGGCCCACTAGGATAGTAAGAATGAAATTGTCAAGGTCTGGACACAACGAAGATCTATCAAGTTTCTGGTTTGCCTGTCGTCGAAAGGGGTGAAATCTCCCAGTATCTGACACTCCACCCCGCACTTGATATACACATGAAAGCTGCCAAGTGTCTCCTTAAGTGAGTCCCTGTCAGGGGGAGAAAACCACAAATGGCAGAAAACCCCTTTTTGGCAAACCTGATAGTTCATAACTGAAGATAATGAATCAATGCGGGTATTTAGAATAAGGCATGAAAAAATGTGAACGAGGGTCAAGATAGAGCCTAACACAGATCTTCCAGGCTAAGAATCCAGGGAGGAATCCAGCTACAAAAAAAGCAAAAAAATCAGGGACAAAAAAGATAACAAGTGGGCGATAAACGTGGTGAAAAACAAGGGAACAAAAAGCATTGTGCAGCATCCATCTCAAATCAGACCCTTCTTATACATGGTCTATGCGGAAATGACTTCACAGGAAATAAATTAGCTCAAACTTATATTGTGGCAACAATCCCTGCCAAATGCACCATTTTGAGAATGGTTATATAAGGCTAGCGACATCTACATCTTCAGAGATACAGAGTCCTGCAGGTACGCGAATAAACCCATATTTGACATCCCTCTTCTCCTGCGAGCATCAATGCCCCAAACGCTGCCTTTCATGGTCACCAAAAATGTGCTGCCTCTCCACCCACTGAGTGCAGACACCAACAACTGCTGCCTTATAATTATAAATTCCTGCACAGAGGTAACAGAGATGGGCTCTCATCTGGTTACTTAACTGATCCAACCAATTTACACGGTCATTCTATTACGAGAAGGACAAGGGGGCATATTACTAAGGATTTGCGATAATTATCGCAAAGCGCGCTTAGCGCTGTTTTTTTCATCGCCGGCTATTGCTGGATTTCATCGCGGAGATAAGGCGTTATTATCAACGCTTATCTCCAAGGCGATAAAAAATCCAGCGATAGCGGCGAAACCCAGCAATAGCGTGAGAAATCCAGCGATAAATTCACTGCGCTAATGAAAAGCTTGCTAATAGGCAGGTGAGGACTTAACCTTACAATCCACCTCCCATTGACAAGATGGTTAAGTCAAGTTTTTATCAGGTGTTAAATTCCAGCGATAATCGCGGTTAGCGCAACTTTTTTTATCGCTTCGCGGGCATTGCTAATAGGGGGAAGTTGTGTTTACGACTGTTTGCAGTTGCTTTTAGTTGGGAACGCCTACTTTGCATGTCATTAGCGATAACTATCGCTGACATGCATAGCGGCAACAAAACGGCCGCTATCGCCATTAAGCTGTCTCTAACAGCTGTTAGCGACAGCTTGCTAATGGGGCGATAAAAATATCGCCGCTTTATCGGCAAAAAGTGCCGCTAAAGTGGCGATACTGCCCTTGATAATATGCCACATGGTTCATTAGAAACTCTCAGTGCTTCTATACATTACTTCAGGATGTGGAATTAAGGAGATGGCGGTAATAAGCGATTCACGTTCATTTCAGCTCAACTAATTACAGCTTGATAATTAGTTGGCTGAGTTTGACTGTTTGGCTCAGTTGTACTAACATGATGTATAAACACACGCAATAAAATTCAACTACTCTTTGTAGAAGGGCGTTAAAAAACATTTGTATGATAAGAGAAATGTGCAGGGGTATTTTATAGTCTGCAAAATGGCTAGTGTAACCTTTAACCCTGAGGATTCAAAGGCAGTTCAGCACAAATGATTTTAAACAGTAAAAACAATTCAATTGATCGGATTGAATTTTTTTTTCAAATATCAGTGTGCAGACAACAGACTTTGTGTCGCAGGAGCAACTGAAAACGTCAGATAAAATTCAGATGTAGTTGGTACTCATAGAAGAATAGCAATTATGCCTTTTATGAACCTAGAAAATTAAAAATGAAGGGTTGCAATGTAAAAAGGACAGATATAGTTTTCACAGTCTCTGTGGTTAAAGTCTCCATTAACACACAGCTTTAACTGTTGTTCAGGTGTTTGTTATGAGTTTTCTAAAACTATAGATAGATGGGGTTTGGATTAGCAGCATCCGAGGATTTGTCTCTCACTTACATACTACTATACACCATGGTACTTACAAACGTTTTCACAGAGGCCAAAAGGGATGGTATGGAGTGTGACTGAGAGCCACATTGGTACTAGACAGGCTGGTGATGGAGCACGATTTTTTAATATAAGATCTGCTCGATGAATTTCCCTTATTTGCATGTATCTTTATTAACATGTGCGGAATTACTAATATAACATGAGAGTGTATAACATGAGAAAATGTGCACAAGGCACGATAGTTGATCTTTCTTAGCTGAAATAATATGAATATTGCTAACTGAGTGTTATTCTGTCTTCCTAACTGCAGAAAAATAAACAACAAAGATTCTGCTTTTATTCTTCGTGAAAGTAGTGTAGGTTTTTAGAAATACTTTTCTCTCTTAGTAAAATAAATGTAGGCCTCAGCAAATGTTTGTTAGGGGATGTGCTGCCGTGCTCAAGTGCTCTCTGTCCTTGACGAAAATGTAACTAATATTTCCTTAGAATAAAGAAAACTGTATAGTTCTTTCCTGTCTAGGCGAGGATTGTATGTATCTATTACTAGATTTATTATACAAATGTATCTAGGGTTTTCCTTCTTCCTCTCTTGGAAGTTGTACAACTTTAGGCAAAGTGTGTTTAGTAATATTACTTAGGTCATTACCAGAAGACAGCCACACCATCGTGTTTAGCCAATGAAAATGTTTGTAGAGAATAGAGAAAGTAACATTTTAGCTAAGGAAAGGAAGTAGCATATTATAAAGATTCCTGTGGGAAAATGCTCTTTGGCTTGTTCACAAGATTCGTGACCTGTCCTGCGTTCGTGGTATGCTGCATGCCGTGCTGGTTCCTGATACTCTGGCTGGCAGATCCTACTACTCCTAAGAGACTTTGCACATCATCAGCTGATGGTGCTGTCCCTGCTATACTCTAATGGCTGTGGAGTTAACCTTTCGAACAAATTGCACGCTGTGCATTAGTTTTCCATTTTGTGAGTGGGCAATTGTTTCACTGATGTTTTTTTTCTCTTCCTCTCACTCTCCTAAACCTGATTTTCTGATGTTCATTGAATGATCTGTGATGATTATTGTGAATTTATACTGTATTCTATGAACCAATTTATGACATTCGAAATATATTGTGTTTGTGTTTGACCATTCATATTATGAAATAACAAGAAAAACTAATGGAAAAGAATAGAGTCTGTCTTTATTTCCAGAGTTATTGTGGTATTTGGATGTTTATAATGACAAATGTTTAGCGTATTTCTTCATCATAGGTCCTCATGGAGAAATAGCATTCCGTCTTTTATTGCTTAGTCCCTTTTAGCTCTACCAAAGATTCATCAGAGGACCTTTGATATTGCTAAATATGAGACGGATGACTCATGGGCCCGTCATTAGAGTTGCGCTTCTGATTATGGTATAGTGGTTGGTGTGGATAGATAGCTAACAGAAAAATCCCCCAACGCTTCAGCTGCATCAGTTTTTGGTAGTTGCATCGGATGGTTAGTTTAGACTAAAATACTAGGTAATAAAGAGACGGAGTTTAGAGACAGGACAGATTTAAACAGTCTATGATATATGTGAGTTCGTACCTTTATGTACGTTGAGGTTTGTTGAATCTCAACGTACCGGGATAAGCCTACGGGCTGTCTTAGTGTGGCATACACTAAGCTTTATGTGCATTGTCTGCTGGTAATGCGGTACTAGGTGGTCGTCGAACTAAAAGTTACTGCGCAGGGAACTTTGCTGAGTGAGGTAGTGGAGATTTATTTTGGGTCACTTCAGAAAGCGCAATTCGGGAAGTCCCGAGAATTTTCCGCTTGCAAGAGAGCATAATCGCGCTGGTCGAGGTTGTGCTGGAGTGTAGAGATTTCTTAGAATACATGAAAATACTTTAGTTTTTTCTTTTAGTGGAGCAGACAAGCTGTGTTTACGTAGTTTGTAATTGTTTGTTAAAAAACATTGACGCTGACTTTGTAAAGAGAGGGTCAGTAGAAGGAGTGATACTGACATAACAAAAAGCTGCGCTTGTATTGGTCAGTGGTGGGTATACGTCACCAAAAGTGCTGCGCTGCTATAGGTTACTTGGTGTGAGTCGCGCTGAGATTGGACAGTGTAAAATAACTTTGATTGGAAGCAGGGAAACATAACACGGATGAGAGTTTGTAGGTTTATTTACGAATACGAATTTTACAGAGCTAAGAAGAAATAATTAAGATAATTAAATTGTTAAAGACTTTGTTTAGCAAGGATCAACCAATACAAATTAGAGAAGGAATTCCGATGCCTCCTGAAGGAACGCCTGCCACATTCATGGTGTTAAAAAGGGGTTATCATACTTATACATGGTTAGAAAATTGGATGAAATATACAGAGAATGATGCTAATTTAGCTTTTCCAGAAAATGGTACCTTTAATACCAGGATTTTAGAAAATTTAAGATTTCGAATGAATAGTTTGAGTCCAAACCCAAGACCAATCCAGTATGAGGCTTTGGAAGACTGGGAATATGAAGCATACAAGAGAGAGAGAAACAAGCACCAAAATAGATATAAGAATACAGTGAGTAGGTATTCCGAAGCAAAATGGGATGCTCGTAAGAAAATGTGGAGGAGAGATGTTGTAGAAAGTACTAAAATGTTTACAGTTAGAGAAGTTGAGACGTGTGAAGGGGGGAAATCTAAAGAGAAAAAGAATAATACAGAACCACAAGAGAAAAATACAGACTTAGTAGATACAGATGAAATTGATGAGGATTTCTTAAATGAATTATTAATGAATAGACCCCCACCATATCAAGAGGAACAGATTAATACAAATACAAGTGCAAGTGCTTCAAGCATTTCTCCAAGCGCTCCTTTAATTCATCTTGAAGAACAAATAAATAGATCACCTGAAGTTGTGAGTCAGATTCAAAATGTTAACAGAGAAGAAGTAGTAAGGATGAATTTCATAACGAATCCAGATGTTTTGTCAGTTCCAGTGACAATTGGTCCTATTGTTCCAATATATAGTGAGCAAGGACTTACTCGAGTACATGCCTTAACTGTTCCAGGAGAAAGTAATTAACATTTTTACATAGATAATAGAGAGATAGTAAAAGCGAATGAAAACAGTAGTACGAATGTAAATATAGCTGCAGAACAAGTGGAACAATTGATTGATGTTTCAGAGAAGAATGAGACACCAAAATGAATTATACATCTTGACCCTAAGAGATTGATGCAAGTAGATAGGAGAATGAATACCCAGACACCTAATAGGTCAAGGAGTGATACGAGTGAGCATGTACAGAAATCATTGGGTCCATCACCAGAAGAATTAGATGATTGGATTAGAGAGATAGCTCCTGGTTGTAGTGGTCGAGGGGATAATGCATACATAGATGTAAATAAACTGAAAGGAGATTTGGAAGAAATGATTGCAGGTACAATTAGCCCTGAAAGATTGAGTAAATATCAAGAAGATGAATTGTTATTCTTGTGTAAAAAAAAGCGAGAAGCTTGCATGAGACGTTTGCTGAAGTTGCACAGATGTATGGAGTTGACATTGAAAAGTCCAAAGCTTTGCAAAAGACATATAGATTGGATTTCACAGACAAAGATCTAGAGAATTTGAATGTGTCAGGGAGACGATTACAGATTAAAGAGTTGATTTCCACATTAAGACATTAGGGAGAGTTAGATAGATGGAAAGGAAGATGGGCAAAAAAGAAGGATGAAGCGAGTGTGTCAACAAAAGCTGCTTTGTCATCGTACCCTGTAAAAGAAGCAGAAAAGGAGTCTGTGCCAGAGGATGTGGTTACAGCATATCCAATGAGAGAGGTACCAGGAGGTGGTTTTGTGCACGCTCCTTGGTCAAGACAGGACATATTGCCATTTACGAATGATTTTCCCAGGTTAAGAGAAAAAACTGGTTAAGAGAAAAACCTGTTGAGTGGTACAGGCAAGTGGAAAGATTTGTGAAAGTTTCAAAGGTTTTGTGGGTTGATTTGGAAGGTCTTTTTGATATTGTAGTTCCAGAGGATTTGTGGATCTAGTGTAAAATTGCTGTAGATTGGCCGAAAAAAGAGTATCCAAGAGATCCAAAAACAGGAGCACCTTCGGAAGAGGTCATGAAAAAATATAATCAGGTCATTACGTACTTGAAGGGGAAAATTTCTCCAAAAGAAACAGATTGGGTGAAAATAGACAGAACTACTCAAGAATTAAAAGAAACAGTGCATGCATATTATGAGAGACTTCTTCAAGTATTTAAACAATACAGTGGTATAGAAAATATCACAGAGAAAGATTTGGGACACTTTGGGGTCCATTAGTATGTCGGGCGGATCGCCACCGCCCGCATGGCGGTGGCGATCCGCCCAACATATTCCTCCGCCCGCATGTAAATTCCTCCCGCCATATTACTATGGCGGGGGACCCCGGCGTACGGAAAGACCGTCCGCCGGTTTTCCGCCCGGTCGATGAGTCGACCGGGCGGAAAAGCTGTTAATATGGTGGCGGTGTCTGGTAGACACCGCCATCATACTATGATACATGCGGGGTCATGCGGTCTTCTACATTGGGGGCCCGTAGCGGGTCCCCAGGGATTCTGGGGAGTGCACATGGGGGGTACCTATGGTACCCCCCTGCTTTTCAATGTACAACGTGGCAGGCACCGCGCGGTGCCTGTCATGTTGTGCATTGCAAAGCACAACTTGCTATTTTGGCATTGCGGCGGGCGGTGTGTCAGGTATGCGGGATGCGCCCGCCAGTGTGGCGGGCGCATCCTAATGGCATGTGCGGGACCGCTGCATGCATTGCGGGCGGTCCCATTTCCCGGGGGTATGGCGGGCAGACAAAGTCCGCCCACCATGCTAATGACCCTCTTTGTGTATAGGTTTGTGGATGGATTAAGACCTGAGATAAGTGCTATGATTCAGCAGCATTTGATTTGTTGGCAGAGTAAATCAGTTGACGAAATACTTCGATATGCAAAGTATTGTGGGGATGACATAGAAATGAGACATAAGAAACTGAAAAAAAAAATAATGTTGGTTCAGATGAAAGCAGCAAAGAAAGGAGGGTACTTGAGTGTTGATTCGCCAAATGACTTTCAGAATATTGGTCAGACTACTACTGGAATGAAAGGTGTAGTTTCAAATGGCAATGCTGTGACGCAAATGATCCCAATGGGTCAAGGGAGAGGTAGAGGTAATTTCAGAGATAAAGAGGAATTGAAAAAGAGGTCTCCTTGTTATAATTGTGGAACATTTGGACATTGGCGACGCGAGTGTAAGAGTTTGTTAAACAATTCAGGACAAGGAGGAAATAGTGATCCAATGCAAATACAGAATCAAAATGATCAAGTGCAGAATCAGGATTATCAAGTGCAGACGAATGTGACTCAGATGAATCGAGCACAAATGAATCAGATGCATAATCAAAGTCCACAAATGCAAGTAACAAACAGAGGACAGGGTTTACAAATACCACAAGCTCCTATGGCAGATCTGGATGTGAATGGTCAAATGCAAATATACAATCTGAATGTGGGTTCTTATAATAATGGTCAAATGAATTCAACTGTGCAGGTGGCTTCACAATATTTGATGACAGAAGATAACGATTCAGATACATCACAATGAAGGTGCATGAGGGGGGAGGAAGAGTGCGTACTTGGCGCATCTCTAGAGGTAGATCAGTCAGGTCCCTATGTGGATGGCGAGGTTGATGGTAATGCCATTACATTCCTCGTAGATTCTGGTGCTACCCGTTCCACTGTGAGAACTGTGGAAATCCCAAACCTGCCTCTCTCGGGATAAAGTATCCAAGTTGCAGGAGTCTCAAATAAATTAATTAAAACTCCAGTAACAAGACCAATGAAAGTTCAAATTGGAAATTTTCAAGAACTACACAAATTTGTTGTGTGTGACACAAGTTCAGTTAATCTGTTAGGAAGAGACTTGTTGTGTAAGATGAACTGCTCCATTTATTGCACTCCAGATGGAATAGCATTTCATACGACAGATGAGGATGTGATCTTTAAAATGTCAAGGCAAGGAACAGAAGTGAATGAGTTGTATCCAATGTTTACAGCGAATGATTTACCTGTTGAATTGAGAGAGACGGTGTTGTCTGATGTGTGGGATTTTACAGGAAAAGATATCGGGCTAATGAAAGGAGTTGCACCAATTCAAATAACAGTAAAGCCTGATGCAGAATTTCCAAGAACACGTCAGTATAAAATGAGTCCTGAGATGATTGCAGGAGTGACACCTGTAATTGACATGTTGATCGAACAAGGAATACTAAAAGAAATTCTTGGAAGTCCATGCAATTCACCTATAATGCGAATTCGCAAACCGAATGGGAAATATAGGATCGTACAGGACCTGAGAAAGGTGAACCAAATTGTTATACCTTGTTGTCCAATTGTACCAAACCCAGCTGTGATTCTATACCATATCCCATGTGATGCAGAGTGGTTTACAGTAATCGATCTGTGTCAAGCATTTTTCTCGATACCCTTACATCTGGATAGCCAATATTTATTTACATTCCGGTTCGGAAACCGTGTTTTGGCATGGTGCCGAGTTCCTCAAGGGTATACCGAAAGCCCCTCAATCTTCAATCAAATATTGAAGAAATGTCTGGAGTCATTGGTATTGCCTAAAGACTCAGTTCTCGTTCAATATATCGATGACCTTTTAGTGGCATCGAAAACGAGAGAAGACTGTGTGACAGATACAATTGCCTTACTGAACCATTTGGCAGTAGGTGGGCATAAAGTGTAACCAGCGAAGTTACAATTCTGTAAGAAAGAAGTTCTTTATTTAGGTCATGTCATTGAAAAGGGTATTCTGAAAGTCTCTCAGGATCGGATCAATGCTAAAATGCGAATGAATCCACCAAAAACACAGAAAGAAGTACGAATGTTTTTGGGAATGGTTGGATATTGTAGGCAGTAGATTATGAATTTTTCACTGATTGCCAAACCATTACAAAGATTGACACACAAAGATGTAACAGATCCAATACATCTTGATGTCGAAGGGATGAAAACATTCCTGGAGTTGCGAGACAGTTTATGTCGAGCACCAGCATTAGGAATACCAGATTTTGACAAAGAGTTTGAATTGTTTTGTAATGAACGTGATGGTTGCACACTGTCAGTTATAACACAAACTCACGGAACAGCACGAAGGCCAGTGGCATATTTTTCTGCCACGTTGGATCCAGTGGCTGCAACATTACCAGGATGTCTAAAAGCAGTTGCTGCTACTTGTGTGAGTCTTGAGCAGAGTGAGTCGATTGTAATGGGACATGCTTTGAAAGTATATGAGCCACATTCGGTCGAGATTTTGTTAACTCGGACTCGCACTCAGCACCTTACAAGCAGTCGGTTAACAAAATATGAGCAAGTGATATTGGGTGCGGAGAATGTAACAATAGCAAGATGTACAACGCTAAATCCAGCCACGTTATTACCAACACCAGGCTGTGAAGTGGTAATGGATGAAGTTGATCATGATTGTCTGGATGTGACTGAGTTGTGTACTAAACCAAGACCTGATATCAAAGATACTCCATTTGTTGAGTCTGATGTTGTATTGTTTGTAGATGGGTCATGTTTGAGTGACTCAGAAGGAAGTTTGCGAGCTGCAAATGCAATCTGCACAGTGGCAAATGTGATTGAAGCATCATGGTTGAAAGGAGTGAGTTCTGCACAAGTGGCTGAGTTGGTGGCTCTTACTAGAGCATGTTGTTTATCGAGACAGTTGAGAGTGACAATATATACTGATAGCCAATATGGCTTCGGGGTGGTCCATGACTTTGGGCAATTGTGGTCCCAATGTGGATTTTTGATGTCTTCGGGTTCACCAATCAGAAACGGAGAGTATGTGAAAGATCTACTGATGGCACTACAAATGGCGGCACAAATTGGGGTGGTGAAATGTTCAGCACATCGCTCTGGTTGTGAATATGTCACACCAGGCAACAGATATGCTGACGAGATTGCACGATTTTGTGCTTCAAATACATATTTGATTAACATGGACCAACAAATTGATCAAATTGGCCAAACAGAATGCAGGTTGATGTTCTCATCTGTTGAAATTTGGGATGAGGGGAGAGAATTACAGGAGGAAGCAAGTGACTCAGAGAACAAGCATTGGCATAGCCAATAGGTCTCACCTTTGGGACCTTATAAGTGTTTAGCCATGCAACAGTTGATGTTGTTGCACCAAGGATATTGTCCCAAAAGAGAGACCTATTGGCTATGCCATTTTCTTTCCTGCTTTTTCGGATTTTGATCTAGGTAGTAGCTGCCATTTCGCTGTTTGGGGCATCCATTTTAGAGCTGATGACCTCACAGTGGTACGAAACACTCGGGTGCACCCTACTACTGCAGCACACATTAGAGCTCAGAGAGATAGAGAGAGCAACACACTGTCAGAAGGAATTTCGAGATAGCTCCCATTGTATTCCAAAGTAAAGTTTGTTTTCACTTGATCATTATGTACTTACCTTGAGACCATGATGCAACTGCAGGTCAGAAATTAAGTTTGCTTTATTAAAGCAGCAGCTTAATGCTGTTTTGAAACAAAAATGCTTAGGCTTGATTATTATTGTAAACTAGGCTTATCCTCTGCATAGTGCATGAAATTAACACTTGAAATGGCCATGCTTTTACTCATGCCATGAAAGAAGGCTGGAGATCCAAATTTTGCGTTTTAAGTACTATTTTAGATTCAAATATGTGTTAATTTCCTGGTCTTCTCTTGTAATATTTTATGACCAACTGGTTATGTGGGCAGCAATGTATATCTAATACACCAGTGCTTCCCAAATATTTTAGAACCATTACTCAATTTTTAAAATGACAAATGCCCGTGACCCACCTAGCTTTAGTGGATATGAGGCGGATGAATTTTCTTTATGGTAACTAAAGAATCGCGTGGTAGTGTTCTGTCATTTACAGGCAGCAAGGCATTTTCAGTAGAAATGGCCACTAAATTTGCACGGACATACAGTTTTAATGATAAAACTATATAGCACACGAATGATAAATGAAAATTGTTTCAGTAAATATTTATCATTCGTGCATCTCCAAGTAAATTGTCTTGATTTGTTTTGTTCCCATTAAAATCTTTGTTTTCATCACATTTCAGAATTTGTAAACACCAATCCCCATGTTAAAATAATAAGCAGCAATTTGTCAGAAGACATAGCCTGATGTTGACCTCTGTCTTTGAAGTGCAGCAAATGTGACAATATAAATACAGAATTTAAAGGCATCTTTACTTATTGCTTGGACATTCGTAACTCGCCAAAAATCGATTTGCGGCCCACAGTTTGGGAAACACTGTAATACACCATTCATGGAGGCTGAGGACATTGGCTCATGGGTGGTGCAGGATACTCTAATTATAAAGTGTCTAGTTCTGTAATGCGGTTTCAAATATTTAGCTTGATCTTGTTTCAAGGTTCAATCATATACTTTTTGAGTGACCAGTATACAAATGTGAAGAATTCTACCACGATGTGGCAGCCTTAACTTTTCTTGGGAACTGATGTGTCTTCTGTGTAGCTAAGGGCAACATCATTGGGAGGATAACGCCTTCTTATAGAGCTAGGATATTAGCTGATTCATCCACTGAGTTTTCTGCAATTTTCAGGGCTCTAGTTTGAAGCTGGGTGGGTTGTAACAGTCTTTTATTCTGACCTCATTACAATAGACATCGAGCTGGATAGTGGTAGTGATTGTTATTTACAACACTCCAACACTCTTGCAGAATATTCTTCTAAAGTTCTAGAATTTTCAGACATGATGGGAGTCGTATATAGAATTAGGGTGTGGGAAATTCTTACACTCTCACCTTTATCAGACTAATAGGCATACACAATTGGTAGTGCCCCAAACTCAACCTTGATGTCTGAGGTAGTCCTAGGCTGCACATCCCTTTGAGGGCTTTATACTCATAAAAGCCCCTAACTGAAAAACCTTGACATTTTTTTCACCTAGAAAACCTAAGGATGCTCTGCCTTCTGTAGTGGGGTTTTTGTTACCTTTCCAGTGGCTCACATGTTACTAATTAGTGTCCCAGGCTGGCCCGCTAATGTATCTCAGCATCCGATGCCATTGTTCTGTGACTGCACAACAAATCACTTCACTCACATTTTTGTTTTCACTGTGTATGCTGCTTTGGTATAATGAGCCCACATTGCATCCTTGGACAGGCTATAGGCCCTCTCTTTGAGACCACACATTCAACAAATGATCATTTTTTTGCCTTTTTTGATGGGCGGTAATTGCCTTTTTTGTTAGTCAGTGGCTGCATACTCATTCTTGCAAAGCCTGCCCTGTTCTGCCACACAAAGGTGTAGATTCCTATGGCTGTGTACAGCCAACAAATGTTCCTTACAACACAGAGGGCCGTTGTACAATGAGAGGCAGCTCGAGCTTTACCGTTGTTGTACCCAACACACTCAAATTGGAACCCCTTGGCTGAAGATATCCCTAGTGAGGATGGCGAGCCACCTATCATTTATATCCTTTTTTTTTTGCTGGGCCAACACAATCTAGACAGAGCAGTCATCCTCACCAGAGGAACATTTGAAAGCACAGACTACAAACCAGATTACCTAAAGCTCAGTCCTGCATAGATATAGCAATATATTTGCCAGAAGTGAGTTTAGAATAGTAAATTAATGCAGTCCTACTATATGTTGGCAGGAAGTTTGGTTGGATCTAATAAGTATGAACAGGTGTCGGTGTTTATGCAAGGTATGCATTTTGGAGACCGTTTTTGCAGTCTGTTTTCACATGGAACATCCCGCTAGGCATGAAATATTATTTATTGTACAACCTGCTCTGCCTGTCTTCGCACCATCAGTGAAGGGTGTAAGGGAAGAGAATGATTGCCAGAGTCCTCAGTGGACAGCCGCTCTCTAATAATCAGACTGTCAGTTTATTTACCCTCACCGTCCTCACTGTCTGATGGAGGTGAGCTGCCCGCCCCCCACTGCGGAAGAAAGAAAAACCCCTGAAACAAGTAGTGCAGACTGCAAGACCCACAGGCCACACCGCCCATTCCTGCGAGCATGCCCGCTAAAATATTCACTGCGCAAGCACTCCACATGCAGCAGCAGGGAGGTTGGAGGCGGAGGCATGTCTGAGGCGATTTATAAATCTCACTCTCTGGAGATAGAGAAGGGCCCGCGTCAGGCTTTGAATTCTGAGTGATCGTCACCCATAAATCAGCAAGTAAAAAATGCAGGAGAAACCGAACATTTGCAGTGATCACTCATTCCCAGCCCGGCAGTTTTTGTGCTGTGTGTTTGCGATAGCCGGACAGCCTTGTTCCTGGTGAAAGTAACACGGTGCGTGTGCTTATTGCTTTCTTTGCTCTTTCAGTGTACAAAAGGTGGAGGAAGTCAGGTGTTTAAAGTTGCTATATAGTATTAGAAACCAGGAGTTGAATACAATTCAGGGATCATGTTTTACTATGGGAAAGTAAGCTTTTTGACCACAATAAAAAGGTAACAAGCGCGCGCGCCTCGCGCTCACAAGTGGGGGGAGTGCGGCCGAGAGCAGGGACGCGCAGAGTTTCCCTTGCGGGAGCGAGCACGATAATTGCTACCAGATGGCGCCGCTCGCTCCCGCAAGTGAATCGCCAAACGTGCACGCGTTGCCATTGAAGGCAATGGAACGCGTGCACGTTTTTGGCTGAAAAGCCAAAGCGATTGCAAAAGGTCTTTTTGCCTATGCAGCGCATGCGCGCTGCGTAGGCGAGACCTAAAAATGGGTGGATTAAGTCAGGATGTACACGTAGATTGGAGGATGAGGTGTGGATCTATACAGATGGAAGACCAGTAATGCCAGATGGTCTGTTATCACAAATGGCAAGGGTATATCATGGTCCAACACACATAGGTAGAGATGTAATGATTAGATTGTTTCGGCAAACATGGTTTAACCCAAAATTCAGGGTTATTGCAGAAAGGGCCAGATGTACAACCCGCCAATTTGCGAGTCGCAAATTGCGACTCGCAAATTGGTATGCACAACAGTATCTGAGACACTGTTTGAGATTCCCAATGGGGTGGCAAATTGCGAGGCTCATGAATATTCATGAGCCACTCGCAATTTGCGACCCCATTGGGAATGGCGGGCACTCCCAGGGATGGTGGCGTGCTGGGCTCAGCAGACCTCCATGTCTGAGACTGTTTTTAAATAAAGCAGGTTTTTTTTTTAATGCAGCCCGCTTTCCTTAAAGGAAAACGGGATGCATTTAAAAAAAAAAAAAATGAAACGTTTTCATTTCATTTTTTAAGGGCAGGTAGTGGTCCCTGGGACCACTGCCTGCCCTTAAAAAACATTTTTGGGGCCAGTCACAAAGGGGAAGGGGTCCCCCGGGGACCACTTCCCATTTGCGACTCCATTACCTCCCTCTTGAAGAGGGTGGTAATTTGTGAGTGTTTTGCGACCGCAATTGCGGTTGCAAAACATTCATATATGGCTTTGCGGTTGCTATTAGGAAGGGAACACCCGCAATTCCTAAATAGCCAGTCGCAAATAAATTGCGACTCGCTATTTAGGGATTGTACATGGCCCTGTGTACTTTTGCATGCGCAAACGGGTCGCAAACCTGTTTGCGCATGCAAAATAGGGTCATACATCTGGCCCAAAGTCTCTGTCAAAGATGTGCAGTAAGTCAACAACAAAATGCAGGGAGAAAAACAGTAGTCAGCATGGGTCGAACTGGAAAAGCTGTGGGTCCATTTACCCGTATGCAGATTGATTTTATTGAAATGCCTCCTTGCCAGGAACTAAAATATGTTCTTGTGATTGTTTGTCTGTTTTCTCGTTGGGTTGAAGCATATCCAACAAGACGTAATGACGGGAAACAGCGTTTACAACGCTGGTAATACCACGCAGGTAGGTTACAATGTGGACGTTACATCGTCCGCGTTGTTACCACGCAAGGCATTACATCGCAAGTCGTTTCTACGACTTGCGCTAGATGACGTCGTATCACCAGGGAATGTGTTGGATTTTAAATCCAACACATTCCCTGCTGTTGCGCTAACCGGAGTAGGAATAGTAATTTATACTATTCCTAAGTCCAGCACGCCATCTAGCGCAAGTCGTAGAAACGACTTGCAATGTAAAGCCATGCGTGGTAACAACGCGGACGATGTAACGTCCGCGTTGTAACCTACTGCGGGGTAATGGATGGCGTACTAACATCATACATTCTGTAATGACAGCCTAACAGTTGCTAAATTGCTTCTTAGAGAGATAATACCTAGGTTCGGTTTCCCAGTCTCTTTGGAATCAGTTAGGGGAACGCATTTCAACAATGAAATAATTCAGATGATTTGCGCAGCATTACAAATTGAACAAAAGTTGCACTGTGCTTACAGACCTGAGGCTTCAGGTGTGGTTGAACAGATGAATGGCACAATAAAATCTAGATTGGCTAAGGTTTGTGCATCCACAACACTGAAATAGCCTGATGCCTTACCATTGGTGTTGATGAGTCTAGGAAGTATCCCTGACAAGCGAACAGGACTGTCCCCACATGAAATTGTGATGGGCAGGGCTGTGAGACAGCCGACAGTCCCAGCAAATCAACTAATGAACAGAACTGATGATTTGGTACTGGATTATTGCAAAGGATTGGCTGATGTGGTACATTCTGTGCCTCACCTGGTTGGTGAAGTTGCAACAACAACACAGCAAGAACAAGGACATGATCTGTGTCCTGGGGACTGGGTGCTTGTGAAGAAGCATGTAAGGAAGTCTTGCCTAGAACCACGTTGGCATGGTCCCTATCAAGTGATACTGGTAACAACGACAGCTGTTAAGTATGGAAGCTTGCCAAACTGGATACACGCAAGCCACACCAGGAGAGTTGCAAGCCCACTTGAAAGTGAAGAGCTTGCTGAATAAGAACGGTGAGAAGGAAATAATGTTCCGTGGCAAGATGAAAGTCGAATAGAGTGGGCACAATATATTGGGACTGAAGAAAATAATGCTGTGATTGTTACTGCTGAGAATTAAATAATCTCTGTGAACAGTAATAAAGATAAGAGAAAAAGAGATTCATTGAGAGAAAGCACAAGTACTGGATCAATTGCAAGTGACATTGACAATGAAAATAGAAAAAGAATAAAAAAGGGAGATGAGTGGCCAAAAGGAGTGAAAAGATTAAAATACTCTGTGAATACGAAAGTTCCAGAGACAGTAATTGAAATATCTAGCCAATCTGAACAGAGTGAAGCAGAAGAAAAAGAGCAAGTGAGGATAACAAAGAGAATTAAAGTACCAAATAAGAAATGCAGAGCACCTGAATGGACATATGTGGTGACTACTTCAACGAATGATTGGGAAAAATAATTTCTCAAATTTTGTTCACGAGGCAATTGCTCATACAAGCCGCCCTAAATGAACTGTTTTTCTTTTGGAGAGGGTGCAGAAAAAAAAGAAGAAAATCGACTTGCCTTAGATGCATTATTGGCAAAAGAAGGCGGAGTCTGTAGTATGCTGAAAATTCAACAATGTTGCACATATATTCCTGATAAGAGTAGAGATTTGGAGGGATATATTAGCAACATTACTAAATTACATGATGATTTGGTGGAACTGAAGGTTGATGGTGCTTGGGAGAAACTGAGTAAGGGTTTCTCTTCTATAGGTAATTGGTTTTCAACATTTACTAAGAGCTTATTAGGAAAGATACTAACACCAAAAGTTGCTGTTGGTACTGGCATACTAATGGTATATTTGCTATATAAATGTTGCAAGAATAAAACAAAAGATGCAAAACGGAGAGCGAGAAAAAGAGAAGAAATAGAATTGGAAGATCGAAAGGGTACCTATTATAGTATGATGAAAGATTTAGAGGGTGTTAGAATAAAACAGATGAGAAAAATAGACACTGCATTCTGGAATTGTTATCAGATGGTAATCTGATAAGGGTTGTTGTGATGGTTTGGAGTACCATCAGATAGGGGATTGATGGAGCACGATTTTTGAATATAAGATCTGCTCGATGAATTTCCCTTATTTGCATGTATCTTTATTCAGTATACAAAGGAGGGACTACAGGGCTTTTTCCTCTATCAGTGTCGAGGGAGGTCCAGCATAGGTGCCCTAATTGAAGTATTAGAAGAAGAAGGTTATGCTGTTCCTTAAGAGTGTACGAGCAAGGGAAATTGACACCACCCTGAACGTTTGGGTTCAAAGTTGGGAGTCCATTTATTGGATTGTAATGCCCTCACACACCCAATCGGGTGTCATGCTTCATCATCTGGGCTGCTCCTCGTCGGGTCGGCGGTGCAATACCCAACGGGCTCCCTGTAGTAGGGGCACTTTGGCGGAGATCTTTTTCCAATAGCCATATGGTGAAGTGGGGGTGAGGGGCCAGAACTGCGTAGATGTATGTGTGTGATTTAAAATAAGGTTCGGAGTATCCGTGAAGACAATTTTTAATCAGTGGGTCTCCTACCCTAGTTAAAAATATAAACAATGCGGTGCTTGGCTAAGTATTATGTCTTAGGTCTAAGCGTCGCTATTGGTGCAAATGAGGTCAACATGTTTCTCGCTCACTGTAAAAGTCTACATGCGATTCATCAGGACCTATATTGTGGAAACTATCTACACTTAAAATTGGCGACGTGGCAACATACTCACATCAACCAGGTAACTACCTAAATCGTGTACCTGTCAGACCTGGTTCTACCTGTGTGGGGAGAGAAGGGTGACATTGGTATTAATGGTACACATTCGAATATATATACAGTATCATTTCCCTTGTGACTCAAATTTAGTTTTCTGTCAGTGAATTGTGAAAGCCAAAGTTCAGAGAATTAAAAACATTGTAAAAACAACTGTGCTACATGGTGAGTGCCCACAGTGAGCTAGTGTGAACTACAACCTTAGTGGCACAAGTGTACTGCAGCAGGTAAATATCGTTTGGACTCACCCATTGTTGTAAGCTAACCAGGCGGCATCAGTTCCCGGTAGGTCAAACTAGAGGAGTTCCTCACGAGCTACACGAGGTCAATTAGGAGAGAGCATGGATGGTGCAAAGGTCAGTCATACTGCTTATAAAAATCTAGTTGCCTTGCACACCTCAATTCATAGTCTACATATTCATTCTTAACAGGTTCATGACTTATGCAATTATATTTCAGGGGAGCTTGTTGTATTGAGAACATCTTTTTTAGTCCACATACTCACTCTCATCGGGCTCGTGGTTCACAGAATGTATATCTAAATCACCATCAAGGGGGACAGCCAATAGCTCAGGGTGGTGGTATAGGTGAAAACTAGAGGGATTATCTATTTATAACTATTTATAACTACCATCCTCAGTGTCTGTATGGCAAGGAAACAGCGCGCGCATTGGCAGTACTCACTTTTGTGCTGTTGTCACGTATCGAGTCGACCTACCCACATCTACTGGGTCCGGGAGGTGAGGTTGTCAGTTGCTGATCTATTTTAATAGTCCGTCGCTGCTTTCTAAAGTGGGAGGTCTCTAACCAAAAAGGCCGGAGTCTGTTCCTAGTTGGAAATGGCGGCCATCTTGGAGTGGTGTTTCCCATGGTTTTTTGTACTATAGTGTGGCGGCCATTTTAAAGTGGTAAATGTTGGCTGGTTTGTTTACTGCATTTATAGTAATTGTGTGCCCCTGGTAGTGTATTGTCGTCTCTGTGCACAGGAACCCATTCTCATGTGGTTAGTCTGTTCATGTTAAATCCTCAGAGAATTCCAAGGAATTTCCTCATTGAGGAAACTGCTACTCAAAGATATGTTGATTCATACAAGACCTAAGGCACCCACGGGGGGACAACAAAGAACACTGTGGCAACTACCGCCTGTAATGGGCCATTATCCATGCGGATCATGCACGGCCTGTGCCTTTACAAAAATACAGAAAACCATCACCTTCAATAACGGTTTCACGTGGGAAATAAGGTCGCACACTAACTGTAATACACACAATTGCGTATACCTGATCACCTGCCAATGCGGGCTGTACTACGTAGGGATGACCACCGGCACATAAAACTACGCATCTCAGAACATCGTAGCAGTTTCCGTTGCCACAAAAGCAACACCAAAATGTGCATCCACTATTTGGAAAAGCATCATACACCAGAATCATTACAGTGGGTCATCTTGGAGGCTTTCCCCAAAATCTCAAAGAATGCCCTACTTGTCAAAGAACAGAGGTGGGTATAAAGATTATCCTCCCATATTATAGGACTCAATGAGGAAATTCCTTGGAATTCTCTGAGGATTTAACATGAACAGACTAACCACATGAGAATGGGTTCCTGTGCACAGAGACGACAATACACTACCAGGGGCACACAATTACTATAAATGCAGTAAACAAACCAGCCAACATTTACCACTTTAAAATGGCCGCCACACTATAGTACAAAAACCATGGGAAACACCACTCCAAGATGGCCGCCATTTCCAACTAGGAACAGACTCCCGCCTTTTTGGTTAGAGACCTCCCACTTTAGAAAGCAGCGACGGACTATAAAAATAGATCAGCAACTGACAACCTCACCTCCCGGACCCGGTAGATGTGGGTAGGTCGACTCGATACGTGACAACAGCACAAAAGTGAGTACTGCCAATGCGCGCGCTGTTTCCTTGCCATACAGACACTGAGGATGGTAGTTATAAATAGTTATAAATAGATAATCCCTCTAGTTTTCACCTATACCACCACCCTGAGCTATTGGCTGTCCCCCTTGATGGTGATTTATATATACATTCTGTGAACCACGAGCCCGATGAGAGTGAGTATGTGGACAAAAAAGATGTTCTCAATACAACAAGCTCCCCTGAAATATAATTGCATAAGTCATG
This sequence comes from Calotriton arnoldi, assembly GCA_963921515.1. Taxonomy (NCBI): domain Eukaryota; kingdom Metazoa; phylum Chordata; class Amphibia; order Caudata; family Salamandridae; genus Calotriton; species Calotriton arnoldi. The sequence continues at coordinate 219,283 of CAWUFW010007772.1, read as the reverse complement.
AACCTGTTAAGAATGAGTATGTAGACTATGAATTGAGGTGTGCAAGGCAACTAGATTTTTATAAGCAGTATGACTGACCTTTGCACCATCCATGCTCTCTCCTAATTGACCTCGTGTAGCTCGTGAGGAACTCCTCTAGTTTGACCTACCGGGTACTGATGCCGCCTGGTTAGCTTACAACAATGGGTGAGTCCAAACGATATTTACCTGCTGCAGTACACTTGTGCCACTAAGGTTGTAGTTCACACTAGCTCACTGTGGGCACTCACCGTGTAGCACAATTGTTTTAACAATGTTTTTAATTCTCTGAACTTTGGCTTTCACAATTCACTGACAGAAAACTAAATTTGAGTCACAAGGGAAATGATACTGTATATATATTCGAATGTGTCCCATTAATACCAATGTCACCCTTCTCTCCCCACACAGGTAGAACCAGGTCTGACAGGTACACGATTTAGGTAGTTACCTGGTTGATGTGAGTATGTTGCCACGTCGCAAATTTTAAGTGTAGATAGTTTCCACAATATAGGTCCTGATGAATCGCATGTAGACTTTTACAGTGAGCGAGAAACATGTTGACCTCATTTGCACCAATAGCGACGCTTAGACCTAAGACATAATACTTAGCCAAGCACCGCATTGTTTATATTTTTAACTAGGGTAGGAGACCCACTGATTAAAAATTATCTTCACGGATACTCCGAACCTTATTTTAAATCACACACATACATCTACACAGTTCTGGCCCCTCACCCCCACTTCACCATACGGCTATTGGAAAAAGATCTCCGCCAAAGTGCCCCTACTACAGGGAGCCCGTTGGGTATTGCACCGCCGACCCGACGAGGAGCAGCCCAGATGATGAAGCATGACACCCGATTGGGTGTGTGAGGGCATTACAATCCAACAAATGGACTCCCAACTCTGAACCCAAACGTTCAGGGTGGTGTCAATTTCCCTTGCTCGTACACTCTTGAGGAACAGCATAACCTTCTTCTTCTAATGCATGTATCTTTATTAACATGTGCGGAATTACTAATATAACACGAGTGTATAACATGAGAAAATGTGCACAAGGCACAATAGTTGATCTTTCTTAGCTGAAATAATATGAATATTGCTAACTGAGTGTTATTCTGTCTTCCTAACTGCAGAAAAATAAACAACAAAGATTCTGCTTTTATTCTTCGTGAAAGTAGTGTAGGTTTTTAGAAATAATTTTCTCTCTTAGTAAAATAAATGTAGGTCTCAGCAAATGTTTGTTAGGGGGTGTGCAGCCGTGCTCCTGTGCTCTCTGTCCTTGACGAAAATGTAACTAATATTTCCTTAGAATAAAGAAAACTGTATAGTTCTTTCGTGTCTAGGCGAGGATTGTATGTATCTATTACTAGATTTATTATACAAATGTATCTAGGTTATTCCTTCTTCCTCTCTTGGAAGTTGTACAACTTTTGACAAAGAGCGTTTAGAAATATTACTTAGGTCATTGTCAGAAGACAGCCACACCATTGTGTTTAGCCAATTAAAATGTTTGTAGAGAATAGAGAAAGTAACATTTTAGCTAAGGAAAGGAAGTAGCGTATTATGAAGATTCCTGGGGGAAAATGCTCTTTGGCTTGTTCACAAGATTCGTGACCTGTTCTGCGTTTGTGGTATGCTGCATGCCGTGCTGATTCCTGATACTCTGGCTGGCAGATCCTACTACTCCTAAGAGACTTTCCTAGAGACTTTGCACATCATCGGCTGATGGTGCTGTCCCTGCTATACTCTAATGGCCGTGGAGTTAGCCTTTCGAACTAATTGCACGCTGTGCATTATTTTTCCATTTTGTAAGTGGGCAATTGTTTCACTGATGTTTTTTTCTCTTCCTCTCACTCCTCTATACCTGATTTTCTGATGTTTATTGAATGATCTGTGATGATTATTGTGAATCTATACTGTATTGTATGAACCAATTTGGGACATTCGAAATATATTGTGTTTGTGTTTGACCATTCATATTATGAAATAACAAGAAAAACTAATAGAAAAGAATAGAGTCTGTCTTTATTTCAGAGTTATTGAGTTATTTGGATATGTTTATAATGACAAATGTTTAGCGTCTTTCTTCATTATAGGTCCGCATGGAGAAATAGCATTCCTTCTTTTATTGCTTAGTCCCTTTTAGCTCTACCAAAGATTCATTGGAGGACCTTTAATATTGCTAAATATGAGACGGATAACTCATGGGTCCGTCATTAGAGTTGCGCTTCTGATTATGGTATAGTGGTTGGTGTGGATAGATAGCTAACAGAAAAATCCCCCAACGCTTCCGCTGCATCACTGGTGAGCAGAAAGATGGTGGATGAGAGACTATGAGTCACAATGCTGAGTTCTGGGGTTTATTCCACACCACCCTCCTCTAAATTAGGCTCCAAATTGCTTTACAAGATATAGATCAGAGCAGACATTCTTTTTATCAAGTGTGGTTAGTGTGTCATAATAATATCTTAGTTTCAATTCCTCTACCACCTTTTAAAGAGTAGCTTTGAGGGCTCATGATCCCTACCCTTGGTGAGTACAAAGGGAGCGCTTTGGTTATCCAAAAGGAATTTAAAAAACATAGGGATACCAAATAGCTGAATGGACCACAAATGCAGCCAAGTATGCATCTACTGACCCAGGTCTAGGCCTAGGAGAAATTGTAATTGCAGTGGCATAATTCATGTAATTTGGGGAATTTAATGTTATGTGAAATTCCTGAAATTATATTATATGCTACTTTGCATAATTTTGCGTCATTTGCTGTAAACATTTACCACAAACGTACAAGTGACTGTTGCTTGCGGAGATTGAGGGTTCGATTACGATGGCGGTTTTTAGCACATCCGCGGTGCTGGCGGAAAACGTCTATTTCCTCACTCCTGCAGCGGTCCTCGCGTCCGCCATATTACAATGGGCAAAGATAGTGCATTTCCCGTCCGTCGCGGTGTTTCCGGATCCGCCTGAATTTTTGTTCCGCAGCGGTGGTGGAGGGAGCCAATAGAGAAAGACCGCCAGAATGACGTGACGACCGCCGGACAAATCACGATGCCTCAAACAGCCCATCAGAACGCAGCGGAGAAACCAGCCACCCGGAGACGGCGGAAGCACAACTGCGGAGATACAAACTCGAATCCGAGGCACCTCCACACGTTCCTGGCTGCCATGGATCCAGCTCTACAAGCCCTTCCGCTGCTGTCCCTCATCCATTACCAGCAGATAAGACGCCGTCGTGGTCAACACCACAGGTAAGTCCACAACGCATCCCCGCATAGAAACACAACTGTTGTGCTGAAATACGCGTCCTGTCTACATCAGACACCCTGGTGGAGGCCGGAACATACCCCCCAGTGTAAGTACACATGTCCTGCACGTCACAATTTGACACCTCTGTATCGGGGGCACCCATCACCATAGAAATCACTGCAACTAGCCCAGTCGTGCCAGACATGTCACCGCAGCGGTGAATCCGCGGGAAAACATGCCCACAATGTAGTAGGAGTCCAGGACATTGTCCCAGACAAGCAAGACCAACATCACAACATCCTCACCACATGTAACATAAAAGAAGCACCACTCAGCACAACACATCTGCAGCAAGAAGTCATGTGCAGGGACCTTGTCTACAGTGACATCTCATTAACATCACCAGCAACTGAATGGGAACATGAGTGTGGGGTGAGGCAAGAGTCCCTCAAAAATGACTATAATCATCATTGCACACAAATAAGGGTCAGTCCACATACAATGTGGAACAGAGGAGGGCAGACCAAGTAGGGTGTGTATGTGTACTTCACAGTAGGCAAACAAGGTTTTGGAATGAGTTAGTGAGCCCAGGTAGATGACACAGCACATCACACACCACTGCCACACAATCACACATCAGCACAGCCCCCAAGCAGACATTGATAGGCTCATCACATACAATGACAGACCATATCACACAGTGACAGCCCATACCATGCAACACAGAACAACATTTCTGACTCAAACAGAAAAATCAAAGTAAGCACCACTGTGCATTTCACTCTCAAGTGTACTGCTGAAATTAATGATACCATGTGAGTATGTCCAGTACATCAACAACACTGACTACACTCCCAACTCACAGAACCCCCACACACCATCACTCCACCTCAACAAAGGGAGCACCAACTACTATGTAGTGAATGAATGCCAGAGTGTCAGGAAGAGTCCATCTTGACAGCAGGAAACTCTGACCTGACACTCAGGACAACCCTCATGCTCACACCTGCCTTCCACTCATGTCAATCAAAGTGAGTAATTTAAGAAATGAAGAGTCAATCTGCAGATTAACAACCATGGAACTGTGCACACTGCATGTCAAGGCCCTCAGACAGCTCACATACTGAAATGTAGCCTCATAGACATATCATAAGTCAGCAGCAATGTATGAAAATAAATAGACTAGCCTAAAGTGGAGTGCCCAGTGCTGGAAACATGGAGAAACCCACATAGCATTTGTACATGACATGCAACAGGAGCAACATATCACACTACACCTAGGCCCAAAAATCTGACATGGGTGGCACAGTGTTGGAAATTGAACTAAAGTAACATCTGTACAATATCCCTGTCATACAGCAATGCAAGCTATGCATTGGCCCAGGAATGATAGGAACTGTCATAAGCCATACAGTGAACAGCCCCACATCTGTGTCAAGTCCCTTGACATGTGCATGCCAGCAGCACAACACTCATGGCTCATTGTCACACTCCCTGACTGTCAAACCCAAGTATGACCTTCACACATACTCCTCATCTACCCATCTCACACCTTCACTACTCAACACCTGTGGGAAACACAGATAAAGGTGCAAATACGGTCCTGTGAGTTTCCTGATAACCAATCCCACACCCTGGTGTGTATCTACAAATGTCAGAATCCCACTCAGGGATGTCTGAACCAATGCTGATCCAAACCCAATTGCCAAACACATGTCTCACAAACAACATCCAAAGAAGTCCAACAAGCTCAGCCATGTGCAGGCAAACAGTGGATAGGCAATGTGACCCTAGACAGCACAGGAATACACAACATTTACACTCTGGTCAACTGCACAGACACCCTCCCCAAACCCAATCTGAAAATGCATCATCAAATGACAATCATGAACAGTAACTGTGATCAATACAACACATCTGCTAACACAGACATACACACTACACCAGTTACCAAGTGAGCATGCTGTTCATGTGTAGCACAAGCATGCACATGCACACTCCTGACACGTGACAGGTCAAAATAGGAAGACAGAGCACTATTGTGCACTCAAAACAAGCTCATTAACAAGACTTCACATTGCTGTATGTGACATTCACACAAGAAAAGCACACTACACATCCAACACACATCAGAATGTATTACAATGCACAAACTCCTCACACACAATGTCATGCAAATATAACATTACACACATATGGACCTGGCAGTAGAAAGAGCCAACACAGGCCAAAGACTGCATCCATCCACAACAAAAACACAACATATGCACATACAAAATCATTACATAGCAAACTCAGCTGGACATCAGGGGGACTCACACCTGGCAAGGACAAGGCAACATACACTGACAGCAGTGCATGCACAGTAAGCAGTGTGTGAACACCAACAAAACCAGTATCACACATGTCTGAGTGCTCCACCATGAACTTCCACACCACAAATCATCACAGGGCACAGATCACATCACACTCATGAAGGGTAGCAGAACCTCAGCAAACAGACATACACTTTAGCTATCACCTACTGCTGCACAACTCAGGAAAACACAGATGCATCCAACATGACTAGAGGACTGTGCTGGTAAAACATATGAACTGTACATGACCAACCATGACTGCAATCAAGCAGAAGAAAACACCACATAACAAATGCTGAAACAGTCCTGAGTGGAACATTGGTCCTGGACACAGATCATCCTCCCACAGTACAGTGTCACACTATGAAGTGGTGGGGAGGGTCACACACTGGCAAGGCATGGGGTGGAAGACATTAGACTGAAGTGGTGTGTACATCACTATTGGACAGGTAAGGAGTGTACAGTGCAAAAACACATAGAGGAGTAACTCACAATGTGTAGGCATCAAATGCCCCTATAGGGGATGGTATGACTCTTCATACCACATACTTGTGCCTAAAATGTGCATGACAGCAATGTATGAGAAAATTCACATATAATGTCAGTTTGCATGAGCAGGTCAGCACAGTGAGCACAAACGTAAACAAGAGCCATGGCAGATCAACCAAACACAACACAGACATTGCAGTGACACACTCTGCATACTCACAACTGACAACGACAACAAGTAGGTGTACCCCAGGATTGCAAGGTCACACTGACACACTGCACAGTGCCCAACAAACAACTCCTACATGTGCCCACAATCTAAAGCACATGGCTGAGAATGTAAACAAACAGGCACTCATTACCTGGATCATACATGTGTGTAGGTGTCATGTTCAGGGGCACATACACATCAACACTTCTGACAAAGACAGGCCAATCAGACTGTATGACTATTCAAGTGCACACATTCTAATGTACCCATGTGACTATGAAGCCTGGCCTACACAAGATGACTACACATCTACACTGCTGTTCACACATCAAGAGAGATCCCACAGATATGACGGACCCTGGCCACCACGCAAGTTATCCTGTGGCTAGAATTCACTTCTGTTGTGGTACAGCATTCGAATGTGACATGTATACAAAATTGGAGACCTGACAATAGAATGATTAGGATAAGAGGACATCATCACAGACAACCATCATTGCACCCTCAAGCCTCTGAGTCAACAAGCACAAAAGTGCCTGTAACCTCTGACAACCTCTGAAAAAGAAAATCAAGTAATTGCCAATGTGAATGTGGCATACAGAGCATGTGTCACATGAACATATACACATACATTGCACTTTTTCATTAGCAAGGGCAGTGACAAAGCACACAACATGAGTAACAGTCTTTATTACATTATCTCTGGATAGGCATCAAAAGTGCTTAACATCAAGGCCATTGGCCAGTCCAAATTTCTAGTCTGCACATGTGGGCATGAGAACTTGCACATGAAATGGGCATCAAAAGTGCTAAACATCAAGGCCATTGGCCAGTCCACATTTCTAGTTCGCACATGTGTGCATGAGAACTTGCACATGAAATGGGCATCAAAAGTGCTAAACATCAAGGCCATTGGCCAGTCCAAATTTCTAGTCCGCACATGTGTGCATGAGAACCCGCAACTGAAATAGGTAACACAGTCCACTGCCATGGGAATCACCACAGGTCAGGGGCTTTGAATGGGCAGTCCAGGCACTGCTGTGGGAGAAATAGTGTGGGCAGGGGGACTTGTCTTCAATTTTGGCTTGAAGTTGAACTAGGAGGGGGCTGATTGTCAGGGCCAGTTGGAGGACTGTACCTGGGAGGGAGAGAAATGGCTGAGGTAGAGGGATCCGTGGATGTGGGAGCCTGAGGGCTGCTTGGACCAGGTGGAGTGGTGGCACGTGGAGGTGGTGACATGCTGTGTGGAGGCTCAGTGGCTGAGGGGGAATGTTGAGGTCTGGGTCTCAACTGTTTGGGGATCCGATATCCCACAAGTGTCTTGGCCGGAGTGGGAAGTGAGGTGGGCACAACAGCCTCACTCTTCTCCAAAGGTGTATCAGGTGCAGGTGCCTCTCCACGTGGGGATTTGCTGGACCTGGTGGTACGCTGGGTGTGGCCTTGCTTTTTCCCCTGCATCCCCTGTTTCTGAGATAAAGCCCCCACTTTGCTCTCTTGTCCCTGCTTCACAGGGGTGTGGGTGGGAGTAGAAGTTTTGGGTGAATCTGCCTTCTGAATGTCTTTCGACTTAGTTGTGGCAGGCACCAGGTTCACAGTAGACAGGGCAAGTGTTTGTGTGTCTTTGGGATCAGGTGTGGAGATGGTAGTGCCCTTGGATGGTGATGATTTTGACACAGGTAATGTGGATGCATGCTTCTTTGCCCTATGTCCCTGAGTGTCCTGTGATGGGTTTTTTGTTTTGCGGTCATGTGTGCTTGTTTTGTCTTATGGTGATGGTGTATGGTGTCTGGTACGCTTAGATTGCTGCTGCTGTGTGCTGTGTGTGGATGACTGTGTGCCTGAGGGCTCAGGCGAATGTGTACTCTCGTCAGGTGGGGCCACTGGCAGGGTGGTCGCTAAAGGGACAGGAGCTGGACTGGGAGCTTGGGACTGCTGAAAGGCTACCGTCACTGTGGAGGACAAAGACTGGACAGTTCTGTGTAGGTCACCCACGTCCAAATGAATGCCCTCCATGAACACAACAACCTGGGACAACTTGTTGCCATGATCCTGGAGGGCATTCAGGAGAGCAGTCTGACCCACACATAGCTGGCGCAAAATTTCTACGGCCTCCACACTGAGGGCAGCAGGGGAGACAGGGGCTGGGGCAGCGGTGCCTGGGGGAAGGAGACTCTTCCCTTCTTAGGGCTGCGGGCACGGACAGCACTTGGGGGAGCATCCGGGAGGGTGGGCACTGGACGAGGTGTGGCAGAAGAAGAGGCTGATCTGGAACTTCCGGTGCTCCCCAACATCGAGGAGTCACCACTGGACTGGGAGGATGTGGAAGTTGGTGTTTCTGGACGTGAATCCTCCAGGCACTCCTGTCCCCCTCCGAGGCGCTGGTCCCTTCAGTGTCACTGAACTCCTGTGTTCCAGTCGTGCCAGTAGCTTCCCCAACGCTGTCGGGCCCCCATCCTTCCATGCCCTCGGTAGATGCTGCAAGAGACAGAGACATAGGTTCAGTATAGTGCCATACTCACAAACATCATATGCAATGAATACTACAAACAGAAAAATGAATCTACCATGTTTAACTAGTCCATGTACTTTCTGCATATGACACATTTATGCAATTAGCAGATGATGAATGGAAACATCCATAGTTGTTAGTCGGGCTCCATGTTGCATTGACACAGCCAAATACCTGGGCCTGTGCCTCCCTGTAAACACACATAAAACCTTCTGTGTGCACACCTACGTGCCTGTAGGTAAGATAGCTATACATCAAACCATGTCTGCTCAGTCACATATGTAGTTTTTTCATGGAACACCACAGATACAAAGTACAATATGTCCTTTTGCAAGGGCAACCAGCTCCTGACATCCACCATGTAGGGCCTTGAAGTACAACTACAGTTGTACATTGGTGGCAGCTGTGTAGATGTTACAAGTTTTTTGTTGTGCACAGCACACATCTAGGAATGCACACTAACATGATGCTCTCTGCTGTTCACTGCCAGTTGATGTCTCTGACACTCACACTGCAGCATATGTCACAAGGCCACATCTTATTTGTTAACGAAGTGACAATGCGCACCATTTAACAATGCAGTCACAAACACAATGCACAATAGCATGAGAAGGGGAAATTAATGCAAGGTCTCCATAGGTTGTGACATGTCACATACCAACATGTCCACAAGACCCTGACAGGCCCTCATTGATCGAAGGCAGGATTGTGTCTTCTGTTGATGAAGAAGTAGGTGGACCCCATTAGGACAGCTAATGTGTGAGAATACCTAGGGTCTGGCATATGACATCCCTACGTTGTGCTGACTGATGACATTGAGGACACACCAATGTGCCAAAAATTCACACACTGATTACAAGCATTAGCCACAACTTCACCATGCACTGATGCACAAGGACACCCCTCCACAATGCACACATACTGAGGACTGACAATCTGAGTAACCTTTGCTCATTATCATCCTTCAAATTACTGTACAACACCTCAGTCACATCACAATTTGACATACCCACTGATCACATCCAACCATGTTAAGCCATAGTGCCAAAACAATATCGCAATAGCCAGGTTCAGCTACATTTCAGTTAAGTCACAGAGTCTAACCGTAACAGTTATGTTGCCATGTGCACAAATGGAAAAGGTAATTTAGCCAATGCATCACTGCAATCATCACCATCTGCCCCATCAGCACGTGTGTGTACTTGCTGTCACTATGGCAGGTAAGTGCACCCTGTTATGCCATACTGCTGATATTGGGCTAGTATACTTCACAATGGTGCTGTCCTCTATATGATTGTGAAAAAAGGGACCCATGGGACATGTGTGACCCTTACCAACTCACTGCTCCCTGAGTCCACATCTGTGCATGCCTGTAGCCACTGACCCATCATCACATGAGCACACTATTGAGCTAGCCACACAGCGCACACAAGTCTGACAAGTGTACTGGGCTACCCACTTCACACAATGGATTATCCTGTTATGAAGGTCTCAGTTCAGACAACATTTATACAATGTGAGATGAAAAAATGCCAAGCTGATGTTATGTGACAAGGGTCATGGGTTTAAACACATGAGAAACAAAATGTCGTACACATGCAGAACAGCTGCACTCAACACTGAGGCCACTTAGAAGCCATTGCATCACACTAGAGACATCACAGAGGTCCGCACAGGCTCAGGGCTGGGATTCATGCAGTCACTCATACGCAAAGTCACACTTTGCACAATACTCACCCCCAACTTGCTGCTGATGGGCCCTCAAGCGTCCATCCAGCTCTGGCTGTGTCACTGCCAAGATGCGGGCCATTAGTGGTGTCATGCTCCGGCGTGCCAACCTGCCACTTCGAGGGATCACCCCAAGCGTCATCTCAGCGACGTTTTTGCTCAGGCGGCAGATGTCATCTCACCTCTTGTGGCAGTGCGTATGACGTCGGTTGGAGAAACCCAGAGACCGCACCTTGCGTGCAATGGCCCTCCATAAGGCCTTACGCTGATGGACCTTAAGCTGCAGGCATGGGAGACAAGAAGAGGAGGTTTCTGTGAAACTGTGTTGTGTACCACTGTGTGTCAGTACAGGAGCATGAAAATACATAGCACACTAACACATCAATGGAGAGCAGAGCCCATACAGCATGTCACATAGTACACATGGAGCAAACCATATCATTGCAATGGTTACATATATGATGATGGACACACTACATGCCCATCCCATACACATGCAGAGTGCCAGCACAGAAACCAATGTAAAAATTGCCCTCAGCTGTGATGCACTATGTAAGTGAGCGTGACATACAATACACTGGAAATGATGTGTAGAGGTCAGACACACTGTGTCCTACACTACACGCCCCTTAATGTCCCTGACCATTGCCTAGCTACATGTGTCATGGTGCTCACATTTAGGGCCCTGATCTTACAATCTCACACTCTTCTCACAAGGTGCAGTCCTGTCTTGTGCAATCCTCAGGCCTATGATGGGTCATTGAGAAATAGGGTTGTGGACAACACATATGTTTCACTCAGTCCTTTTGGTGATGGGTCCTTGTAACATTGGGCAGTTTCTGTGCAGGCCAGAGGGCCTCACACTGAGGATAAACGTGGCCCATCACAGAAATCACATGCATGTACAATATGAATGGAGATACAGTGCATAAACATGCGAGACTACACATCATGGAATCAATAGTAGGATGACATGTCCAAATCACATTTGGCTGATGTGTCATAGGTGAATTACCCCCAAGAGTGATACTCAGGCATTGTACTCTTGTACATAATGGACACATCTACATAGGGTCATTTTCAAAAAGGTAAAAACATTATTTAGTACCCTCTGGCCAAGCTACATTTGTAATGTCTCAAAGGAGCATATGAACACTTAATGGACTAGGACATCACATAGCACAGGGAATGTGTGTTCAGACTTCGAGTCTCTCAAACCAGCAGGGTAACTGGGTAACTGCCAGACCACAGTATGTCATTCCCATCCTTAAATGCAGTCAGGGATCTGTGGAAATAAGGCTACACACCCCATTGACGTGAAGTCAGCATGCTAGGCAGTGTCTCACACATTTACATTACACAGTCTCAGAACAACATATGTTCATTTTGGCTTAAGAAGAGCGGGACAAGTGTCCATATTGCCATCCTCCCCATGTACTCAAGTGCAATTAGTACTAGGTCATGTATGGAGCATGCTGTTGGCAACATATTGATGCATGCACATTGGCTTGCACTCACAGGCACATACTACTGTACAGTAACATCATGTGAGCATACTGAGCACTCTCTAAATTTTACTCAGACACTTACAAGTACATCTGGAGCACCATATAGCCTCCCATACTGTGCAAGGACCTTGTCCACCAGGACCTCCAGCTCCTCTGTGGTGAAGGGACGTGCCCTGATGTTCTCTGTTCGCACCATCACTGGGTCCAGAGTACAGGTACAGCAGCAGTTGGTGGTGATGACTAGCAGGCAGCAGTGTCTGAATGCAAGTGACATGTGTGGCTCTCTCAAAGACATTTATAGGCCCCCAGGGTTGTTTCAGTGGTACTCTGCTGTTGCAATTGGTCTGCATCTTTCAATCGTATCCAATGACCGAGTCCGCGGTGGCGGTGCACGCCTACCGCGAGTTTCAAAAATGCATTGCACTACCGCGATGGCGATTCCCATTGGCTGCCATGGCATTGGCATAGGCGGTGTCACACCGCGGGGGCCAGGCGTTGTCTTCCGCAATCAGGCATCTTTCAATTGTATCCAATGACCGGGCCCGTGGTGGCGGAGCACGCCTACCGCGAGTTTCAAAAGTGCATTGCACTACCGCAATGGCGGCCCGATTGGCTGCAATGGCATTGGCATATGTGGTGTCACACCGCAGTGACCAGGTGGTCTCTACCGCAATCAGGTATCTTTCAATTGTGGCCAATGACCGTGACCGCGGTGGCGGAGCACGCCTACCGCGAGTTTCAAAACTGCATTGCACTCCCGCGATGGCGGTTCCCATTGACTGCAATGGCATTGGCATATGCGGTGTCACACCGCGGTGGCCAGGTGGTCTCTACCGCAATTTGGCATCTTTCAATTGTGGCCAATGACCGTGATCGCGGTGGCGGTGCACGCCTACCGCACCTATGGACACATTGTGCTATTGCATTGTCACTAGCCAATTTTCATCATTAAACACTATACCTTTACAATGTATACTAGCACCTGGTAGTAAAGTTAAATGCAAGTGTGACATTTAACTCACTGATGCCCACACATGCCATGTCAGTGCACATGATTACATGCATTGGCATGTACTTCCTCACGTCACATATGATATTTGTGTGCATGTACACAGATTTGGTGTGTAATGGAGTCTCATATTTGTGAACATGTCAATGTGTAAGATGGCTAATCAACCCACAGTAATGATGGCCTGACCACATAATGTGCCTATTTCACTGTGTACATTGCTGTATTCATTTTGATAGTTGATCAGCTTACACACACTGTGCTCATTGTGTAAAAAAGATGTGCTCTGTGCGACTTAAGCAAGAAGCTGTGTCAGGTACAGCAGCTACGTAGCAGTCAGCAGTGTTGCTGTTTGCCACATGTGCTGTCACCTCACCCAGGGCTGGTGACACAAGATGTGTGAGTGTACCAATTACCATTCACATAGTCAGATTCTGATTTGGAAGTAGTCAGTATGTACATACTGCCCACATGTACGACTACATGAGATCAAGGTGTCTGTGCATGTGACTTGTGCATTAAGCTGTTGTTACCGTCCTGTCAATGTTGGCGCTGTGTTAGTCAATATGTTAGATGTTTGACACATCTCATTGGTGAATTAAATTTACATGTGTCCTCTTTCATATTATGTAAGAGACGACCAAATGTGCATCAGCCTTTCCCAGTGCTGGCGAACATGGAGGATGAGGACATCATAAGGAAATTCCGTCTGGATCACCTTACTCTTCAAGACCTATGTGGTCAGTTGGAGCCCCATCTGAGGCCTCAAAGAACCTATCTGACTGCTTTGACGCCAACAGTTAAGGTGATGGCGGCCCTGCATTTCTTTGCCACTGGTTCGTTTCAGTACACGGTGGCCATCGCCGGTGGGATGTCTCAGGCTATGTTCAGCATGGTGCTACGTGATGTCCTGTCCGCAATGTTGACCTACAAGGACCGCTACATCCACTTTCCAAGGAGACATGAATTGGCAGGTGTGAAGGGTGATTTTTATGTTCTTGGACACATACCTAATGTAGTTGGAGCCATTGACTGCACACATGTTGGCCTAGTTCCACCACAGGCACGTGAGCACATCTACCGGAACAGGAAGCATTTCCATTCCATTAATGTGCAAGTGGTATGCCAAGCGGATATGATTATCTCCCATGTCTGTGCCAAATTTCCCGGTTCAGCACATGACTCCTACATACTGCGTAACAGCATCATCCCACAATTGATGGCAAATCTGCAAATGGAACGTGCGTGGCTTGTTGGTGAGTACGCAGAGTCAAGTAGTGTGCTGTATGTGTGACATGCTGTTCTCGGCTACTGTTTATATTGCAAAATTGGTCTGTGTTTCTCACACCTAGGTGACTCTGTGTATCCCAACCGTCCTTGATTGCTGAGCCCACTGAGGAATCCAAGGATCCCGGGTGAAGTCCGCTACAATGATGCACATGGGAGGACACGTCGTGTAGTGGAGCGTGCTTTTGGGCTTCTGAAGTCTAGGTTCCGGTGTCTGGACAAGAGCGGAGGTGCACTAGGTGTGTCAGATCATAATTGCATGCTGCATGCTCTACAACCTGGACTTGCGCAAAGAGATCCCCCTGCTCCTGGACGATGATGAGCAGCAGATGCCCCCCGCTGCAAATCCACACATGCCCAGTGACGATGATAGTGGAGAAGAGGAAGGTGTTGACCTGCGTCAACAGCTCATCGAAAACTACTTCCCTTGAGTGCAAGTGACATTGTACAACAGTGACATTGTCTGTTGGCTTTGATGGTGGTGGCAAGCTATAGATGAGCTTTTTGACTGCTGGCTGTTGTTGGCTCAGTGCTAATGGCTGATGTGTGTGGCACAGGGTATTGTTTGACATGTACCTCATGTCTATGTTGCTGTTGTTGCTCATTGTTATGTGTGATGGTTTTTGTACGTTGTTGACTAGTGGTGTGTTTTAGCTGTAATGGCATCACCTGACAAGTAAATGTCATTCTCTTGTGTCTTTCTAGGTTCCTTCACCCTATCAATGCCTCGAGCTTGTGGTACATTGGAATCTGAGTTGACATTGTACATACTGTGATAAACATGGAACTGACACAAAGACATAGGTGTGTAAAGAGTGTTTATTTTCAATACGTTTTTGTGAAAGAGAAGTGATTTTTTTTTAAATTGTGCAAAGTGAATTTATGAGTTGTCAGTGATGGTAAATGAGACAAATAGAGTAGTCACCACATTGATGTAGTCACACAGTCCAACAAACTCCTGCCATCAACATGGCAATGTGGGTTAGGATAGTTAACAAAGTCAATGTCAAGGGGAACACAGGTGCCATCATGGCTGGCTCAGCGACTTGCCTTTGGTTGGTGCTTTGCCACATGATCCTCCCATGGTGTTTCTCGGACGTCCCCTCCTGTGTTTGGCAGGGGGGGCCTCTGCTGCAGGCTCAGCGGTGTCTGAGGAGTCATTGTCTTGCAGCTCACCCCTCTCTGTGACCGCAGCTGAGGTGGTGAGAGTATCAGCAGGCTGGCCACTGGAGGGGGGTTGAGCCGTCATTTGAGCCACATGTCTGTCCCTCAGAACACCCACAAGCTGGCCCATGAGGTCCACAAGTTGGCCCATATGTGTGTCCATGGACCTCAGCAGCAGGCGGAGCTCACGCACTTCTTCCACAACCTGGCCCATCTGTCCCTGGTTCTGTTCATATACACCAAGGACGCTTGCGATGGTGGCCAGGGCTTCTGTCTCAGTGTCCTCCTGTGATTGTCCCCCGGTTGCCCTCCCACCTGCCCTGCTGACACGGACCTGTGACGTTGGGACTCGACGCACCCGCACACTCTCCCTGGCATCCTCGGATTGTGTGGTGGTGTTAGTAACCACTGAGGCAGGGAGAATGTTGCAGGCAGCAGTGGTGATGGTGGAGGTGGCTGCCGCACAGGTCATTGTAGCAGGGGTCAGCGCTGTTGCTGTGGTGGTGGTGGTGGGGACAATGAGGCCCTGAGACGTAGTGCGCCCTGGCAGTCCTGAGGGGCTAGGTTGTTGCTCCTCATCTGAGAAACGTAGGGAATCTGCATCAGAGAGTTCACGTTCCGGGGGGGAGACAGGCTCTGCTGGTTGGTGGTGTTTTCTGCTGCAGTTGTTTGTGGATCTCCTGTTGAACAGAGGATAAAATGCCAGTTAAGTTAAGTGCACTCCACAAGCTTGGTGTTAGACTTTTCGATGTTCCATTTGATACACCAAACACTTTACATTGCAATCACTTGGTATGGCTGAAAGATCATGAGCATCATGACATGATGTTGAGGTACATACATTACTTGTCCATAGAAAGCCGTGCAAACATGGCTCTTCAGCTGTGGTTAGTATGACTAGGGCGTTTTCTCGGTTTAGACCCTCCTCTGCCTGCCGCCAATTGCTAAAGCGCCGGGACACCTCTGTTTGAGGTAGCTGCTTGCGCTTTATAAATGTCGGTATTAAATGTTGGTATTATTATAGTGTGACATGTAAATTGAAACCATGTGTCACGTACTGATTGTGTGATTACAAGGACATGTCATCATCTACCAACTTGCGGCACATCAACTTTTGATAATGCGTCTTTTTTGTTTACTCTTCATGGAATCAGTTTCAGCTAAGAAAGAACTAGCCATTGGAATGTTATACATACCTTTTTCATAGCATGTACTTTACTTTGTTTGTCAGATTGACCATGCATGTTTTGTGTTCATATGGGCCTTCATGCTCTGACACCATGGCACTTACACATTGCATTCTGGGACAGCATTTGGTAATTGTCCCCCGTGTGAAGCGCCTTCGGGTCGGAGGTCGATCTTTCCGTTACTTAGCTGCCAAGCTATGGAATTCCCTGCCTCCTCAGATTCGCAGCTTGGATCGCATGGTGGACTTCAGGAAAGCAATTAAAACTTTCCTGTTTCCTTCTGCTTAGTCCTTTTTGTCTTCTGTATATTCCTTACGCCTACTTCTTGTGTTCTTAGCCCTGTTCCTTCTGACGCTGGCAGCGCCGGGACGCCTCTTTGCTGGGGCAGCTGTGCGCTATATAAACTCAGATAACATAACATAACATTCTGTGCTGTGCATGACTGGGCCCTGAATTTCTTTCACATGTGACTTGGTGAGTCAAACTTTAAATTCTGTGACAGTTACATGCGCTTAGCTGTCTGCAGACTGGATGTAAATTTGGGATCTATGCCAAGTTGGCTGACATGTGAGGGCTGGTGTGGTCATATGGCTCCATGCATTTTGAGAAGGATGGCAGGGTGCATGCACTGACTACCTACCTGTTCGGTGACACAGTGGAGGGAAATGGCTTCCACAGGGTTCAGGGTTGGGGGAGTGCTCCATCTTGCTCAAGGGTGAGACAAGAGAGCATGAGAAGGCTACCCACCTATAGGTTTGAGGAGAGCAATGAAATGGCTGCCACATGGTTCTGGGTGGGGGGAGTGTTCTATCCTGCTCAGCTGTGGAACAAGTGTGCCTGGTGGGAGTGGTAGTGCTGGCTTCCTACCCACAAACCCCCCTCCCTGTTAAGATGGCTACCTACCTGTAAGTTTGAGGAGAGCAATGAAATGGCTGCCACAGGGTTCAGGGTTGGGGGAGTGCTCCATCTTGCTCAAGGGTGAGACAAGAGAGCATGAGAAGGCTACCCACCTATAAGTTTGAGGAGAGCAATGAAATGGCTGCCACAGGGTTCAGGGTGGGGGGGAGTGTTCCATCCTGCTCAGGGGTGAGACAAGAGAGCATGGGAAGGCTACCTACCTGTATGTTTGAGGAGAGCAATGAAATGGCTGCCACAGGGTTCAGGGTTGGGGGAGTGCTCCATCTTGCTCAAGGGTGAGACAAGAGAGCATGAGAAGGCTATCCACCTATAAGTTTGAGAAGAGCAATGAAATGGCTGCCACAGGGTTCAGGGTGGGGGGAGTGCTCCATCTTGCTCAGGGGTGAGACAAGAGAGCATGAGAAGGCTACCTACCTGTATGTTTGAGGAGAGCAATGAAATGGCTGCCACATGGTTCTGGGTGGGGGAAGTGTTCTATCCTGCTCAGCTGTGGAACAAGTGTGCCTGGTGGGAGTGGTAGTGCTGGCTTCCTACCCACAAACCCCCCTCCCTGTTAAGATGGCTACCTACCTGTAAGTTTGAGGAAAGCAATAAAATGGCTGCCACATGGTTCTGGGTGTGGGGAGTGTTCCATCCTGCTCAGGTGTGAGACAAGAGAGCATGAGAAGGCTACCTACCTGTACGTTTGAGGAGAGCAATGAAATGGCTGCCCCAGGGTTCAGGGTGGGGGGAGTGCTCCATCTTGCTCAGGGGTGAGACAAGAGAGCATGAGAAGGCTACCTACCTGTAAGTTTGAGGAGAGCAATTAAATGGCTGCAACACGGTTCTGGGTGGGGGGGAGTGTTCCATCCTGCTCAGCTGTGGGACAGGGTGCCTGGTGGGAGTTGTAGTGCTGGCTTCCTATCCACAAACCCCCCTCCCTGTTAAGATGGCTACCTACCTGTAAGGTGGAGGGGAGCAATGAAATGGCTGCCACATGGTTCTGGGTGGGGGAGTGTTCCATCCTGCTCAGCTGTGGGACAAGGGTGCCTGGTGGGAGTTGTAGTGCTGACTTCCTACCCACAAACCCCCCTCCCTGTTAAGATGGCTACCTACCTGTAAGTTTGAGGAGAGCAATGAAATGGCTGCCACATGGTTCTGGGTGTGGGGAGTGTTCCATCCTGCTCAGGGGTGAGACAAGAGAGCATGAGAAGGCTACCTACCTGTAAGTTTGAGGAGAGCAATGAAATGGCTGCCACATGGTTCTGGGTGGGGGGAGTGCTCCATCCTGCTCAGGCGTGAGACAAGGGTGCCTGGTGGGAGTTGTAGTGCTGGCTTCCTACCCACAAACCCCCCTCCCTGTTAAGATGGCTACCTACCTGTAAGTTTGAGGAGAGCAACGAAATGGCTGCCACATGGTTCTGGGTGGGGGGAGTGCTCCATCCTGCTCAGCTGTGGGACAAGGGTGCCTGGTGGGAGTTGTAGTGCTGGCTGCCTGTACACATGCCCCGATGGAAATATTGCTAGCTACCTTTGAGGTGATTCAGAGGAAGGAAATGTTAGATATGGGAGACTTGTGTTGGGAAGAGTGTGTTGTACATAAGTGCATTTGTGTCCAGGAAGTGTAGCTTTCTAGTTGTGCAAGACAGTACAGAGCAGTGTAATGGGAGACATTTGTTGGTACTTACCAGCCTCCACTCCCCCGGGTATTCCTGTGAGACTCTCTGGATGCAGTATGGCAAGCACCTTCTCCTCCCATTCGGAGAATGTTAGTGGTGGAATGGGAGGGCCACCGCCAGTCCTCTGAGCCAGCTCATGGTTCTTGTTGGCACGCTCTTTTACCCTGGTCTTGAGGTCATGCCACCTCCTCTTGATGTCACGCAGGGTGGTCCCTACTGCATTGACTTTGTTGACTATCCTTTCCCACATATGATTTTTTCTGGCTACTGGTGTCTGTTGGACCATGCTTCCAAACAAATGTGGTTCTACTCTGATTATCTCATCTACCATGACTGACAACTCATTGTCAGTGAATTTTGGCATTTTTTTCTGTGCCATGGTGTGTGATGTGCAAATGGGTGAAAAGTGCAGGTATGAAGGTGGTAGTGGAGATCTGTGTGGTGTGTGGGTGGTTGTGATGGTGTGATGTGTGCTGATTTGCCTCTCCTTTGTGTCGTGGTGTTGTGCCCTTCAGTTCTGGAGTTGTGCAAAGGATGCTGGGCAGGGAAGGGGTTGGTTTTATACTCAGCTATGTGGGTGGGTCAAAATGGAGAATTCATGTCAGGTGTGTTATCTGGGTTGACCTGGGATTTGTAATTTTTGGTTGCCATGGGGATGTGTCATTGGGGTGTGTCAGATGTTTTTGGAGGCTGCGCCAGAAAAACTGCCACACTTGGTAGCCTTGTTGTGTGGTTGCTTTCGACCGCCATTCCTCTTTCCGCGCGACCGCAGCGGTCTGAATGCAATGGTCCTTCCGCCGGCTCTACCATTCATCATTTCGGGCGATCGCGTCGGTCGGGAACAACTGATCGTTCCGCTGGCTCCGCCATCGTATCATAATTTCACTTGCGGTCATTCCGCTGGTCGATCGGCATTTTTGGGGCTTTCCGCAGCAATTCTGTCCGCCGCGGACGGATTTTAAGCTTTTCCGGACGTTCCCGGCGGAGTTTTGTGGAATCCGTCCGCCGCGGTCGGATTTTTCTAGCAGTGCATCCTAATCTGACCGCCGGTTTTGCCGCGGTACATGCGGACGGTTATTTTCCGCTGCCACGGCGGTCGGAGTGCTTTTCCGTCCGCCATCGTAATCAGCCCCTGAGTTTTTTCTCCAACTTTTGTTTAGTGCAAAAGGCATTTTCGCATCAAAAATTGATGGGACGATGCATTTCTTGATAAAATATAGGCCAAAAATGACAGACTTGTATTTCACATGATAACATATATTTCACGTCATTTTGCCAAAATTTCGTGTAATTATGTGAATGCAAATTATGTGAAACTTGCACACCCCTCCCCATGAATACGATAAAAGGTCTCACAATCTCCTATTGTCAAATAAAACAAGCATTGGCATAGCCAATAGGTCTCGCCTTTGTTTAGCCATGCAACAGTTAATGTTGTTGCAGTAAGGATATTGTGCTGCATAACTAAATACTTATAAGGTCCCAAAGGCGAGACCTATTGGCTATGCCAGAAGCTGTGGCCACATCCTTAAACACCTTGCCCTGCAGAGCAATTATAAGTACTTGTTGGGCATCACCACCTCCACCAGGCCTAGTTTGGTGTCTGCTGAATGATTATAGTATACATCTGCATAGCAAAGCAACTGGGAATTTCAGAAAAACTTCAATCAAACCACCTGTATCACATCATACAAAGGGCATTTTCAACGGACACAACACTCACAGAGATTCATTTTCTACAAACCACTAAGGACTGTCATCAGAAGCCTGCAAACAATCACACATAGTACCCATCTTAGCAGGAAACGCCAGCATGCCCCCTCTTACGTTTTAACAACTTAGATCAACTGAGTAATTCATCCCAAGCCAATCCAGCTATTGTGGCCTCAATCAACGCACTCGCTGCATACAGAACATCCTCAGTGCACACTGATCACACAATATATCAATTGCACAGTGTTCCCCAAAAACAACAGTTTCACAATGGTGGCAATAAACAACCACTGCATATTGATTTCCAAAAGACCCCTATCAAGTACTGCCTCCAAAAAAATTCCCTTTGCTTAAACAGGGCCATCATGCAGTGCTCCACAAAATAGGCACATTGGTTTAAAAATATTTTTATATCACAAGTTACATCTAAAAAAACATTAAGTCAGAGTCCAAAAATTCTACGGGGTTCAGGATTTCAGAGTGGGCTTGAGCAACTGGCTAGAACTACAGATCTAGATGCATGGCTGATTTGAGTGATCAAAGAGACCTCAAACACATTAGGAATGAAAGTAAGGAAAATGAGGCCTTCATCAGATAAATGCTCTCTTTCTTGATAAAATGAATTGCAAGTGCTCCTAAAAGGATGATACCTTTATGAGACAGGTGTGTATTGTGGTTACCAGCTTTCCTGACACCAGAGATCCTTTCATGATGGCAAAACAGTTAATAAGGGGGGGGTGGGAGGGCACTACCAGCCTTACGAGGCCTTTTTATAAAACGTAAATAAATAAAACAAGCACACTACAAACATCTGGGATAAACGTGCACATAACTGGTGGAGCAACTACAGCGATTTCACGAGGCTTCGGCAGGCGAGCGAGGGCTGTTCACAAGGTCCCCGGCAGCTTTCAATGGCCACTTCAAGCGGCTCTTATGGGTGACCACTACTCCTCAAGGAAGATGGGGGGGGGAGGGGTTCAATGCACACTCACCTAACAATGCAGCTTCACGGCGCTGACAGGGTAGGGCGAAAGCACGTTCATTGCACTGCTAGTGGTTTCACAGGCTCCAACGGTGTCTCTTCAGGCAGAATGATGGAGGTTCAGTGGTACAAAGCCCTGCTGTCAGATTGAATTAGTCAGAACACGGGTTTGGTGCTTAAAGCTGCCTGTAACAGATTATGCACTTTACAGGGGACAACCGCATCCGTTGCCCCTAGGGAATTCCCACGCCGGAAGCATGTGTCCAAGAATGTGTTTTAGGCGGGCTCTATCACCGACGAGACACTACCGAGAGCCAGCTAACCTCAAGCATGTGACCCAGGGCACAATTACAAGGCTGGTTAGGGTAAGGACTGTAACACGACAGAATGGGCAGGCAGAGAGGTGTGGGCAGGAAATCCAAAACAAATAGCAAGTAAAAAAAAAAGTGAAAGCGCGAGCTGGGAGCAGGGCCGTGGGCCAACAGGAGTACCAAGCATCGGAAAAGGGAAATACCAGAAGCATGCAAGGCAGCGAAGACAGGAGAGAAATGGAGAAAAAGTAATGCAGGAGCGAGGAGCGGCGCGCGCAGTTGCCAGGGGCTGAAAGTTGGCGGGCTCTATCACCGGCGAGACACTACAGAGAGCCAGCTAACCTCAAGCACAAGACCCAGGGCACAATTACAAGGCTGGTTAGGGTAAGGACTGTAACACAACAGAATGGGCAGGCAGAGAGGTGTGGGCAGGAAATCCAAAACAAATAGCAAGTAAAAAAAAAAGTGAATGCGCGAGCTGGGAGCAGGGCCGTGGGCCAACAGGAGTACCTAGCATCGGAAAAGGGAAATACCAGAAGCATGCAAGGCAGCGAAGACAGCAGAGAAATGGAGAGGAAGTAATGCGGGAGCGAGGAGCGGCGCGCGCAGTTACCAGGGGCTGAAAGTTGAAAGACGCGCTCTGTGGTGGGGGAGGGGGAGGGAGTTGAAGCGCGAGCAAAACAGAGAGGCAGAGCGAGGCGCGCGCGCCTGGGAGAGCGAGAGGAAAGCCAGATGGCGCCTCTGCTCGTACCTGTGCGCGTAACCGCACGCTCTATGCCACCCAAAAGCTGTGGTCGGCTTTTTAAAGCCCACTCACTAAATGTCTCGCCAGAGCAGCGCATGCGCTGGCTCAGGCGAGACCTAAAAGGTAGATATGTGGCCCATATTCACGTCAGCACCAAAAAGGCTATAAAAGTGCAGTCATATTTTTTTAGCTATACGTCGATTTCAATGCTTTGCTCTCCATCGCAACCGACTGCAACGCCTCAGGATGGATAGTATTGGGGGGGGCTGTATTTAGAACTGTGCTCTTTCTATCTTGCAAACCTCAAGGCTCTACGAGCGAGCAGACGCCATGTCCTTTAGAGCCAGCAGCCCTTTGGCATTTAGGGCCAGCACAAACCTTAGGCTGCAGCCTCCATGCACTAACACCGTACGTATCCCATTTTCCAGGCAAGGCAGCTTCGTAGTGTCAAACCACCCACCTGCAGTGCCGATCTGCCTTACCAAGGGAGTAAAAACTCACGCTGCAACTATGCTTCTTTCCAGCCAGTAGACTGCGTGCCCTTCCCACCTTGCAGCCCTAATGCAGCAGCCACACCACCCCCCTCTGTGTAGGGGTATCAAATGGCTCCATCACACAGATAATCCATTGAAGTCCTGGATCTCCATTCAACAACAAATGCATTCTGGGAGTTGAAGTCTTAGCTCACTCAAGTTTACCCAATGTAACTAACCTTAAAAGATTACATTGTAAAGGAAAAGAGCAACACTAGAGCACTGCATCTCGGAGTCACCTTACCTAGACCGTGACAAGCTCACCGTGTAGCGGTAAACGCCCCATCCCCAAAATGCCATTACTAACCTCATCACAATTCTCTTGTTTTTCACATCAACCTTGTCCAGGGTGAACTTGGTAGAGAGAGACATTTTGCTCTGCCACGAACAGCTGATGCAGCTAGGAGTTCAGACTTCAGACCTGCACAGCGCTCCCTCCCCGGTACCGACTGCACCAGCCTCTCCCTGCAGGTCACCTTAAGCAGTGTAAAAATTCAAGGCCTCTAAGTCCCACCTGCTCGTTCATCCGATTGGGCAAATGAAGGCACATCTCACAGGATATAAAACTCCGATTGGTTCATTCTGGAATCAATTGAGAAGAGGAAGGAGGGCCAGGGTAGGTTGCGCAGGCAGCTGTCAAGTTTGTCACGGAGCTCAGCAGCATACACTCAATGAACGGCACGCACTCATGGCAATAGAAAGAGGGGGCGCGTTCTACCAGGTGGATGCACATTTTCTTTTTCCAAGCCAGAGAACAGTAAATAAAAACGCGTACCCAAAATGGTAATAGCACATCTTTAGTCAACTTTTGGAATAAAGAAAAGTAAAGAGAAGATTGGAAACGAAGGACATTTTAATATTGATGTTTCAGAACCATATTTTAAGCCGGAAAATTCGACAGTTTTTTTTCTGAAATTGCTACTAACATCTGTATATTGTGGCACTGCTTATCAAATCAAAGGGGAAATGTCCTTTCCAATATGGCGGTAGGATGAAGGCAGCGTGTGAATTTATGTCGATGGCTTCACTGTCCATGCGTCCCAGAAGTGCAAGTATATGTCTGTGCTTACATTCGTGGAGAATTAGAGGCATGCCCTTCTAAACCCAGTCTTTTCAAAATTAGAGAAAATGTTTGTGAATAGGGCTGCCACTTTCTTCTGGTGTGCATTTAAAAGTGCAGGCCAGGCGGATAAAAAACAAGCGCACGTGCGCTAAAAGTAAAAAAAAAGTGTCGGCAAAAGTGAAAGCGTTTCACTTGCGGGAGCGAGCAGCGCCAGGAGCGATAATTGCTTACATATGGCGCCGTTCGCTCCCGCAAGTGAATCGCCAAACGTGCACGCGTTGCCATTGAAGGCAATGGAACGCGTGCACGTTTTTGGCTGAAAAGCCGAAGCGATTGCTAAAGGTCTTTTTGCCTATGCAACGCATGCGCGCTGCGTAGGCGAGACCTAAAAGGGATCATTTAAGTTTGTGAGTGCTATAAAAAAAAAGAATTTACTGAGATGGGCAGATATCTCCATCCCATTCTCACTGCTAGATGTGATCCTGATCCAGGGTTTGAGGTTTTAGGCTTGGGTATAAGGGGCTCCACATGTAATTCTAGCTTAAATCTTTAAAAACAAAGGTCCCGATTTAGACTTTGGCGTAGAGAGTACTCTGTCACAACGGCAATGGAGTACCCACCAAAGGTATATTCTGCATTTAGAGTCGGACAGAACTTGAGTATGTAGATGGGGAAGTATACTCCATTTTCACCAACCTGCATACACCTTTGAGGGCCTGGTGGAGTAAGGGCTGTCAGAGGTTTGGCCATGTTTACAGTGGGAGAACACATGGCCAATTTTCACTGTCTGTCATCTGCAGGTAAAACCTGGCGGTAACTTACAGTGAAATCTGCAAAATAATCCCCAGGCCATGGGAGAAATCTTCCCTGGCAAGGGGTTCATTGTTTTAAAAAAAAAAAAGAAAAAAGAAAATCCTGCTTTGGCATTTTCTTTTGAAAATAAAATGAAAGTTGAATGTTTGACGTCCGGCTCCTTAGTGTTGATGGATCCATCCATCAAACTTTCAATCCATTTACAGGAACCTCCGTGATGGCGGTTCCTGTAAATTCAAGAGATATCCGCTGGGCCGGCAGGCATCTCAAAATTTGGCAGGCAGGTACTCCCTCAATGTGATGGAGTACTTTACTCCATCACCCTGATGGAGTAAATTCCCATTCTTCAAACTCAAAAATAGTCCCACAGTTCGATAGTAAAGACTGTATTAAAGATGTGGACATGTTCCCCATTTCCGTAAGAAGGGCATTCCCTGGCTTCACCAACTGAACCACCTCCTACCCTGGTTATGGTGCAGTAAGTAAGATAGAAACAATGGAACCAGAAGACATGGGTTTTAATCCTAGCTTCCCCATGTGTCCAAATTCTGTATTCTTCACTACTCACTTTTTGAATGTATGTCTCTGATCCTATTTGTTGCAGAGATTGTAACTACTTAAAATCAGGCTAATCGCTCATAGTAGGTGGGTGATAAGAAAATTAGACTGGAACCCAACGCAAATTGGATATTACCCCTGGGGAGAAGGTACCCAGTCTCATAAGCTGCTCACTAAAGTATGCCATAGTGGGAAAGTTACAGACCTTGAAACAAGCCATCCTTCTTCTTGACAAATTTGTTTGGCCATTGCCCCCTTATCTGCAGTTATGTGAGAACTTCGAAACAAGATCTCATTTAATTTGCCACCACTGACATTTTCCCAGGACAGACCCACCGCACATTTTTATTCACCCATTAGGATTTAATCATATGTTCATGGATAAATAGGAGACAGTTGGCAGGTAATAACTGCTGGTCCATTACGAACCCTGATTTAATGAAACACCATAACATACTATATAGCTGGCAAGATGGCTCCACAAATTGAATGCTCATAGATGACAAGTGTAGTGATCAGCTAATCGATAATTTGAATTCCGGAAGGCCTGACTCAGGCTTTCATTCTTTTGAGGTGATTTTAGTTTCTAGAGTACGATTAACTGGTTAAAAGTAACATATGTTGTTTACAGCACTTAGAAACAGTGTTAAATGCTATATAAAACATTATTATTGTTACTATTTAGTCTAAAATTCAGTTAATTCTGTTGCTTTATGATCACTATATAGCTGTGTAAAATTCTCAAAAATTCACTACAACCTAATGATAGGGTTTTTTCAGTGCATCATATTTCAAAACACACAATGTGAAAAACCTATTACAATCTTCACAGCATTCAGTGCCACAGAGGAGGTTTATGTTACATCACAAATCATGCTGTTAGATCTCAAACTCTGTAGTCAAACCGATCACGCTATCTCATCTCCAAGATTACTGCCATGGACTTGCTCCAGGTTCTTTACTATTAATTTCAACATCGAGCAAAAGTCATTATTAGAGGGACACATTCATCTTTTTACTGACAATTTTACTTTTTGTACTGACGCTTCAAGAGTGTTGGGAATTTGAAGGCACTCCTTCTCTGAAGAGGCTGCACACATACTTGCTATGAAAGTGTGATAGAGGTACAGATAAGGATGGTATTTGCACCGTGCTAACTTGTTGTCAACTCAGAACTCCCCTATGTCCACTCAGATGGACCTTTTCTCGACCTGAGGTTGAAATCTCAAATTCAATAATATTGCAATATTTCTCTCCACACTAATGACAGAGAGGGGTACGTTTGCGAACGAACCATGCAGGGTTATTAGCAAATTGGTAAAGTTACGGTTTCCTATCAAATTATTTAGATGTAAATTGAATTCACCTGAATACAGCATGCATGAATATAAACCAAATAATGCAACTTAGTAACGTGAATATAATGTTATTAAAGGCAACATATACAAATCAAAATGTAGTCTTGCTTTCATATTGGAAACTCCCTACTGCTAAGCTAAGCTTGTGAACAGGTTGGGAGAAATCAGACGCAGCATCGAAAACACCGAAAAAAGAACCAAATAAGAGTTCTAATTAGACTGATAAGGAATGTGCTTGCTCTCAAAAGAAGCTCTATGAGCAAGAAAATAAGAAGAGTTGGTCTCAAGAAGAAGGATAGGATGTCCGTCTGCAAAGGTGTACAGGGGCAAGTAATCTAACTAACTAAAAAGCTTCTCACAGTTAAAACATAAGTTTCATCCAAGTGATACATCCTTCAGGTTCCCACCAGACAGGAAATTCAGTGTTTTCTCCATACTTGGTGTTGGACTCCTTCTCACAGATGCTACAATGACAGCTTCTTCCATTACTGTGACCTTCACGATATCTCACAAAGTACTATTCGCTTCCTCAGTTTCTCATCCCATGCAGTTCAGAAAATCACCATCCAGCTACTATCTAATTGCTACTCTACGACCTCCAAGCTAACAAAGAATAACATCTCTAAAGGAGAACATAGTAACTCTGATGCCTGAAACGAAAAGATAACTATGCACAGCAAGCAGGTTCATTTTAATACGAAGTAAGGTGCCTGGACCTACTACCGTTAATGTTAAGATGCACATATGCTAACTAATTAAAGTTAATCAAAATCATATGATACATTCAGTTTACTAAACCAATATATAAAGCAACACGTGGAATAATGTATGTAATTATGAATAAATCATATGTAATAATATGAGCAGAAGTTATGCAGGTTAAAGATTAACTTTTCATTAAGCACAAATAAATGATGGTCACACTACCTTTGCTTGAGTTTGAAATCCTTAGAAAGAACAGAAGGTGTTTGCCAAAACAGGAACAGTTTGTTTAATTAAACGTTACAACCTGGAGAACAGTTACAGGCATAAGGTCTGAGGACTGTCATTCATTTAAACAAGAAATCTCTTAATAACATCAGAAAAGTACTAATTCATCAAAAACTATTGAGAGGAAAGAAACAATAAAAATAAAATACATCAGAAATAGTAAATATATATATGACATAAGTATTATTTCTATACTGTTTGTTTTAATTTTTTTATAAAAGGGGAGATAGAAGGGGAGGAGGGATAGGATGAAAGAGGAAAGAAAAGAAAGAAGTGATAGATGCAGATAGTCAGAAGTATTAGGAGAAGGATGAGTGTGAGGACAGAAAAGTAGTAAAAGGTAACCATAATAAATCAGATTTAATCTTTTGAGATATCGAAGAGGAAGAAGAGGAAGAAACAGTAGCTATTCTATGTTCATCACAAATTAAATTCCACCAAACCAGAAAGGAAAGTTTAGAGTTATCCTTCCAACAAGTTAATATAACTTTAAATGCAAGAGCAATAAAAAGGTCAAATAACATAGTTTTTGAAGGAAGATGATCATAATCAGCAGATACGTTCCCCCCAAAAATATTTTGAATAGAGAATGGAATATTACATGAGAAAATCAATAAACATTTAGACCATATAGCTTTCCAAAATTCATATACATTAGGAGAGACATGACCAACATAATGGAGAAATAGAGGGGTCAATTTTATGAAGAAATTGGGGAGTAACAACCACTCTATTATATATAAAAAATAAGGATTGTGTAATGTTGGCGGCTTTAGAAGTCTTAAAAACATTTCGCCATATACAATCCCATTGGTGAACAGATAGTGATTGAGATAAATCCTCTTCCCACAACAGTTCAGTAGCAGATTTGTTATTTGTAGTAATAGGGGAAGACATAGTTTTATATATAAAGGAAGCAGCTTTTGGGGTGGGATCCATAGTGATATTAAATAAAGGTGTCATAGGAGTAACTAAAGTAACATCGGGTGTAAAATTATTGTTTAGCAGAAAGGTTTGAAGTACAGGAAATAGTAGGTTATATTGTTGAATGCAAGAATCAGGAAGACCAAATTTTTCTTGTAATTGAGGGAATGGTATGATGGAGTTGGTAGATATAAAGTGATACACATAAAAAATACCCTTTTCTTTCCAATGTTTAAAATAAAACGATTTATGGCGAAATTTGATACATTTGTTATACCAAATAGAAGAGGCAAGAAAAGATTGACAAAAGTCAAATCCTTGGGTAAAAGAGTGTGTAATAAATGATGGGAGTATTTTAAGATTGGGTATTTAGAAATGAAAGTACAGTTAGACATAAAAATCTTGAAAAGAAAAGTCATGCAATAATGAACGTTCAAAAACAACCCAAGTTAATATAGGAGAATCAAGATATTCCTTAGACATAGCACAGAATTGTCGGATTAAAAAGGCACTTTTTGGTCGAATTAATTTAGATAAAGCAAAGGAATTTAGTACAAATAGAAATAATCTGGGAAAAATAATAGTTAGGTATTTTAAAAAAGGTAACATCGATAGCATAAAAAGAACATGAGGAACAATCATCATTTTAATGGTGTCTAACCTAACCTACCAGGATAAAAATAGCGGAGACCATGAAGATAATAGCTTATGAAGTTTAAGTTTTAAAGCAGTGAAATTATAAACTAATGTATCAGGTATGTTGGAGGAGAACCATACTCCCAGGTATTTAATCTTTTGGGGACACCAAGGAAAATTATTCTTATCAAACACATAATGATAACAAGAGGAATTTAGCGGCAAAATCTCAGTTTTAGAAAAATTTAGCTTGTATCCAGAAACATTAGAATACAAAGTAATCTCTTGTATAAAGGGCTCTAGGGAATTGGAAGGGTTGGACATATAATTTAGGATATCATCTGCATATGCAGAGTTTATTTTCATGAGGGTTGAGCTTAACCCCTTTACCGCGGCGAACATTCCACCGCGGTGCGGCGGTTTAAAGGAGTGGGCGGGGCCGCGTCGCCAACGGACGTGCGCAGCACTACCGAGGTAGTGCTCGCGACGGCCGTTGGCCGACGAACGCAGTGAAGGGGTTAAAACCAGTTATGTCGGGGGTTATGCCTGATGCATTCAAGGAAGGGTTCTAAACAGAGGAGAAAGAGTAATGGAGAAAGGGGACAACCCTGTCTAGTACCCCTGTGTATTTTAAAATAGGGAGAAAAATTACCATTAACAGACACACAAGCACGCGGTTCAATACATAACAGTTTGATATAAGAAATAAACTTATGACCAAAACCAAACCATCGCAGAGTAGAAAACATAAATTGCCAATTTATACGGTCAAAAGCTTTTTCAGCATCAAGTGAAAGGGCAGCTAGAGGAGAGGGGTATTTTTTCCCAAGAGCAAGGATGTTGGCAAACATTCTGGCGTTGTCGGATGCAAGTCTGCCCTTAATAAAACCAGCTTGGTCAGGTTTAATAAGGAGTGGAATGACATTCTTCAAGCGAGATACTAGGATTTTTGCAAAAATTTTACAGTCGTAGTTGATTAACGAGATGGGTCGAAAATGTTTACAAAGGGTAGGGTCTTTGTCAGGTTTGGGAATGATGACGATGAGGGCTTCCAAAAAGGAACCACTTGCTTTAGAAGTAGACGAAAAAGAGTTAAAAAGCTCTAGTAATTTAGGAGCAAAAATGGAGGAAAAGGATGAGAGGAGTTCAACGGGAAAACCATCTGGGCCAGGAGCTTTAGCCTTTTTTAAAGACTTAAGAGCATCAGTAAGCTCTTGGAGAGAAATATCTCTTTCGAGGGGTAAGAGAGTGTCAGGTATGGAAGGAGGTTTAGGTATTCCCCAAAAGAAATTTTCAATATCATCTTCCGAAGGAGTTGTGTCTTCTTTATATAGTAGTTCATAATACGATTGGAAGGTAGTCACAATTTCAGAGTCGGAGGATAACATTTTGTTATTTTGTTCAGAACGAATAGGGCCAATAGTTTTCCGTTCCGATTTGATTTTTAATAATTGGCTTACATTTTACCCGCCTTATTTTGGCCTCCATGGTATTTGGACTTAATTTTAAGAAGGATATTACAAGCATTGACTGTAGCAATCTTATTCAAGGCAGACTTGGCTTTAATCAGTTCCTGTAAGCTAGAGGAGGATTTAGAGGAGAAATAAGAGTGTTCTAAAATCTTTATCTTTTGAAGGGCTGAGTGATATTCAGCCTTTTTCTTTCTGGCAGAGTAGGCAATAGTAAAGGCCCTAAAGGAAGCCTTAAAAGCATCCCAGTTATTATAAACAGAGGTATCTATAGAGTGATTAAATTGAAAAAATTCATTAATAAAAGTGGATACTTCCAAAATGAAGGTTTGGTCTGAAAGTAGGGAATTATTAAAATGCCAACGGCCTTGCTTGCAGTTATTGAAAGACATATCAAAAGAAGATAACACAGGAGCATGATCAGAAATGAAAATAGAACCAATTTCAGACGATTGGATGGAGGGGAGTAGTGATTTGGAAACCAAAATATAATCAATACGAGACATAGTATGATGAACATTAAAAAAAAAAGGTGAATTCATATACATCAGGATTACATGTTCTCCATACATCATAGCTTGGATGAGAGGAAATGGCAGATTGAAAGGCTTTGTGAGACTTATCAGGTTTGAATTTACACTTAGATTTTCTGTCAGAAAATGGGTCTAACCAATCATTAAAATCACCACCAACAATTATATTGGGATTAGGGATGGAAGATAATTTCAATTTAATGTTTTGCCAAAATTCGGGTTCAGATTTAACAGGATCATAAATATTGAAGAAAGTGACTTGTTTTTGAGATATAATAGTGTAATATCTTCATGTTATGTTTATTGTGTTCCCTTTTACATTGTAACTAGCTGTTCAGCCAGTGTGAGTGTTCTGTGTGGATGTTGACATGAGTGGAATGTTTGGGTGCCTGGTGTGTGTGAGACAGTTGGGAAGATGGGCTGAGCAGCTAGCAGGCTGCTCCTGGTGGGGCTGCTATCCCTATAATCTATGATGTTGAGAACTAAATAAATTACTTGAAAGACACCACCTGGTTTCGTCTGCGGTCTCACTTCTACTCATTGAACCAGCTTATTTCATTTTGCGACGATTTGGAGACTTATCCACGTTTTACAAGGTACCTCAAGGAAGTTTAAAGATGACAAGCCATGGATGTCTTCAAGTTGGAAGGAAACAACTGAAACTAGAAGCAAAGAGAGCAATTGGAACACGTGATAGTTCTCAAATGACCACAGAGTCTGCACAAGTACATTTCCAGGAGGAAATGGTTCATAAGAGTTAATTGAAGAAGTGTGGAGTTAAAGGGAAAAAGACTTACATGAAAGAAATGATTTGGAGTAACAAGAAACAAGAGTGTACTGGAGTATCATGCCACGCATCCCCACCAGTGTCCATTACACCGGACAGCCCCAGCCAAGGTGTGCTATGCTCTACTACTCTTCTACTTATGAACTGCAAGGTAATGAAAATTGTGTTTATTTTCTGGCTCTACATAACCTGCAAGTGTGTACTAGATCATTCTGACACTCAGTGACTCTGGCACTGCTTATCATCACCAGTCAGTTCAAGAGCATCAATTTGCAGTTCATTTTTATTTTAATGAGCACCAGTTTGCAAACGAAGGTGTCAATATGGGTG
This sequence comes from Calotriton arnoldi, assembly GCA_963921515.1. NCBI lineage: Eukaryota > Metazoa > Chordata > Amphibia > Caudata > Salamandridae > Calotriton > Calotriton arnoldi. The sequence continues at coordinate 186,243 of CAWUFW010007772.1, read as the reverse complement.
CAGTTGTTTGGATCTACGTTGATGTGACAGTACTTTCTGCCTCCTATGGCTTGTTATGTCCTTATCCTGAGATGAGGAATTCATCGTGTTCTTAACATAGCGCAGATGAAGACTGACCCTTCTACTTCAATTAGGGCAAGTGTAACCTGGGCTATGTGGTTCGTGGTAGCCCCAGCCAGTTATCAAGTGTCCCGTACTATAGGAGAGGAACGCTGTCTATATAGCTTGGGTGAAGACTGCCTCCTTCTACTTGGAGTGTTTTTTTTTGCACGTTTTGAAATCTGCCTAGGTTTAGGCGCACGGAGCGGGACATCTTTTTTTTTGAGACATTTAACGTCTCTTATTGTTATTTTTCACTTGAGGCCTCACTTACATATGGCAGTTTAACCGCAGCGGTGCAGTTTGAAAAAGAGTCGCATGAGGCATACAGCACGCGCTCTTACCTTCATGAGGTTTCTAAGCTTCTCATCTTCGCCTTTGTTGCTTCGCAGCTCACAGAAACGCCACGGGATGTTCAACAGCACGGACGCGCCTGGAGCCACCCGGCGCTGCCGTTATAGCGTGACGCCATCTTTGTTAAGTGACAGCACGCAAGGAGTGGTGCCAGTTTTTTTCACGTACTGGCCAGCGTGTGCAGTGTATTTTCTTTTTGCAGCCGTGTGGACCAGCTAAGGGATCTTCGGTGACAACGTGTGCAGCTCAAATGCGGAGGACAGATGATTTGGTGCAAAGACGTGTCCACCTCTCCATAATTTGTAGGAAGCTGCACGCAAGCATCGGACCTCTCGTGCTCCGCAGTCTTCTTTGGTGCTCACTTTTGGAGTGTGCAGTTTTCTTTTTCTGGCGCAAGTACAGTCTCCTTTTGGGATATTTTCAAGTAAAGGTACATTCTAGCATTTTTTTTTTGACTGTGGTTACTTCATTACTTTTCTGCAGTTAGAAATTGTTTTGTGGAGACTTTTTCGAGTTCATTCTGGTTGTCACTGCGTCAATTACGGTCGTTTACTGCACATAGTGTTACATGTGAGCATCATTACAGTGTTTGGATGACATAGTCCACGTCCGACTTACCAAATTTGCAAGTTTTCGCTCACAGGTGGACATGCTTCGGAAAATAATAGTTGCAGGCTTAATTATTATCTGGTGTGTCAGATATCTGGAAAGTTGGGCGCACAATTTAAGCATGTTGTTAAGGATGTGCAACTCGGGTGAGATGTCGCTCACCGGCGAGGGTCTACAAGTTTATATTATCTTGGGAATAGAATATGCATTTGTATTTCTGAAAGTTGAAGCTATTTTACAGTTTTGTGATGCCACATTTAGTTTCATTTCCACGCCGTAGCTTCATTTCCCTTTTGGGGGTGGTTAAGGGTTGTCTTTCCCTTTGTCTCTTTGCTCTGCACGTTGGTCTTTTTGTGTGTTGTGCTTCATATTTTTTTTGTTTGTCGTAGTGGGTGTTAGTCCCACCTACGTTTTTGGGTAATGGGTGTTAGTCCCATCTACTCTGTGTATAGGGGGGTGTTAGTCCCACCTATGTAATTTGTAATGGGTTTCTGTCCCATTTACAGTCTGCATTATGGGTTGTAGTCCCATTTTAGCATGTTTGGGTTGCAAGTTGGGTTATTGTTCCTTCCCCAGTTTATTCTTGTTTTAGTTTCTCACACAGGGAACATGTACATGGGTGTGGTCCACCCATATTTTTTTGGGGTGTTTGTACATGGGTGCGGTCCGCTCATATTTTTCGGTGTATGTACATGGGTGCGGTCCACCCATATTTTAGTCTTGGTACATGGGTGCGGTCCACCCATTGTGTTTAATTCAAGTTCAAGAAGTACGTACATGGGTGAGGTCCATCCATAGTCTTTGTTTTACAGAGTTAAGTAAGTATGTGCATGGGTGAGGTCCACCCACAGTTTTTGTTTTACAAAGTTAAGGTGTACGTACGTGGGTGCGGTCCACCCATAGTGTCTGATTCTATTTAAGTTGTACGTACATGGGTGTGGTCCACCCATAGTGTATGAGTTCTGGGGGTGTTTCTGTGTAGAGTTCCTGTAGTCTTTTTCTACTGTGTTTCTCCGCATTTTGTTTCACATGTATGGGCATGTGGTGTTTTTCTCACATCTTGTCAGTGAATTAAACGTTATTTGCTCTTTCTTTATCTTTTATCTTTTCATTAAAGGAGGAGGATGGTGATAGTTTGTGTATATCTGTTCACCCTTCTTTCTTCCTTTGTGTAGTCTGTTTCCCTCTCGTGGTATGGTTTTTACCTTTTACCCCTGGGTTCTAGACTTCTGACTTCTTTTGTTTATTTTGTGTATAATTGTCTTCCATTTTTGTTGTGGTTTAATTCATTTTTAATTTTAAAGGGAGAAGATAATGTATTATCTTCATGTTATGTTTATTGTGTTCCCTTTTACATTGTAACTAGCTGCTCAGCCAGTGTGAGCGTTCTGTGTGGAATGTTGACATGAGTGGAATGTTTGGGTGCCTGGTGTGTGTGAGACAGTTGGGAAGATGGGCTGAGCAGCTAGCAGGCAGCTCCTGGTGGGGCTGCTATCCCTACAATCTATGATGTTGAGAACTAAATAAATTACTTGAAAGACACCACCTGGTTTCGTCTGCTGTGTCACTTCTACTCATGGAACCAGCGTATTTCAAATAGCATCGACCAAAACCCATCGTCCATTCGAATCACATTCAGTTGATAAAATTTGCACATTTAATGACTAGTGAAATAGAATAGCAACACCACCATGACGATTAACAGCAGGAAAAAAAATAACCTGATTAACCCATTGACGTTTAAGCTTAAGTGATTACACATCATTACAATGAGTTTCCTGTAGCAGGGCAACATGTGTGTTAAGTTTGGATAAATGAGAAAGTACCTTTTGACGCTTGACGGTATGACCTAGATCACAAACATTCCACGAGACAACGTTAAACATGATGTGGGGTGAGGGAAGACTTACGAAAACAGGAACAACAAGCTGCAAAACCAATAAAAAAGACAAAAAGACACCATTTATCGACCATCAAATAATATAGGAGAGAGGTTGTTATAATAGAAAGAGAATCAAGAAAAGGAAAAACACTCATGCATAGGCAAAAATAGTAAGAGAAGGAAACCAGGAAGAGAAAAGTCAAATAAAGGGGAAGTAGGGGTGAGGAGAGAGAAGTATGAAAGAGAGAAAAAAAGACAGATCAAGGATAAAAATCCAAATCTGAATTGAAAAGGTTAGAAGGTAAGCTGAGGACATGCTTACGTTGGAAACAAGAACGGCAACAGAGAAAAAAAAAGGACTATAAAAGTTATAAAGTAAGTAGCCATAGATTTAAAGTGGAATACAGAGAGAAGACAGAAAAAGTGAAAAATGACTATGATATAGAGTTAAGAATATTAGTAATACCATAGTAAGATATATTAAAAAAAATAGATCAAAGGAGAGGGAAAAAATAAACTAGTAAAAGGAAAAGTGAACATTTTAGAAAATATTAAGGAGTAATCTCCATGTTATGGGTTGTTATGCTTTGCCAAAAAAAATTCAGTTTCACTGGATCATCAAATGACCGCGAGGTGCCTTCATAGGTGATCTTGCAAAGACAAGGATGAAGAATGCCATACTGAGTGTTCAAATGTCTCATCTGAGGGCGAAGAGCTAAGAATTCTTTACGACGGGCATGGTTGCGTTTGAAACATCTTGTGATATAAACAAGTTGTGGCCAGACCAAATAAGACGACGCTTTAATTTAGCCGCCTTTAGGACAGACATCAAATCAGTAAACTCCAGAAAGAGCATTATAATACCACATGGTTTGGGTGAATGAGGTTGAAGATGTCCCAAACGATGCGCACGTTGAATGTTCAGTGGTGGTGTAGGAGGAAGATCCAGAAGTTCTGGGAGAAATTTCTTCAGGAAGACCAACAGATCAGGACTTTCAATGTTCTCCGGAAGACCATAAATACACAGATTGTTCCGTCTATTACGATTTTCAAGGTCTTCGGTGTGAAGCTTAAGTTTCTGAATTTCTTGTTCCAGCATAGGAATTTTGGTAGATAAATCTTGAATGTCTCCCACATGTTGCTCCAACTCCGACATCTTCCCTTCCATAACAATCCATCTATCCTCTATTTGTTGCAATTTTTCGTTGGTGGTAACCATGAATGGTTGCAAACCATGTACTTCATTTAAGATGGAGTCCAGAACGGGATTGTGTGATGATAGAATAGGAGAAGGAGGATCATTCTTCGCTCTTTTAGGTTTAGTGCCCGAAGTGGACGGCTTGGAAGATACATGCAAATCACTGGTTAACTTGTTACAGTGAGAGGAACGTTTTGGTAAGATGGGAAGGCGCAAAAACCTGTTTTCACAAAGTCTGTAGGGACGCTATTGGTAATTATCCACAATATGGCTGTCAAAAAGGCAGACCCAGATAAGAAGTAATAAAGGGTCATTGAGTTAATATATCTGAGGGGATATGCATTCACAGGTACCAGCAGATCAATAGCGGACCAACAGGACCAAAAATCATCAATTGCAGCAACCAGGTCCGAAAACAGCAGACATGAAGGAGGTCCCAGACAAGATAGGAAGCATTAATGCAAAAAAGAGCAGAAAATAATGTCCGAAAAAAGAAAAAAGGGGTGAAAGAGAAAATAAAGCTGTGACGCAAGCGCCGCGGTCTAAAATGGCGGGTGCTCGCGTTTATGAGGAGAAAAACATCGTCGTGGCACACGGGTCTAAAAATGCACCCTCATGGTGCGAAAACGGTATAAAGTCTTACCGCCGCTGTTCACCCGCTATATTCTACATTCTGAATCATAGAAGCGGCATAAGAGAGGCCACAGGGTCAAAAAGGCTCCGCGCCCGCGACGGAGCTCACGGGAAAGTTGCCATCTTGCTTCGGTGTCGAAGCCACGCCCCCCACAAAATGGCTTTTAGGTATGTATTAAACACATTCTGTGAGTTGGAAAAGCCTTTGTGACCAGTGTAGTGTCCTGTACTGAATCGCAATTAGGAAGGTGCATGAAAGGGGATCTTCTAATTGCGATTCATAATGACATATTTCAATTAAACCTTCCCCATTGAGAATGGTGTTGGGTGATCTTGTGGAGGGGGAAGCAGGACGTGTGGGGAGTGCTGTGGTCCGCAAGATCTATCTGCCCCCCACCCACTGAAATTTTGCCAAACATGATTTTGTTTTTTTAAGCAGTAGCAGTTTCTTTAAAGAGCATGTGCTGCTCTAAAAAAAAATAAATTATAATTATTTAGGAATGCAAACACCGGGTAGGTGGCCTACTGTTCCTTGGCGGCCACCATACCTGTGTTTGTAGCCAATCACAGGGGGACGCAAATTAGCATTAATTAGCAGGTCATTCTACAACCCCATGCGAGTGGAGATTTGGCAATTAAAACTATTATTAAATAGGTCGAATTTCAAAATCAGAGGCAGGGCACAAAAATTCAGTGTTCAATTTGCAACTACTTTTTGGGACCTATCTCTTGGTACATGTTGCCTTATTCTCTCATACTTCGTGCAGTGTAGACAATCATATGGAGACAATTGCCCACACTATTCACACGAATAAGCTAGAGAGAGAAAACAAGCATGCATTTGGGGATGATATTAGTTTATCTGGCCCATAAACCAATGCTTAACAAGCTGTGCAAGGGGCACATTGTACTGTACATGGAATCTATATTTTAAGTGAGTTCAGCAGTATGCCTTTGAAAATTAACACGCAGTAGAAGGAGCAATTTAATTTTGCTTTTCGTGAGCTTCATACAACCAAAAACTTTTTTGCTAGAAACGCAAATCGCACCCCCTGAGTGGGAAACCGCAACTTGTTTTTAATGGGACGTAATATGATCCCACTAACAACTTTTGCTTCAGATCTATTCTGTGCACCTACGGGTATATTAATTGCGGGTAAGGGATGGGTTTGCATTGAAGAGGATTGTTTTTACTCTAGCTTGACCATTCAATAATTCCTTATAATTTGTAAGGGAATTCAATGATGAAAATCAAGAATTATGTGATCTTTTAAGTAACTAAAGACTAAATTAAACTGTAGAGGATAATGTTAGCACTATTTTGTGATGAACTGTAAAAATGGAGTTACGCAGAATTTCTCAACCATCGAGGTGTGACTTCATCAGGAGGTGCAGAGTGTCTTGCTCTCCTCCCTATGCAGCTCTTATTCATACAACAAGCGATTTTACAAGAATGGAGTGTAAGAGCACATAGATAGGCTTACCGAGAGCACTGATAATTAAATATTTTAATACAGACATTTTAAAGTGTTGTGCATGTACTAGGTATAGTACTCTTCACTACAAAGCAACAGAAAGTACTCCTGTAGAGCTACTTCTAGTACTCACAAATGAATGTGTACCTCTGTCCCAATGGTTTTTTAAGTAACTGCAAAAAAACAGTGCTTAAAGAAATATGCATATTTGTAGTGAGACCAAACCTATTACAAATACCTCCACCCCTCACAAAATGTGAAATCTAAAATCTTTAATATTTGGTTGGTTGGCTTATTGATTTATTTCTCTGTAGGAACAATATGCATCCATGAAAGTGTTATAGGCAGCAGCAAAAACAGAAACTGAAAAGTAAGTACAGAAGTAGAAGGTTACTTAATAGAAATATGAAAGAATAGGTTGAAAACGAATGTCTCGCATCTATGTCTTTTTCGAAATTACAGTCCACTTTATTAACAACTATCATTTAATGTTATTTATGTGTAGTACTTAGTTAATAACATAACTTTGGGTCTTTATCTTTCTTTGTCTGTAGAATGAATGTCAGTCAGAAGAGAGGCACTTACCTTTTCAGGTGTACTAGTATTCAAGGGTTTTTAAAAGTCTGAGAGGGCGTTTCACTGATGACACGCAGGCCTAGCAGGTATTTTTCTGGTTGGCCTATGATCCAAAGGAAACTCCTTACTCCTTTGCTGTACATGGTACAGGTTTATTGTTCTATAGGCTATGTTGACAGCGTAAATTGCTTTTAAATGGATTCTTGTGTGTTTTGGAGTCAGAGTAGCTCTTAACGCAAATTTGGTGAAATGGGTGACGTCAAAACAAGTATGGCAGTACGGTTTAGCCAAGGCAGGTGGGATTAGTGTAGCTTTTAAGCATCCAATCATACGCTCACTCTCCTAGTCATCCATTAATGCACTCACCCATTAATCCATCCGCATGCTAGTTCAACCAATAATAACAGATTAACTCATTCTGCCATTCCTTTATCCATTCCTGCACTCACTCATCCATCAAACCATTGCCTCCATCTCATATTCACTAGCTCTCCAGTCAGCACAAACGCAAACACATTTTCGCCCATCAATGAAGCAGCACGTTCTCTTATCAAACAACCAGCCTTTTGGCTTAGTCAGTACTTGTTTATTTGGTGTTCCAGAATACCTGTTTCCCCCTCATTCAAGGTTGGTGTTTCCCCTGGCTGTGTGCTTTTCTTTCTCATGACTGGCGATGGAGACTGGTTCATGACTGTGTGTGTCACAGAGGATTTTCATATCGGCTAAACACATTACAGCGCCGCTATCCGCGCTGTGCTGAATCGAATTTCCATTTCAGTTGGGGTTAACATTCCTGTTTCTTATCAGTAATTTCTGAATCCCTCACCTTTATATTTTGTGCACATAATTCGCACGTCAGTTTCTTTCATCATCTCTATTTTGAATTCCTGTTTCCTGTAACGCAGAAGGACTCTGCCTGTGGACTGCATTCTTCTCACTGGCCTGAGGCCCGAAGCCCGGCTCTGTTCCCGGTGTCTCTGTGCGTCTTAGATTCATTATCATCCGTGTTTTATCTTTGCTAGTAGAAATGTCACGGCATTTGCATTCCACGGCGGCTGTAAATTGGTCCTCAGTGCCAATTATAATTTTCAGTAATGTGATGAGCAGTGCTTCCTACATCTTCCCTGGTGACTTGAAAATGGAGATCAACATCCCCCGTGCGAAGGAAACATATTGCTTTGAAATTCAGAAGGCCTGAGGTCCTGATGCTGTTTCTGGGTGTGATGGAATGTGACAAGCAGTGTCCGCTAGATTGTGGGATTCCCTTCTCTCTGACAGGCTCTCATGGAATTCACATTTTGTCAAACGACCTATGAATGTTGTCCCCGGCTCGTCAGAAACCTCAGCTATTTGTCAGCACTTGGAGCTCCCTGTAGCCCCCCCGAGAAGCCTAAATACGTTAATGAGAAAACTGTGTCATTCGAAAAGTAACACATTTTTCAGATTTTAGGCAGTAACCACATCCTTGTCCTCAGAAGAGAGTCTCAGTGGATTGCCTTCAACATGAGCTATGTAATGCGTGACTTGTAATAGTTGTGGGACACCAATGGTGTGAAAGTGAGATACAATGACACCTTGAATATTCAGCTGCAGCCACTGATGCGTGATGTGACATGATGTGACGTCTGTCCCATGCGTGAGAGTTGTGATATTTGACAAGCATTATGTTTGTGGTTACTTGAGGTTTTAGAACAGAGACACACTGACCTTTGACTGAGCACTAAACTCTAGCATCATGTGACATTCTGTCTCAGGTGATATTATGCTATCCTTCCTTGTATAACCCTCCAAAGTGTCCTGTGGCCGAATAAAAATCCAAAAAGAACAAAACTCTATCACAGGAAAGTAAATTGAGAAAAGGGAATTCAGCTTGAATTGATAGTGAAAGCTCTAATCCCTGCAGTAACACTTGAGGAAGGAGGTTATAGAAGCCTGAGAAAAGAGAAAAATAAAGCACCCATTAAGAGGTGATAAAAAAGCATCAGTAGGCTTCAGAGGGAGCTTCTGTCATCTAACCATTGCCAGTAATTATGAAAGGTCTCAGAGGCTCCTGTGGCTGAATGCTGCTGAGGTATCCAGTATCATATCTGCTTTTGATTAAGAAGTTCGCTAAGTAAAGGGGAAAGACAAGGAGACATCTAACTGGGTGTTCTGAATCAAACAAAGAAAGGAGAATGCACAGTTCTCATGTTGCATGGATTAATGCTGAAGAAGTTAAAAGAAATCAAAGACACTAAACGTCCTTACTTAGAATTTTGTGTGGATGGGATATGGCATAAAATGTGATGGATATTCCATCTGCTGTATTACAAGTGCCATAGGCTATAATACACTTGTAATACGATGAACGGGACAACCGCCATGTTTATGACAGGGTGTCCCATCTGCCAAACTCTAAATAAGGCCCCAGAGCTTTTGCTCTGTAAATCACAAGTTTAAAAGTAGAGACCACTGACTTTAAGTTTGAGAATATATTAGAACGTGTGGATACAATGGCCTCGTTATTATGAGTATCTTGTCAGTGGCGTAGCAAGGGTGGGACGGGGGTAGGCAGTCCGCTGGGCGGCACGAGTTTTGGGGGCACCAGCACCCCCTGCTCTTATATACGGCCGCTGTCACCGCAGGGAGGCTGCCGCGGGGACCGCCACGGGCAGCATACTGTCTGGTTACGCCACTGTATTCTGTGAATTTCGATGGCCCGTTGGCAGGCGTCACCAAGTTCTTCTTAAGTATACATTTTTGTTTTTTTAAACTGAGATTTTGGCTACTCCATGTGAAACTTAAAGGGAAAACATCAAGGAATTGGCATGAAATACCAATTCCCACGTGCTATTGCCCCAAACGATCAAGCGCGTTATTTCCCTACCGCATAGAATTACCAAAAACCCCCGGTAATGATGAATCTGGGGCAGGGATAATGGGGATTTGAACAAGCAACTCATAATGATGGATTTTGCGGGCAATGGTTTCTGTACTTGAAAGTGAAACTACTACACAAGTGAAGTGGATTGAGCATACCATACAAAAACTATGGGCCCGATTTGCAAAGGTAAACTGAGACGAAAGTCTAACTTTAAGAATTTTGGTATTCACAAAAGGCATTAAACAGTAGTAGAGTTAGACTTTGTCTCAGTTAAACTTAAGTTTTGGTCTTAAAATTAACTGAGACCAAAGGTTTTGGTCTTAAGTTTCACTTAGACAAAAGTCGAACTTTACTACTCGTACATGCCCTTTGTGAATGCCGAAAGTCGTAAAGTTGGACTTATGTCTCAGTTTACTTTTGTGAATTGGGACCCGATGTGTACTTAGGGGGATATTTATGAAATTATCACTCAGCGCAGAAAGTCACCTTGCTGGGTTGCGTGATAGGGAAAGGGCATGAATGCACCGTACTTAACAATGTACTGCACATTCCTGTCAATTCCCAGCGTTGGTGCATAATGTGTTGCCTAGTGTCAACGTGGGCACCATTGCACCATGGTGCAAGAGTGCCTGCGTTGTAAGCAGGATTGTCTTTGTGCAGGAGACGACACCTTCCTGCACAAAACAATCCCCTGAGACATTTTTATCTTTCTATGTGTGCTGCAGAACGCAGCACACATAGAAAGAGGACGTCACAAAGAGAAATAAAGATATTTTTCCGCATTACCCCTCCCCAGGGGAGGCATAGCATTTTGACACATTCCCAGGTCTACCAGTAATGGTAAATCTGGGAATGCACCAAAATCCACCAACGCACCCCCCATGGAATGCCTCCCTGAGGCAGAGTAGCGCAACACAGCGACTTGCACTGCGTTGCGTTACTCTGGGTTGATCAAGCCACTCAGGGCCACGCAAGGGGGCCTTGTGTGGTTTGATAAATGATACTTAAGGGTTGCGTTGCTTTTGCACCCCATGATGTGGCTCAAAAGCAAAGCAACCCTATGGTAAATATGCCCCATAATGTTTAGAGACAGAGTCAACGGGGTAATATGAGCATCTGTGCAGTGACTAAGGGTACAGGACTCAATGAACTAAAGGAAATGGTGTCAGTCATCCTAACACAAATTTCTGTGAATTTTTTTGAATTTGAGGTATTTATCACACATGGTAAATACCTCACCCTAGATTAAGCGCATTCAACGCAAGTGGAAAACTAAAGAATCTATTTCATCCAATTTGTAATAATGGTCTTAAAGTACGATTTGTGCCCACATTACAAGTTTGTCTAAACAGGGCAGGGTATTTACCACACAAGAGGAATACCATTACCCTAGGGTGAGGTATTTACCATCTTTGGTAAATACTTTCTATTCTGAAATTTGGACAGGAAAACGAGACATATCATAAGGAACTGATTTTAACACAGAAAATTCCACATGTTTTGCCTTGTACTGGGCCTTTTCCCCAATAAATGTCAGCACTTTTGACCTGCCAGAATTTATCAGGGGAAACTACGAGGGTGTGATAATTCTGCGAAGTTGGAAAAGCATGGTAAATAGGCTTGCAAAATGAGGATAGTTTTACAATGCGCAAGAAATCAATCAATCAATACACTTTATTCAATCATTAGAACGAATAATCATAAAAGCACATGATTGGCATCAGCAATATAAGAAAAATCATTAAATAACAAATCCCGATTGTACTAATAAAAACAATATAAAACACGTATCAAACAAAAATGCTGAAAACTACCCAAGATCAAATTTAAGAAATGTAGAAACCCATGCACAAACATCAGGGGAACAAAGCATCTGTAAATAAAAAAGGCTCAGGGATACATCTGGTCTGCGAGGCATTCCTAAGTAGCAGATTAAAAACCTTTTTGTATAAATACGATAACATTTACAAAAGAATACTAAGTGCGTCAGCGTTTGCAGAGAGTGCTCATCACAAGGACAAAATAAGAATAGCTAATGGATCAAACTGGCCCAAGGGAAAGCAAAGCTGACTTTTGATGGTTCCGAATCTATATCTGGTCATAAGCATATTGTCCCATGAATTGGCCACTTTGCCGAGGTATGGCTCCAACACTTGCACTATTTGGATCAATATATAATATTTATTAGAAGGTTTCAGATTTTTAACCGCCTCTCTGTCCCTTTGCCTTGCATCCATAACATTTATTTTAACCCAGTGTTTGTCCATTGCAGATAAATAATCCGGAAAAAGAGGGCCTGCCTAACTTGCACTGGGAACAGAGGACTATTTTAGTTTTTTTCTCTTTGCTTTCTTTTCTCTTATTTAATTTTTTTCTTCCTTGTTCTTTTGCATTTCATACCGAATGCTAACCCTGATGTGGATTGAAGGAAGGTGTTCTGATCCATCAAGAGTTTGGTGTGGTTTGGAAGTGGGTTTTTGAATTGGAAACATTTCATGTGTAAGGAGGTAGGTCAAATGGGCAGGGTGGGTGCGGCCTTCCTCGTCGGCCCGCCTCCCAGTGGGTCACCAGCGGAGTTCTTCCGTGTTAGTGCACCTTCTGCCCAGGCTCCCTTCGCCGTTTCACCAGTTACAGCTTCCCCCACAGAGGCAGGCAAAACCAGGCTCACCAAGAGGAGAAAGGCGCATTGTGTAGCACCTGCCAGTAGTCCCCCGCTGGGACCTTTCACAAATAGGTGCCAGGGAGAAGTAGAGCGTTTCTGTAGCCGCAAGCTCTCCCCTCCCTTCACTTGGAATCCCAAGGGCAGTAGAGCGCTGTACACGCTGAGATGCAAACATAAGTGCTCCTCACAAATAAGGTAAAGAACCCAGCGCTCAACACACACTTACTTTGTTAGAAAGGGTAATTGAAGGAGGGAAGCGCTCTCCACGCGCTGTCCCTCAGGAACCAAGCGCTAGGCTGGCGAAACAGAGCGCTTCTGCAGACTTACGTTCTTTTAGAAGAAAAGAAGTAAAGAACCGTCCAGTCCTTCTCCTGAAGTCTTTTGTATCCCTGAGACTTCCAACAGGAAGCCAGCATACACAAGCCCTTGGAGATTTCCTTCCCAAGCAGGATACCCCAGCAGGCCAAATAGAGTCAGTCCTTTTCCTCCACTATAGACAGAAGCAGCAACTGCAGCCCAACCCACCCCTCACTCAGAAAATGCAGCGCTCCTCACACAGTCCTTCCACTCTTCTTCTTCTTGGCAGGGTCCTCTTGTTCCTGGAAGTAATCTAAAGTCCTGTGGTTTTAGGTGTAATACTTATACCCCAAAATGTCATTGTTCTCTTTGTGGCAGGGTCTCTGAACCCGGTCCAAACCAATCCTGTCCTCCCTGGTGCAGCATGATCACAGGGGGTGAAGATAGCATTGTGCAGAAGGATACACAGCCTATTCAAATGCAAGCAAAACTCCTCTCACACATCTAAATGCAGACCAGCTCTATTCAGCCCTACGATGAGTCAACCAGGCAAGGCAGGGCACACCTCAACCCCCCAGTGACTGTCTAGAGTGAATGCACATCTCAGCTCCTGTCACTCACACAGCAGACGCTGAATACACAAACGGCCAGAGGCACACAGAATGGTGAAGTAAGAAAATGCCCACAATTCTAAAAGTTAAAGAAAGAAGGGGGTTGGGCCCAATTGATAAGTGGCTAGATAGGGCCAAGTTAAAGTATACAACAAGAGACCAAGCCACCACATTCAATGCTGTTATTTATTTAAACAGACAAAGGACCCAACCTTGATTCATTGGTCCTGGTTATTTATTTAACCACTTATTTCATTTATATATATTTTTTCCATGTCATGAACGTCTGAAATTGAGAAAACACTTTCTGTTTAAACACAATACTTTACATTAATTGAACATAAATAAACAACAATACATAAAACACATGTAAACAGTTGTAACAATCTGGATTGTACACCAGTCAGACTTTTTTTCACAAAGTTCATACATGCAGCAATCCTAATTCATGATTTATAAAGTTATGTTTGTTAGGATGCTGCCCATTGGGAACAAGAATTTTCAAAAGCAAAGCCAACTGGGGAAGAATGTTACAAAATAACCCTCAGGGCTGCTTATATTCATAATTTTTAAAAACTCCTCAATGGTAGGGAGATGGCAACGCGTTTCGAGACACGGTGGTAATCCTGGGACTCTCTTCAGGGCTTTGACTTGGTGTAATCTAAAAAATGAAAGAACACGGTGTTGCTATGTTTGATCTGATTACCCCTTTCCATTGTTCTATATGTCAGATAAGGTGGAATCTTACTGCACTGTACCTGAATTGTACTCTGAACTTGATTGTTAGAGTTCTCTTCGTCATTAATGTGAGGAAAGTATGAATTCAAGGCTGTTCTATTGGATGATATAATAAAATGAAATGAAAAGGTGTCGTAAATGCATGGTATTGGCACTACTTTTTGCCCAACGTAGAGTGTCTTGTGGATCTTTTACTTCGATTTTGGTTGACGTAGCCGCAGGAATCATTTCTTCTTAGTTTACGAAACTGTTCAAGTAAGGTGACTGTGTTCCCTCCTATAGATGGAAACACACTATTAGAAGAATTAATTATGTATTCCACATTCCGTTTGTTAGGTCAGTTTCACTTAGCAATACCCAAGCTTACTTGTAAGTCTGTAGGGCTGTGACTCTCAGTAAGAAATCCCAAGCGTGCTCTGCTTTGAGCGGTTTTGCGGAAAACTTCTCCGTATTTTCTTTCTTTTTAAAAGAAACCCGACACGCGGTTTGGGGAACCTTTGCTGGCAGCAGTGCAACATTGCACCTGAGCATGACGAAAAGAGCTTACTTTTCTCAATTGCGGCGTTCCGACTTCGTCTTTCCCAGTTCTGACGATGGCAGTTACTTCCTGCTTTGTGTGGAGTCTTTATAAAAATCGGACACCGGACGGAGGCCCCTCTGGTATTAGTTGTAAATTAAATGGTCATAAAACAAGGAGATTTCTTTTAGTGGGATGTTCAAAGGTCACCGACATCAATGCATTCTATTATAGCCATATCATGTTTCCCACTTAACGTATCAATCAATCAATCAGGGGTTTGTTAAAGCGCGACTACTCATCCGTAAGGGTCTCAAGGTGCTAGGGGTGGGGGGGGTGCAGGTTCCATCCATCAAGGAGGGGGTCTGTCGAAGAGCCAGGTTTTGAGGTTTCTTGCGAAGATGGGGAGCGATGTTGTCTGTCTGAGGTGGAGCGGAAGGGCGTTCCCTGCTTTGGCCGCGAGGAAGGAGAAGGAGCGGCCTCCCGATCTGGTCTTTCTGGTGCGGGGGACGACGGCGTAGGAGAGCTGGGCTGATCGTAGGGTCCTTTGGGGTGCGTGGAATTTGAGTCGGCTGTTCAGGTATGCTGGTCCGGTGCCGTGGAGGGCCTTGTGTGCTTGGGTGAGCATCTTGAAGGTGATTCTCGCCTCGACAGGGAGCCAGTGGAGTGTGCGCAGGTGCTGGGAGATGTGGCAGTGTTTTGGCAGGTTGAGGACCAGTCTTGCGGCGGCGTTCTGGATGTTCTGTAGCTTGCGGGTGAGGTTTTTGTTTATTCCGGCGTAGAGTGCGTTGCCGTAGTCGAGTCTGCTGGTGACCAGGGCGTGAGTGACGGTCTTTCGGTGTTCGAGGGGGATCCATTTGAAGGTCTTACGAAGGAGGCGGAGGGTGTGGAAGCAGGAAGACGAGACAGAGTTGATCTGGCGGTCCATTTTGAGCTCGGAGTCCAGGATGATTCCCAGGTTGCGTGCGTGGTCCGTGGGGGTTGGCGGGTTTACGAGGGCGGGGGCCACCAGGTGTCGCTCCAGGCATCGGGGTTTGGGCCCATGATGAGTACTTCTGTTTTGTTGGTGTTTAGTTGTAGGCAGCTGTTTTTCATCCATTTGGCGACGGCTTCCATGCCTTCTCGAAAGTTGCGTCTGGCGGTGTTGGGCTCGTTGGATAGGGAGAGGATGAGCTGGGTGTCGTCTGCGTATGACACGATGTTGAGTCCGTAGGTTCTGACGATGGGGGCGAGTGGAGCCATGTAGACGTTGAAGAGCGTCGGGCTGAGGGAGGAGCCCTGGGGGACTCCGCAGGTGGTAGGTGTGGGGTCCGAGACGAAAGGGGGGAGTCTGACCCGCTGCGTCCTGCCGGAGAGGAAGGAGCGGATCCAGTCGAGGGCCTTGTCCTGGATTCCTGCATCGTGGAGTCTGCGTATTAGGGTGCAGTGGGAGACTGTGTTGAACGCCGCTGATAGGTCGAGGAGGATGAGGGCTACTGTTTCTCCTTTGTCCAGTAGGGTGCGGATGTCGTCTGTTGCGTTGAGGAGGGCGGTTTCCGTACTGTGGTTTTTTCTGAAGCCGGATTGGGAGGAGTCGAGGATGTTGTGTTCTTCAATGAATGTGGCGAGTTGGCGGTTGATGGCTTTCTCAATGACTTTCGCTGGGAACGGGAGCAGGGAGATGGGTCTGTAGTTTTTGAGGTCGGTGGGGTCCGCTGAGGGTTTCTTTAGGAGGGGGTTGACCTCGGCGTGTTTCCAGTCATCGGGGAACGAGGTGGTCGCCAGGGAGCGGTTGATGGTGTGGCGGAGCATGGGTGCGATGGTATCGGCGGCTCTGTTGAAGATGTGGTGGGGGCAGGGGTCCGTGGGGGCCCCTGAGTGGATTGACTTCATTGTCTTCAGTGTGTCTTCGGTGGTGAGGGCTGTCCAGTCGTCAATCACTGGTTTCCGGGTTTCGGGGGTGGTTGGTGAGGGTTCAGTGTGTTGGTTGTCTTCGTCGAAGTTGTCGTAGATGCTCTTGATTTTGTGGTGGAAAAAGGTGCTGAGTTTGTCGCAGAGGTCTTGTGAGGGAGGGATGTCGGTAGACTCGCTAGTGGGTTGGGCGAACTCCTTGATGATGCTGAAGAGTTCCTTGCTGTTGTGCGCGTGGGTGGAGATTCTGTCTTCAATCGCTTTTTTCCTCGTTTCTCTGATGAGTTGATGGTGGGCGTTGGTGGCGGCTCTGAAGTTGTCGTGGGCTTCTGTGGATTTGGTGTTCCTCCAGGCCTTTTCGAGGTGGCGGCATGTTCTTCTGGACTCTCGAAGTTCGGTGGTAAACCATCTGGCTTTCTTGGCGCAGGTATTGTTGTTTTTCTTGAGGGGGGCTATGGTGTTGGTGCTGTCCGAGATCCATCTATGCAGGGTTCGGGCTGCGGTGTTGGGGTCGTCGTTTTCCGCGATGGTTGGGGTGGAGTTGTTGAGTGAGGAGGTGAGCTGGTCGTCGGTGATTTTGGTCCAGTTTCTTCGTGGAAGCAGGGGCTGGTGTCTGTGGATGGTGGGTGTTCTGAAGGTGAAGTGGACGCAACGATGGTCGGTCCATGGGTGTTCGGTGGTGTGGCTGAAGGTGATGGAGTTTCCTGTAGTGAAGAGGGGGTCGAGGGTGTGTCCTGCTGAGTGCGTGGGCTCGGTCACGATCTGGCGCAGTCCAATGTTGTGGAGGTTGTCCAGGAGGGATGTGGTGTTGGGGTCCAGTTGGTTGTCGAGGTGGAAGTTGAGGACTCCCAGCAGGGTGTAGTTGGTGGATGCGATGGCCTGCGGGGAGATAATGTCCGTGATGGAGTTGGCGAAGGGTCCGCGGGGTCCAGTGGGTCGGTGCTGTCCGAGATCCACCAACGTATCTGAGCTCAATGAAGATTCCCATATTTCACAGCTGATTATGGTGCATTATGGAACTTTGAGTTCTGTAAATGGAGGCCATTATGTCTTAGATAGTTCCGACATCTCATTTAAGCCATTAATGGTACTGTTGAATTTTAATATGAGGTACGCCTCTTTTTGTAGTAAACACGCTTCTGTGTCTCCGCCTCGAGGATTTTGTTTAATCACTGTGAGTACTGTCAATTTGAGTTCCTTCTCACTGTGGTTCTTTTCCACAAAATGGGTAACCATGGGAGCTGTCATCACCTTCTTTTTGATTCTACAGCGGTGCTGGACTAAGCGTTGATTCACTTGTTGGTTTGTTTTACCAATATATATTTTGGGACATGGGCAAATGACTGCGTAGATGACGTTCTTTGTATTATAGTTCGAAAATTCTTTGTGAGACCACTTTTGGATGTTATATCTGAATTCACTTCCTTCAACTGTGGATTCACAGACCGAACAATTGCCGCATTTATGATGCCCCTCAATTGGTTTTAGATTCCATTGGGATCGTAGGTCCTTCTTTTGACTGGGCCCAGCCATCTCCGCTCTTACAAGGTGTTGGCCAATACTGGTATTCTTCCTCAATGCGAATATTGGGCGTTCAAAGGGACAGTCCAAATTTTGGAGAAGCTGCCAATTCTTCAGCACGATCTGGCGAAATTTGTTGGTGTGTGGGCCATAGGTCGAGACACAAACCAGTTTTTCCAAAGGCTTTTTTGTTTTGATCATCAGTAGGTCTTCACATGGAGTGTACCAAGTTCTTTTGATGGCATGTTTAAGTAATTTCTTCGGATAACCCCTCCTTTTCAATTGCTCGCAAAAGGCCGTAGCATGGATTTCAAAATCTTCTTTGCGTGAGCAATTCCTCCTAATCCTTAATAGCTGACCAAACGGTAAGTTATCTCTCATATTCCTTGGATGGGAGCTCTTATAATGAAGGATTGTATTTTTTACCGTAGCTTTTCTATGTAGCGTGGTCATTAGCACATTTCCTTGGGGAATGACTTCAACATCCAAGAAAGTTAGCTCTGTTTTGCTCTTGGTGATGGTAAATTTGATGTCCACATGTCTCGTATTCAGCCATTTATTAAACTTACTAAGATCTTCCTCTGACCCATTTCAGAGGCACCAGATATCGTCAATATATCTGTACCACTGGAGCAAGTGCTCCTTAAAGGGGTTCCCGTTGACGATGAATCTGTCTTCGAACCTGGCCATGTAGAGTATCGCCATTTCTGGAGCGAAGGGACAACGCATCGCAGTCCTCTTCGTTTGGATGTAAAAAGCGTCCTCGAACTTGAAGTAATTTTTCTTCAATGCTAACTCTGCAAGTTGGAGTATGAATTTGGTAGGCACTCAATGCGGACATGCTCGTGTCGCCAGGTAAAGTTCAATCACTTCCAAGGCCTCCTCTTGGGCAATCTGCATATACAGAGAGATCACATCGAAGGAAACCAACCATTGTTGTGAAGCATTGAATTCTTGGCCTTCAATTTTGCTGATGAAATCAGTTGTGTCCCGTAAGTACGAGGGAACTTCTTTCAAAAAAGGTTTAAGGAAGACGTCCACGTATTTGGAAATTGGTTCAATCAATGAGTCACACCCCGACACAATCGGTCTTCCAGGCAGTTCAACTAAAGATTTATGAATCTTAGGTAGGAAATAGGGATCACTGACAGAATATCGACAACAAAAATATCGTATTTACAAAATATCGGCGTCATAATATCGACTACAATAATATCGACTACCAATACTTATTTATAAAAATACAAAAATATCGAGTACACAATATCGTATATAAAAAACATCGTACACCACAATATCGAAATACAAAATATCGTTAAATTAAATATCGTTTAAATTTAATTAACATACAAAATAACAAAAATATCGAATACCAAAATATAGACATCAATATTATCGACTTTTTGAAAATATCGACTATAGAAAAACTGCTCAATTAAATATATCTTTAGCACCAAATATAAATTCACATTATAAAACAATATAAAACACTTAAACAACATAAAAAAATAATTTGCAAACACATCAATATATAAAAATAATTTTTTTCTCTAAACAAACAATTACAGTAATAAAATAAAATCTATAAAATATATAATGCTTGCATCATTTCACATTCAAAACAATGTTTAAAATATTTAAAAAAGCAAAACGAAAAAATAATTACTTTCTACTAACAGTTTCTTAATTAGCGTTTCCCTTATATGGAAACAAACAGCCAAAACAATAAAAACAATTAACTTCAACGAATCAAATACTCACATTTTAAAATACACCAATAACATAAAGCAACCAATTAAATAAACACTATATAAACATCAAATGTTTACATCTCTTTTACACTTCTAACCTACAATAAAGAAGAAGGTGAAACTCTGCCCAACTGTTTCCTAAAAGAAAACTTTCATTACTGAAGAAATCTTTAAAACTGCACTAAGTAAGTAAAACTGTATTTAAAATATAACAATACTACTACCCTTCAACAATAATTATTTCTGAGACCTAATTTACTATTCTTTCATTTCTTACATTTATATCAGCTCTACAGATATCTTACAAAGCCAGAAAAATATTTTCAAAATTCTCACCAATAAAAGAACAATAAATGTAAGTATATTATATTTTTGCCAAAGCTACCTAAAATTATTTTTCAAACGTTATTCACTAATATATATTTTCTTTTTTATCTATCTCCTCTGCAGCCAACAGCAAAAGCATCTAAAATAATTCTACAACCACTAACCAACTAAGGGGTTCATTAGGATGTCGGGCGGAAGCACTACCGCCGTGCTGTCGGATGCAAAAACCACCAGTTACCGTCCGCCCGCCGCAGCCCACACGCCCGCCCAATTAGGATGTGAAAAGTCAGCCAAACTCCGCCCGTAAGCCAGCGACGCCGTCCGCCATCAAAGTGCGCCCGTGCACGTAGCGGCGAGGCCCAATGGAGACACACCGTCCGACGAAATCACGTACCGCCCGGCGTACAAATTACGATGCCGCAACCAAACAGCTCCCACTGCTAAGAGACACCGCACGAGATACCAAGGCGGAAATTCGACCGCACGAGTACGGACGCCAAAAAGGCGGCCCACCCCGACATGAATCCTGCACTCCAGGCCATCCCCATGCTGTACCTGATGCAGCACCTAGGAGTCAACGCGCCGCGGCGACGCAGGTAGGCAGACACACAACAAGGGCACGCAAACACCGCACACAGTGCACAGGAGGAAAAACTGAACATGGCCCCCCCAGACACCCCTGTGTGGACAGGACACATCCACCACTGCACCCACAAATGTCACACCGTGCAAAATGAAACAACTCGCAACTACCGGGCACACACTACCCGGGACCAGGAACTGACGTCCCCGTCACGGCAATGCAGCGCAGCGGCGATGACGCAGCTACACATGCGCACAACGCAGAGGCCAACTACAGCGCCATGCATGGGCCGCACACAAATAACACAGGCACACAACTACACACACCACACACCAGCCCCACCCTGAACGCACATGTCACGTGGCATACCTGCATCAGTCATGTCCCCAACCGGCAACTCACAGGTGCCAACATGACGCCACACAAGTGTACCGAACAGGGCAGTGACGTCACGCCAAAATAGGACACACCCTTGTGTGCATAACATGGCGAAGCACACAGCGGCTGCGACATCACGCCGCAGAATATGTACCGCGTCCGCAAAAGGCACGCCATTACCATACAAAAATACTAATACCATCCGGCACCCAATACCAATACATGCAATACGTAACACGAAAGAAACCGGGTGCCTGACAACAGGTGTTACCAATTACAACACACACACACAAGGCCGAACGTATAGCGGAAACGCAGCGTGCCGCCCACATACGGGAAAGCAGATAGCACTGAATGGCCTTCCATTCCCACTCTGAAACCACATTTCGACTAAACAAGCCGGAGAATACAGCCATTGTCCCAACAACAAGCCAAACAGAGGCATGCCGAGGAAACAGTCCAATGTGCAGATAGCGCACAACATGAAAGAACTCCTGACCACAAAAAAGAAATAAGAGCACTCCTCCATGTGGTTCCCATGCAAGTAATCTGGAAGGAGTCAGACACCACTGACCTTGACCATTCATAGAAGCATGTGGGATGAGGACCTGTGTCCTCCGCACAAGCTACTATAACCCAAACCCTGCCTCCGTACGACTATTCCAGATTTCCCAGCATCGTCGGAGGGTGCACCCTGCTGACTGCACACACGGCTGGAGCACGCCATCACATCGCCCTGTAGCAAAATGGCAGTCGCACCACAGCTACCCAACTACGCCGGACAGATGAGGCTGTACAACCAGAGCCTGCTACATATATTGGGCTGTGAAAATCTGGCCTTGCTGAACGTAAGTTACCGAGTAACTTACCGCATCGCAATGTTCAGCTGCGTCATCCCCGTCTTCTACTGTCGGAGGTGTCCCTTCCACTGTCCTGTGGATTTATGTCTCTCCAACCCGGCATGTCCAAAGGCGGACCTGGTACAACTGTTCAACCCCCTGGACGTCCACGACAGAATCTGTTCAGTCTATGGGGGCATGGCGTATGTGGCTGCAATCGGACCCACACTGCAATGGGACCACTGTGCCTACACACAACGTATTCTGGAGCACAGTTTCATCGAATGTCATCCAACATGTCCCAGCAGGCTCCTACAAGGGACAACATACGATGAACACATTGACAGCCACCATCCGCTTCATTGGATGGCATCCATGTTTACCACCAATGCCATGGAAGCCCTGCTGGAAGGTATCGCATACCTGACAACCTGTCAATTCGTTGGGCCCCGACGCAACAACCCCAATTGAACAATGATGTCCTACACCGTACCCATGCTTGGCTTTCGCACGGACTGGGCAGTTAGCTGTACAACAACTGTACCATACAACCTGCAACTAACACCACACCATCAACTACACTTCCATGATATCGGACATTTCGGGGACATGCACTCTGTTCCTCACCAGATCCAGTAACTCTGCATGAACAGGGGAGGCAGAGGTATGGGATTTGTGTATGGCAACCACATGGACAAAACTGCACGTACAACTATGCCATAAAATGTATCCTGCGCCCATGAACATATGCACCGGTCAGTGGACAGTAATCGGTCTGTTGTAGTATGTGAAAGCTGTCACCTCACCTACCTCTGTACTTCCGTGCCAGGACTTTTGCATGGACAACAAATGCATCCCCCAACAACATGACCCCAGTGACTGTGACATGTCCAGTAGCCACCACATTGCAACAACAAGTGAGACGCTGTTGCATGCACGTAGGCTCATGCCCTGATGTCACCTCACACGCAGGTGTGTCGGAGTTACTATTGCAGCAAACCTGTAACATGGAACTGAGATGTACTGTGCCCATGATGTCAAGCGGTCTGGTAGGCAAAATGAATACTGTCTGTGTCAAAGTCAACAGCTCCTCAGTAATTAGCAAATGTACATTAGCACAGCAACGGCTAAGCAGTTGTAACTCTGAAGCCCACATCCCATAGTCAACAACTAATCACATGTACCCCTACGCCCTATGCTATGTGTAATCATGCTGAGTATATCCTCCACATGCATTTCGCTGCCAGTAGTGTCCACTATACTGCATCACGGAGGACATAAGTCCTAATACATGGCTTGAAGTAAATATGTGTCTCTGCTGAATCATTTCACAAACACAAGTACGAATGAGAGAGGATGAGAGTGTGTGAAGTACACAGCAGACGTGAGATGACCATGTAGTCCACTGTCATTGTATGTCAACGCAAATGAGTAGCCGCAACAGTGGCCACAGGGAAATACCACAGCTCATGGAGCTGGACTCGTCAGACACTGAAGTGGCCCGAAAGATCATCACATTAACACTGACGGCCTGGTCACTACAAAGCACAGTCCTACACATGTCTACAATGTCCCACACAGTCTGACCACACACTCAGCAACCAGAAGTAGGAGCCATGCTAAAGCATGCCACAGCAATGCCTGACAAAACACACACACGACATCAGTGTGGGTGGGCAGCACTGCACAGTGAGTAAGAACTGCAGAAATGCTTACATGCACAATTGAACTAGACACAATCTTGACAGGCACACTCCCTGCACACACACAACGTCTGAACCATAACAAGTAGGAGTCAGCCTGAACTGCAAGGACACACCCACACACTGCATACTGTGCAACATACAACACACACATCTCATCATATTCACAGACCACAACACGGTTACAAACATCCACCATGGGCCTGGGTAACATATGTGTGTAGTCGACATGGCCACAACACACACACACTAACGCTACCACAAACTCACACCACACACCACCACCTCCCAAATGCACACATTGAAAGTAAGCCATGTGCCCAGCCACAATGCACATCACATGACTAACATACACCTACACTGCTGGCCACACAGCAAGTAAGCTCACACATGCCCGCATACTCAGCGCATGCTGCCAGTCCACCTGTGGCTAGACTCACACCCTGTGCATTGCATGCACGCAAACATGACACGGATACATTAACACAGAAATAACACCAAATACATGCAGTCAATCCGTTGCACAGAAAAGCCGATTCATCACACACACACAAGTAGCAGAGTCTGAAAGAAGTTAAGTCCCTGCCACGTGTACAACACATTAGAATGTGAGACCAGACATTGCAATTGCTGAGGTCACATACACGGCATCTGCCCCACTTAACCAAGCACACACTGCAACAACTGCAATCAGCAACTACACAGATACAACCGACTACAGGGACAACAGCATCCAGTCACAGATCACATCGACAGGCGCCATTACTCATCAACCCCAGGGACAGTGCCCAGTCCGATGTGCCGAGTAGTGACACGAAGTGCTGCAGATGCAATGTGTGTGAGTGTGCCCTGCCATGGCCAGCCAACACTGCCATGGCAGTCACAATACCCATCACAGCCACCACTGTCTCAGAAGGAGATGTGTTAGTGTGCCTACCAATCTAACAGGATGCCAGTACGACTCGGTGCTGTGTGTGTGCTACGGGACAGTTGCAGGTCCGGCCCTGAGAGAGTAGCACAACTGTGGATGACACACATGTGTAATGTGAAGCGGGAGTTACGCTTGGCTCAGGTGGGTGGGTGTGACGGGTAGGTGCGCACATGCAATGTTGAGACACACTGTGTTGGGAGGATTCCGGAGAACTAGATTACCGCTGTCTTGGGCATTTCTAAAGACCACCTGTCTGGGGATGAATGTGAACACGTGTGTGCACAACAGGCGGACACACGGAAAATGCTGCATCAGGTGTAGACGTCAGCCCACCCTCTGTGGACATGCTGGATACTGCTGTGCATCCGCCAGGCCCTTGCCAAGGCACACACATCCCCTGTCGACCAGGTGTATCCCCAACATTGTCCACCTGCACAGGCTATCCAGGGCATGGGATGGCAGTGGAGCATGGTGGGTGAGAGGTCATGGCGCGCTCCTCCTGGTCACATCACGCAGGCAACACATCCTCAATGTGCAGCATGGCACAAGTCAAATATAAGTAGTGGGGGGACGCACACATCACAAGCAGGAGTGACGTCACGGAAGGTGGCTCGCACCATCTCACTCATTGCCTATTTTCCCACACACGTTACATGCCATTGCAACAGAGAAGCCAGCGCGTGCACAAGCAGCTCCAAGCTCGCCCCAAAGAGGCCAAAGAGTGAATTGTGGGTCCATGAGCTCCAGTTGGACGCGGCCTGGGCCGCTAGGGCAGCTACAGCCTCTGTGTGTTGCAGGTGGTGTATC
Organism: Calotriton arnoldi; assembly: GCA_963921515.1. Taxonomy (NCBI): domain Eukaryota; kingdom Metazoa; phylum Chordata; class Amphibia; order Caudata; family Salamandridae; genus Calotriton; species Calotriton arnoldi. The sequence goes on along the minus strand of CAWUFW010007772.1, from coordinate 160,999 downwards.
CGGCTTGCGGAGCCTGTCATGCATTGTCAATGTTGTCCGGGTCTCGAGCCGGGGCACCACGCAGGTGGACGGCGTCCCGCCACTGTACATACCGCGAGACAGACTACTTGTTCCAATGGACCCACACATACACTCCTTGGCCTCTCTGGTGCGAGCTCGGAGCTGCCTGTGCACGTGCTGGCTACTCAGATGCAAACGCATATTGGGGTGAGCGAGGGGAGGCCATGAGGAAAGGTTGAAATATTACTGTTTGACTTCCATTTAGCATGATGAATGACCCTGATTTGTTTAGAAAAAGACGTGTCTCGTGTGTATTGCAACTAGTATATGAGCCGATACACTTCACATGTCTTGCATTTAGCCCCACATCTAGCCCCGCCCACTCGACACATTTAAATGAGTACCTGCACTATAATCTTCCCATTCGAAGCACTGACTGGGGTGACAACTATTGGACAGTCTGGTGTAGTCCACCCACGCGTACATGTGGGCCCTCCATGATCCATGTCACCTGCGGCAAAGTGATGTCATGGGCAATGACGGAAGTGAGGAGAGCTGTCTGCCCCACGCACAGATGGCGCATCAGCTCAACAGACCCAGCACTGAGGGCAGCAGGGGTCACATGTGCAGGGGCAGCTGTGCCTGGTGTGAAGGCACATGCATTTTGACAGCACATCGAGCAATGTGTAGTCTTCCCACATCTACTGTCCATTGTCAGGTGGACATACAGTAAGATCACAAGGCAACACATCTGTGTGTGTGTATCCACTGTGACCAACACTGCGCAACCATCAACGTACTCGCCCTGTGCATGGCCCACCCCGCAACGGAGGGCACATTCAGTGCCACTATCTCACACACACATCCCTATCACGAGGCTTGGTGTGTCCAATCGACAGTGCTGAGTTAGCGCTTATCCGGAGGGTCCTGAACAGGAGACACATGTAACCCACTTGGCAGTCTGTGTTGTCACCTACTGGCATTGTGCAGTCAATGTGCAGGCCAGGCCTGCTGGGACTGAGAAGGGCAGCATGGCACCAGCCTGCCATTCACACGAGCAACAAGTGCTCTGAGACCTGCATTGCCAATTGGCTGTGTCACTGGATGTCTGACATGAAGTTGCCATGTACCACCACTCGGGAGGGACAGACATGGCAAAGCGCCCGAGAGCTCACATACCCCTGCCACCTGCAGTAAGCATGGTGAGCAGTGCATGTTGGAACCCCACAGGCTCTGACTCATAGTGCTGAGGATCAAAGACATGTGTGGCCCCCACATGCACTCCCACACACACTGTAGTTGTCTTTCACACACAACTATCGCAAGGAATAGCCATGTGCAGTGTGCGTGGAGCTCGGAATCCAGGCACTCCAGCTCCTCGCTGGTGAGTGGACCTGGACATATCCTCTGCGTCATCGACGTTAAGGTGGACAGGTGGCAGAAGCAGGTGTTGTTGAGGGATGCCAGGCTGCAGTCCCAGGTAGCTGTGGTAATGCCGGTCTCACTCCCACACTCATATAGCCCCCTGGGGCTGTTTCAGTGTGTCCAAGCTGCTGCGATTGGTGTACCATGTCTGCCTGCTTCAATTGCAGACGAAGGCCTGCTCCGAGCTGGCCCGGGACGCTTACCTCCATAGTCGAACACGCAGGGTGCAACAGCGAGGGTCATTGGAGTTGGCCGTAAGGGCCTGGCCCATGGCGGGTACATTCTGCTGATGCCATGTGCACTACACAGTATGATGTGCGCAATGCATCTGCAGGTGTGGCCATGACTTGTGTGTGGAAGCAGGTCCACTCTGGACAGGGCCACAACATGCTGTGTGCATAGGCAGGGACGGCCAGTGCTCAGCCTCCACATGTCTGTTGGCACATCATCATGTACACATTGGCATGGGAGCATGGGATATGCATATGCACACACATGCCATCTATCACTATGTACATCTCACACTTGGCACGTGCAATGTTACGTGTCACTTGTGATGTGTATTTGCAATCACACAGCTGTGTTGTCATGGAGCTGTCAATGTGTACACCTGTCATTGTGTTTTGGAGGTCTGATCCGTACAGTGCTGAACATAGGGTGAAGTAGGGACATCAATGACTGTCTCATATCCCCTCGTGCAACAGGTCCCACTTGTTTTTGCCGCTCAGCCTGTGTCCATAGCGTTGTTGGTGTGTGCCATTCTCACCCAGCCTCGGAAGCTGTGTCAGTCACAGCAGCTAGTTATGTTGCCGTGGTGTTGCCGCTTCCCAAATATGCAGTCTGATATCATCAGCATGCCTTACAAGTTATTAAGGCCTAAATCCCCATGTGCATGCTCATAGCAATGGTGTGTGTCACTGCTCATTGCTATTGGTAAGGGGACCTGTGTAGGTGTATTGTGGCTGTGCTGTCCCTACTTGTCAGCTGTTCTGTGATTCTATTGCTTGGTCAGTCATTTCTGTTTTGTGTATGTGAAAATGCCCTGTGGCGTGTTGCTTTGACATGTGTCCACTTCCATCCTACCTAGGAGGAGACCAAACATACATCGCCCCTACCAATTGCTGTCAGACATGGAGGATGTGGAGGTGTTCCGGAAATTCCGTTTGGACCGAGCCACCCTGCATCGCCTATGTGCCTTGTTAGAACCCCACCTCCGTCCTCGCAGGGTGTATCCAACTGCATTTACCCCCACGGCTAAGGTGATGGCTGCACTACATTTCTTCGCCACTGGGTCATTCCAACACACAGTGGGCAGTGGAGGTGGGATGTCCCAGCCCATGTTCAGCATGGTGCTACGAGATGTACTGACAGCTTTGATGCTGTACAGGAACAGGTACATCAGATTCCCCAGGGCTCGTGATTTGGCGGCAGTGAAGGGTGCTTTCTATGCCCTTGGACGGATCCCCCACGTTGTTGGTGCAATTGATTGCACCCATGTTGGCCTTGTTGCACCACAGGCCATGGAACACATTTATCGGAATAGGAAGCACACCCACTCCCTGAATGTGCAAGTGGTGTGCCTTGCGGACATGGTCATTACACACGTGTGTGCGAAGTTTCCAGGATCGGCCCATGACTCGCACATCATGCGCAACAGCATCCTACCACGTCTGATGACCAATCTGCAACTGGACCGTGCTTGGATTGTTGGTGAGTATGTGGACTCGTGTAGCGTGCTGGGTGTGCGATGCTGTCTTGTGTCCAGTTGGAATTGCAACTATTCTCTGTCCCCCTCACACACAGGGGACTCTGCTTATCCGAATGGGCCTTGGCTGCTCAGCCCATTACGTCATCCTCGGACACCGGCTGATGACCGTTACAATGAGGCACATGGGAGGACCAGACGTGTGGTGGAGCGGACTTTTGGGCTCCTGAAGTCCAGATTCAGATGCCTGGACCGCACCGGGGTGCACTGGCGTACTCCTCACAGAAGGTGTGCCAGATAGTTGTGGCTTGCTGCATGCTGCACAATCTGGCTATTCGCAAGCAGATCCCCCTAATAGTGGATGACGGTGATCAGCCAGGGCCCCCGCCTGCAGACCAGGACGGGTCCAGTGATGAGGACAGTGGAGAGGAGGAAGCTGTGAATGTGCGTCAGCAGCTCATCGCCCGCTACTTCACTTGACGGTGAGTGACCATGTACGACGGCTGATGTAGCTGTAGTTGTGCAGGTGTTTGTGTGCTCTGTCACGGAGGCCTTTTGTTCACTGAGTGCTGTGTGGCAATGGTCCATGTCCAGGCTAGTATGCCACTGACAGTGGCTGTGGCATTGTGCCCTGTTGCTCTGTGAGATGTGTGTACATTGCTTGTAGTTGGTGACAAGTACTGTGTGATGAGTGTGTGACACACTCATTGAATGGACTCTTGTTCTGTTTTTCACCCCTAGGTCCCTACAGCCTCTCCTGGCCTATCGACATACCACACATCAGATGCTTTTCTGATCATGGTGGCGGTTGCACATCGTTGAATAAACACAGGGCACAGACAGCAGTATGTGATAAAGGTGTATTTATTTTCAGCGGTGACATGTTATTGTGTGCAAGGTGATGGCAGAAGTGGTGATGCTGTGACAATGAGTTGACGGTCATGGCTGCGTGATGGTCAAGGTGTACCCATGAAGTTCTATGTCCACAGTCCAACAGACACATGCCATTCACATGGCAGTGTGGGGTAGGATCGTATTACAAGTCAATGCAGTAGGTGGTCAAGGTGGCTGGCTGACTCACTGGCGTTTGGTGCGTGCGAAGTCCTCTCTGGACACCTGTTTCCTCTTCGGATGGCCCCTTCCACGTTTGGGAGGGGGGGGTTGTGTTGGTGGGCTGCTGGTGGTGGCTGAGGAGTGCTCACTGTCTGTGGACGCAGGGGAACTCGATGCTGCACGACCCTGCGCCACAGCAGGTGGTGGCGGAGGTGGTGTTGCTGGCCTTGCTTGTGCCCTCCCCCCCACCACCAGCTGGCCCATGAGGTCCACAAGTTGGTCCATACGGGTCACGAATTGGCCCATATGGGCGTCCATGGACCTCAACACCCCAAGGACCTCCCGCGTGTCGGCAGCCGACCTGGCCCATTCTCCTTGGGCCTCTTCATAGGCCCCAAGGACTCTGGCGATTTGCGGCAGGGCTTGGCTCCCAGGCTCAGATGGCGTTGGCCTGACCCTGCTCCTCCCACCAGTACTGCTGCCACCGACCGTCCCACTGGCCACATTGCTCACCACGGTCCTCGATCTGGCTCCCAGGGTGGAGCCCGACGGCCGTGCCATCCCTTGCGCAGGGGCTGTGGCCAGGGATGGCGTGGTGGTGGTGGTTGCGGCGGTGGTGGTGGTTGCGGCGGTGGTGGTGGTTGCGGCGGTGGTGGTGGCCGCAACGACCGTGGCAGCAGGGGTCTGGGACTGGTCAGCAGCCCTGGCTGATGGGTTGGTGGGTAGGAGGGGCCCTGGGGAGCGGTTGGGCCCTGCCACACCAGATGGGCCTGCTGGGTGGTCCTCGTCCGAAGAGGTGTCCAGATCCTCTACATCCGTGAGTCCGGCTCGGGGGCTTGCGGACTGGCTGTGCTGGCTGCTGTCTCCCTCTCCAGCATCCAGCAGTTCGGCACCTGTGGGGAGAATGAGATAGGTTATTGTGTTGCACCTTGCAAAGTTTGTATTGGTTGTCTGACATTCACAGTCTGTGCACTGTCGTGCACAGGTGTTGGAACCGGGTTTACCGAGTCCGCCACGGTAGCATGGCGCGAAGCGGGAAAGCACGCGAAGGCAATGTGTAAGGCAGTTGTGCAGCACACTCTTACTCTGACTCAGAAATGCGAACGCAATAACATGACACCACACCAGGCTTTTGTATTTAAAATCAAGATCTTTTATAAATAAATTAAGTTGGCATCAGATGAGGCAGATTAATTCAGATCTACATTCAAATTCATTGCATTACTCAACTGGTGCACATTTTAAATAAAGCATCATAGCTCATCAACATTGTAGGCCACTAAGAGGCCGCAGGAATTATCTCCTACACGTAGCACTTAATAATGATCTCAAGGTACGTTAATAAAACAGGGGCCTAGACATGCAGTTCACTTTAGCATATTCAATTACTTAAAAGAAGGCTTTTCACTTTACATTTAAATAGGCCTGCATTAATCTAGGCGCGCCCACATTCAGTACAGTGGGCGTCGCAATTCCAGTACACCTGTAACATAAAACACTTCAACTCTTGGCGGTGTACACTTCAGCTCAATTCAATTAAATACTTTCCCCCTGTGGTAAAAGACTTCGCAGTTAAAAGCATGGCCTAGGCAGTAATTACAATAGGCAACTGCAATAAGTTATTAAATACTGTAGGGAACCCCTCAACATGTCCAGTATCCTGGGGCTTCTATGACCCTTAGGGGTTAACTCCAGGCTAGGCCCACTCCTCTCCGGGGCCTCGCCTCATGGGGAAAGTTTACGCAATTAATTATGGGGTTAATGGTGGCCCCCAGTGGCGTTTTGTGGGCCCTAGGGGCCTCCTGGGCTCACCTGTTGCTGGTTCGTTGGTCGCGCTTCCTTAGCGACTGATACTCCCCCAGACCCGGCCCGTGTTCTGGAGGGCGGGGCTCGGTCGGGGTACCTCGGCCTTCAGGCCGGACTGTAGGGACGTTGCGGGGGCCGGTATCACCTTCCTCCGGCCCCCGGGATCAAGAAGTGAAGCTGCGGCACGTTGCGGGGGCCGGGATCACCTTCCTCCGGCCCCCGGGATCAGGTAGGGACTGTGCGCAGGCTCAGGGTCGTTGGGGAAGGGAGCGGGAGCCAGCAGTCCTCTTCGGCCGGTTCCCCGTCTCCCTCTGCACGGCCGGGGCTCTTCCTGGGCCTCCGTCGGCGCTGGGGGCGTGACCGGAGCAGGCGCCCAATCGTTGCGCGGCCTTCTTGGGGGCGCGGCCGGCGTCCCCGGCTGCTTAGAGACGGCGTCGGCGGGGCCTGGAGACCTCGTTGATCGCGCTGGCGATTTCTTTGGCCGCGATGGCGGCGGGGGGTGATTTCTTAGGCCGCGACGGCGGCAGTGGGGCCCCGGGCCCGATGGCAACAATTTGGGGCAATTCTGCAGAGGCTTCGGTGAGGGCGCGGACGGCGCACCTCACCACATATACTTGAGGGGCTTCCCTCACCTCAGCGCTCCCTTCGGTGAGGGCGCGACGGCGCACCTCACGGCACTACTCCTCAGGCGGCGGCGGCCGCGGCGGTGATCTCCACACAAGGTCAGTGACCTGAGGGGTGACAGAATGCAGGGCGCACCAGCAGCCTGTGGGCAGGGCTGACTGGAAAAGTACTTGGGGGCAGCCCAGCAGCAGGCAGGAATGAAAAGGGGGTGAAGGTCTAGCGCTTCAGGGTACGGCGCTTTACCTAGTGATCCCCAGTTGGGCAGTTTAGGCTTCAGGCCTGGCAGGACGGTCAGGCCTCCTCAAATTAAGGTGTCTTGCGACTTCTCCAGCTTGGTTGCTTCTTAGGTGCTTCTGGTTAGGAGTTTCTTGTCAGAAGTTCCTTTTTATAAGTTTCTTGTCAAAGTTTCTTGTCAGAAGTTTCTTGTCATGAGGGGGGGGGATGAGTTGGTGGTCTGGGAGTGCTTGATGTTCCTCCCCGCACGCTGAAGGTGGTTCCCTGGGTCCCCTCACACTGGGCAAGGTCAGTGGGTGGTGGGCGTTCCTCAGCTATCTTACTACAGCAGGGCCTCAGCCCTGTCAGCAGCAGTAGTGTAGGTCTCCCCCCTAGGCCCTAAAGCCTATACTCCGGCAGAGGTTCCCCCAGGTTCAGTGGTGCCTCATCAACTGACTAGAAAGTTTTCCCTCCAAGCCTTTTATACTCCTAGGTCAGGTGACTCTCCCAAAGGCGGCAAAACATAACTCCTCCCACAGCCCGGAAGGTTCTGGAACCTTCTACATGCCTGGCTATGTGGCCCAGAGGCGGGGATGGAATGGATACTGTATCCCTATGCCCCAGCCTGACTCTGGCTACTAGTGTGTATGCGTGTAAGGCCCCTCTGCAGTAGCAGGGGCCTGTGGCAGCCATCTTGAGTGAGAGAGAGCACCTGCACCTCAGCACTGGCTAGCAGTGGCAAGGTGCCCAGAGACCTAGGTCCAGTAAAAATATGGTGGCAAAAATGAGGCGCAAAAGGGAAAAAAAACAGGGAAAGACCACCCTAGGGCTGACAGGTCTAACACGCGTCCCCCCAGCCGAAAGAGGGGAGAGCTTCCCAACCTCTAGGGAGTTCTCTTCGCTAAGGCGGAAAAACCGGGAGAGACCGTCAGCGTTGGCGTGGTCTACACCGGGTCGATGTTCCACCCGAAAGTCCATCCCCTGGAGGGAAATGGACCACCTCAACAATTTGGGGTTTTCGCCTCTCATCTGCATGAGCCAGCGAAGGGGTCTGTGGTCGGTCTGGATCAGGAAGTGACAACCAAAAGGTATGGCCTCAACTTCTTTACAGCCCAAACCACAGCAAAGGCTTCTCGTTCGATGGTACTCCACCGCTGTTCCCGGGGAGTAGTCTTCGGGAAATGAAGGCCACTGGCTGGTCTTGGCCATCATCATTCAGCTGCGAGAGCACAGCTCCTATGCCATGCTCAGAAGCGTCTGTCTGTACAATAAATTCCCGTCCAAAGTCTGGAGTCCTGAGCACCGGTGTGGTGCACATTGCACGTTTGAGGGTCTCAAAGGCTTCCTGGCAGGCAGCCGTCCAGATGACTCTGCGTGGCTGCTTCTTTGAAGTCAATTCAGTCAATGGGCCCACGATGGTTCCATATCCCTTGACGAACCGGCGGTAGTATCCCGTGAGGCCGAGAAATGCTCGGACCTCTGTTTGGGTCTTGGGGGGCTCCCAGGCCAAGATGGTCTCAATCTTGGCTTGGAGGGGTTGCACCTTACCTCCGCCCACCAGATGTCCCAGGTACACGACAGATCCCTGTCCAATCTGGCACTTGCTGGCCTTGATGGTTAGACCAGCCCGTTGCAAAGCCTGTAGCACCTCCTGGAGATGCTCCAGATGGTCCTCCCAGCTGCTACTGAAGACAGCTATGTCGTCCAGGTAGGCAGCAGAGAAGGCCTCTAGGCCAGACAGCACCTGGTTCACCAACCGCTGGAAAGTGGCTGGAGCATTTTTCAACCCGAAGGGCATCACCCGAAATTGAAAGTGGCCCTCGGGGGTGGAGAACGCTGTCTTCTCCCTTGCTCCTTTCGCCATGGCTATCTGCCAATAGCCTGACGTCAAATCAATGGTACTCAAATACCGGGCTGCTCCCAGCCGGTCAATGAGCTCATCCGCCCGCGGGATCGGGTGAGCGTCGGTCTTAGTGACTGAGTTGAGTCCACGGTAATCCACACAGAACCGAAGTTCTGGTGTGGTGCCCGGTGGGGCCGCTTTCGGCACCAACACCACCGGACTAGCCCAAGGGCTACTGGAAGGCTCAATCACTCCCAGTTCTAGCATCTTGGTAACCTCACCCTGGATACTAGCCTTGACTTTATCGGACAGCCGGTAAGACTTGGTTTTTACTGGCGGACTGTCCCCTGTGTCCACATCATGGGTACACAGGTGCGTGATTCCAGGCGTGAGGGAGAACAACGAGGCGTACTGCCCCAAGACCTGGCGGCAGTCCCTCTGTTGCTCTGGGGTCAAGGATGGGGCGAGGACCACTCCCTCTACCGAACCATCCTTCTCATGGGCCGCCAGAAGGTCTGGAAGAGGCTCACTCTCCTCCTCCTCACTTCCATCTGTTATCATTAGGAGAGTGAGTTCTGAACGCTCCTGGTGGGGCTTCAGGCGGTTGACGTGGAACACCCTGTGGGGTTGACGTGGGGTCTTCACATCGACGACATATGTGGTTTGGCCTCTCCTTTCCAAGATCTCAAACGGCCCAGTCCACCGGTCCTGGAGGGCGCTAAGCTCTCCTGGCTCCATGACCCACACCTTCTGTCCAGCGTCTAACTCTACCGTCCGCGCGTTCCGGTCATACCATTTCTTCATGACGGCTTGACTTGCCTCTAGATTGTCCGAGGCCTCCTTCCACAGCTTGGCCACTTGGCTGCGGAATGCCAGCATATAGCTGACCACATCACTGGGAAGCTTTGAGGAAGACTTCTCCCACCCCTCCTTGACAAGACTGAGGGGCCCCCGAACGGGGTGGCCATAGAGCAGCTCAAAGGGGCTGAAACCGACCCCCTTCTGCGGCACCTCTCGGTAGGAGAAGAGCAGACAGGGTAAGAGGACGTCCCACTTCCTTCTCAAGTCCTCGGGTAGGCTCCTGATCATCCCCTTCAAGGTTTTGTTAAAGCGCTCCACGAGCCCGTTCGTCTGGGGGTGGTAAGGAGTGGAGAACCGGTAGGTCACTCCACACTCCTTCCACATGGCCTGCATGTAGGCCGACATGAAATTCGTGCCCCTATCGGACACCACGGCCTTGGGGAATCCCACTCAGGTAAAAATCCCCATCAGGGCCCGCGCCACCACCGGTGCAGTGATGGTCCTCAGAGGGATTGCCTCTGGGTACCGGGTGGCGTGGTCTACCAGCACCAAAATGAACCTATGTCCTGCAGAAGTCGGCGGGTCCAATGGCCCGACAATGTCAATCCCTACCCGCTCAAAAGGGGTATCGACAACTGGGAGAGGTTCCAGAGGGACCTTCACTTTAGTCCCTGTCTTGCCGCTCGCTTGGCAAGTGGTGCAAGTCTTTCAAAAAGTGTCAGAAGTGATGCGCATCCTGGGCCAGTAAAAATGTGGGACCAGACGCGCAAACGTCTTGTCTTGGCCCAGGTGTCCTGCTAGTGGTATTTCGTGTGCCAACTCTAGCAGAAAGGCTCGGTAGCATTGGGGGACCACCACGGCCCTTGAGGACCCATGCACCGGAGCCTTAGGCTCACTGTAGAGGAGACCATCCTCCCAGTAGACATGGTAGTTACCAGTCTCTGTTCCAACTGCTTGGGCTTCGGCCTGTTGCCGCATGCCTTCAAGCGTAGGGCACTCCTTCTGCGCCCTGCAAAATTCCTCCCGGGTAGGCCCTCCTTCCACCTGCCACTCTGCAGGGGTCGGCAGGTCCCCCACGGGAACACCAACCACCTCAGCGGACTCCGGGGTCACCTCCGCGGGCTCCCCATCCATCTCACCGGGTGTCTCCTCCTGGACATCTCCTCGTCCAGCAGTGGGCTGGGCCATTCTTTCAGGCTCCAACCCCAGCTGAGTTCCTTGTCGGGCAGCCATGGACCGCGTGACGGCGCAAGTCCATCCTGGTAATCCCAACATCTCAGCATGGGCATTGAACTCTACCTCCCTCCAGGCAGTATGTTCCAAGTCGTTGCCCAGCAGACAGTCAACTGGCATGGCAGGGCTCACCGCAACCTTCAACAGACCTGATACTCCTCCCCACTCAAAGGGAACTTGGGCCACGGGGTAATGACCCAGGCTATTATCAGCCATAACAACCGGGTGGAATTCCTCAGGAATCACCTGATCTGGGGACGCCAGCTGACGTCTCACCATCGTCATGCTGGCACCTGTGTCCCTCAGAGCCTCCACCTCCTCCCCGTTCACCAGGACCCTCTGCCGATACTTGGCAGTGTTCGCGGGTACCTGAACCCGTGGGATGATCTCTCTATCCCCCAGGGAAACTAAGGTCAAGCCTGTCCACTCACCTCCCCTACCTAGGGACAACTCCTCCCCAAGCTCTACACTGGCCACCCCGGGGCTCTTACCTCCTGTGGGGGCTGGGGTTCTCTTGCGACACTGGGGATCCCCCTTGTAATGTCCAATCTCCCCGCACTCATAGCACCGGACAGTTCTGGGCTGCTGACTCCTGTCAGGATAAGTGGGTTTCTGGGATCCAGATTGGGATGGGGAACCTACCCCTCTCCCAGGCGGTCTATTTTGGGGACCTTCAAAGAACTCCCTCTTTTTATCTCCCCCCTCTTTCTTCTGGGGGAGCCCCTGTCCACCTTTCGGGGGGTCTGCCCAGGCTCCCTTGTGGGACACCCGAGTGCTGACCCACGTGTCTGCCTCCTCCGCAAGCTCCCTAGGATTGGTCAGCTTGCGGTCCACCAAGTACTGGCGCAGCTCCGGAAAACATTTCTCTAGGAGGTGCTCTCTCAAGAATAGGTCGTACAGCCCTTTGTAATTGTCAACGTTGCTGCCACGCACCCACCCCTCCAATGCCTTCCGGGCATAATCAAAAAAATCCACCCAGTTTTGTGTGTGAAGCTTGTGGCTGTTGCGGAACCTTTGGCGGTACTTCTCTGGGGTGAGTCCAAACCTCTTGAGCAGGGCCTCCTTCATGATAGGGTAGTTAGTCTGCTCCCCCTTATCCAAAGTTAAAAGTGTGTCCCTTACTAGTGGAGGTATGTACCTATAAAGACCTCCCCCCCAGTAGCTCTCAGGAACTCTATGGGCCACCAGAGCCACCTCTTATGCCGCTAACCACTTGTCGATGTCATCACCTACACTAAAACTGGCCATCACCTCTCTGGGTAAATAGAATTTGGGCTCCTGTGGAACCCCAGCAGGTACGCTGCCACCATTCATTTTGCCCTGCATCTCCATCTGCAAGGTCCGGAGCTCTAGTTCCTTCAGGCTAAGCTCATGTACAAGCTTCCTTTCCTCCATGGCTAGCCTTGCCTGTTCTCTCTCCCTTTCCATCCTAGCAAGTTCTAATGTTAATTGCCTCTGCTCCCTTCTGTCCTCAAATTCCTCTGGCGACAAACTTCCCCCTGACGCACTACTGCCTGCCCTGGAACGTCTTCCTGGCAACACATTCTCGCTAACATCAATGTGCAGTAGGTCCAGTTCTCCTGGGTTGTCTGCCTCCCCCTGCTCCTCATCCCCTCTTCCCTCCGGGTGGGCCATTACCCATGCCCTCAAAGCTTTCTGAAGCACCTCCTTCCTGGCGCCTCGCTTGACGGCCACCCCCTCTCTAGGCAGAACTCCTTGAGCTGTGTCACCGTATACCTTTCTAGGTTGGCTAACTCAAACTCCATCCTCCTAGGTGGGGTCCCAGACAATTTAAGGAAGGGGTTCTAGACTGTAGGTAACAGGTCTAATGCAGGAATGTACACAATCGGCAATTACCAAAGAATTCCTAGCACTTTCATTACAATAGGTGTCTAATTGCGGCGCACACTGAGTCACTGTAGGGTGCTGCACAAACACCAGTCCTTATCCAACCGCTGAACACCAAATGTTGGAACCGGGTTTACAGAGTCCGCCACGGTAGCATGGCGCGAAGCGGGAAAGCACGCGAAGGCAATGTGTAAGGCAGTTGTGCAGCACACTCTTACTCTGACTCAGAAATGCGAACGCAATAACATGACACCACACCAGGCTTTTGTATTTAAAATCAAGATCTTTTATAAATAAATTAAGTTGGCATCAGATGAGGCAGATTAATTCAGATCTACATTCAAATTCATTGCATTACTCAACTGGTGCACATTTTAAATAAAGCATCATAGCTCATCAACATTGTAGGCCACTAAGAGGCCGCAGGAATTATCTCCTACACGTAGCACTTAATAATGATCTCAAGGTACGTTAATAAAACAGGGGCCTAGACATGCAGTTCACTTTAGCATATTCAATTACTTAAAAGAAGGCTTTTCACTTTACATTTAAATAGGCCTGCATTAATCTAGGCGCGCCCACATTCAGTACAGTGGGCGTCGCAATTCCAGTACACCTGTAACATAAAACACTTCAACTCTTGGCGGTGTACACTTCAGCTCAATTCAATTAAATACTTTCCCCCTGTGGTAAAAGACTTCGCAGTTAAAAGCATGTCCTAGGCAGTAATTACAATAGGCAACTGCAATAAGTTATTAAATACTGTAGGGAACCCCTCAACATGTCCAGTATCCTGGGGCTTCTATGACCCTTAGGGGTTAACTCCAGGCTAGGCCCACTCCTCTCCGGGGCCTCGCCTCATGGGGAAAGTTTACGCAATTAATTATGGGGTTAATGGTGGCCCCCGGCCCCAAGTGGCGTTTTGTGGGCCCTAGGGGCCTCCTGGGCTCACCTGTTGCTGGTTCGTTGGTCGCGCTTCCTTAGCGACTGGTACTCCCCCAGGCCCGGCCCGTGTTCTGGAGGGCGGGGCCCGGTCGGGGTACCTCGGCCTTCAGGCCGGACTGTCGGGACGTTGCGGGGGCCGGTATCACCTTCCTCCGGCCCCCGGGATCAAGAAGTGAAGCTGCGGCACGTTGCGGGGGCCGGGATCACCTTCCTCCGGCCCCCGGGATCAGGTAGGGACTGTGCGCAGGCTCAGGGTCGTTGGGGAAGGGAGCGGGAGCCAGCAGTCCTCTTCGGCCGGCTCCCCGTCTCCCTCTGCACGGCCGGGGCTCTTCCTGGGCCTCCGTCGGCGCTGGGGGCGTGACCGGAGCCGGCGCCCAATCGTTGCGGGGCCTTCTTGGGGGCGCGGCCGGCGTCCCCGGCTGCTTAGAGACGGCGTCGGTGGGGCCTGGAGGCCTCGTTGATCGCGCTGGCGATTTCTTTGGCCGCGACGGCGGCGGGGGGTGATTTCTTAGGCCGCGACGGCGGCAGTGGGGCCCCGGGCCCGATGGCAACAATTTGGGGCAATTCTGCAGAAGCTTCGGTGAGGGCGCGGACGGCGCACCTCACCACAGATACTTGAGGGGCTTCCCTCACCTCAGCGCTCCCTTCGGTGAGGGCGCGACGGCGCACCTCACGGCACTACTCCTCAGGCGGCGGCGGCCGCGGCGGTGATCTCCACACAAGGTCAGTGACCTGAGGGGTGACAGAATGCAGGGCGCACCAGCAGCCTGTGGGCAGGGCTGACTGGAAAAGTACTTGGGGGCAGCCCAGCAGCAGGCAGGAATGAAAAGGGGTGAAGGTCTAGCGCTTCAGGGTACGGCGCTTTACCTGGTGATCCCCAGTTGGGCAGTTTAGGCTTCAGGCCTGGCAGGACGGTCAGGCCTCCTCAAATTAAGGTGTCTTGCGACTGCTCCAGCTTGGTTGCTTCTTAGGCGCTTCTGGTTAGGAGTTTCTTGTCAGAAGTTCCTTATTATAAGTTTCTTGTCAAAGTTTCTTGTCAGAAGTTTCTTGTCATGAGGGGGGGATGAGTTGGTGGTCTGGGAGTGCTTGATGTTCCTCCCCGCACGCTGAAGGTGGTTCCCTGGGTCCCCTCACACTGGGCAAGGTCAGTGGGTGGTGGGCGTTCCTCAGCTATCTTACTACAGCAGGGCCTCAGCCCTGTCAGCAGCAGTAGTGTAGGTCTCCCCCTTAGACCCTAAAGCCTATACTCCGGCAGAGGTTCCCCCAGGTTCAGTGGTGCCTCATCAACTGACTAGAAAGTTTTCCCTCCAAGCCTTTTATACTCCTAGGTCAGGTGACTCTCCCAAAGGCGGCAAAACATAACTCCTCCCACAGCCCGGAAGGTTTTGGAACCTTCTACATGCCTGGTTATGTGGCCCAGAGGCGGGGATGGAATGGATACTGTATCCCTATGCCCCAGCCTGACCCTGGCTACTAGTGTGTATGCTTGTAAGGCCCCTCTGCAGTAGCAGGGGCCTGTGGCAGCCATCTTGAGTGAGAGAGAGCACCTGCACCTCAGCACTGGCTAGCAGTGGCAAGGTGCCCAGAGACCTAGGTCCAGTAAAAATATGGTGGCAAAAATGAGGCGCAAAAGGGAAAAAAAACAGGGCAAGACCACCCTAGGGCTGACAGGTCTAACAACAGGTTTCCCAGAGGCGTGTGTGTGGATGTACGATGTGTGTGTACCTGGGCAAGGCAATGGAACAGTGTGATGTGATCATGTGGCATGGGACGGATTGGCAATGACAATCTGTGTGTGTTGCTGTACTCCTATATTTTGTGGCTTGGGTGTATGCGGGCTCCAGTCCCATCGACGATTTTGAGATGTAATATGCTTTTGGGGTTGAAATGGAAAGCTTAGAAACGCTGATGGCAGAAGGGGGTACAGCCCCCTCAACGCTTTTGAGGTGAAATATGCTTTTGGGGTTCAAATGGAACGCTTAGAAACGCCGATGGCAAAAGGGGGTACAGCCCCCTCAACGCTTTTGAGGTGAAATATGCTTTTGGGGTACATACTGTGACATATGGGTGCAGAACGGGACATGTGTTTTGGCAACATGACAGTGTGTGTGTATGTCTAGACAAAGGTGTGTGTATGTCTAACATACCCGGCATATCTGCTGGCTGTTATCATTTATGGACATTACATTGGAAGCATTGTTGTGAGTGAGTGATGGTTGTGTGCCACACGACGTATTGCAGATGGGCCAATTCCTTGGTGTGCGTGCTACCCTCGGCCATGTGCATCAATGCAGTGCTCTTGGGGTGTTGACTGTATTATGTATGTTGTTAATCACAGTGTGACGTGCGCTTCAGTCACTGCAGACACATTATTTGTCATGGGCAGGTATCTTTGCATATCTACTGTATGTGGGCCAGCTGTTCGGATGACATACCTTACATGACACTGGGGCTGACAGATGAGATGGATGATATGTTGAATGTGCATTGTGTGCCTGTGTGTTTCATGGGTCCAGTGGTGTTTATGTGCATTATTGTGGTCCCACGCTGTTACTTCTAGACAGGTTGGACTTACATGGGCTTTGTTGTACGATGTGTGGGTAACAGGCAGTAAGAACTACATGGACAAGACTTCGATGGTGTTGCTGTTGTGTGTGATGAGTGGCACAGTGCCCGCCGTGTGGGTCTGTACTCCAGTGGGACTTGTGCATGCAGACGTGGCTCCTTAGGTGTTGCTGTATTTGTGATGGGTCATGTGGGGTATGACTCTGTAATACATGTCCGTGTGCACATTGGTCACATGATTGTGACAGGGAGCAGTGCTGCGTGTTCCTCTGCTACGTGACATGTCCCATGTGTTAGTCATAATACAGTCCTCATGCCTACAGACACCCCGCCCTGTACAGTTTTCCACCTACAGGTTGTTTTTGAGTGCGCAATGCAATGGATGCCACATGGTTATGGGAGGGAGGGGTGCTCCATGTTGCTGGTCTGTGGGAGTGGGGGCGGGGTTGTGAGTTGTGGTGCTGGCTTACCACCCACAGAGACCCCTCCATGTACGGTCAGATATCTATCTGTCGGCTGAAGGTGTGCACTGCAGTGGCTGACACATGGGTGTGGGGTGTGCTCCACCTTGCTGCGCTGTGGGACTATGAGCCTGGTGTGTGTTGTACTTCAGCTGTCCCCCCTCCCACCCACTGACTTTGTGTTCCGGCTACTTACCTGTTACTTATCGGTTAGTGCAGCTATGGCTGACACATGGGTGTGGGTGTGGGAAGTGCTCCTTCTGGCGCTTATGGAGTACAAGGGGACCTGGTGGGAGTTGCGGTGCTGGCTGACTGTACACATGCCCCCATGGTTTTGTTAGTTAGTCTGTTGCATGTGTGAGTGATGTCTTGTGTATTGTGTACTGGACATGGGGGTGTTTGTCCCTCAGAGCTATGGCATAGTGGTAGTGCATGTGGGTACATAGCGGTGTGCTGGTATACATTTGTTTGTACTTACCAGCCTCCACTCCCCCTGGTATTCCGGTGATACTCTCCGGATGTAGGATGCCTCGCACCTTCTCCTCCCACGCCTTGTAGGTCTTGAATAGCGCAGGATTACCTCCGCCAGTCCTGTCATCCAGCTGCCGATTCTTGGCCTCCTTCTTTTTGACCACTCTTTTGATGTCGTGCCACCTCTTGGTGATTTCGGCTCTGTTGCGTGGCACGTTCCCGACTGCATTGACCTGGTCTACGATCCTACTCCACATCCGGTTTCTGGTGGCTAGTGTTGTCTGTTGGACCTGGTTCCCATAGATTTGTGGGTGCACCTTGATGATCTCGTCGACCATGACCGTCAGCTCAGTGGAAGTGAACTTGGGCATTCTCTGTGCTGCCATGGTTTGTGGTTTGGTGTTTGTGGTGCTGGTGCGGTGTGTGGTGTGTGATGTGCAGGGGGTTTGTGGGTCAGGTGTTTGGTGGTGGTGGTGGTGATGGGTGTGATGGGTGCGTGTCTGTGGTGTGCTGCTGTCCTTTCTGTCTCGCTGTGTTCTGTGCTTTCGTCCTCAGTTTGTAGTGTTGCAAGGGATTGTGGTCTGTGAAGGAGCTGCGTTTGTACTTACCTATGTGGGTGTGTCATGATGGTCTGTTGTTTTCAGGTGTGTTGTGGCTGGTGTTCTGGGATTTGTAGTTTATTTGTTTGTCCAGGGGGATGTGTTTTCGGGATGTGTACTGTGTTTGGGTATTTGTGCGTGGGTTGCTGTGTGGACTTGTTGGCCATGTTGTGTGTGTTTCTTTGGGTCCGCGGATGGTTTCTGTGCATGGACGTGGCCGCCAGGGCTTCCGCCGTGTCCATTTTCATCACTGTTGTTTACGATGGCGGGCGGTGTATTTCTAGATTTACCGCGCTCATGTCGGGGCGATCCTAATTTCACGGCCGGTGTCTCGGTCGTCAGGGCGGACGGTTTTGGGTTGTCGTGCGTATTTGCGTCCGTGGCAGACGGATGGACTTAGTATCGGTCATGAACGGGCGGTGTTTTTTCTTTTTTTTCCGCATCGGGCGGTTTTCGCTTCGCGGCATCATGATTGCTCGGTCGGTTTCCACACGGTGTAGGCGGGCGGATTTTTACCGCTATGTGAGTTGGCGGATTTAATACCGCCCGGTATCGTAATGGACACCTAAGTATATAATTTTCAATTATTAAACACCCTTAAATACCCACCCAAATAACCCTTTTCCCCTAAAATCCCTATCATCTACAAACAATATAATCAAATTATTAAAATGTTTGTTTTCTCTTCCCAACAGAAATGACATCAAAAAATAGAAAATAAAGCTTGAAATCATTTCCTGGACAATTTTATTTACATCAAACTAAACATTGTAAGTATATTCACTGAAATGTAACTGTATTTAATAAATATGTGGTATTTATTATATTAATTTTTTTTTAATTTTCCCTAGCATAAAACAAAACAACATGACTGAAGGTGCAGAATTTGTAATGTCACAAAAAAATAAAATGTTATTATGTTATATGGGGTATGTCTATACACAGGAGAAACAAACTGGCCTTAAAGTGTTTTGGAAGTGTAGCAAATACTACTCTAACAAATGCTATGGAAGAGCTACTACTCATGAAACTACTGTTCTTTCTGTAAAAGAACATAATCAACCCCCAAACATAACAGAGATTGAGGTTAGAGATGCTCTTGAAAGTATAAAAGAAGCAAGCACTAGTACTGATAAACCAACTACCCAAATACTAAAAGAGCAACTATTAAAAGTACCTCAACATGCATCAGGACAATAACCGTCCATAGCTTCTTTAAAAAGAACTATTGCCAGACAAACAAAAGCAACTATAAGTACCATACCTGCCCCTAAAACATTTGCAGAAGTAGGGGCCGATTACGATGGCAGTCGGTGTCAGTACCGCGGTGCCGGCGGTGCGGAAAAATGCCTTTTACCGCCCGCCAGCCGCGGTCCTCACGGCCGCCATATTATGAAGGGCAAATATGCCCCATTTCCCGACCTCCGCGGTGCAACGCCGACCGCCATGAAATTGCGCCCGCCACCGCGCCGGTGGGAGCCAATGGAGACTCACCGCCGTGCGGAATGACGTCCCGTCCGCTCAACAAATTAGGATGCGCCAAACAACCCGTCGAACCGCAGGGGAGAAACCGGCCTTCCAGACACGGCGGAATCTCGACAGCGGAGCGTGAAACGAGACTTCCGGAGCCCTCCACCCGGAGCCGAACGCCATGGATCCAGCACTACACGTCCTCCCGGTGCTGTACGTGATACATCACCAGGCCAACATCGCCCGCCGCGGACACCGCCGCAGGTACGTAAAAAAAACACAATACAACACAAAACAGAACACAAATTCCACGGGCTGAAACAGGGCACCTGGCCACACCAGACACACTGGTGTGGACAGGAACACATCCATCAGTGTACCCACACATGTCTCAGCTGGCACCAATTCACACCCTGCATCAAGTCCACCAAATTACCGCGAACATAATGTAATGTGTTGCTGACGACACCACAGCGGTGAGTATGCGGGAAATCCATCGCACAAAGCAGAATGCATGTACAGCAACGGACAGGCCAAAAAGACCACAGGCCACCACCACCACCCACCACCCACAGCTCCGCCGCACACAGCAAGAAACATGCCAATCCCCCCCCCTGTGCACCCCCATGTCCAACACCAAGCGAGCTAAATCCACACCCAGCAGCACACAACTAACACCTAGGGAGACAGACACAGCAGCATTGGGTGTAGATTAACACAGCACAGAGGCACAGGCCCAGGGCAACACACACACACACCACAACACCACATACATGGCAAGAAAGCAGAATACAAGCACAAAATTAACATACACACACACAAGGAACATACAGACTACTGGACACACACCCTGCCAACTCACACAGACATACCCCACACCGACACACAGCCACATACACAGACTACATGCCACCAGCAATGGAGCACAACATAGAGGAAAGCAAAAATTATGTGCACACAAATGGGAGGGCAAGGAGACAACCAACAACCAGGTGAACAGACACATGCAGGACAAGGAACCCAGAACAACATCCACACCCCATCCAAGCACATGGCTGGCACAGTGAGTGAAGTCAAACAACAGTCACCTCAGTGCAACAACTCAGGGAGACAGCAAGGTAACCCATGTATAGGGACAGGGATGAAAGGAAGGACCTCAAGTCAAACAGTGAACAGCAAGTACACATGAGTATCACACAGGGCACATTGGCACACTCAATGACTGTCAAACACAAGTAGGAGTCCCCAAACATACCCCCTCATATCTGCAGCACACAACCCCAATGCCAGACACACAGAAGGGCCTACATAATGTCCAGACAAGATACAGACAAACAATCAGACCCCCTGGGGGCATCCACAAACATCACACACACACAGGGATTTCAGTACCAACGTCTGCACCAAAACAAAAATGGCAAACACAATTCAAAACAGAAACACATACAGAACCACAAAAATAACACACATCACCTGTGCAGCCAAACTAGGGGAAGGCAATGGGAGCACACACACAACAGGAGTGCACCACCTCATCAGTCAGGAAAAATGCATAGGCTACATACCACAACACAGACAAGAAGTGCACCATCACAGAACAACACAGACACATCAAACACACAACAGATGCACAACACCACAAAGCACATAGCAAACACAGCAGTACATCAGGGGATGTACACTAGGACAGCACAAGGCAACATACACCCACAGCACTGAATGCACAACAATCAGTGTGTGCACACAAACACACAACAGTCCCACACAGCCATGAGTCACACGCCATTAACACACACATCAACACACAGGACAAAGCCACAACCAACACACCGTACAACCCTTGACCACCCAAATGCACACCATGTAAGTAACCGATGTGACTAGGATGACTGCCCATCACAACATGACTACACATCTACACTGCTAGGCATACATGAAAGCAAGAACGCACATACATGTTGAGCCTGGTCAGCCTGCCTGCAATCCCGTGTATATGACCCCTCTATGTGTTTGCAGTGCCCACATACCAGGATGCAGTAAAACATAGCCAACAGCAACAAGGAAGGAACATGAGTCTGGTATGTCACCGAAAACAACATCACTGACCCCACAAGTATCTGAGTCATGAAGAACTGAAGTCCCCGTCACCCCTGTAAAATAAATGATAAGTCAAACAAGCCAGTGGCACAGTTGAAGTGGCACACAGAGCATGTGGCCCAGTAAATGTGAGACATACAGGAAAAGCCTTATTCAGTAAGCACAATGACACAACTGACAACATGAGCAACTGTTTTTATTCACAAATAGCACTGATAGGCAACAATATCAGACAGGACCAAGGCACAAGATGCAGAGCCTGAACATGAGAAGCTGCACAGGCAGGGGGCAAACTGCAAGGCCAGTGGCCAGTCCAAGGTGCTGACAGAGACAATGAGAAGCTGCACAGGCAGGGGGCAAACTGCAAGGCCAGTGGCCAGTCCAAGGTGCTGACAGAGACAATGAGAAGCTGCACAGGCAGGGGGCAAACTGCAAGGCCAGTGGCCAGTCCAAGGTGCTGACAGAGACAATGAGAAGCTGCACAGGCAGGGGGCAAACTGCAAGGCCAGTGGCCAGTCCAAGGTGCTGACAGAGACAATGAGAAGCTGCACAGGCAGGGGGCAAACTGCAAGGCCAGTGGCCAGTCCAAGGTGCTGACAGAGACAATGAGAAGCTGCACAGGCAGGGGGCAAACTGCAAGGCCAGTGGCCAGTCCAAGGTGCTGACAGAGTCAATGAGAAGCTGCACAGGCAGGGGGCAAACTGCAAGGCCAGTGGCCAGTCCAAGGTGCTGACAGAGACAATGAGAAGCTGCACAGGCAGGGGGCAAACTGCAAGGCCAGTGGCCAGTCCAAGGTGCTGACAGAGACAATGAGAAGCTGCACAGGCAGGGGGCAAACTGCAAGGCCAGTGGCCAGTCCAAGGTGCTGACAGAGACAATGAGAAGCTGCACAGGCAGGGGGCAAACTGCAAGGCCAGTGGCCAGTCCAAGGTGCTGACAGAGACAATGAGAAGCTGCACAGGCAGGGGGCAAACTGCAAGGCCAGTGGCCAGTCCAAGGTGCTGACAGAGACAATGAGAAGCTGCACAGGCAGGGGGCAAACTGCAAGGCCAGTGGCCAGTCCAAGGTGCTGACAGAGACAATGAGAAGCTGCACAGGCAGGGGGCAAACTGCAAGGCCAGTGGCCAGTCCAAGGTGCTGACAGAGACAATGAGAAGCTGCACAGGCAGGGGGCAAACTGCAAGGCCAGTGGCCAGTCCAAGGTGCTGACAGAGACAATGAGAAGCTGCACAGGCAGGGGTCAAACTGCAAGGCAAGTGGCCAGTCCAAGGTGCTGACAGAGACAATGAGAAGCTGCACAGGCAGGGGGCAAACTGCAAGGCCAGTGGCCAGTCCAAGGTGCTGACAGAGACAATGAGAAGCTGCACAGGCAGGGGGCAAACTGCAAGGCCAGTGGCCAGTCCAAGGTGCTGACAGAGACAATGAGAAGCTGCACAGGCAGGGGGCAAACTGCAAGGCCAGTGGCCAGTCCAAGGTGCTGACAGAGACAATGAGAAGCTGCACAGGCAGGGGGCAAACTGCAAGGCCAGTGGCCAGTCCAAGGTGCTGACAGAGACAATGAGAAGCTGCACAGGCAGGGGGCAAACTGCAAGGCCAGTGGCCAGTCCAAGGTGCTGACAGAGACAATGAGAAGCTGCACAGGCAGGGGGCAAACTGCAAGGCCAGTGGCCAGTCCAAGGTGCTGACAGAGTCAATGAGAAGCTGCACAGGGAATGTGTGTCACCAAACTCCGCCATGGTCAGCAACACAGTCTGGTGTGTCACGATGGGCAGCACAGGTACCTGTGTGGGAGAGACAGGTCTGTGACATTGATCAACATTCAGACTTGGCTGTCAGTCTGACTGGGAGCTGACTGTGTGTCGGGCACAGTTGGACCACTTGACTGGGGAGTGAGACGCCCAGCTGAGGAAGAGCTATCAGTGGCCTTGGACGCTGGAGGGCTGCTTGGACCAGGTGGTGTAGTGGCACGTGGAGGTGGACTCAGGCCGACGTGGGACACAGTGTGGGAGGGAGACAGTGGAGGGGTGCCTTTCCACTTCTTGGGGATTCTAAATGGCTTGCCTGTCTTGGTATCAATGGGAAGTGGTGTGGACACAAACGGCACACTCATCACCAAGGCTGCCGCAGGTGCACACGCTGGACCTCCCTTTGGGGATGTGCTGGATCCAGAAGGGCGCTTAGCCTGGCATTGCCTCTGCCCCTCCATCCCCTCTTTACCCTGTGTGCCCCCTACAGTGCCCTCCTGTCCCTGCTTCACTGGACTTGGAATGGGAGTAGAGGTAGTTGGTGAAACAGCCTTGGATACCTTACTAGGTGTAGCCTTGCCAGGCCCCACCTTCACAGTGGGCATGGAGAGTGTCTGCATGCCTTTGCGAGACGTTTTTGGGACCACAGAGTCTGTGGCCGGGGATTGCTCTGAGGCTTGTGACCCTGAGTACTTCCTCCTTAAATCATGTGCCTTTGCAACGCCTGACGGGCTCTTCCCTTTGCGCTCTGGGGTTGTTTTCTTCTTCGTAGGGGAAGGTGTCTGCGACCTTGACCGCTTGGGCTGCTGCTGCTGTGTGCTACGTGTGCAGTATCGTGACGTTGAGGTGTGTGAAGCGTGGTCACCGTCGTCAGACGTCGCCACTGGCATGGGGGTGGACAAAGGGTCTGGAATTGGACTACGAGATTGAGCCAGTTGAAGTGCAGCCGCCATTGTGGAGGACATTGTCTGGACAGTGCGGTGCAGCCCACCCACGTCTGAATGGATGCTCTCCATGAAAGCTAACACCTGTGCCAATTTGCGGTCGTGGTCTGACAATGCATTGAGGAACCCTGTCTGCCCCACACACAGCTGGCGCATAAGGTCCACACACTCTGCACTGATGGCAGCAGGGGGCACAGGGGCAGGGGCAGCGGTGCCTGGAATGAAGGACACTCTTCCCCTCTTTGTGGTGCGAACACGGGGAGCAACAGAGGAAGTGGCTGGGAGGGTGGGCACTGCACGCTGTGTGCTGGAAGACTCTCCGTTCCCTGTGTCCTCCAAGATGTCTGCACCACCGCCGTCATCAGATGATGTTGAACTTTGCGTCTCGGGCTGTGATTCCTCCAGCATACTCCTATCCCCCTCCGAGGCGCTGGTCACATCTGTGTCACTGGGATCCTGTGCAGCTGTTGTGCTTGTTTCACCACCACTGGTGTCCGTCCCCTGTCCCTCCGTGCCCACGGGAGATGCTGCATAACAGAGAGACATGTAGGGTCAGCAAAGTGACAGCAACAGGACAAACATATTCAAGCAAAGCAACACTGAGGATGACAAAGTCTACATGTTGCAGGCCACCCCGTGCAATCTCACCATGCAGACACACATCACTACCTCAAACAGTGCGTACAAACATCTAAACACGGCATAGCTGAGCCATGTGATCGGCAGTCAGCACAACATCATGCATGTTGGGGCGTACAAACACTAACACCAATGGACCAGGCCTGCAGCACACCACCCACAATGCCATTGAAATTCCCAGGATTGGAAAAACATCAGTAAGTGCATGTATGTAATATCCGTGACTGCCACACCCAGCACAGGGGCCACTTACAACCCACTGCATCACAGTAACCACATCACGTACACCAGCGCAGGTACAGGCTGGGTACACATGCAGCCACTCACAGACAAAATCAACCTTCACAGAATACTCACCCCTAGCTTGCTGTTGATGCTCCTTCAAACGTGCGTCCAGCTCAGGCTGTGTCACAGCCAAGATGCGGCACATCAGTGGTGTCAAGCTGCGTCGTGACAACCTGCCACTGCGAGGGAGTATCCCCAGTGTCATCTCGGCATCGTTCTTTGCCAGTCGTGATATGTCGTCCCACCTCTTGTGGCAGTGGGTGCGCCGGCGGTTTGACACTCCCAGAGCCCGCACCTTGGTTGCAATGGACCTCCACACGGCCTTACGCTGGTGTACCTTGAGCTGCAGGTGTGGGAGACAAGAGGGGGAAAACATCAGTGACACACTCTCATGGTAAAAGCCTCTCTCTGAACAGTGGCATGACACAGACTCATCTCCACACGGCAGATATGGGTCATTGATGTACACTCATGCCAACCACACACGTATCACACTCTGTGCAGTCAGTGATGTGTCCTTGTCACATTGGGCGTGGACAGTCCATGCCAGGTAGAATCACACAGAGATGGACAACGAGGAGCCACACAAACAGTCACATGAACAATAACTGTCCCGAAACATGCATCACCAGATAGCTGTCACACCATATGGATGTGTACACAACACATGTCCATCCACCCTTCATGTCCATGCATTTAATGTGTGGATTGCATACACCCCCTTAACAACTAGGAAACAGCATGTCAGCCAGTGCATTACACAACCCCACACTCTCAGGCACATACACCATCTGATCGACTACATGTGTGCTCCCCACTCACACCCCCACTGTTGGAGACTTACCACAACATTTGGGCCACCATATAGCTGTGGGTACTGTGTCAGCACCTCGTCCACCAGGACATCCAGCTCCTCGCTTGTAAATGGACTGGCACGGATCTTCTCCGTCCTAGCCATCACTGTGGACATGAGACGTCAGCGGCGGCAGTGGGCGGTGAGGGGTCCCAGGCAGCAGTCCCTGGAGGCAGCAGCAGGTGAGGGGTCCCAGGCAGCAGTCCCTGGAGGCAGCAGCAGGTGAGGGGTCCCAGGCAGCAGTCCCTGGAGGCAGCAGCAGGTGAGGGGGTCCCAGGCAGCAGTCCCTGGAGGCAGCAGCAGGTGAGGGGGTCCCAGGCAGCAGTCCCTGGAGGCAGCAGCAGGTGAGGGGTCCCAGGCAGCAGTCCCTGGAGGCAGCAGCAGGTGAGGTGTCTCAGGCAGCAGTCCCTGGAGGCAGCAGCAGGTGAGGGGTCTCAGGCAGCAGTCCCTGGAGGCAGCAGCAGGTGAGGGGTCCCAGGCAGCAGGCTCTGTGAGCAGTGGAAATGTGGTGCTCCCTTCCACACATATATAGGGCCCTGGACTCGTTTCAGTGGTCATAGTCTTCTGCCATTGGTGTTCCAGGTCAGCCTTCTTCAAAAGCATCTAATGTCCGCATCCGCTGGGGGCGGAGCACGCCTACCGCGATTTTTGAATCTGCATCATGCCATTGCGATAGCGGTCCCCATTGGCTGCAAGGGCATGGTTCATGGCGGTGACACACCGCGGGGTCCTGTCCGGCGCTACCGCGGTGGTGCATCTTACAAATGCATCCTATCTCCGCATCTGCTGGGGGCGGAGCACGCCTACCGCGATTTTTGAATCTGCATCATGCCACCGTGATAGCGGTCCCCATTGGCTGCAAGGGCATGGTTCATGGCGGTGACACACCGCGGGGTCCTGTCCGGCGCTACCGCGGTGGTGCATCTTACAAATGCATCCTATCTCCGCATCCGCTGGGGGCGGAGCACGCCTACCGCGATTTTTGAATCTGCATCATGCCACCGCGATAGCGGTCCCCATTGGCTGCAAGGGCATGGTTCATGGCGGTGACACACCGCGGGGTCCTGGCCGGCGCTACCGCAGTGGTGCATCTTACAAATGCATCCTATCTCCGCATCCGCTGGGGGCGGAGCACGCCTACCGCAATTTTTAAATCTGCGTCATGCCACCGCGATAGCGGTCCCCATTGGCTGCAAGGGCATGGTTCATGGCGGTGACACACCGTGGGGTCCTGGCCGGCGCTACCGCTGTTTGATTGCCATAGAGTGACATGGGTGACCGGGATGTGGCTGGTGGAGCATGACAAACGCCATCTGCAGCTATGTAGAGGGCCATCACTAACACCAATGTGTCATGTGCAGCACATGACACACTTGCGTCAGTCGTGGGCATCGACACAGGTACAAATGGTGGTTGGCATGCTCCGCCACCCAATTCACGGACAGTATGTGCGTCCGCTATGGGGAATATGCAGCATCACATCGTACACTCTGTGTGTCATTGTGTTTATGGGGCACGTTTAAGGCACCTACGGACAGTTCTTGTTGTGTGTGGATCAATGGTCATTACTGTACTACGCACAGTGGATACGTACAGTGGCACATGGCACTGGATAACATTGATATGGTCTCCTGTCACAAATGTCAGCCACTGTGTAACGTCTCACACCAAATGGAACACTGTACTCCATTATGTTGAGCAATATTTACACACAATGTCGTATCTGCCACCCATGCTGACCACTATCTCACACCTGAGCCCATGTGTTACACTGAAAACCCAGATGAACTCATTTATTCAGCATGACTGTCATCATTGGAAACAGATGTCACCCTGTTGTGTTATTGCTAAGACCAATTACATGCCGCATGTTATGTCTTTGTACACACTGGCAACTCCTGCAGTGTATGTCCACATGTACAGGGGGGCTCGACCTGCTAAAGGATGACGAGTACTTCAGCACCACACCTGGCATCCGTTGCATTATTATTGTTTGTCACCTGGGTAGACGGCCAGAGCAGATGTCTTTGCTACATGTCTGCCACCTGTAACCACAGGGACCTATGTGGTAGTGTCAGGTCTGTGCTCATGTTGTTTGGACTGTTGTATGTGAATCAGTGACATGTACATTTCAACAATGGTGCTTAGCTACACTATGTTTTTGAGTGTTGTGCTGTGTTCCGGTGCTACTCACCTGCCACCAGTGCATGTCCATTGTTCACATCAGGAATGTTGTGTTGGCAGATGGACTGCATGCACGGTTGTGGATTGTGCTAACTGTATGGAATATAGTATGCAACATTTGTCCACAGGCTATGGGTGTCCAGTTTTGCCTGTGCAATGTGTGTGCACTGATTAGCGGGAATTGTCTGCAATGTTGGATGGTCAGCACAAGTGGCACACGTGTGCAGTGTGTTGCCACCAACACTAGTGTATGTGCATGCTATGGGGTGCTAGCCATCCTTGCTCACCATCTATTCCAGCACTGTGTGGGTGGATCACATCTGCTGGTGTATCAGGATGGTGTGGGCACCCAAGACAGGTGAGATGTACCTTGACTGTTGTGCCTGTGACACTCATCCAACTCCGACATTTGGTGAATGTGAGGTACCAGTGTCCCACTACTCATGCACAGCCAGCATGTTTGTTAGATGTGGGATATTGATTGTATGCTGTGTTGGGCCTGACAGCCTGTGTGGAATGAGGGTCAGGATGCATGTCCTTTGGGACATGTGGTGTAAAATGACATCCACTGGTGTCAGGTGTCTGAGCCAGTAGTCCATATGTCATGCATACAGTATGTTCATGCGTGGACTTGTTGGCATACTGGCTTGGCATTGTCCATGTAGTGTTGTATGTATGTGTTGTGGCACTGTTGTGTCTTGAAACAGCTGGATGTGTATCACCATGGTATGTGTTGTGGTGCACATGTGTCCTTGGGCAGTCCCTCCTTGATGCTGCATGTAAATGTCCAAAATGGGGGAAGATTAAGGGTGCATACAGGCCCTGCTGATCACGTCCCTCATCTATTGTTAATGTGTGCCACATTGGCTATCTGTGTGCTTGTAGAGAGTATTGGGCAGTGGGGTAATGATAGCCTGTTACAGTGGTACACATACTCTGCACAGGCGTAACATCATCTGTCACTGTCCGACTTTGTATTCAAGGCAGCAGCAGATATGGCCTGTGTACTGATGACATTGGCACATGTATGGGTTTGGGATGTGAATGTCATTGAATTTGAGTGTGTTCGAAGTGGCACTGAGTACAAAGACAATCCCAATGATCTATCCACATTGTGTTGTTGATGTGTCCCCTGCAATTATTGGCCAAGGAGGTGTGGCAGGTTCAGCAGCAACGTGGAAGCCAGCAGTGTCTCTGCTTCACACATGTCCTGTGTCATGTACACCCAAGGCTGAGTCCACCTCAGCTCGATATGTGACTCTTGGCATTCACATAGACAGTGTTCGTATTGTGTCTACTGACTGTGCACATCCATGACAGTTGTACAATTAATCTGTCTCATGTTGGGACAACACTGAATTGCACTGTGTGCTTTCAGGGATGACAGTCAATGTTAGCGCCGTGACAGGACAGACTTTATGAATTTGTGCACATCCTAATTTATGTTGCTATGACGTGTCCCCTTTCATCTCACCTAGGAGGCGACCTAATGTGTTTCGTACCTTCACCCTGCTGGCTAACATGGAGGATACCGACATCATAAGGCGATTCCGTCTGGATCGGACGAACCTCCTGGAACTTTGTGCACTATTGGAGCCACACCTGCTTCCATGCAGGACATACCCAACAGCACTCACGGCAACGGCAAAGGTGATGGCATTCCTACATTTCGTGGCTACGGGATCCTTCCAGCAAACTGTGGGCATTGCAGGGGGATGTCCCAACCAACATTCAGCATGGTGCTACGTGATGTCCTGTTGGCTATGATGCAACACAGGGACCAATTCATACATTTCCCCAGGCGGCATGAGTTGGCGGATGTGAAGGGCGAATTTTATGCACTTGGACACGTTCCTAATGTAGTTGGTGCAATAGATGGCACACATGTTTCCCTGATTCCACCCCAAGCACGGGAGCATATTTACCGAAATAGGAAACATTATCATTCCATCAATGTGCAGGTGGTGTGCCAGGCAGATATGGTCATCTCACACGTTTGTGCAAAGTTTCCAGGATCAGCCCACGATTCACACATAATGCGCAACAGCATTTTACCACAGCTGATGGCCAATCTGGCGCCGGAGCGGGCATGGATTGTGGGTGAGTACAAAGGGTCGAGTCGTGTGCTGTTTGTGTGCCATGCTGTCCTCGGACACATGTCAGACACTCAATCTGTATGTGTCTTTCACACTTAGGTGACTCTGCATATCCCAACGGACCTTGGTTGCTGAGTCCACTTCGCAATCCCAGGACACCAGCTGAAGTGCGCTACAACAATGCCCATGGGAGGACACGTCGGGTCATTGAGCGAACATTTGGACTCCTGAAATCGCGTTTTCGATGCCTCGACAAGACCGGAGGGGCTCTGCAGTACTCACCCGTCAAGGTGTGTCAGATAGTGGTAGCATGCTGCATGCTACACAACCTGGCCATGCGGAAGGGGATCCCCTTAATCCAGGATGATGATGATGACCAGCCACAGCCCCCACCTGCAAACGCCCAAACGTCAAGTGACGAGGATAGTGGAGAGGAGGAAGGTGTTGGACAGCGTCAGCAGCTCATCAACAACTACTTCACTTGATGGTCAGTGGCAATGTCAATACTGGCTGTTGTCTGATGATGTTGTGCTTGGTGAATATGTGTATGTGAGTTTTGTGACTACAGCATGTTGCAGAGTCAGTGCTGGCTGCAGATGTGTATGGCAAGGGATCTTTTGACACAGCTACTTGATGTCTATGTTGGTACAGTTGCTCCTTGTGACATGTGCAGATTGTCGTACCTTGATGTGCTGTGTTGTGTGATGGTTGTTAGTCCACCACCTGAGTAGCAACTGATGTTCTGTTGTGTTTTCCTAGGTCCCTTCAGACTCTACTTGCCTGCGGAGTATCCCTGCTCCTGTGACATTGTAATCATGGGTGTGAGTTAACATACTGTGATGAACATGGAACAGTGACAACTACATTGGTGCGTTATTAGTGTTTATTTACAGTGGATACATGTGATGTAGATGTGGATATTGACAGATTTGTGAATGGTGAATAACAGATTTGTCAGTGATGGTAGATGAGACAATAGAGTATACACTAGATCAGTATGGCAACACAGTCCAACAGTCATTTGCCATTCCCACGCCATTGTGGGTGGGGACAGTCTGCAGGGTACACAGCAGGGTGAAGAGGGGTGCCATCATGGCTGGCTACTTGACTGGCTTTTGCCAGGTGCTTTGCCACGGGATGCTCCCAATGATTTTTTCGGGCGGCCCCTTGCTCTTTTGGCAGGGGGGGACACATGTGCATGGCCAGTGGAGTCTGATGAGTCCCCATGCTCGCTGGATGCAGGGGAGGGTGGGGCACCGCCAACACCTACATCCTGCGTCACAACGGAGGGAGCTGTAGGTGTTGGCGGTGCCGCATGCCTGTCCCTGAGGACCCCCACTAGCTGGCCCAGGAGGTCCCTGATTTGGCCCATGCAGGCCACGAGTTGGCCCATGCGGTTGTCAATTGAGCGCAGCATCTGTTTTTGCTCACGGGCATCCTGCTGAACCTGCCTCAACTGTCCCTGGGCGTGTTCATAGGCCCCCACAACTCTGTGAATGTGTGCCAGTGATTCTGTGGCAGGGTCTTCTTCCCTTTGGGTCAGCCTTGTCCTCACACCTGGCCTGCTGTCACGGCCCTGTTGCCTCCCTCCTGTGGGCACCGGCCTACTCTCCCGTACCTCCGCAGTTGTTGTGGTCTGGTTGGCCTGTGGAGCAGGACGAGTGTTGCAGGCAGCAGTGGTAGTGGTAGTGGTGGTGGAGGTGGTGGTGGTGGCACAGGTCGTTGCAGCAGGGCTCTGCGTTGATGTTGTTGCTGAGGGTGGTGGGGCTGTGGGGTCCTGGGACACATTACGCCCTGCCACACCAGATGGTCCGGGTTGGTCCTCCTCATCATCATTATCCAGGGAGTCTGCATCCGAGGGAGATGTTCGGAAGCTGGTGACTGGCTGTGCTGGTTGAGGTTGTCGTCCTCTGCAGTCAGTTGTTGGTCACCTGTGGGACAGGAAGTAGATGGTAATTGCCTTACACACCTCAGGGTTGCTGTGTTTGATGTCTCTTATTTACATGTTATGCTACACACAGTTGCCTTTTTCACACATTGTATGTCTGCACAGTGATGTGCCTCATGCCATGAAGTGGAGTTACATTCTGCTGAGGGGTGGGAGAGGGGGGCCTGTTGGGAGTTGTAGTGCTGCCTCCAGATACACATTCCCCTTCCCTGTGAAGATGGCTACCTACCTGTTTGGTGGTGGGGGAGCGTTCAATGGCTGACACATGCTTCTGGGTGGGGTGCTCCATCCTGCTGAGGGGTGGGAGAGGGGGCCTGTTGGGAGTTGTAGTGCTGCCTCCAGATACACATTCCCCATCCCTGTGAAGATGGCTAAATACCTGTTTGGTGGTGGGGGAGCGTTCAATGGCTGACACATGCTTCTGGGTGGGGTGCTCCATCCTGCTGAGGGGTGGGAGAGGGGGTCCTGTTGGGAGTTGTAGTGCTGCCTCCAGATACACATTCCCCAACCCTGTGAAGATGGCTACCTACCTGTTAGGTGGTGGGGGTGCGTTCAATGGCTGACACATGCTTCTGGGTGGGGTGCTCCATCCTGCTGAGGGGTGGGAGAGGGGGCCTGTTGGGAGTTGTAGTGCTGCCTCCAGATACACATTCCCCATCCCTGTGAAGATGGCTACCTACCTGTTAGGTGGTGGGGGAGCGTTCAATGGCTGACACATGCTTCTGGGTGGGGTGCTCCATCCTGCTGAGAGGTGGGAGAGGGGGCCTGTTGGGAGTTGTAGTGCTGCCTCCAGATACACATTCCCCATCCCTGTGAAGATGGCTACCTACCTGTTAGGTGGTGGGGGCGTTCAATGGCTGACACATGCTTCTGGGTGTGGTGCTCCATCCTGCTGAGGGGTGGGAGATGGGGGCCTGGTGTGTGTTGTAGTGCTTTTTGTCTGTACACATGCATCCCAGTTGGTTTTGTTTAGCTTTGTGCTTTTTCAGGTTGAGTGGTGGTTACATCTGTGTGACCTGTTTTGGGTATTGTGGGTCAGACGAATGTCCTTTGGCCTAGGGGTTGTAGGTTTGAATTTGTGCAAGACGGTACATGGCAATGTGATGATATACTTTGGTTTGTACTTACCAGCTTCCAGTCCCCCGCGGATTCCTTCAAGACTCTCTGGATGTAGGATTCCAAGGACCTTCTCCTCCCACGGACTGTATGGTTTGGGTGGGATGGGAGTGCCTCCACCAGTCCCGTCAGCCAGCTGACGGTTCTTGGCCCTCTTCCTCTTCACCACGGTCTTCAGGTCATGCCACCGCTTCTGTATTTCCTGCTTGTTGTGGGGGTGGTCCCTACTGCATTGACCTTATTGACTATCCTCACCCACATTTGGGTTCTTGTGGCTAATGGGGTGTGTTGGACCATGTTGCCATAGAGTTGTGGTTCAACTCTTATTATCTCATCTACCATGACTGCAAGCTCTGCATCAGTGAATTTTGGCATTTTGTGTGGTGCCATGGTGTGTGCTGTGCAGATGTTCTGTGGTGCAGTTGTGTGGGTGTTGTGGGTGTTGTGGGTGGTGTAGGTGGTGTGTGTGTTGTGGTGGTGCTGTGTGCAGGTTTGCCTCTCCTTTGTTCTCTGGGGTTGGGACCTTCAGTTGTGGAGTGTAGCAAAGGATTGTGGTCAGGGAGGGGCTGGTTTTATGCTCGGCTATGGGGGGTGTGGCAAGCTGGTATGTTGCTGTCAGGTGTGTTGTGTGTGTTGTCCTGTGATTGGTTATTTTGACATTTCTGGGGCTGTTGTCATTGGGCACTTTTGGTTTGTGTTGGGACAGGTCTACTTCAGTGTGTGCATTGTTTGGTTTTTTTTCGTATTTTTCTACGTCCGCCATTTTTTTGCGGTTCCTCCGCAGCGGTTCCTCGGCAGCGGTGGCTATGCTGCAGCCCTTCCGCCGCCTATCGGATTCATCACTGTTCGCGCACGATGCGGACGGATTCATAGGTAGGTACCATGGTGGTAGCGGGGATGTCATAATGTCACGGGCGGTTACTCCGTGTGCATGGCGGCGGTTCTTGGCTTTTCCGCTGAGTATCCGGCCGTTGCGGTCGGATTTTCAGCTGGTCCGGCGTGTGCGGGCGTTTTTTCGTTGTCTCTCACCGCCGCGGACGGATTATTGTGCCGGTTCATCGTAATGTATCCGGCGTTTTTTGCCGGTGGCCATGCAGGCGGTTTTTTGCCGCTACCATGGCGGTCGGTATGTTTTTCCGACCGCCATCGTAATCGACCCCGTAGTTATTCCACCAGAATTAAGCATTACTCACACTAAAGAACCATTTATATTTTTTGATAACAAATGCCCAGATAAAAGAATAATTATGTTTGCTACTGCAAACAATTTAGTTAAATTACAGCAATGTGACACCTGGATGATGGATGGAACTTTCAAAGTCTGTCCAAAACCATTTTACCAGCTGTACACAGTGCATGGATTGTACCAACATTCAAATATTCCATTCATCTATGCCCTATTACCAAATAAACAGGAAACTACCTACATAGATATACTCACTAAAATAAAAGAAGAAAGCAATAATTATTTTCCTTCAAAAATAATTATTGATTTTGAAATAGCCATGATAAATGCTATACTGAAAAATTATCCACACACAGCAATCCAGGGTTGTATTATCATTTTAACCAGAGTCTCTGGAGACATCTACAAAAATCAACCCTAAGTGTACAATATGCTACAGACAGTACTTTCGCCTACCAAATTAAAAAGCTAATAGCACTAGCATATGTACCTGTAACTGATGTAGCAGAACACTACAATATTCTAATAGAGAGCCCCTATTACAAAAGGAACGAAGACAAAATAAGCCCACTACTAGACTACTTTGAGGATACCTGGGTGGGAAGACTGCATAGATCAGGGCATAGAAGGCAACCTAAGTGCCACATTCCTTGGTGGAACGTGTACCTAAGTACCTTAAACAAAGAAGCCAAAACAAATAATAGTGTTGAAGGATGGCATAATGCCTTCCAAGCAACAACAAGCAGAGGTAAACCTACCCTACAAAAACTACTACAATCTATACAAAAAGAACAAAGCTATCAAGAATTACGGATGGAACAATCTGTAACTCAAATATGTCCCAAATTAACTAAACAAACTAAAAAAATGTTTGAGCTACTGCAAAGTCAGGTTACCCTATACCCATCAACAAGAGGCCTAGATTACCTATCCCTAATAGCCAAAAGCATATTATAAACTACAGTTCCACAGCTATTATACATTTTTTCGTTCACAAAACAAACACTTTCCACACATATATTAATATTATATTTTCACAATTATTAACAAAAAAAAAATATATTTACAAATAAATAATATTTCTCAAAATATACTATATATCACAATTAATTTTAACAACATTTCCCACCCAATTAATTTAAAAAAAATAGACTTACGGTTTATGTAGCTGTAGAAGATGTATTCCAACAAGTAATAATCCTTACATCTGTCTGTTAATCAATGTTAAAGTTTAAAAAAGCCCCCAAAAAAATGCAAAAATCCAACAGGTCCTATATAAATCCATCCTTGCGAAATCCAAATAACGGAAACCCTCAAAAACCCGAAAAGATATAAAAATATAAAAATCACTCCAGGAAATTCCGAAAAATAAAAGAAACTGTGATAATAATATTAGTTTAACAAACTAATACACAGTTCTTTTTTTAAAAAACGCGTCTGTCTCTCCAACGTAAAGTCGATTAAAAGTAACCTGCAAAAAGATTGAAAGCATACCCACCCACACAAATACACCAAAATACATTCATTAAATACAATAACATTAATTTATATCAACAAAACAACACATATTTAGTCATATTATCATCTGTCTACACAACGCCTCAAACACTAACTCACGACAGCTCACTAAAATATAACTAACAAGTACAGCACACCAAAAACGCAACGACCTAACTATAAATACAATATATATATCCTAACTAGACTAAAACATAAGTATTAAGTTATAAAGAGAATTAAAATTTCCCTTTCCTTGCTCGACGCGACGCAGCTTCCAACCGCGAGCTTCTCCGGTCCTCAATGACTCAAAATAACAGTACGCGGTTACAAAATAGTCCCTGTGAACTAAAAATGGCTGCTTAAATAAATGTTTAAAAAAGGAATAATGTTAAAAAAATGCATTATATCAAGGTATAAATGTCAGATATATTTTTCTTATGTTGTACAATTTTTTCTCTATATTTAAAAAGTATTATATATTTTATTATACTTTGTAAAGTTATAATAATAATTAATATAACAATATATTTATTATTATTATAATTATATATGTATTTTTATAATTATATTAATTATTAAAAAAACATATTAATTATATAGAAATGTTAAATAAAACTTACCTGTTTAAAAAAAATTATTTCACACAATACAACAATGTAATATTTAATATTATTAATATTTTATATACTAATAATATTAATTAAAAATGTATTAACATGTAATAAAGTGATAATTATTTGAAAATGATAAACAATATTCACTACAGCATTATAATGTTACAATATTAAATAATAATTAACCATACAATGCTTTATTTTGTGTGTATATATGCCAAAAATGGTTATATTATTTGTATAAATATATTACAATGTTACAACTCTTGTAAAATAATAACAAAATATTGTTTGTATATCAAAATAAGAATACTTTTGTTATAAAATACAATTATATCATAAAATGTTTTTTTCCTTAAAAAATTCAATTAACTAATAAATGTATGTAAAATAATTTATGTTCCTTAAATAAAAATAGACATAATTTGTGTATTTTTATTAATTTCTATTCCATACTATAAATAAAATATTTTTTTTCTCTTTCTACCTACTTATACAAAAATAAAAGTTGTTTGAAAATAAACAATGTCTAATTTTTTTTTATATGTATATCTTATTATTGAATATTTTACTTAAATATATTAATTTGATAAATGTACCATTTTAATTTACTATAAATAATCAGATTGTTTTTTTTACTAGTAAATTATAAACTATACATCAATTACACAATAAAAATTCATTATCACTGCACATAATAAAACACATTTATATTTCTTCACACATAAAAACACATACTGTAATTTTCCTACAACTCTTTATATAAAATTAATAAATACACAGCAAAAAACATATATGTAATCTAAAAATTTTAGATAAATTATAAATAATTTTAAAAATATATTTGTACATAAACATATATCACTCACTATTCCCAATACAATTAAACAATATTCATTGAAGGTGGTAAACATAAACAATATATAATTTACTCTTCCCACTACACTTAGAATTAAGTAACAAAAAATGCTAAACATTAACCATATATAATTTACTATTCCCAATACAGTATGCATTAAATAATAAAAACTGCTGTACATTAAACAAATTTAAATTACTATTCCCACTCCAGTCAATATTAAGTCAGGGAAGGTGCTGGACACTAAACATATAACAATTACTATTCTCACTCCAGTGAATATTAAATCAGGGAAGGTGCTGGACATTAAACATATATAAATTACTATTCCCACTGCAGTCATTATTAAGTCAGGGAAGGTGCTGGACATTAAACACATAAAAATTACTATTTCCACTCCAGTCAGTATTAAGTCAGGGAAGATGCTGGACACTAAACATATAAAATTACTATTCCCACTCCAGTCAAAATTAAGTCAGAGAAGGTGCTGGACATTAAACATATATAAATTACTATTCCCACTCCAGTCAGTATTAAGTCAGGAAGTTGCTGGACATTAAACATATATAAATTACTATTCCCACTCCAGTCAGTATTAAGTCTGGGAAGGTGCTGGACATTAAACACATAAAAATTACTATTCCCACTCCAGTCAGTATTAAGTCATGGAAGATGCTGGACACTAAACATATAAAATTACTATTCCCACTCCAGTCAAAATTAAGGGGTCCATTACGATGGCGGGTGGACAAAGTCCGCCCGCCATCGCAACGGAGAAAGGGACCGCCCGCCACATGTGCGGCGGTCCCGCTATTTGGATTAGGATGCGCCCGCCACACTGGCGGGCGCATTCCCCATACTCAGCATTGTGGCGGGCGGTGCTCACAGCACCGCCCGCCACAATGCTGGAAATGCATGTTGTGCATTTGCATGCACAGGGTGACAGGCACCGCGCGGTGCCTGCCACCTTGTGCATTCAAATGCAGGGGGGTACCATAGGTACCCCCCATGTGCACCCCCCACCC
This sequence comes from Calotriton arnoldi, assembly GCA_963921515.1. Lineage (NCBI taxonomy): Eukaryota > Metazoa > Chordata > Amphibia > Caudata > Salamandridae > Calotriton > Calotriton arnoldi. Next base: position 122,846 of record CAWUFW010007772.1, on the reverse strand, counting down.
CCCAACATCCTGGGGGCCCGCAACGTGCCCCCAAATGCGAATACCGCATGCCTTTTCATGGCGGTAATGCCGCCATGAAAAGGCACCTCTCCGCCTACATCGTTATATGGATGGCGGTGTCTTGCAGACACCGCCACCATATAATGCCCCTTTTCCGCCGGTCGAAGAGTCGACCGGCGGAAAAGTGGCGGACGGTTTTACCGTCCGCCGGGGTCCCCCCGCCATAGTAATATGGCGGGGGTAAATGTGTGGCGGGCGGAGGGAAATAGCGGGCGGATCGCCACCGCCATACGGGCGGTGGCGATCCGCCCGCTATTGTAATGACCCCCTAAGTCAGGGAAGATGCTGGACATTAAACATATATAAATTACTATTCCCACTCCAGTCAGTATTAGGTCTGAGAAGGTGCTGGACATTAAACATATATAAATTACTATTCCCACTCCAGTCAGTATTAAGTCAGGGAAGATGCTGGACACTAAACATATTAAGTCAGGGAAGGTGCTGGACATTAAACATATATAAATTACTATTCCCACTCCAGTCAGTATTAAGTCAGGGAAGGTGCTGGACATTAAACATATGTAAATCACTATTCCCACTCCAGTCAGTATTAAGTCTGGGAAGGTGCTGGACATTAAACATATATAAATAACTATTCCCACTGCAGTCAGTATTAAGGGGGTCATTACAATAGCGTGCTGATCGCCACTGCCCGTATGGCGGTGGCGATCCGCCCGCTATTTCCCTCCGCCCGCCACACATTTACCCCCGCCATATTACTATGGCGGGGGGACCCCTGCAGACGGTAAAACCGTCCGCCGCTTTTCGACCGGCGGAAAAGGGGCATTATATGGTGGCGGTGTCTGCAAGACACCGCCATCCATATTACGATGTAGGCGGAGAGGTGCCTTTTCATGGCGGCATTACCGCCATGAAAAGGCATGCGGTATTCGCATTTGGGGGCCCGTTGCGGGTGCCCAGGATGTTGGGGGGGGGGGTGCACATGGGGGGTACCTATGGTACCCCCCTGCATTTGAATGCACAAGGTGGCAGGCACCGCGCGGTGCCTGTCACCCTGTGCATGCAAATGCACAACATGCATTTCCAGCATTGTGGCGGGCGGTGCTGTGAGCACCCCCCGCCACAATGCTGAGTATGGGGGATGCGCCCGCCAGTGTGGCGGGCGCATCCTAATCCTAATTGCGGGACTGCCGCACATGTGGCAGGCGGTCCCTTTCTCCGTTGCGATGGCGGGCGGACTTTGTCCGCCCGCCATCGTAATGGACCCCTAAGTCTGGGAAGGTGCTGGACATTAAACACATAAAAATTACTATTCCCACTCCAGTCAGTATTAAGTCAGGGAAGATGCTGGACACTAAACATATAAAATTACTATTCCCACTACAGTAATTATTAAGTCAGGGAAACTTCAGGACACTAAGGGGCCGATTCCGATGTCGGACGGACTCAGGTCCGTCCGACATCGGTCCGGAGCCGTAACCGACCGACCTGCTGTCGTCGGTTACGGCCCAGGCAGTACGATGCGACCGAACCCTGTTCGGTCGCACTCGTATCTCCCACAATGGGAGCATGCATTCCGGACGGAATGCATGCTGGCATTGGAGAAAGCAGGGTGCAGTTCAGCCCTGCACCCGGTGGCCGGCACCCCAAGGTGCCTGCCACCGGGTGCAGGGTTCAACAGAGGGGCACCATAGGTGCCTCCAGGCCGCCATTCGGCGACCTTGCACCCATGGGGGTCCCACTGGGGGCCCCCAAAGGCAGTGACCGACTGCCTTTTCGTGCCGGAAAGACCGGCACGAAAAGGCAGTGAAAAGCTGCCATCGTACTCCCCTCGGTCGCAAAGAGGCAGCCGGGGGAGTACAGAGGATTTCCGGATGGCTGACGGTCTCTCCGAACCCGTCGTGAGCCATCCGGAAATCCGAGTCGGATTCTTTTCCGACCGAGCTCATCGGAATGGCTCGGTCGGAAAGGAATCCGAGTGGCACGTTCCGATTCGGTCGGAAGGGCTCCGACCATCGTTCGGTGCCCTTCCGGCCGAAATCGGAATCGGCCCCTAAATATATATATTTTACTATTTGAACAACCTCACCATTTTCCCCTAATAACCCAACATCCCAGTACTAAAAAAAACCTATAATTTCTATTTTGAATTAACTTTATTTCTTCAAATTAATACCAAATTTTTAATTTTTAATTTAATAATTAATTTTAGAATAATATTTAAATAACACTCCCCACCCTTATCACCTAATAACACAACATCACACTTCTAAAAAACAAAATATATTTCCTTTTATAATTTCACTTTCTAATTTTAAAAAATTTGCTATTTAAACTTTTTTATTTAAATATATCAATTCATATAACTAATTTTAAAACACTCTCCAACCTTCTCCCCTAATAACACAATATCCCACTCTAAAAACAAAAAATTATTTTCGAATTTTAAATTTAAATTTCATATTTTAAATTATTTCCAAAATTTGAAATTTTAATTTCATATATAAATTTTATACTAATATTTTAAAAACACTACCCACCCTTATCCCCTATTAACCCAACATCCCACTCCTAAAAGAAAACATATTTTTTATATTTTTTTCTAAATTTCTTTTTGTAAATAATTTCTAATTTTAAATAAATTTTATTAATATGTAAATTTTATCCTAGTATTTTTAAAACACTACCCACTCTTATCCCCTAATAACCCAACATCCCGCTCCTAAAACAAAACATATATTTTATATTTTTAATATAAATTTCGTTCTTGAGATTAATTTCTAATTTAAATTTTTTTAAATTAATGTCTAAATTTAAACTAATATTTTTAAAATACTCCCCACCCTTATCCCCTAATAACCCAACATCCCACTCCTAAAAAACCCCATATATTTTATATTTTTAATATAAATTTCGTTTTTGAAATTAATTTCTAATTTAAAAAAAATTAAATTAATATGTAAATTTACACTAATATTTTTAAAATACTCCCCACCCTTATCCCCTAATTACCAAACATCCCGCTCCTAAAACATATCTTACAATTTTTTTTTATACAATTTCAAACAAATATTCAAACAATTAAAATAATACAAAATTAATAACAATACAGAATATTTAAATATTAACAAAAAAATGATATTTTACACTTTCTATATTTTTTTGTCGATATCTTTTACAACACTAACTATTCGATATTATCTATTGACGATATTACTTGTTCAATATTTTATACTTCGATATTTTTTAAATGTAAAAAAACGATATTTTTGACTACGATATTCATTAATACGATATTATGAGACATTCGATATTACAACTTCGATATTACTGCAATTCGATATTTAGGATTCGATATTATGTCTATTCACCAGGAAATAGATAATGGGAATCCTTGGATGTTTCTTATTCAAGAATCCAAACTCTTTGGATCCCAAGATTCCTTCGTCTAGGCCTTCCTTCAGCATTTTGGCGATGGTAACGGTTTCCGGTTTTTATAAAGACTCCGCACAAAGCAGGAAGTAACCGCCATCATCAGCGTTTTTTAAATAAGCAAATGGCACATTAGCTAAAAGAACTATTATAAAATTATGGATTCTTTATAAATTAACTACTAATGAGTCCTCATGATTATAATGACTGATATGATATTGGAAGTGAGGACATGTGGTATTTTTGGGTAAGTGGCATGTGTTGCCCACTTACATGATATCTTCCATCAGTGTGTCGGAAGGTTGAGCCTGTCAGTATGTACAGCAGAGAGATGACTGCAATGTTCCTTATAAGCTGTGCAGCCACCAAGTGTGTCTCTCAGTGTCACACAATCAGGCAGGGTGCATGCACACATGCAGTAGAAACGTTACATTTGTAGGTCTCCTCTGCGGTCTAGCTCGATGACGGACTCTTGCATTCCTCTCTTTGGGGGTCTTTCTTCATCTCAACCATTCCCCTTCCCCTCAAACGACACATTCCTTTACTTCAACAACTGACCTCAACTGTGGACATCTTTACTATTTCATTTTTATTGAGTTTTACATTGCAACTTGAAATAAACAAGCAACATACAGTAGCCAACTCCCCAACAGCACTTCGGTGTGTAACTAAAGGTGTACAATATATGTGAATAGGACTGTTCAAATGTTAAGGAGCCACATCTCTATGTGGTGAACAAGCCCCGCTGAGCTGCCCGGATTATCTCACCCAATGCTGCACCATATTATATGCCATTCCTTCAGGTGGTTTAGTATGCAAATGAGGATTTACAGGTGGGACCACCAGCAGAGGATAGTGTATTGTGTTAATGCCCGAGCTTACAGACCGAGTTGTATAGTGGCTGTAAGCACACTCCAATGCAACATAAATGGAGTATCCTTATCGCCAAAATAATGGTCCGCCCGCCAAATTTAGATGCAGACAGTCTATAGTTTGGCAGACTACTCCATCTCCACCATGGCCAAACTCTTTGGTAGGCCGAAGGAGTAAGGGCAGTTGGAGAATTGGCTGTATGACTGCCTACCAAATTTAGATGGGTGGACATATAACCTTTTTGTACTGTCTGTCACTGGCAGCAAAACTCTGGTGGTAAGAGGAAAGAAAAAACATAAAAATGCCCTTCTCATCATGGAAGTTGACTACCATGGTAAGAGGGAGAACTGTTTTTTTTATTTTCAAAAACTAAAATAAAAAAAAGTTTTGAAACTTTACCATACGACATGATCATGTTTCACGGAGCCATATGGCAAACTTTCAGTACACTGGCAAGAACAGCCTTGATGGCGGTTCCTGTCAATGGGTGAAATGTCAGTCGGGCTGACAGACATTTCTAGATTTGGTAGGCGGTTACTCCATCAGGGCAATGGGGTAACTTACTCTGTCACCCTGATGGAGTACAATGCATCCACCAAGATCAAAATCAGTCCCTCACTGTGCTACGCTGTTGCTGTCATTCTTTTCTCCTGGTGCCTCAGCACTTGTGCACAGCAGATAAGATTGCAGGGTGGTCAATACATCTTTTGGTTTAGACTTGGGTGGCATTAGTCCCAGTATGAAACTCACTGCTCTTTGCAGTAGGACATGTCTTGCAGCCAGTCAGTGGTAATAGGCTGTGGTCCTTGGCCCCAGTGGGTCACCACTCTCCATTCCACTAACATAGTGGACACTGCTATCAGTTTGCAGTCTGACAGGGGGAGTCCTTCAAATAGCCTGGTAATGCTATGTGGATTTTTATGTGTATTTAGGGACTGTGTAGGCTACAATATCTGACATTATTTTTAGTGGCTATGTCCAGTAGTTGTATACAACAAGGCAATGACACACCAAATGAGGGAATACCGCATCGCCCGAGCTGAATCTTGAGCTGCACGTGTAAGATTGCAGGCTCTTTCGAATAGGGAGGCAGGCATGTATTAGAGCTTATGAAAAGTACTAAGCATAGTCTTAGTTGGGTGAATGTGCCCAGGTAACTTTGCAGCCGAACTTCCATTGTTCTTCAGTCAGGGGAGGTGTAGTGTCTGCTGACAAACTGTATCTGGCATTGGGTTTGCAAAATCGGAAAATCTGCCTTCAAGCCTGCATCTCCTTGTATAGCCTAGAAACCACTCTCCCCTCTGTTGGTGTGGTTAACAACTTTTCTAACAGGGCTAGTGCTGGTGGGTGGCTGCATGTAGCCTGAAGAACAGAAAGATGTCTAGTTGTGCATGGGCTCTATGAGATTTTATTGGTTCTAGTTATATAAACGTGTTGTTTGGGCAGAGATCACCCAATGTCACAAATTTAATTTATCTAGTTGTTTGTGTGCTTTGGGGGTTGCAAGTTGGCAGCCAGATTGAACGCCAGGGGTATGCTAGGGGAGTAGAGGCTCTCCATCTCCAAACCAGCCATCTGGTGAAGGCCCGTCAAGGCTCACTGAATGCATCAGACTCTGGTGATCTCTTTCGGAGGTTGGCTAGGGTGGGTGCAAATGGCCGTGGCTAGAGAGCGAGGGCATATAGAATCCGCCTCGATTGCCAAAAGTGGCTAATAGAACTGCCATAAATGACTGAACTCTACCTGCGAGCATGAATAATAGTACAGCTCGAAGTCAGGAGCCGAGATACCACCCTGCTTGAATGGTAATGTCAGCAGAGTGGGTAGTCCACTTCACAGTTTGGGTTAGCCACGGTCAAAGGCAAAATCTCTGATTTGCTACAATTTATGGATATGCCTGACAATTAATAAAACCTGAGGAATTCTTGAATTAGCGGGTTACAGTTGGTGTCTGGGTTTTTGCGACATCATCAGCAAACAGGGATTCCAGTATGCATCGTGATAGAAAGTCGAGCCTTATTTCGGCATGGTGCTGTCCGAGTTGGGCATCTCATCTCTCCATGGTTATCGCAAAGAGGATGGGTGATAACAGGCATCCTTGCCACATAATCCTTGCAATCATCAATGTCTCTGACACAAGGCCGTTTTGCCGGATGCAGGCTGTGGGAACACAGTATAGGAGCTTCACCCATCTAAATAATGATCGCTGCATCTCAGCCTTACCATCAAGATGAATAAGTGCAGCCAATCAAGCACGTCAAGAGCTTAGGTCGCTTTGGTCTAGGAACACCATGAATGGTCTAAGTGGGGGTTAAGTTGGTGCAATAGGCTAAATATTGTGCACAGATTATGGGTGGTATAAAACTGGACTGGTCAGGGCATACTAAGAGGAGAACCAGAGGTGCTACTCAGTTGGCAAGCACTTTGGCCAATATTGTATCATCCAAGTTTAATAGGGATAATAGGTGGTAGGAATTACATTTATTCAGGGGTTTATTGAGTGTTAGTAGGGTGCCCATGAGGGCCTCTCTTAGAGAAGGAGAGAGAGAGCACAATTTTCATATGGTTCTTTATGCATGGCCCGTAGGTGTGGGTCTGTAGTTGGGTGTATAGTTGGGTGTACTCTCAATAGAACTCGACTGAGAAGCTGTGAGGCCATCTGGGCCCGGTGCTTTGCCACTGGGGAGGGTCCTATTGACCTGCATAAATTATTTTATTGCAATCAGAGTACTATGGTATTGTCTGTGGGCCTCGTCCAGCCATGCCACGGCTACTGTGCCAAACAAAGTTGTGTGGTCAGAGTCAGTGGGGATGAACTGAGAGCTGTGCCACTCTGCATAATGTTTGCATAATACTTCTAGGATATTGCTAGCCTCTGTGTTGAGAATGGGTATCAGTGTATTTGCCCATGGGCGTCTTATGAAGTTGGCCAGAGTCTTGCTCAGTCTGTCTCTTTCCCCGTAGGTTCTCGCCCTGGCTTCTTTCCCCAGAAATTTAAGTTCACTGTCAGCAGTTTTGCTGTAGTCAGAAAGCTTGTCCTAAGATTGCTTCATCATGTCTCTTTTGGATATTCTTTTCCGGGGTCTTGATCTCTATTTCAAACATGTTTATGCATCGGCGTATACATTTTAAAATGCCTGTCTGCTTTGCTCCCATAATGTGCATGTGCTTTGGACTAAACCCTCACTGTGAGCGAAGTAATCTATTATATCAAGTTTGTTTTAAGCCTTCTCTAAACACCCGGTGTTGGGGTGCATAAGGTGGTAGCCTCCATGTGAATATTGGGGGGTAGTGTAGATTTGGAACTTGGAGGTCCAGCAAGATCTGATAGTGTGCAGTATCTATTTGACCCATGGGCATATGTCTTTGGTCACCAGCCAATAATCATTAGAGACCAGGTGAGCATGTGCCTTCACACACGGTAGGATGTAGGAGGCACCAAACATAGACAAGCTCTCTATCAGCCACCTGTTTGACTGATTGCGAGTGGGGGTGACAAGGGCATCCTGATAGATCTAGCACATGGTTTAGTATTATGTTAAAGTTGCCTCCCCATACAATAGTTTGGGGGCCTAATTATAAGAGGTTAGAGTATAGTTTGAGGTAAAAGGCCAGGGCACCGCAATTGGTTCCATAGATGTTAACTAGTGTCAGGGTTTTCTCATTAAGTTGAGTATGTATGATTATGTGCCCTCCTTATGGGCATGATGTAGCTTTCAGTGGGTGTAGCTGTATTCCCTTCTTTACTATGATAGCAACCCTATGGGCATATGAGGAGTAAGAGGCCATGTACTTAGTAACAACCCATTTGGCCTTCAATCGTCCCTCAGTGGCTTTCGGGAGGGGCATTTCTTCAAGTGTGACTTTATTAATACAGTATCTGTTTTTAAATGCTAACACCTGCTGTGCTTTGCGCAGAGTATTTAATCCCTATATGTTCCAAGTCACTAATGTAATGGTTCTCGTGCTGTGTCAGGGCGCTCGGTTCATGGATTAATAGTTGTGCGGGTGTCTCTTGGCTATGATTCCCTTATGTTCTCGTAGGGATGTGAGTTGTGTACGCATGGCTATGCCACTGTGTTAACTGCTTACTCTGCCCCTTCCACGCTGTCAATATATAGATAACCCTGACCCACTCTGGTTACCCCTGCTTGCCAGAGAAGAAAACATCACCCACCGCCCAAAAGTAATGAGATAGAGACTGTCTTGTCTCATTGTAGTAAGTTTGAGTGTGGAATTCTCACTGGGGAGTTCGAGAGTTAAACTAGACCAGCTCTGTCATAGCTAGGTGCATGCCATGGAAGCTTGTTTTTGAGTGTGCATGAGTGGCACAGAAGGTGGGTACCCCGCACCAGGCAGCTGGCCCTTTTTTTAGATGCAGAATGTCCCAAGGCCAGTGCCAGGCTTCACCCCAGCCAAGCACATGCTCTGGAATGGCACCTACACAACCCCAACCTTCACGGCAGGGCTCATAAACCGGTTATGTCTGGGTGGTCCAGTCTTAGAACATTGGTACAAGGTTGTAGCCTGCAGGGCCAAACCATCATTGCAGGGCCTTTCCCGTTGCAAGCTCAACCACGCCAGATTAGTCTAAGTCACTGTGGCACTATGAGGCCTCGATTGTTACCGCACCCCTGCGCTTGTTGGGCGTTTTGGAGTGGTTGGTCCGTGAATATGTGTGGTTTGCTATCTATCCATCACTATGGCAACCTGGTGGGATAGAGAAGAGCATATTGAATTTTATACTGTTCTCTTGACAGGTAGGAACTCATGGCAAGCCACCTGCACTGTAAGGGTGAAACCTAGGTACACTCAGAAGGTGTTTCCTTCAGGCTTCAGATCTTCTTTTTCTCGAGCTGCTTTGAGCACCAGGCCTCAATACTTGAAGTTCAGCAGATGTGCAATGATGGGGCAGGTAGGCGTCCTAGGCAAGGGCCTGGCCCCAGGGACCTACGGGCTCTTTCAACTGAAAACATTGAGGTGAATTCAGCCTCAGGGAAAAGCTGTTTGAGCATTCGTTCACTACAGTCCTCCATTTTTCCAATGTTTGTGGACTTCTCAAGATTCTTAGATTCTCAGCACATGAGAATAAAACCCAGTGGCGTATGAACATTCCATGCAATGGCACAAAGCCATCATCCCCAGTGCAGTATGCACTCTCCATGCAAACAGCACACAGGCCTTCAACCAGTTGGAGTATGCATCACCACGCAATCAGCACACCGATATTCAACCCAGCAGAGTACGCACCCTCCATGCAAACAGCACATGGGCCTTCAACCCAGTGGAGTAACCACCCTTCACTCAAACAGCACATGGACGTTCAACCCAGTGGATAATACACCCTCCATGTAAACAGCAAACAGGCCTTCAGGCCAGGGGAGTATGCATCCTTCAAGGAAACAGCACACAGATCTTGAATCCAGTGGAGTACTCAGCCTCCACACTAAAAGCATATGGGCGTTCAACCTAGTGGTTATACACTATCCTCATAAGCAGCACATAACCATTCAACATAGCGGAGTACGCACCCCCACACTAACAGCATACGGGCATCAGAATACTTTTGGGCCCACACTCCCTCCTGGGTGTCCAACAACCAGAAGTATGTCAATGAACAAAATATAGACACTGTGGCCTCCCACCAAAGTTCAATCAATACTACACATACACTTCCCTGTTATGAATCCACACACTCATGATGCACACAGTAAAACATTGCAAGCAAGTCCGCAATCAAATTGGCAATGAAGTTGAGTGATGGGGTACATTCTCCATGACGCACCAAAATTAAACACACACATTTTCACTAAACACCCGTGAAAGCCAAACAAATCTAAAGTAGATTTTTTTTTAAATAAACCTGTGCATATGAACAAAATCATTGGCATAATTTAGCAATGGGGAAAATTCAGCACCAAACTGTACTTTAACTTCCACATTGATGCCCATAAACCACATGCAGTACAAGTATTAAAACTGCATAAATACTTCAGTCAATCAATCGATACTTTATTTGGTTAAATAAAAACCACAAAAGTACATCACATGCATAAAAACAAAGATAAAAAGTACATTTCATCCGAAATACATATTATTATTTAAATACCATAAAAAGATTCAGTTTAAAAAAAGGCCTTTACCTAATTTCAGCTGCTCAAATTTTTTTTCCTACTTCTTAGAGTACCTGCCAAAAAGCTTGACACATTAAAGCAAATATTGTGGGACTGTAACATTTGAAGGTGGATCAGGGCTGGTCTTACCTGCCAAAATCCCTTCCCTCTAAGCTACGGTAAAATATAACAATGTCTTAGGTTCTCTTAATGATCACAGAAAAATATAAAGGTCACTGTATCTTGGATGGAGAAGTTATCACATGAGCATGGCCCTTGGTCTTCCATCTTATACTGCCTGTGGGGTTCTGCTAAAAGCCAGTGCAAAAGATTCAATCTAAAACGGGTTAATAGAAAGCAGTGATGGGGTGATATGACCGTAATTAAATAAGGTTCCACAGAAACATCTGTTTTTAGGAGTATATGGGCCCTAACTGGGGGTTTTAAAAGTTCTCTATCTTCTCTATCCACTTTAACTCTTGTCATCAATAGCTTTTTAATCCAGGACCGATCTTTTTTGATAATCCTCTCCGGTACTCCATATAACTCTGGACAACCCAGTTTTTCCAGCCAGACTTTTATATAATGCAGGATGGAATCACCTTTATCCATTGAAATACAATATTTTATGATAGCCTGGTTCAGCACTAGCTAGGTACTTGACCAAATTGTGAACCAATGAGCTACGGGCGAAATGGCCAGTCTGTCCGCAATATACTCCAATCGCAGTTCTTCATGCGCTATAAAAGTGGCGACTGATTGTGGGATTAACAGTAGTCTTCTAATAAATTCATTTTCGGCTTTCTGTATCTCACCACAATCTTTAGATCCCCATACATCACTTCCATAACTAGCAATGGATAGACATTTAGCTCTGTAAACCTTGGCCATGGCTTGTATGGGTCTAGCCCCCAACCTTTTTGCAAATTCAAATACTGGAGCTACTCTTAATCTTTCTTTGTAGGACCCATGACCCCCTCTCATAAAAAAAAAACCAAATAAGGGAAAGAAGAAACTCTAGTAACTTGATAAACATATAGTAGAAACCAGAACTAACATCTGCTGTGATGCATTTGAATGAAGGAAAGAGAAAACAATTTTCACATTAAAATTCACTTGCTCGATAAATTATATGGGACTTAAAGTATACCAGGTCCAGAACGGTGACTGTATGTTTCATGACTGCACTAGTGGAATCTGCTCACAGTTTGGTGAGCACTGCTCACCAAACTGTCCTGTCAGATGAGGTGAGCCCACCAAAGCAGTCCAGTTAGTCCATTGGCAGGAATTAGATTACCAAAGCACGCACAGAGCAGTACTTCAGTCTTTTAACTGCAACACCACTTGAGGTTGCGCTCGCGCTACATGTTCTCACTTACTGACATCTTTCCAATTGTTGACTTAAAACTAGCCCGGCTACTGAAAAACATCAATTTAAAGCCAAATGCCACGGAGCCCTGTTGCAAAGTCATCATTGTGCCATGGGCACCCCCCATTTTTTTGATGACAGGTACTGGTGGTAACTAATTCTGACTGTCCCTGGGTTCTGCCTAACCAGGCCCAGGGCCAGTGCTATGCTGAAAAAAGACTTAGGGGTCGATTCCGATTCTGGCCGGAAATCTCTCCGACCGAAACGGACCCGGAGAGATTTCCGACCGAATCGGACCCGTGCAGTCCGACCGAACGAGTACGATGCGCACGTATGCCATCGGACACGAGTCGTTCGGACTCCCATTGAAGTCAATGGGAGCCTGTCGTACAACGCGTACGCGGGCTCCCATTGACTCAATGGGTGCGGCACGCGGACAAGTGCGCCCCCTACAGCGGGTACGCGGCGAGCGATTCGCGCCGTACACGCACAGGTAGGGGGACCCATGGGTCCCCCCTGTGTGCGACTCGCGCGGCTACGCGTACAGGGGGTCCGACACGGACCCCGAAAGTACGGCTCCGACTGCTCTTTCGAGCCGGAGTGCGCGGCTCGGTCGGACTGCTCGCGGCGCGCATCGTACTTACCCGGCCGGGGAACGTCTCCATTGCGCGGTGCGAGTCGAGTCCGAGTGAGTCGGTCGGTGCGGTTCGAGCCGGGAGCGAGTCGGTCGGAGCGGTCGGGACGCCCGGACGAGTCGGTCGGCGATTTCGCATCGTACTTGCTCGTTCGGTGTGCTGTACAGATCGGTCGGGAAACAGGCTTTCGCATGGCTTTTTTCCCGACCGAATGGTATTGGGTGCGCCTCCGACCAAGATCGGAATCGGCCCCTTAGAATACAGTGAAAACACCTACATACACTAGGGTACACATGGTTTAGGATACCCCTATGATTGGCATGACCTCCCCTTTAAGGCCCTAGTACATAATAGGGCAGAAGAATCAAAGCTACCTTTAAGTCCCTAGTATATAATAGGATATGGCAGTTTATAAGCCAGCAGCCCTTTCTGCACCTCCATGTAGGCACTGCTGAGGCCTGAGGTCAGTTTAAAAGCAGCCCTGTGTTGCAGGACTGCTTTTAAAATGCAAATTGTGCCCAAACTCAACTTTGGTGTTTGAGGCACTTAAAAATTAATAAACTACAATGTTTTGGCATATTAGGTACCCCCAGGGTCTCCCCTAGGTATCCCAGTGGTGGGGGGTCAGGTATTTATAAGGAGGACCCTTATAAAATAGGTTTTATATGCCTTGGGTTTAGTGTAATTGCACATTTCAATCCCCCATTGTAGTAAAGCGCTTCCCAAAATCGACTATTGTGCTAGGAGCACTGTGGAGTGAGAATCTGCAATATTGTTACATATTCAGAACCCCTAAAATCTCCCATAGGTATTCCAGGGATGTGGGGCCCTGTAGATATAGGCGGGAGCCTTATAAAAGATGTTTTATAAGCCCTGATGTTGGAAAAATTGCCCAAGTCATTTTCCCCATTCCAAATCCCCAGCCACGTAGGTTAACCTGGCAAGAAGTTATTAAATAATAAACAACGTCAAGGATGTCATAAAAATATCATTCAAGGACTTCCTAGAATGGTATTGATAAATCCAACAATATGCTATTGTTGAATTTATCCTAAAATGTACAGACAAGAAGTTATAAGACTTTCTTGGCTGTGAGCTAACATTCAGCCTTCCTGTGGTCTGTCCTGATTGGTCAGCGTTAAGGGCAGGGTTCTGCTACATAGGAATGCCAGAGCAGGGGGAGGGTTCATAATCATTAATCTTTAATAGAAGGAGGAGACAGGCAGGAGAAGCAAGTTTCATTTACACCCCTACTCTTTGAACGCAACCAGATGGCAGCCTTAAGGAAGGAATGTGCAGATGCCAGGGGAAGGGAGAATATTGAGATGAGCCATCCTGGAGGTTGGCTTAGCCAGCTCTTGTCTCTCTGCTGAAAAATCAGCCATGTTGAATTTTGTAGAAATGGTGCTCTCTGGGAGACTATAGTGCCACACTTTGGAAGAAATGGTCATCTTCTGAGGTGTTGTCCTGCACCTCATTGGACTGGAGTGCCCTCCCATGTGACCCCAGAGAACACTGAATAAGTATCTGAGAGGGGCAGTGCCTCTCACCTCTGCTGCTTAAAACTGAGAGAAGAAGAAGGATTGAAAGCTGGAATCTTGATTTGCACAATCAGGCCCTGCACTCTGAAAAGACTGTGCGGACAGCATTATCTGGAACTACAGAACTTTGGATGTACCTTGCTTCAAGAGGAATAAAGAGTGGACGCCAAGCTGGAAACTTGATTTGCACCATCAGGCCCTACATTGTGACTGACTGCGCCTGCTGCATTATCTGGAACTACAGCCCTTTGGATGTACCTTGTTTCAAGAGGAATAAAGAGTGGGCTCCCTACAAGCTACAGGTTAACAGAGTTCACCTGCATCAACTCCACCAAGAGTCCCCTGCCTGGAGTGTATCCAGTGGACTTTTAAGGGTCCAGGTGCATTGTGGGAATTGTGGTTCCAACCTTTCAAGGACCATCTTGCAGATTCCAGACCCTTGGATTGTGTTTTGGACACTTTGGACCCTTAGGAGGAATTTCAGAAGTTAGGGAAAGTTTGGTGAACTTTTGTGAAAAAGCTCCAGAGGGAGACCGTACTCTCACAGAAAGGCAATCCGGTGAACCCTCACTGAATCCTGCCTGCTGAAGGAGGCTGTATGACGACTGGTGAGAAATCCTCCAGAAAAGTTTCGAAATGTGAAGGTAAAATTTTGACCAGGGCCTCCCGCTTAGTGTATCTGACCAGGGCTCCATTGTGGTCGGCCTCAAACTTTGACTTTGTCCCGGTCAGAGACAACCAAATGTCCAGAAGTGGCCCTATTGGTTTCTAAGCACTAGAAAGTGTTTCATCTTTACAAATTCATATCTCTGGTACCCTACATTGGATTCTTTTAGTTTTGGTGTCAATTTAAAGATACAAATATTCCCTATTTTTATAAATTGGTGTTGGATTTTTATTGTGTGTTCTGTCTAAATTATTTACTGAATTGGTGTTTTAAATGCTTTACAGACCTGTCTTTGAAGTTAAGCCTGCCTGCTCGCAGCCAAGCTACCAAGGGTTGAGCATGAGAATAATTTTCTAAGACCTATTCTGAACTCTATTTTGTGTTAGTGGTATTATTGCCAGTAATAGATGCATATTTACCACTACTAATAACCCACTTTCCAACAAGCCCACACACTTCCACTTTGCAGCAATACCAAACATGAAAACCTAGCAAACTGCTACTTTTCTACTTTAAAACAACAACAAACAAAACAACACATATACCGAACATAGTTTTCTTCTATCTGTGCCGATTTTTTGCTTGATTTCTATGTTGTCTCTTTTTCTTCTGTTCTTTTCATTTTAACTCCTTGCTCCAGTTTAATCTCCAGTTCACCACCAGGAGCCATAATTTAACACGCTCAGCCCTCAACTGTAGACAACAACTCCAACTGACAGGGATAGAACACTCCACCCTAATGACATCACACGTTTGACACAACTTAACGTTGCAAACCAGGCAAGAATAGAGGACATACACCAGGCTAGAATAGAAGACAGAGTAGCATAGCATCTTTAGAGCAGGTTAGCACCTGCACGTCAATACAGTACAGGGAGATGCCAGTGTAGTGGCTATATGTGTGGGTCTGTAACTTGGACTACAGACACTGCTTTATACTTCCCAGAAGCTAAGTGATTTACAAAAAATGAGGCTGAGGCAAAAAAAAGGGGAAAGCACCTATCACATCAAGTTAAATCAATCAAGCTTTGTGGTGCTCTGATCTGGAAGAACAGCCTCCTAGTCGCCATATTGTTATTTAGCAAAAGATGATCAGCACAGACATTTATGAATACGTTTTACACATTTTATCATTATTTCTAATTAAAACATGAGATGCACAAATTTCTTTTATATAGTATTTATTTCTTTTATTTAAAAATATATTCTTTTATTATTGTCTTCTTAAAATCAGATTTCTTGTGTAGCCAACGTGTTTTGTTTCTTCACAAGAGACTTCTTCAGGGCTACAAGAATGCAAATAATATATTCATGATTAAAATATATTATACAAATAAAAGGATTTTTCTTTTTTGTGAAGAACAGAATTTAACCACAAAACGCACATTACATGATACCAACCCATTTTACACAGTACCAATAAACCATAACAAATTAATGTGCAACCCATTTGCTAGTGATGTGATATTGTATAACACCCAAATTCCCTACAAGTGAGGCTATCATAATAATTACATTCCTATTATTTCTATCATTTTAACACCTATGGATTAGACTCTGAAGATGCTAAAGTGATAACCACTCATGTTTCAGTGTAGTGGCAATGTGCGAGGGTCTGTAACCTGGACTACTGACACTACTTTATACTTCCCAGAAGCTGACGAAAACTTTGTATTGAGGTCATTTTAATAGTGCTAGGAGCAATCTGGGGCCCTTTGCTGGTGGTACCCTAGGAGACTGTCTACAAGCCTCTTGTTTGGAATAAGTAGTTGAATAGCTCAGGGAGAGAGAAGATGCGACGAGGACAGAGAGAATCTGCAAATTAATCTTCATCTTTTAGGTAGTAATTGATTTACAGGGCACATGTGGGTGATAACTGCTGGGCAGTACTGGGCAGACCTTTTCTTTCCACATATTGTGGCTCTCAGTCTTTACAGGTGTAATTCACAGTGCGCCTCTTTTAATGTTCCTTTCAGTTTAAGTCAGTTAGGTATGCTCATTCCGTTTGAAGAATTTTTCTTTCAAAATAAATGATAATAGACTTCAGCATGCAACACAACAACGTGTGCATGGCAAGCCAGACCACTGTAGTATTGTGGGCGAATATATGGTATCCACTAAACAATCCTTGCAAAATAATCAACTTGTTCTGCCTTCTCATTCTTTCTAGTGTATTGCATGAAGGACAAGTGACATCAGCTACATTTTTGGCTCAAATTGCTTCTCAATATGGAATGGCATGCCTATTCAGTGCTTGGCCACTGGTTTCACCAGTTCATCAATACAGAAGTATCGTTTGGTTTTTAGTTTCCTTTAGCCCTTTGAATAATTCTGGGGACAGTTTTGTGACACCCTTTCCCTCTGAAGTTGTGACCCAGGTGATCAACCAACTAAGCATCTCAGCAGACAGTCGGTATCAGCACAAAGTTAATGAAGTAGCTTCAAACACCACAGCTTTGCCCTCATGTGTCATGACAGTTTGAAAAAAAGCCTTTGCATGGCAGAGGTGTTTTGAATCCATTTGTGAAGAGCCCCATGTTAGTCATTTGCAGCTGGGTATTTTTATGCTTATGGTCATCATAACGAGGGCTAAATTCCAATCCCTGTCAAACATGTGTTTGTACAGGGACTGAAATTATGAGTTGTCTGATAATTATCACACCTTCAACTTTTTCCCCTGAGAGGCTTTTTGGGGGAAAAGGCCTGGAAAAAAAGACAAAACATGAGGAATTTGGTGTGTTAAAAACCGATTTGGATGTTATACCCCATTTTTCTTTTAAATCCTTAGAAAAGGAGGTATTTACCAAACATGGTAGATACCCCACTATACCCCACCTTATTACTACAAACTTGCATTGATGCTCTAAGAGTGAAAATTGAAACATCAGTCTTAGGCCCTCATTACAAGTGCAGGGTAAATTCTGATTGCGGTACAAATGCATGTTTGCCTAGGGATTCGAATTATGAGTTGTGTATTAATTTTCACACCCCGCTGTTTTCCCTTTGCTAAGGTCCAGCAAGTAAAACCTGGTGAGATGTGTTAAGGGAAAAAGCCTGCAAAACATGCAGAATTCGGAGTGTTAAGTACTGATTCTGCATGTTATGCCTCATTTGCAAATTAGAAACTTATAATAGGTGATATTATCATGCATTGTTAATACCTCACAGTGGGGTAATTGTATTTTCCACATGTGGTAAATACCTCACCCCATTCCAACTCATTTGCAATGAGTGGGTTATCGCTATATTTAGTTCACTCCTATGACAGAGTGCATCTAGATCAGCCGTCTCCTGCAAACAGATTGCACAAACACTTGAGAAACAATAGGGCTGCCTGAATTCACAGAGACAGGCAGGAATGATGTGATGTGCTGTTTTATGTGCCTGTTATTTTCCTCTCCTAATAGGAAGTAAGAAAGCTCCTAATGGGAGTAAGAGAGCCGCCTTGTTGCCATTGTTTTGTCAGAAAGATAACTGACACCAACTAAATTCAACAAACATCTTCTTAGTCCCATATTATACAACTGACGAGGGGGGCATTTCACTGCCTCTTACTGCCAGGGTTTTTCTGGTAGTGACAGCAGTGAAAACTGGCCTGTATGTCTACCCATTCAAATTAGGTGGGCGGACATACAAGTCAACCTCTGACAGCCCTTACTCTGTTGGTCCATTGGAGGGGTGTAATCATGGTGGAGAACGATTAGTTACCCTGTGGTTACACTGATGGCCCACCCATATTTAAAATGGGCAGGTGGAGCATTATGTTGGCAGTTGCGACAGAGTAGCCTTTACCGCCAATATATAAATCAGCCACTAAGGGCCATATGCATGAACACAGTTTCCCATAGACACAGAACGGGCAAAACCCTTTGATGCATCTGGCCCTAAGTCTTTTGTCAAGAATTTGTTCTGGAGCACAGGAGGCAGAGATTCCTATAGGGCATCTTGGCTAGCCCCTGGTTGTCATCTCACTTCGTCCTAAGGTGCTTCTGAGCTTCCTGCTTGGGCATCTCAAGGACAGTCACATGGGAAGAGTCGGCATGTGAGAGTCAGGGACAAGCACTGAGATGATTATGACATTACATCCAAATCATTACGTCTGTCTCTGATCACAGCACAACTGCAGGGTCATGTTTACTGGACTTTTTTGGGCGAGGAAATCAATGATCAGGTTAATACCGCAAGCCCAATCGACCTGGCAATTGGATATTGAACAGCCATAGGCAAAATATGGCATAGAGTCACATAAATATGCAGCACGTTTTGCACTTCCAATTTCCCTCCAGAGAAATCTTGCAATTTCTCATTGCATTTTTATGAAACAAAATCTCTTATTGCATTGACAGTATATTTCTATCACTAATCAAGCATTGGTGCGATATCAAACATGAGGAGAGCTTTAATTGTCTGTATGAAAGTTACGACGTTATATTCCAAATTACTTGTGATATGGGCTAGTAAGAAGGTTACTCTAAAGATATTGTCAATGTGTAATTTAATGTTAAGTACATGCAGAGGCGTCTCTAGAAATTAGACTTGGGGGGTGGGGGGACATATGGGGCCACAGATAAAACTGGTGGTGCCAGCTTACTTTGTATGTGTGTATATGTATCTGGTTATATGAATACGCAGCTATATAAACTCATACACACAAGTAAGATTTAAACATGTTAAGTAAACACAGTGCTTTGAAATAAATGGAGTGTAGGTGGACAAATCAAAGTGTGTGACAAGGTGCTGTGTCTTTTTTTTTCTGTGTTTCCTCCTGGCACATTCAGCCGCTTTGTTGTGGGTGGGGCACAAGGGGGGGGGCAGATCTAAAGCAACTGGAGCATGGGACCCATCCGCCCTCTCCCAGAGACACCATTGAATACATATATGTGTCTGATGCAAAAAATAAAGCTCCAAGAGCCAGATGCATGAAGCATTTTACCGGTCGCAATCGGCCCCGGTAAAATGCATTTTGCCATGTATAAAAGGCAAAATGTGACTCTGTAATATGTTACCGAATCACATTTTGCTTTTGTATTAGGAAAAGGATTGTTTAGGGCGTCCCTTGCTGATACCAAATAGGACTGATATGTATGAATGTTTTGCGACCAGAATCAAAACATTCATAATTTACCGACTCCGTAGAGGAGGCGGTAACCAATTCGCAAACAGAGAGGGGTCCTTTGTGAATGTGGGTGAAAACATTTTTTCAGAGCAGACTTTTCATTTTTATTTTTGTAATGCAGCCAGTTTTCCTTCAAGGGAGACGGGCTGCATTACAAATAAAGATATTGCTTTATTTAAAAAGCAATCACAGAAATGGTGGTCTGCTGACCCCAGCAGGCCACCATCCTTGTGATTTTAGTCATTCCCAATGGGTCAGAAATTGCGACCTGCCTCATTAATATTGATGAGACAGTTCTTTCTGCAACCGATTTGGGAATCACTAAATGTTTCCCAGAAACATTAGTACATTTGATTTTGCAAGTCTCTAATTTGTGAGTCGCAAAAAATCGCAATTAGAGACTTGCAAAACCAAATGGTCGTACATCTGGCCCAAAGTGTCTACAACAGTGTTCTCCTCACCAGTTGCACCCCTGACTCTACTGCTAATTTGATCCATAACTCTTTGCAAAAAATATGGAATGAAGGAAAGTGTACACATTTGTGTTGTAATCTGAATAATCATAAATCTGTTTTTTTGAAAGGGCTGTTTAGGAGAAATCAGACTTGTTTCTTCAGCACGCTAGACGTTGATAAAACGTGTCAAGTACCTGCTAGCTCTCAGAAGGATCTCGAACAATCTGACGTGATGCCATCCACCATCCCATGCTTAATTATACTGCTTCCTCTCGGAACCAGAACGCAGTACATTTAGCTTGTAATTGCACCATCTGTTCCACTTTGCAGCCACGGGGAGTGGGCGTGCTACGCTTTGCTCCCTTCCCTTCGGATCAGTCTCTGGCTGGGAGTTTGTTGGATGGATTATATCCTCTGCATAAAAAAGAGTGATCAATTGTAACAAGGCTCCGCTTTAATAATACACCTACTTACCTACTACAGCCGCAAAACAAGTGAGTCACAGGCTCGCGGAGCACCTGTTTTGATTGCACTGAGTTGAACTTTCTCAGGGCGCATTAGGGATTGTGAGGAAATGTAAAGAAAAGATTGAAGCATCGTCTGAAACCCCTGACAGAGAGGAAAGGTGATTTAGAATGTATTGATAGATCAAAGTGGAGCGATAGCGGGCAAAAAGACGTCACTACTTACTCTTAGTTAAGGTGTTTATTTAACTGTTTTCCATAGTTGAGTTCAAGGCTTAACAGGCATCAGAGGGCCTCATGTACAAGGGGATTGCGCCATCAGAACGTCACTTTTTCCAACGTTCCGGTGTAGCAATGCCCTGCTGCATGTTTACAAAGTGGCGGTAAATTACTTTTTGTGGCTTAACGCCGCTTTGTAAATATGGCACCCTTTCACACTGGTATCTGGGTGAAAGGGGCGTGCAATGGGAATTGCTGTGGCGTTCCACTGCATCATCCATTGCTTTTTTACGCTGCCTCAGCTTTATAAGGAGGTGTAAATCTGAGGCAGCCCCAAAAACTAACAGCATGCAAAAGCAGGCGGTAGATTGGCGCAACAAAGAGAAATACTTTTATTTCTCTTTGCTTTTTCTATGTGTGCTGCATTCTGCAGCACACATAGAAAGAGCAAAATGCCATTAATGATTGTTTTTGTGCAGGAAGGCGTCCCTTCCTCAATAAAAACAATCATTAAATATTGGTAATTTGCTACTTCTATGTGTACTGCAGACTGCAGCACACATAGAAGTAGCAAATCGCCATTATTGATTGTTTATGTGCAGGAAGGTGTCTCTTCATCCCTGCAACTCAGGCACCCTTGCACTATGGCGCAAGGGTGTCTGTGTTGGTGCTAGGCAGCTATTTGTAGCTCCAGCGCAAGGGAAAGCACAGGAGTGCGTCGTATTCTTGTAAATACGGCGCATCCCAGGGTTTTAGAAATGACGTAGTGCGAACCGGCAAAACTTGCCGCAGCACCGCGCTACGCCATTTCCTTGTGCATATGCACGAGAGTGAGTTAGAATGGTGATCAGCAGAAGGAAAACATGGTAGGACAGAAATAATTACAATGGTGTTACAGATTCTGTCTGGAAATAGTGTCCTGAGGCGATTAACAGATGTGTGAAAGATATAATAAGATATGCTGAAAGAGGCAGGGCTGGTGCAAAGTGGCATTTAACTGCCCTTTCCCTTGGCAATGGTGTCATATGCGATGTTATTTAGAACATTTGACACTTTCTTTCAGCTATATCCATAGACAAGTGTCTAGAATCCCTTTGTTATTGGACAGATCCCGCAGGAAGAGTAAACAGATACTCCAGCCCACAGTGAAAGGTATGTTGCTAGATGACAAGGTGTGCCTTGGAGAAGATGACCTGGAGTTTTCATCTGAAAGGAACACTAGGTAGCTTGGCTTGGTGCAAAGATCCACTGGGAGAGGGTTCTATAGATTTGTAGCATGACAAAGAGAGGACTGGCCAGCCATCTTGTTTCTCTTGAGTGGGGATATTACGATTTGGAGGAAAATAATCTCTACTGATGACCCGCCAACCTTCAGGGAAATTCAATAGCTTTTCGGCTAGACATATAACTTTCTGAATGTGAATTGTTGTATTGTGAATGTGTTCCGTTTTGTAAACCAAAAATCTTTGTTGGGGTTGGTGAGGTTGGTAGTGGTTTTGAAACAACGGAGGTCTTATTATGGAAAGTGCAGCGCGTGCACTGATTTTTTGCTTCCACAGTGCACTTTGGTATTACAGAAGGGGCTTGGGATGCTTGAACTGCTCCTCCTGCAATACAGATTGAGCTTGCACAAAAGTTATGGTGACATGATTTCATAGAGTTGTTTTTTTATTTGCGTGGGTCACGGCCCATGCAAATAAGGGAAACCGTGAGTTATAACAGATGTGGGCGTAGAGGTAAAGACACTGCCAGGAGCACCGTGGAGCATAACCAGTGTGCCCCAAGAGGGCACCCTTTGTAAGGGGGTAAAAGATGGTCCAGGGATTCCCAGACATCCCACTGCAAGAGGGTGCAGTCCACTCACTGTACCTGCCTGCCCCCGTTGAAATGCAGGTGGTTGCCACCTGCTCTGGGATATTGTGTCACTTTAATGGTAAGCCATGTTGCTTTCAGAAATTACAATATTCAGTCTTTTTGAGAGTGTAGTCTGATCAGCAAGAGGGTTTGAATAATGGTTGAGTGATCTAGGGCTGAATTGAGGAACTATCATGTTCTCTGGTACCATTCATGATCATTCGAATGATATTTATAAAACTGCTTTGTTGGATTTCCCCTTTTAGGGTATATATTCATGGAACATGCAACATTACAACACTTAGAAGCGCCTGTTATTCCAAACACATATTCTAAAATTTTAACACATGCCTGTGATAAAATGGTCCCTGCAAAAGAAAAAAATAATTCATAGAAAACGTACAATATTCATAGATTTCCTGGGTAGCGAAGGGGTGCCTTTAAAATACATTACGAGAATGACTCCTTGCCGCACTACCCCATTGAGCAGGTCTGTGTATCAGCTGTTCCTCGCTGCTCGCCATTCTGTACATTGTGCCTTCCTCTGTAAACTGTGCCTCTTTTTGTTCACAGAAGTCTGCAATTTGTGCCTTTCTTTTTGTCCTCGTCATTCTGTAAATTGTGCCTTTCTTTTGTCCTTGTTGTTCTGTAAATTGCGCTTTTCTTTTTGTCTTCGTCAATCTGCAAATTGTGTCTTTCTTTTGTCTTCATTATTGTAAATACTGCCTTTCTTGTTCTCGCCCCCTTTTGTGCCGCCTGCTTCCCGCAACCTCCTCCTCTCAGAACCTGCTTAATGGAGGCTGCAGTGTAACCCCATTGAGCAAGTCCATATACCAGGTCCCCCTCGCTGCTTGCCATTCTGTAAATTGTGCCTTTCTTTATGTACTCATCATTCTTTAAATTGTGTTTTTCTTTTGTCCTCATTGTTCTGTAATTGTGCCTTTTTTTGTCCTCGTTCTGTAAATTTTGCCCTTCTTGTTCCTGTCCGCTTGTGCTGCCCGCTTCCCCCTCCCAGCACCCCTCCCACCACCTACTTTATGGAGGCTTCAGGGCAACCCCATTGAGCAGGTCCATGTACCAGCTCCCCTCACTGCTCGCCATTCTGTAATTTGTGCCTTTCTCTGTAAATTGTGCCTTTCTTTATGTACTCATCATTCTTTAAATTGTGTTTTTCTTTTGTCCTCATTGTTCTGTAATTGTGCCTTTTTTTGTCCTCGTTCTGTAAATTTTGCCCTTCTTGTTCCTGTCCGCTTGTGCTGCCCGCTTCCCCCTCCCAGCACCCCTCCCACCACCTACTTTATGGAGGCTTCAGGGCAACCCCATTGAGCAGGTCCATGTACCAGCTCCCCCTCACTGCTCGCCATTCTGTAATTTGTGCCTTTCTCTGTAAATTGTGCCTTCTTTTTTGTCCACGTAACTCTGCAATTTGTGCCTTATTTTTGGTTCTCATCATTCTGTAAATTCTGCCTTTCTTTCGTTCTCGCTGTTCTGTAATCTGTGTCTTTCTTTTGTCCTTGTTATTCTGAAATTGTGCCTTTCTTGTTCCCACCCACTTGTGTCACCTGCTTTCCGCCACCCACTTCCCGCCTTTCAGCTTCCATCCCCCCTCCCAGCACCCATCCCAGGACCTACTTAATGAAGGCTGCATCACGATTCCATTGAACAGGTCCATGTACCAGCTCCCCCTCGCTGTTCGCCATTCTGTAAATTGTGCCTTTCTCTGTAAACTGTGCCTTCTTTTTGTCCATGTAAGTCTGCAATTTGTGCCTTTCTTTTTGTCCTCAGCGTCCTGTAAATTGTGCCTTTCTTTTGTCCTCATTGTACTGTAAATTGTGCCTTTCTTCCGTCCTTGTTATTCTGTAAATTTGCTTTTTGTCATAGGTAAAAGAAGTCCGAATGTAGCCAAGAAGTAGGTTCCAAGAATGTAGTTTATTGGTTCCAGTTCCAAGTAAGTAGAAGGAAGATAGATGGTAAGTAAGATGGTAAAAGGTAGCCCCACCAGGAGCAGCCTCCCTGCTGCTCAGCCTGCATCCACCAACTGGCACTCCACACATAACCAAGCAACCAAGCATTCCGTGACCTCATCACACATTCCAATACTCATCCTGGTTGAGCAGCAGGGAAGAAGTAAGTGAAAGAAAGGAGAGGCGACAATAAAGTCACCACATATCCCCTTTCCTTACACCAAGAAAAGGCAAAAGCAAGAACAAAGATAAACTTATCCAAGATAAACAATAAAAGCACAGAACATTACATGTAAAAATGCAAAATGTAAGTTCAAGAAATTGGCAATACAGAAAGATAAAAGAAAGCAACAGTTAGTAATATAATAGCATCATCGCATAATAGACAACACTTTAAAATGTCCTAAAAATGCAATAAAACATTAACAGGCACATGCATCAACCTTTTTTGCGAGCGCAAACGGTGCGATTCGCAAAAATCGGCCGTTTGCGCCCACAAAAAGTGCTTTTGCGATACATCAAGGTTCAAGGCACTCCCAATTTAAGAATTCGCAATTCATTGCGATTTCTCAAATTACGATTGCATTTAAGGAATCGCAATTTGCGATTCCTTAAATGCAATGCAAGAACCACTTTAAAATAGCGATTTCGCTATTTGGGGCGCAAATTACCGAGCAATTAAACTGGTCGGTAATTTGCAAAAACTTTGAAAAATGCACTAAAGTGCATTTTTCGAAGTTTCAGGTTACACACACACACATGCCCTTGGGGCATGTGTGTGCGCAACATGGGTGCACATAACAATTTCAGGGGTGCAACAGGGTGTCCTTTTGACACCCTTGCACCCTTGAAAACGCATGCGCAATTTGCGAGTACCTACTGGTACTCGCAAAGTGCGCATGCAATCCCCCTTTCATTCCTATGGGCCTATAGGCCCATATGAATGAATGGTGAGCCATTCCTTAATTGCGACTCGCAAATTGCGAGTCGCAATTAAGGATTGTTTAGGAATCGCTATTTTTATAGCGATTCCTACATGCATAGGCTTTTGCGAGTCCTTATTTGCGATTCCTTAATAATCGCAATTAAGGACTCGCAAAATCCTACCTTGATGCATGTGCCCCTTAATGAAAGCAACAGTTACTGATATGATAGCATCATCACATAATAGACAACACTTTAAAATGTTCTAAAAATGCAATAAAACATTAAATGAGATGATGAAACAACAAATTCAGAAGCATCACTGAATCATAAAAAGAATAACCTAGAACACTCACTCATCCCCTTTCCTCACACAGAAAGAGAGAAAGTACATCACACACATATTGTACGCGTGACATGAACTACCGTAAAGGCAACATACGTAATACTCTTGTACACCTGACGTCTCAGGCAATCATGCAAACTATGCACTAGACATGACATGGCGTCACCGGCAAAGCAACATACGTAACATTCTTATACACCTGATGTCTCAGGCACTTATGCAAACTATGCAACAGACATGACCTAACGTCACCGGCAATGCACATACGTAACACTCTTGTACACCTGAAGTCTCAGGCACTCATGAAAACTATGCAACAGGCATGACTTAACGTCACCGGCAAAGCACAAAGTACACCATAGCTACTAACGCAAACAACCCCATAGCGCAACAAAACAACGCTGTACACCTGATAAGACGAAAGTGTCTCAGGCAAACCACACTACAATTATAGGGAAGGCAACCCTATAGCGCGTAAAATGCGCTGTAAACCTGACAGGACGAAAAGTCTTAGGCAAAAATTCAGAACGCAGACACTAGCAGTAAACTCAATAACGTATACACTAAACAGTGCACCTGACAGGACAAAGTGTCTCAGGCAAGAATTCAGAACACATAGACTTCGCAGTAAACTCAATAACGTATACAGTAAACAGTACACCTGATGGGACCGAAGGTCTCAGGCAAACACTTAGGAGTACACAACCTTTGACGCAGCACAGGGATATAAGCAGTAAAACATAGTATCAGTAAAACATAGTATCAAGCACACATAACTATGTAGTAACAGGGAGTAAGACCCTACAGCACCCACACGCAGCAAAAATACGAATAGGCTAAAAGACAAGAATAGCATCAATAAATTCACAGCACATAACAATATATAAGTGCTAATAATGCAGAAACATATGAAACTTAACATTTTTTTAGGTTGTGCCAGAATGATGAACAAGACATGAGTGAAAGAAAAGTACATCATATGACCTGACGAAATAATCACCAAAATATCACATGCAAAGAACAATGCACAATGGATTGCGAGCCACCAAGTCATTAAAAAAAAAACAAGTTAAAATAAATAATGTAGTCACCGTAGTCATCGATTGCTCTCAAAGCATTCAAGCTTCTTCTGTCACTGAAACCACCGTAGAGGAAATCTTCAACACGCTCTCAGCCATGAACTCACCAAAAAAGTAGAAAATGCCGCTTTTGGTCGAAGAAGGCAGCAAATGTCGGGTTGTGAGACGCTAAAATGCACTAGAATGGCACAGAGTCCGGGTGTAACAGCATCCAGGAAAACGGTACATGTAGGATGACACTGGATGAAGCCAACCAACCAAACGAATGCTGCCGCCAAACCCAAGATGACGGCATGTACTTTGCGCTGCGCCGGATGGCTCCCAGCATGCTAGTGCAGCCAAGTGTCCATGTCAGCAGGAAGCCAAATGAGGGAGAACACGTCACAAAAGATCCAATGGAGGCATCGGAGAGGAGATGGAAACAGGTAAGACTGCGCGCGCTCGGTGTGTGCGCCTTGTTAACATCTCGTGCCATGTTTTGAATGTCGCGGAGCAGTTCAACTGCCAAGGTGGACACACACTTCAGGGTGGCAGTTTTACAAGCTGCACTGTACAAACACGACAAAAACGTAAATCAGCAGAACAAAAATATCCTCACCCCACATGGCCTCTTCATGCAACGTGCACTGAAACGAACGTAGCTTGTTGAGGAAATCAAACGTAAACGTCAGGGTGGGAAAGTGTAAAGCAAGTTCCCTTCTAATGCCCAAAGTCCTCAAAAAAAACTCACGCAGTTGTTGGTTCCATCAAACACCGCCTCCAAGAACACGTAGTTGGCAGACCCCAGTATTAAAGTAGAGCTTAGATGATAACTCAGAGACTCCTTGCGCCTCAAAGCACATTTAAATGCGCAGCAGCACAGCACATGTCTTGAAGTAAGGGAGGTGAAAAGCCTCAAACAGGCTGTCCGGTTTGTAAAGGACACTGGTGGGGCTAGTAAGGGTGTTCTTTTCCTCCAGGTTTCAAGCTTCTTTAGTACATATCTCTTTAGTAGTTTCCGGTAGTACAGTTCATCATCAGTTTCCTTTGTAACAAGATCAAGGTTTCCACAGCAGTTTCAAATGTAAATTGTATTCCAACACACGCAGGTTCGTAATTCAAATCGTCGCCAAAATGTCATAGGTACAAGAAGTCCCACCCTCTTGTGCCGCCTGCTTCCCGCCATCCACTTCCTGCTGCCCACTTTCCACCTCTCAGCGCTCCTCCTAGGACCTACTTAAGGGAGGCTGCAGTGTGGCAGTACTGCCAGCTCGCCATCCGTGCCTGGACCACGCCCAGTGCCAGAAACCCTGGTTCTTCCACTTTGTGCAGCTACACCACCGCAGACCTTTGAGCCCTGGACCCCGGGCATATCGACAACAACAACTGCTGCTGCACATCTCCATGCACCACCAGAGGACCATTCTCCTGCAAGCACTACTACTGCACCTGCAAAACCGAAGCTGCCAACAATGCTGGAGACACCGCAAAAAGGGCTGCATTCCACCACACCGACCGAGACTGCAACCGCACAACTCCAGTGCATCCTACTCAACGCACGATCATTCGGCAAACATGCCACGGAGATCTGGGACACAATCTTGTCCCTCACCCTGGACGTCATCTTCCTCACAGAAATCTGGCTGAATCCCACCTCGCGCACCATCGCCACCCCCAAAGGCTACAAGATAACGCACCGGGATTAAACCAACGAACACAGAGGTGGAATTGCCATCATCTACAAGGACACCATCCACTGCACGACCTCCTAAGATGACTCAACCCGATAATAGAGTATCTCAACTTCCAACCGCACACAGAAGGAAAAAGCACCATCAGAGTCACCCTCGTCTACAGACCACCAGGACCATTCCCCAGCTTCTGCAACACCATCCCTGACCTCATCGCTCCAATCCCCATTGACTTCGAGCACTACATCTTCCTAGGGGATCTTAACTTCCCCTTGATGACCCCAGCGACACCAACACAAGCAACGTCCTGGAAAGCTTGAGCAACATCGGCCTCAATCAACTTGTCACTGACCCTACCCACATCGCAGGACACATGCTCAACCCCTTTTTCACATCCAGCGACAGAATAAAGTACACCCACTTCTCACAGTTCACCTGGACCAACCACTACAGCATCCACTTCACCATCTCAGGACCTACCAATGCTGGCACCATGCCCTGTGGCTCCACAAGCAGAAACTGGAAAAAGATATCAGAAGACCAGTGTAACAACACTCTCAATCCCCACCTCCCAGGCACAACATCCAACCCAGAACAGTCTGCAAAGAACTTCTACCAGTGGATCACATAATCCACCAACACAATTGCCCCCGCCAAACCAGCCAAATCCAGAAGATCTCCGAGAAGAGCCAGCTGGTTCACTGCAGAGCCGAAATCCACCAAACGCAACAGCTGGCAGCAAGAAAGGAAGTGGCGCACCAGCAAAGAGACAGGAGATTACACCACCTTCAAGACTGCACTCAACCAGTACCACCGCCTCCTAAAAGAAACAAAGAAGAACACCTGAGAATCAATTCTTTCTGAAATGGAGAACATGGCGGCCACGCTACGCGCAGGTCGCTAGAGCACTGCGAGGCACGCACCACAGCGGTTAATTGAACCCCCCGCTGTGCCGGATTAATGTGCCTCACCGTGTCCGGAGCATCGGTGGAGGCTATAGACAGGCAGCAGATCTGGGACAGCTGGGATACGAACGTCAGGGACTCTCACTGGCTTAGGGCCACCCAGGATCTCGGAAAGAGCCGCAGGGCAGCAGCGCGAGGTCTCCTCCGGGTCAGCTGGAGCAGCATCAGCACTTACACTGCAGCCGCGGCTCCTGGAGGGCTGAAAGACTCTCTGACTGCTGGGGAAGGCACAGAGGAGGAGGAAAAGTCGGAGAAACACCTCACCGGCAAGGAAACCTCACATGTAAGAGGTAGGGTGGCCAGCCCTGGTAGGGGAAAACATAGTCTGGGTGAGATAACATTTTTACAAAAGACCACCAATTCAACTGAGGGAGGTAAAAAACAACCCCATGAGCAGCTATTAAATATTCCCCCAATTTGTTTGCCTGCTACTCATAGTGCAGAAGGAACTTACCCCAAACACATGTGTGTAGATCCAAGGAGAAGCCCAGGAGAGGGGCGCAAAGGGCAGGGAGAACATAGAGAAGAAATTATATTTTGGAGTGTAAGGTAAAAATTACACCCTCCCTGAGGTCCTTTTTTAAGGGTTTACCGCCCGTAGTGCCTCTCCGAGACCAAGAGCAAGCTGCTGTAGGGAACGTGTGGGGAGAAACCAGTTACACCAATGATGGCGGCGGGGGGGGTGTTTATCTAGCCCAGAGTGGATTAATCAAGAAATATCTTTAAATGGTGATAACACACAGGAAGCTGGACCCCAGGTGGATGATCCTACTGAAGACAAGGATGGGGAGAAACTCCCACTAGACATAGCCTCAAAAGAACTAGGAAAAAGATAAAAACAGTGTAGAGACCTCAGCCAGCTCCGTAGAGACTATGTTTTCATCACTCACTGTTGTTATTAGGAAGGGTTTCGCAGTGTCAGAAGCAAATGAGGGGGAGATACGCAGTTTCTGCGAAGCCCTGGAATTTTTTTTTTGACATTTTGTCTTTAAGGACGCAAACACTTGAAACTACGGTGGGGGAGCTGAAAACAGACCTAAGCAATAGTAAAATAGAGTTACAGGTGCTACGGCGGGATGAGTAAAGATTGCAGGAGAAACTGGAACAGTTGGAAAACAATTCAAGAAGGAATAACTTGAAGGTATTGAATGTCCCGGAGGGGAATGAAGGTGACGAACTGAAAGCTTATGTTGTCTCTCTTATAAAGGCATCGGTTCATATCGATGAGAGTGAGGTGGACATTGTAAAAGATACAATCCAAATATGGTTAAGTCACGGAAGATCCACCTTAATTTTCAAACGTACGCTCTAAAGGAAAAAATCCTTCAATGTGCACTAAAATTGAAGACACTAAGGGGGAAAGATTTCTCAGTTGAAATTAGATCAGATCTATCACGGGTCACTTTAGATAGACAATGGGAGTTGGGAAAGCGCTTAGACAAATTAAAAAAAGTAGGGGTGACAGCACAGCTTAAATTTTCTGCATTTCTAAGAGTTATGTACAATAATAAAATGCATATGTTAAGAAGCTCAAAAGAGGCAGATGACCTATTAGAGGCTTTCAAGAAGGGAGGGGCAGGAAACTTGGTGATGATATGCATAAAGGTAGAGCTGTAAGCCAGGGTGAGCCTTGTCTTTTTTTTCCCTCAGGATTATTGGGGAGGAGTATGAGGGGGCATATAGATAGATATGAATTTATATTGTTTTCGGTGGTGGGTGCATGTGGTGCGAAAAAGAAAATTTGGACTAACATCAGGTCCAGGAAGAAGTACGGGTGGGTTCTCCAGGGAAGGGTGGAGGGTTCACTGGGTGGGGAGCATGTGGGAAAAAATTATAAAAATTTCCTCAAAAATCTCAGCGAGACATAAGGTATTTAGAAGAGATAGATAGGCCCAAATGGAGGGTGGGGAAAAAATGTCTATTCAGGTTTTAACATGGAATATCAATGGGTTACGCACAAAGGGGAGGAGGGAAAAGATATTACAGTACCTTAGAGATTCTCCTGCACAGATTTTGATCCTCCAGGAGACACATCTGGTAAAAAAGGATTGTGTTGAGCTATTCAGAAGGCAAAGATGGGTACAACAGATGGCATGCACAGATCAGAGCGTGAATATAAGATGGGTAACAATAGTAGTGAAAATACAGGCAAAAATATGGATATCGGATATGAGGGCGGATAAGGGGGGCAGGTGGAACATAGCAAATACATAGATAAGTGATGGGCCACTAACATTAGTAGGATATTATGGTCCAAATCACGATGATTGTGAGCCACTCAAAAGCATGTTTACTAATTCGTTAGATTTTCCAGGCCCCGTAATTGTGGCAGGAGATTTTAATGTGATAATGGACCTTAATTTAGATAAATTAAATAAAAGCAGAGCTGTACCAACCCCTAAATCATGAGCATTTTTTAAAGCTATGATGAAACAACATGCTCTTTGTGACTTATGGAGAGAGAGGGTTGGAAGTCTGCAGGGCGCCTCATTCCAAAATAAGAAATATGGTCATAGAGCGAGGATAGACTACTTTTTGTAGATTGGAGCCTTAGAGAGGATATCCCAGACATTGGGTATAAGACAGCCCATCTGTAAGATCATTCGGCAGTGACAATAACAATTAGGGGCACTAGTAGCTTTATGGAAAAGAAGTGGACGTTAGATCGTACCATACTGGCAGACACAAAAGTAATGGAAGATCTGAAAGTAGAAGTAGGAGAATTCCATAAGACTAATAGTGGTTCAGCTCCCACTGGGATAGTATGGGTCACGCTAAAAGCATTTATTAGAGGTAAGATTACGAGTGCAGTCTGCTATCAGGCACGGCCCATGGTAGGAGTGCCGGTCGGGCGGTGACGTGGGGCGGGGGAGGGGCAGGGTGGGGGGTAGTAAACTACGGATTAAGGCCGACACAGGTAAGTGAACATTAAATAATAAACGAATTTCGTTGTGAGCGCTGCATCGCCAAATGCGATGCAGTGCGCGACGAAATTCGTTTTATTTATTTAAATGTTCACTTACCTGTATTCGGCCTTAGTCCGTAGTTTACTACCCCCCACCCTGCCCCTCCCCCGCCCCACGTCACCGCCCGACCGGCACTCCTACCACGGGCCGCGCCTGTCTGCTATAGAAATAAACAATACAGGAATGAAGTTTCTCCGTTAGAGCAGGAACAAGAAAAAGTTAGAGGCCGAAATAAAAATAAGTCTAGCAGATTACAGTAGGACTGCAATAGAGAAAAAACTGCATTTACTGTAAAAACTAAATGGAAGAAATACTACAAACTCTGATTAAAATAAGATGGGATGCTAGCAAGCTAGCCCACTTTGAGTATGGGAAGGGAAAAGGGAAGCTTTTAGCTTGGAAGATCAAGGTAGATCCGAATAGAAATCTGATTAAGGAAATCAAGGAGGAGCAGTCTGGTGATATTCTGAGCGGTGAGATGGAGATGGAAGAGGCATTTAAAGACTACTTCTGGGTTTTATTCTAGGAGGAAGGAATAGCACTAGAAGAGGAGGTTAATGGTTGGTTAGCAGACTCTATTGAACCCGTAGATGATACCCAGCAAAAGGTTTTAAATCAGGACATCACACAGGAGGAGGTTAGTACGGCTGCCGGGCCCGATGGCATACCAGCGGAGCTTTATAAAATCTTAGGGGAGGTGTTAAACCCATATCTGACAGTAATGATCAGGGAGATTTTACATCAAGGGGCACAGCTACCAAACTCTTGGAATGAGGTGATAATTACTCTTATTTTGAAACCAGGAAAGGATCCCACTAGTTGCGAATCGTATAGACTGATATCTTTTCTGAATACGGATTACAAAAACTTTACAAAAATCCTGGCAGGAAGATTAAGTAAGATAGCCGGAGATGTGATACATAAGGACCGGAAGGGATTTATTAAAGGAAGATATCTACATGAGTTAACATATAGGTTAATAGGAGCTATTGATTTCGCAACAACTTATTCAGTCCCCTTAGCAGTAATAACTTTAGACGTTTCAAAAGCCTTTGATAGGGTAAGGTGGTCTTATTTGTTTTCTATTTTGAAGCGATATGCGCTTGGGGATAAATTTTGTAGAGCAATTCAACTAATATACCAGGATCCCTCAGTAAGAGTTTTAGTGAATGGGAATCTATCCTTATCTTTTAAAATACTCAGAGGCACAAGACAGGGTTGCCCCCTATCCCCCTCTTGTTTAACCTCTATATAGAGCCGCTCGCATACAAACTTAGAATGGCAGCTAACATTCCTCCTTTCTCCCAATGGGAATGGGTGAGGAAGGTAGCATTATATGCAGTTGATCTCATGGTCTTCTCCTCAGACCTTGCAGTGGCTCTGCTGGCCACTGTACAGTTGGCTTCAGAGTTCAGCAAGTTGTCAGGTTACCTAGTGAATGGGTGGAAAACAGAGGTTATGGTATGGAATCAGAGAACGGAGAATCGGTTGATTAAGAAGGAAATGAGATACCAGGGTTTGAAAATTGTACAAAATATAAATAAAATCTCAGAAATAAACCTAGGTAAAATATCAAGAGAAATTGTGCAGCTAATCAAGGGATGGGCACATCTTCCCCTAATGATTCTTGGGTGGGTTAACCTGGTCAAGATGGTGATATTGCCAAAAGTCACTTTCTCATTTAATACAATCCCCCTGCATTTTGAAAATCCTCAATAGATAAAGTCCAGCAGACAATAAATGCTTTTATTTGGGATCAGGATTTCTTGAAAAAGCTGAGGAGAAATGGGGAGAAAGGGTTGATTAGCCCTCCCAGACATTCAACATTACGATTGGGCCTTTCAACTGACTAACTTCAGAATGCTTTTTAATATGCCAGATGGATCAGAAGCAGGAACTATGCTCTTGGCAATGTTAAAGGAAAACAAGGTGGGCGTAGATAGATTCCTTTTAAATTTGGAGACCCAAAATACTTTAAGA
Organism: Calotriton arnoldi; assembly: GCA_963921515.1. NCBI lineage: Eukaryota > Metazoa > Chordata > Amphibia > Caudata > Salamandridae > Calotriton > Calotriton arnoldi. Next base: position 88,190 of record CAWUFW010007772.1, on the reverse strand, counting down.
AAATCAAATTAAAAGTGCTTCAAGCAATAGCGAGAATGTGGTACAACATCAGACGACGGTCAAAACTAGATTACTATTCCCATTTTGCCCCTATTTGGGAATAGCCAGGGACCCCGGAGTGACTTAAAGACAAACTGGCACTACCTATAAGAAATGCAGGTGTAGGGGTCTGGGGAGATCTTACCCAAGACGGTAACCTTATACCATGGAACGAATTAAATGTGCTGCTGGGGGGCTAGATTTCAAGATTTAAATATATACAATTGAAAAGTTGGGAACAAAGCCGGAAGCTGCCCTTGGGTATGAGACACGGTTTGGAAGAGCAACTTGTTGGAAAACCCCCAGGAAACAAAGAAGTCTCATTTTGGTATTGGGAATTACAAGATAACATGGATGGAGATTTCAGTTTGGCAGAAGAGCTGTGGGGAAGATGCTTGCCGAGGGAGCAGTTACAAAATATGTTGCAAGTATCGTTGCTCAAATTATATCCCATTGTCAAGCCTGCGTTTTTAAGAAGAAACCACCTTTTTTTCACTCCACACGGCATACATAACACCTGAAAAGCTGTCAAAGATGGGGAAAGTAAGATCTACCATATGCGCAAAATGTGGTCTTGAAAAAGCGACGGATGTTCATATGTTTTACCAATGCCCGGAAATCAGGAGGTTTTGGGATGATGTGAAAATGACAGTTTCAGGTATTTTGGGGCTACAAATTAAGGTAAGCCTATCATTGATCATTTTTGGAGAAATGGAAGGAGTTCTAGGCATTGCTAGAGATCTGCTGTTTTATGCAATCTTATTGGCCAGAAGAGAAATCTGTCGTAAATGGGTGGGAGGTACTCCACCTCAGCACTTAGATTCTCTTTTTTTCATGTCTAAAATGGACCTATTAGGGGAAGACTCTAAGAGAAAAAGATTTTGGGCTCTGTTACAGCTTGGGGGACTAGGATGTAGAGGGAAGTAATGGGTAGTGAGGACAAATAAATTATAGATCTGTCCAATGATTACACCTGTAAAACTCTCCGGTCTCGCTGCAGTGCCTTTCCGCTTCCATTTGACGCAGCTGCCGTAAATCGGACATTCTGAGAGAGATGTGCCCACAGGGGGGAAATGTCTACTTCTGGATGTCCTTTTGTGGCCTGTCTTTTTTTTGTATTATTGGGCTGAGGTAATAGACATTGGAACCTGAGTGAATGAGGACAATAAAAAAAAAAAGAGAACACCCTAGCAAATGGCATAGAGGCCAGCACAAAATGCAGCAAGGAGCTCTTCGCCATTGTGAAAGAGTTCTTCAAAATCGCAGCTGCTGGGAATGAAATCACCACCTCCCAAGAACTGTGTGACACCCTAACAGACTTTTTCCACAACAAGATCTCAGTAATCTACAAAGACTTCGAACTCCAACCCTCCGCTGCCAACAGCATCAGCCTGCTTATACCCATGAACACAAATCCTGAACACCTGCTCACGCATTGGGACCTCTCATGACTCAAGCCACAATATCCATCATGAACTCCGTGCACTCAGGAGCAACCACGGACCCGTGTCCCCACCACGTCTTCAACCACGTCAGCAAGACAATTGGTGACAAGCCCAAGAAAGTCCTGAACAACTCCATCACCTCGCCCTCCCTCACTGAGGACTGGAAACACGTGAGGTCCCTCCTGAAGAAACCATCCACTGACCCAGCAGAACCAAAGAACTACCGGCCCATCTCCCTGCTCCCCTTTCCAGTGAAGTTTCTCAAGATGACAATCAACCAGAAACACAACAAGCTCCTGGACACCTCTCAATATGGATTTCGAGCCAACCACAGCACTGAAACAGCCCTGATCGTAGCCATGGATGACATCAGTGCTCTCCTAGACCTTGGCGAAACAGCAGCCCTCATACTCCTGGACCTGTCAGCCACCTTCGACACCCTCTCCCATCACATCCTGATCAACCACATCGGAATCCAGGAGGATGCCCTCAAATGGATCGCCTCATACCTCACCGGAAGAACCCAGAGAATCCGTCTACCACCGATTACCTCAGAAGCCACAAAGATCATCTGCGGCATCCTCCAAGGATCGTCCCTTAGCCTCACCCTCTTCAACACATACATGACCCCCCTGACCAACACTGTCAGATTGCACAGACTTAACATCACCCCTACGCGACGACATCCAGCTCATCCTCTTGCTGTCAGAAGACCGCTTCACCACAAGAGCGAACTTCAACAGATGTATGATGAACGTCGCCAACTGGATGAAGGACAACTGCCCCAAGCTCAACACAGACAAGACGGAAGTCCTCATCTTTGGGATCAGCACCTCACCATGCAATGACGCATGGTGGAGTGCTGAACTCTGCCCATCCCCGGTCCCAACAGACCATGCTCGCAATCTCAGCATCATCCTGGACAGCAAGCTATTGATGAAGAAGCAAGTAAACACAGTATCATCTGCCTGCCTCCACACCCTATGCATGCTCCCCAAGATCTTCAGGTGGCACCCAGCCAACACCAGAAAGACCGTCACGCAGGCCCTCACTACCAGCAGGCTATACTACGGGAACACACTCAATGTAGGAATCACCGCACGCCTCCTGTAGAGACGACAGACAATACAAAACTCAGCGGTCAGATTCATCCTCGACCAGTGAACCCTATCAAACCTCACCTCAAGAAGCTTCACTAGCTCCCAATCCAGAAGAGATGCCAGTTCAAGAAGCTAACCCACACATACAAAGCCCTGCACAACGAGGGACCAGCATACATCAACAAACGCATGAACTTCCACCAACCAACTAGACACCTACGATCCACCTCCCTCTTCCTCAAAAACACCCCGCCGTATTCGCTGATGCAACAGTAGAGGATGCTCCTTCTCAAACCTGAAGCTTGGAATGACCTTCCCCTGCACTTCAGGACCACCTCATCACACCAGCAAGTCAAGAAATAACTCAAGATGTGGCTGTTTGAATGAACAGATCGCCACAAAGCAGCTAGCAACTCTAGCGCCTTGAGAACCTCACGGGCCATTTGCCGCACTTAACCGCAATCCTTGATTGATTTATATTTATTTACATTTTTAGCTATTTGAAATAACGTATTTCTTTTTAACATTATTTTCTATCAGGTTTTATTTTAAGCCCTTACCTCAATTATTTTCTATGGGATGGGGCTGCAGTACCAATGGTTGACCATGTGTCCTGCCGGACTTACAACAGTTTTTTTAATAATTTTTCTTTTTTAGTAGTAACTTGCACTACGAGTTTGTGAATACGGAAAAGTAGTAAACTTACTCAAAAGTTACCTTTGAGAATTTGAGAATTAGGCCCTGAATGTATGTTTAAAAAAACAGTCATTGAAACACTTAGTGACAATGTAGAAATTGAAAACAAACATTAGAATGAAGACATGACTGGACCACATTTTCAAAACACATTCAGAGGTTTGCTAATTTACACATGTTACACTTACTGCCTTTCTACTGCTTAAAAGCTTCCAGCTGAGCCTGGAGGGTCGCCAGGCTATATGCAGGAACCTCCTGTGCAGTGGTGTCCTCCTGGGTTGCCCCAAATGTAGCTGGAAGGACATGTCAAGGATGTCTTGGGCTTTTGTTCTGGCCCAACACTGAATGTCCTCTCAGTGCTAATGGAAATCCTTCTATTGTTGCATATGGACACCCACTGCACTGCAGAGCATGCCAATGTCTCTCCAAATTTGGGCCTGTGCTGCTGTCCACTGCTGGTTGGCTGGACCCTGATAAAGCTGAGGGTAACTGGTGGACCCATCACAAATGAGGTTTAATTCATCCTCAGTGAAGATGGAGAACTCTTTCTCATCCCTCTGCCATGTTTGGGGTTTCGATTTGTATAGGAGCAGCCAGATGAAGAGGTGGGAGGGTGGCTCAGAATTACTAGAAAATAACTAAATTCCTGACCCTATACGTAATTTTCTTTCTGTAGCGGTTGGTGGAGATGTCTGCCTCGGGAATGGAGGTCACCACTCTGCATGCAGAGATCTCTGTTCCCTATGTGGGATGGGGACCTCTCATACGGGGTGGAGACTACGCTTGCAGAGAGCACCACCCCACATGTGAAAAAGTTCATAACATCAGAAAGACAATTATTCATACAAGAAGTGGATTGTGACATGCTGTACTAACAATTTAAGGTGCTAAAGTGTATGTTGATAGACCTGTACATACTATGTGATTGATTTAACTTTAGTGTTCAAAGGTTAAAGTGTTAGAATGATTGTGAAAGTGAAGTGTAATAAGAAATAGAGCACAGCATGATTGATTGTGACATTATTGTAGTAAAGCAGTGTTGTCCCAGGAAGATATATGTGTACAAGTCCACAATTCATCATTGACAATACACTGTCCAACCGTATAAATGTAACAATCAAACTAACAGTTTGAAAACTAGTTAACTAGTCAATTCCACACCGCCATACCTGGAATTCTGTTCTGTGTCCCATTGCAGGAATCTGTATGTGGCTGTAGATGATGGGTAATGCCTGTGTGTAAGCCCCATCACATGGCAATGCTGTTCAACACGGAAGAGGCTTCTGCTGTCTTGCATACAACTTCTGGGGAGAACACTAGCACCCCCTTGTAAGATCAAGTCATCTGAATTGTGACTTAAGGATACCAAAAGTGTGTTCAATGATGGCTCATGTATGTGTTTTGTTTGCCCTATTGCACTTCTGTTGAGGTAGTATAACTGGATGTTTGAAGGGTAAATGCAGTGGCTGTAAAACACGTGTGTCTATTGTGTTGTAGTCAGTAATAAATGAGTATGTTTGAGATGATATCCTTCAGATGCATATGCAACCTCTGTGTTAGGTGGCATAAAGTATTCATGAGCCACATATCACAAAATCCTCAGCAACCAATCAATGTGCAAGAACTAACTGACAAGATGTAGCTGCTGTGGTGCTTCCAGCAAGGGTGCCAAACACATCAGTGAAGCAGCCCCTGGCATCACATCCATCTTGCATGTTGATGGAGTGCTAGCGGTGTCTGTTGTGGATAATGTGTTCTGGACATGCCAAAGATGTTGATCCTTTGCCTCCAAACATTCTCTCTCTTTCTCAAGTAATTCACCTATATAGTGATGGCCAAAAAAGGTTGTTTGGTGTGTGAGTTCATTTCTTATGTTTTCAGCCTGTATGTGAGTGGTTGGTGTTGTAATGCCTTTTACCTCTAGATGGGTGATGGAGTCCAGGGTCATAACTCCCCTACCCCTTACATTAACAGGTGTGTTGCAAGTGTTGTAAGCCTTGTTAAAATTGTTTTTTAAAAATCTTTAAAAAAAGGGGGAAAAACCTAAAACCTAAGCAAATATAGAATAATAATTTTCTTAGTTTTGCTTATTTTTCCCTATTGTTAATTTATGTACTTGTTGTTTTATATGGATTATGTTGCTGTCCCTGTGAGCAGCCATATGTGGTTCTTGACTTACAGGCTTGGCTGGAGTGCATTTGAGCACGTTTAGTCACCATTCTCTATGTAGTAAATGTGAAAGTGTAGTTTGTGAATAACAATGACATTACCCTTTTGTGAATGTGCATTTCCATGAGAATGTCCTTCTCTAAAACCCTCAGAAATTTCCTTAACCCCTTACCATTTAATAGTAAGCATTCCCCTTTATCCAGCCACTTCCCCTTGTTCCTCCATCATTTACTATCAAATGTATACCTATGTGTGTAGAGATCTCTGCACATGTGGTAGAGTCTTCCGGACAGAAAAGTTGGGATAGGTAGAGGTCTCAGGCCATAGGTTTATGAACTGCATTTTGCAGCACGTGAGTAGTACTACAAAATGCAGCTTGTTAATACGCCCCTTTGTTTTTCTAGATGAACATTAAGTTTTATATTGTTTACAATGTCTAAGAAAAGCAAGGGGAAACACATGAAGGGCCTAATTCATAAACGTACATTTTTGTGTGTAGATTTAATTACCGACATGTAAATCTAATACTGCACCAAGATGCAAATCTACACTTTTTGCTATTTGCCATTTCCAAGTGTAAATTGACACCAAGTGCAGACTTACATGTCTCCATCATCGGTGGAGCCTCCTACAACAGGATTTATGATTTCCGAGTCTAAAGTTACTACTAGCAAGTTTTCACACATAGGTGGAGATCTCTCACTGGGGGTGGGGAGGGGCTCTCTATGGAAATGTATAGAGAAACATGAAAGTTTATTATTTTTTTTAAACAATTATACACATTTTTTAATATAAGTTATACATGTAAAATCGTTATTATAAACCTAGAACAATTAACATAAAATGTAACACCACAATAATTCATTAAAAACAAATCTATTTTAAATAATTAATTCATTAAAATATATTTAGTTAATAAATAATATTTCCTAAAAATAATGTAAGAAAATCCCAGTCACAGCAACATTTTATTTTTTATTTAATTAGTATTTTAATTTTTTTTAACAAATGTTTAAAAGTTTTATTTAATTTTAAATTAAATCAATTATTTATAATAGTAAGTCAAAAATAAATGTATATCATGTTATTTCCTCTGGTGTGCTACTCTAAGTCCCTGCCTTCATTATTTATTATGGGAGTGCACTGCAGTACACGTGAATTGCCAAATGTGCTGCTGAACATTCTCCAAGGCTGGTCTGGAGTACATTTACTATTGTTTTGTCACTTTTAGGGCTGTAGTGAGTTTAGAAGTATAGTTTATGAATAACAATGGACTTACTCTTTTTTTGGGTGGGTGTTTGCAGTAGTATGTCCCTCTCTAAATCACTCCCATACTTTTACCTAAACTGCTCCCATTTCCTAGTTAGTATTTCCAATCCTCCAGCCACTCCCCTTATCCCTCCCACATTTACTGCTAAAAAGAAGGCTTAAGGGTGGAGATCTTCATCACCATTAAGAGGATCTCCACACAGAAAAGACAGGAGAAGCGGAGGGTTTCGTCCAGAGGCTAATGAGTGGCATTTTGTAGTCCATGAGTAGCACTGCTGTAGTACTACTTTACGTTCTGCAAATTGTAGTTTGTGAATAAGCCTCTTTATTGTCATTAACTATCCTATTGTTTTTTTATATTGTATATAAAGTTGTATTTGCTTTAGAGAAGGTTAGTGGTTTAAATTAGTCTCACTAATGGTTAGAGATGTGGATATGAATATATTATCTTTTGAAGAATTATATTTCCTTACTGCTGAAAATAACAATTTTTTGTGTGTGGTATTACCCCAGATTTATGTCATGACTGTTTTTGTTGGCCATAGATCTTTGTATACTTTACCCTGCTAGCCAGAGGTACAGTGGTCCCTCTTTATACATGATGAAATTGTTATAACCTGATTGGCACATTTAAGTTACCTAGGAATTGGTACAGTGTGTACCCAGGGCCTGTAAGTGGATTGCCAACAGTGGGCTGCAGCACACACTGTGCCATCCACTGCAGTGGCACAACAGACAGGACTCCAGACTTACCACTGTAGCCTGACAGAGCAGATTTTAAACTGCTCATTGGACCTGTTAAAATAAACCATTTTGACAGTTCTAAATTTTTTAATATTATTAAGTAGACCCTAAGTTAGGCCTTAGAGCCCATAGTGATAGGTTGCATGATATTTAAAAGTAGGACATGTACATGTTTAATATTCCACATGTCCTAACAGTGAAAAGGTCTCAAAGCTATTTTTACTGTAGAAAGGCTGGCTGCTTCCATGCAGAAACATTGGATTAGATTATTACAATTTATAAAGCTAATTTCAGTTTAGTAATGGCTAGAAAAATATTTCAAGGACTCTTTTTAATAGTTAGACAAAATCCTATTTAATGCTAATGTCGAATTTTATCTCACTAATAAGGAACAGGTATTTTAGAACTATCTCCTTTTCATTGCCTAAAGCCAACAATACTTTTCTGTGAGTATTAGACTGTCACCTGGCAGCATATGGCTCCCCTTTTGTGAGGTCTGAATTGTACTCAGAACAGGAACAAAGCGCCTTGTGTGTGGGGAGGTATTGTCCTTCCCTTTACAGGATGGCTTGAGGGCTGGGCCAAGGTACTTGATGGACTTCAATGGAGACCTAACCTGTCGCAGGCATATGTAGCTCACACCTAGACCTGTCCCCATCTATTGTCCTTCTAGTCAGTATGGCACCAATCTCTGCAGGAGGGGGAGCTACTTCATAACTGGTTTAGAGTGACAACAGGGGAGTTGCTGTCCATTAGCATAACCACATCTCTGGATGGGCAGAAGGAACTATGTCCAGTACAAGAAATGTTCCACAATGTTGTATTTAAGGGAAGAGGGACACTGTGGGATAGTTTACAGTAAAGCACAAGGATAGTGCTGCAAACGTGGGTATGGTCACCCCTGTGAACTTTTACCTCATTGGTTAGGAAGTGGCCAGGAGTTGCCCCCTCCCAAAGTATGGCACTGGGCATAAATGTGGCATCCTAGTACCCTCCTCAGAACACTGCTGGACCCGAGGAAAAATTAGATGAGGACTGCTTTTCTGTCTAAAGACCTGAGAAGACTGGACCTGCTTCTCTTCTACCCAGGAAGGTCCCCAGAAGTGACTCCAAGGGTCATAAGGCTGAACTTCAGTTGAGCTACAGGGAAACAACACGCTTCCAGAGATTTGTTTCCTTCGTTCCCAGCTTACCAGTTCCAACTAGACCTGCCCTGGACCCTGGAGCTGGTCTCTGCTAAAGTGAGTCTTGAACCCCACCAAGTGCTGTCCCCAAGGTCCCGGACCCTTGGCTGTAGTCAAAGTGTACTCCTCGTGCCTAACCCTAAAACTTTTGAAACTTTTTAGAACTTTTTACCTGAAGAGCTGCCAAGGGAACAGCCTTCCAAGCCAATCCACCAAGGGTCTATCGCTGCTGGGATTGAGTTTGATGCATCTCCCACTACATTTTTCTCTGCTGCAGCAAATAACACGAACAGTTTTAGAATCCAGGAGGGAGTGTGCCAGGGCTGTGTCCTTGCTCCCACTCTCTTCTCATTATATATAAATGACTTAGTGAACTTCCTGGACTTTCCTGGAAATGATGTACCAAAAATCGGGGCACTCATTTAGTGGACCGCTTTTTGTTATTTTCTGCCGAAAGGGGTCTGGAACTGAATATCAAAAAAACTAAATATATGTCCTTCAACCCCTATACATCCAGGAGGTGCAGTATCCGGGCGTAAAATGAACTGCTCGAACAAGTTAAAGATTTTGATTACTTGGGGGTTAGACTCACTAAGAACTAGCCTGGCCTTTGCAGTTAGAAAAGAGTGCCCTTAAGTTCCATCAAAAATTCAGGGTGATCCTCATGATGACAAAGGAGACCAAGACTAGGTCACTTTCCCCAGCAGTTGAGATATATAATACTAAGTCCAAGGGATCGGTACGTTATGGTGCAGAGCTTTGGGGCCATGAAACCGCTAAGAACCTTACTGCAGTAGAAAATAAATTCATGAGGGCTTTGCTGAACCTTCCACAAAGCACCCCCCCCATTACCGCAATTCTTAGATGTGAGTATTTTTCCGATTGCTTTAGTAAGCAAACTTAGGCCCGTACTTTATAGGCACAGATTTTGGTCCAATGATGAACTGGCTGCATATAGGCTCTTTCTTGCTGAATTAATGTGTCTGAATGTTTGTCACAAAATTTCTTGGATAAGGTTTGTTAAGGATATGATTTTGAAGTTCGAATGAGCTGCCCTTTGGAACTCTACTGCTGATGCCGCCTCTGTTCCTAGATCTGTTGTAAAAGTCAGATTAAAGTCGAGGCGGAGCTCGCTGGGCTTGAAGATGGCCACCTCTTAGATTCGCTACTTCAGCCAATCTACAATCCTGCATCATCCTGGTGCCTGATTAACACTATGATTGCAACTTACAGCAGTATGAAACACTCACAGCCTCCGTCTGCTCATTTTAATTGAAACATGGCTGTATAACACCCAAGAGGAACTGCTGATTACATTGAGGCCTGTGTCGGAACCGGTCCCCTGCGTCAGATAAAGGTGTGGCAGTGACTGCATTATCGTTGTCCAAATGTGGACGCTTGTGAGACGGTGCCCTACCTGCTGGAGTCCTGGTGTCATCCCTGTATGCACTTTTGGTTCAGTGGTGCAGATTGAAACAGAGGAGGAAGCTGAGTGATCCGTGCTTTGGAGGATCGGGACATTCCGCTCTGGCTGTTGGGTCTGTCCTGCATCTCCTGTTGCACTACATTGGTGGAGGCGGACACCAGGGATCCCCCTGGGGGTGTGCCGATGTTTCCCCTTGCGTGCCACATTGGCGCGGATGGTGGGGCGCTGCCTGGACTCGCACCCGAGGCCTGCTGCAACGTCCCCGGCTCTACGGACTCGCGGTTGGAGCCTACATGAGACTCGCCCCTTCCTAAGGAGGGACTATTGCAGTGGATCTGGCTGGTGAGGCCCATGCTGCCCAAACATACAAGGTGGGTGCATTATATTAAGAGGCAAGGGCAGGCTGCATTTTGAGCCCTGCTGATGCATATTTTGCAGCATGGGACCCTTACTACCACCTGGCAACAGATAGTACACCTACCCACTGCTAATAGGGGGCCCACTAAGACACTGTTCCAGCCGTGTACCAGAAGGATGAGATGCTGAGCCCAGAATTATACTAGCGTCTGAACTGGCCTCTTAGCATTCATCCCCTGGTGCTGGGCTTCTAACAAAACGCGGCCTTTGGGCACCTGCCAGGCCATGTGGATTGACTTAGGGGGATTCTCTGCTGGACCTCGCGAACCCTGGGGTCTGGTCCGAATCATCCATAATCTAGAAAAAGTGGACTGACTGGGGGTGCCTGCTGAATCCCTACCTAGTGTACTCCAATGAGCAGTTGGCTCCTGACATACTCCCTGGATCACCGTGATGGGTAAAACAGACAAGACCCAGCCCAAACTACATTTTGATCACCCAAACCCTGTGAGGGTGGCGTGGCCAGATTGGGACCCAAGATCGATGACCCAGAGACCGATGGTAACACAGATTTGAAACAAATCTTGGCGGCCATGCAGCATAGCCTCACTAAAATAGATGGTAAAATTGATGCACTACCTTTTCGAATGGACCGGATGTTGGAGAGACTTGACAAACATGTTGAATGCCTCAACGCAGTGGAACACAGTATCTCAGAGGCTGAATACGAGCAGCGCGCGATGTCCGCAGCACATAAAAAGATGGACAAGTTACTCCTCACACTGCAGGCGAACGCTGAGTATTTGGAGGCCTGCCCACGCGGAAATAATCTTTTAATAGTGGGTATTGCAGAAACCACAAATATCGGCAACATGGAACGTTTTGTGTAACAACTCCTTATATACTTACTGGGGCAAGAAATCTTTTCAGAGATATTTATTGTGGAGCGCGCCCATCACTCACTTGCCCCTTGTCCCATACCAGGAGCTAGCCCACATCCTATAATTGTGAGACTGTTGAATTGCAGGGAACGCAATGTAGCCTTGCGCAAATCTCGTGAATTAAAGACTTTAAGTTACGAGGGTTCGGATATATCCTTGTATTTCACGCAACAGGTATAAGAAGCCATATGCCTTTTCGCCCCAGCGAAGAAAAAACTACGCGAGCTGCACCTGGAAACAGCAATTTCTCTAGTGGAGAGAGACCAGATTCAGGCGGAGCCCTTCCGGTAAGACTGTGGTGAAACCTAGCGACTCCAAAAATATGGAAGATTAAGACTGCTGCTTCTTGATAGATATTCAGTTCACTGGGGTCATTTTAGTGACTTTTGCACAGTGTAGATGATGGTGATCCTGTTCAATTCGACCTGGGTTGCCGTCCATGAGGTCTAGGCGGGCTCCGCTTGCTAAGGGTCGCCAGTGGGACTTGGATGACAGCGGTGTATCCCAGGTGAAATGCTGAAGTTATCTCATGACTACATATTCCTAAGCACGTTTCATTAGAGTTGCTATGCAGGAATGATGACGCAGGTTGTACCTGTCCATTAGACTCTTGATATGATGCTACACTGTTACCGAACTCTGCATTGGGACTGATATGACAGGAATGCTAATGCTTTGAGTCTTCAGACACCTGCTATATTTGTTGAACGACCTGAGAGGCATTATGCTACTTTAGGTGAAAAGCCAGGCAGAATCTGTCCCCAAGTGGATACCACCTTCTTATGTTCGGATTACTTTTAGGGAGTCGAGGGGTAGGGTGGAAATACTGCTATGTAAGTTGTGGATTATCATAGCGTGGCTGGGGGGGGTGTTATGTTCGCAATTTATGTTTTGTGGTTGCTGGCAGTGGCTGAGAGTTGTACATGCTGTGCGACTGGCTGTGAGTAGATATGCAAGCCAGATGCTGGAGGCCGGATAACGTGAATTGTGCAGCGATGGGCCCACCAAGCTGATCGCTACTCCACTTCCTTACTTGGAATGTCAGGGGCCTAAACAACTGCAGAAAGATTAGGAAGGTGGTGGCTTATCTCAAGAGACATAGTATAGATGTTGTGATCCTGCAAGAAATCCAGTTATCCCCGAACACAGGCGTACTGACACAACACTGAATGCAAGGCACATGTTATGCTACAAGCTTTACCTCACATGCTAGCGGTGTTCTATTTGGGTGCGTGGACGATCGGGAGTGAGATTACTGGGGGCATGTATAGACCCGGGGGACCGATTTATGGTCACAAGATGTTGTAAAGCTGACCTAGTGGTTCTACTAGTACAGGTGTATGGGCCAAACTATGACGATCCGCAATTCTGCCATTCACTACATGCACAACTCCTACATTGGGGCGATTTACCAGAGCTTCGGGGTGGTGATTTTAATTGCGTACTAGACCCAATTTACGATCACTCCAAAGGCCCACCTAGGAAACCTTCAGTCGCCGTGAGGGCTCTTATAGGCATAGCTACCCAGGAAGGCTTGATAGATGTTTGGCGATATAGATCACCCGAAATCCCGGGATATATTCATTATTCAACTGTACATGACATTCATATTTAAATTGACTATTGGCCTCTCTCATTGATATTGATATTGATATTGAAATTCATATCCAGGGTTGACCACTGCGAACCGTTGCCTAGAGCTTACTCAGGTCACTCACCTGTACTATTGGAGCTCATGCTGCATGCATCGAAACTGGCAGCATTCTCCTGGCGCTTTCCCCCATTCTCATTGTAAGATACAGTATTTTTTTAAGAACTAGCATTAGCAATTGAGGAGTTCTTCAACTTTAATACCGGCTCAGTTGACAAATTTGTCACAGTCTGGGAGATGTTCAAGGTTTTATATGCGCTGGGTCATGATATCTAAACATGCAGGGGTCATGCGGTCTCTGCATGAGTGCTTGGCTTGCTTCGAGAAAGAAACCACTGAGCTCAAGCAGCAACATCAGGAGTCAGCTGTATCTTGGGCGCCATTGAGACTAATATTTCGAATTTCATGAGACTGCACAGAGTGAGGTACACCATCCAGGAAAGTATGCTATAGCGCACGCTTATGGAGAAGGGGAACGTCCTGGTGCCGCCCTGCGGATATGGTAATGGAGATACAGTACAAACAAGGCAAACCACTGTTTGAACCTGAACAAGTGTCTGACTGCTTCCGTAGGTATTATGCTGATTTATACAGGTCACGACCCACCTCCGCCGACACCAATGCCAAAGACTACTGGCACACTTATCCATGACTTGGCTCACTAATGAACATAGGTAATGCCTAATGGCACCACTGTGACCGGAGGAGATATGTGTAGGACTTAAGGCTTTGCTTTCCATCAAGGCGCCAGGCTCTGATGGGCTCACAGTGGCTTTTTACAAAGCTTACCAGGAACTACTTATTCCACACCTGGTTACACTCTATGAGGAAATGGTTGAAACTGGAACTACGCCTGTTTCAATTTGTGAGGCCCTGATAGTAACTCTCCTGAAGCCGAACAACCCATCAAATTGCTGCTCATCTTATAGACCTTTATCACTCCTCAATATTGATACTAAATTGTATGCATAGGTCTTGGTGAATCGTCTGGCCCCACAACTCCCAGGTGTGGTAATGCCAGAGCATGCTGGTTTTGTGCCGGAGTCTGACATTCAATTTACAAACATTATTTGGCACCATTCAGTGCATAGACCCGGAGACGCACGCAACAGCCGTGTTTCTTGATTTGTAAAAAGCATTCAACTCCATCGAATGTGGATTCATGTACGCAATTCTGAGAAGAATAGGGGTCGGAGAAATGATTTTGCGCCTAGTGGCAGCCGTATACTCGTCACCAGCTGCTAGGGTGCGTGTCAGTGGTATAGTGTCCATTCCATTTGCAGTAACGAGGGCTGTCCTGTTTCTCCCCTGTTATATGCTCTAGTGGCCGAACCTCTAGCCTGTGCGCTTCAAGAATATCATGGACACCAGGGCTTGCATTTTCTGAGCTATAATTTGGTTATTGTCAGGAACTCGATTGCCAGTGCCCTCATCTCATTGCCAAGATGTAAAAAGAGTAAATTAGTTTGGCATTCTAAACTGAGAAGATTGTGTCCCCACTTATGGTTGTTATTACAAAGACTGCTTCTCTTAATATCATAGACTGGCTCCGAAAAAACCCAAGAAGGCGGCCGTCATCTAGTTCAGAGTGCGCGCCCTAGTCTTCCTGCAGGAGGCTCGAGCCGATGTGATTCTCTTCCGCGAACTCCCTGTGAGCCGCGCACTTCAACTGAAGCTTTTGACAGGGAACAACGTTTGTCCTTCGCGCCTGTCAGAAGAAAGGATTCCAAGTTGGTTTGAGACCCGTTTTCAGCCTGCATCTCGCGGAAGGGTGTGCACCCCGGGAACTCCGTTCCTGAAACTCCAGAACTGTTGCTTATTTTCCCCTGAGAAAACTTTCTTGTCTGGAACCCAGAATCTCGTCAGGAGCAGCATCTTGAAGTAAGGATTTCCTCCTAAGGGCATGAGGAGAATTTCGTGGTGACCAGTATTTTTGAAGTAAGACTGAGACTTGCTTTACTTGAACTCTTGTTTCCAGAGCCAACTCGCCTTGCAAATTAGATTAAGGAGCATCTCTCTATGCTTCTATTCTTGTGAAGACATTTGAAGGAACAAGGAACATTGTGTGTTGAAATATTTGATTCCTGTCAGCGCTTCAAGAGAGGGGCTAGCCTGTAATGTTGTTCAGGTAGATAACCTAGTTCAGGAGGGAGGTTAACTGTGAGGGCTTTGGGAGGTGTTTAGAATTATCAAGTATTTTCTCTCGCCCATCTGCAGGTCCTGTCTGAATACTTCCCTGGTTCTATGAGAAAGACGAATCATACAACCCATAGAAGATTCCAGAACAGTGAAGGTTCGGTAGCCCCTGAGCTCTCAGGCAGTCTCTCTATTTTCCCAATTCCCCTTTCCCCCCGTGGGTGTCAATACAATTCTGTCTTGGCAACTGCGAAGGGGACTTGGGAGCTATCATCTGCTTCTGTGGAAGACTCTGGCACTCAGGTAAGATTCTTCACAGATTGAAGTGCCGACCCATTCCACCCAAGCAGGATGACTGAAGGATTAGATGTAAATGCTCTAGCAATCCTAGTAGAAAATATGCAAAAACAATTAACCCTCGTATTAGAGGAAAATAAAGAATTAAAAGAAGGCATGAAAAGGTCCCAAGCTGAGAATGAACAACTTACACAGAAACTAAACGCATTTACTTCAGGTCCCTCATCTCAGGCTAGAGGATCAGAGAGAAGTGAATTTCCATCTTCCAACGCCGGAATACATTCCATTTCCCCTATAATTCCTTTGGCCCCCCCTGAGCGTTTTAACGGAGACCCTCAGAAGGCGCAAATATTCTTAACCCAATGCTCGTTGCACTTTCTCTGTAGACCGGTCATTTTTGCTGATGACCAGTCATAAACTGCCTTTGTATTGTCTTACTTGAGCGGAGACGCTGCCTCGTGGTCCTTAGCCATAGTGTCTCGTAATGACCCAGTTTTGTATAACTTTGAAGACTTCAAGAGAGAATTTCTCCGGATCTTCGATCGTCGAGCTATATCACAAGCTACAGACAATGAGTTACTTGACTTAAAACAAGGGAATCGAGACCTAATTTCCTATTTGGCCCAATTCAATAAATTAATAGTTGAAATGGAATGGCCAGAAGCAAAAAGAGCTGCGATTTTCTTTCGAGGATTGAGAGAAGAATTAAAAGATGCCCTGGCCCAAATCCCAGATAGACCCACAGAAGTTTCCAAATTAATTGATTTAGTGTTGCAAATCGATCAAAGATTATTTGAAAGACGATCCGAACGGAAACGAGATTTTCGATCCCTTCCTCCACGATTTGATCGAAGTAAAACAGAAAGTACTAAGAGTCCTGATTTGCATACTACAGAAGAACCGATGCAGATAGGTAGTGTCCGAGGACCCCTTTCCAAGGAGGAAAAAGAGAAAAGAAGGTCTGGAAATCTCTGTTTATATTGCGGACAGTCTGGACATTTCGTAAAGGAGTGTCCAAGAAAACCCAAAGCGAGCAATCCGTTAAAAGAGAAGTCCCATCAGTGAGAAGAGTTGCCCTGATGGATGATCAACCTAAGTCAACTCTTGGACATCAACACCTGGCAAACACTCTGCAGTCAGCTTCTCCACAACTGACAGTACCTTTTGATTTGAGATTTAGAACAGATGAAATTAAGGACGTTCCTGTGATGATCGATTCCAGGGCGACAGGAAATTTTTGCGACATACAATATGCCAAGAGGATTGGAGTAAACTTTGTTCGAAAGAAATTTGCTGAACCAGTCCAAGCAGTGGATGGTACCAACTTGACCTCTGGCCCGATTACTGACGAAACGGAACTTATAGAACTAAGGCATTGTCAAGGACATCTCGAGAAAATTTCCTTCAATCTCATAGATGCCCCTCAGTTTCAGTTAATCCTAGGTTTACCTTGGCTTACGGAACACAACCCTGAGATCAATTGGGAGACTAGAACCGTAAAACTAAATTCAAATTATTGCCTAAAGCACTGTTTTGACTCCCCAGAAGAAAATGAAGAGACCTTCCCCGCGAGGGCTTTAGCCGTCAAACCGACTGTGATTGGAACCATAGAAACAGTAGTCATTCCTCCGGAGTATGAGGATTTGAAGGCAGTGTTCGATAAGTCTAAGGCTGAAGAACTTTCTCCACACAGACCATATGACTGCAAAATCGAATTGGAGCCTGGGGCAAATCTGCCTTGTGGCAGAATCTATGCCCTCACCGAAAATGAGAACAAGTTCTTAAAGGAATATTTGGACCAATATTTGGCCAATGGGTTCATTCGTCCCTCCCAATCTCCAGTCTCCTCTCCTCTGTTCTTCATCCCCAAGAAGAAGAATGGTGAGTTAAGGACGTGCATCGACTATAGGGCATTGAATCAGGTTACGGTTAAGAACAGCTATCCTCTACCTCTCATCTCTGTGCTTCTCGATCAAGTTAAGGAGGCTAAGGTCTTCACTAAATTAGATCTTCGTGGAGCATACCATTTGATTCGAGTGGCCGAAGGAGATGAGTGGAAAACTGCCTTCCGAACCAGATTCGGATTATTCGAATATCAAGTAATGCCCTATGGTCTATGCAACGCTCCAGCTGCGTTTCAACATTTTGTCAACGACGTGCTGAAGGAATTCCTTGACCGCATAGCCGTAGTCTATATCGACGACATCCTAATTTTCTCCAATAATCTGCAGGAGCATGTTCTACATGTTAGAGCAATTCTTCAACGACTTTCGGAGAATAATCTGTACGTGAAACTTGAGAAATGTGCCTTTCATGTAAAAAAGGTGGAATTCTTGGGATTCGTGTTATCGGAAGAAGGAATCTCCATGGATACTGCTAAGATTCAGGCAATTTTGGATTGGCCCTCTCCCAAGAATGTGAAGGAAGTACAAAGCATTCTTGGCTTTGCCAACTTTTATCGATGCTTCATAAAGGAGTTTTCAAGGTTAGTAACTCCAATTACAAGACTTCTGAGAAAAGGAGTAACCTTTCTTTGGTCCAGTGAGGCAGAGGAGGCCTTCAAGTTTCTCAAGGATTCCTTCACTTCCGCTCCGATCCTCCTTCATCCAGATACCGAAGAACCTTTCTACATTGAAGCGGACGCTTCGGATCAAGCCATAGGAGGCATTTTGTCCCAGAGACACAAGGAGACAGGCCAACTTCACCCTGTGGCCTTTAGATCTAGGAAGTTGACACCACCTGAAATTAATTACTCAATTGCCGACAAGGAGCTGCTTGCTGTAAAGTATGCCTTCCAAAAATGGCGTCATTATTTGCTAGGTGCTCGCCATGTGGTCACAGTATTTACTGACCATAAGAATCTCCAATTCTTGAAGTCAGCAAAGACCCTTACTGCCAGACAATTAAGATGGTCGCTCTTTTTTGCTGATTACAACTTCACGATCACTTACCGCCCTGGTTCAGCTAATGGGAAGGCGGATGCCTTATCCAGGTTGGGAACGGTGTCTAAGCTTGAGGAATCCAAGGAAAAGACAATTATACCTACTGAAAGATTCTTATGTGCCCTACAATTCTCTGAAATAACAAAAAGAATTCGGGAATCAATGTCTGATGAAGAAATCCAGAATTGGGCCAAAGAAGATGAAGGAAGATCGGTGATTGACAACCTCCCATATGTCAAAGAGGCTTTGTACCTACCCACTGAAGAAATGCGCGAGTCTGCCTTACAAGCCTGTCATGATAATCCTTTAGCAGGGCATAAGGGAGTCTTAAAAACCACTGAGTTGTTGAGGAGATACTTTTGGTGGCCCGCAATGATCCCTCAAGTGAGACAATACATCCGCTCTTGTGATAAATGTATTAGGGGAAAGACCAACAGGCGAACTCCCTAAGGGAAACTTCAACCCCTCCCCACAGCTCCTTATCCTTGGCACACCATTACTATGGACCTTATTGTAGATTTACCCACCAGTCAAGGCTATGACACCATCTTGGTCTTTGTAGATACGTTCTCTAAGATGAGTCACTTCATTCTTCTGAAGAAGGTTCCTAAGGCTCCTCAACTGGCCCAGTTATTTTCTCAACACATAGTTCGAGCTCATGGGATCCCAGTAGTTGTAATTTCCGACCGTGGAACCCAGTTCGTTTCTCGGTTTTGGAGAGCCTTCATGCAGCAGTTAGGAATTGATTCACGATTCTCCACGAGTTACCACCCTGAAACGGATGGTCATCATCATCAGAAAACTTTATTACGATCACCAGGATCCAAAAAAGTACACACAGCACAGATTTAAAAAAATAAAAAGTTAAAACAGTTCAAAAGACAGGGGTACAATATAAAAAGGGCATAATTTCCCTCAGATAAAAGTGCAACTTATATGTCCCCCCACACAATTCTTTTTTTTTTAAACAATTTCATTAAGGAGTTTGTGCAAAAGAGCAAGTATACATTAAATTGTAACAAATGCGATACTTCATACAGGTATCTTCCCACGCCTAATCCACAGTGCAAACCAAAATCGGGAAAGTCCGAAGACTATCGGTCTTCGGGTATCAGTGCACAGAATTCTCAATACCTCAAGATAGTGGCCCGGGCCAATAAGTCTGCACAAGGGAAGTATCCATTTTTTCCTCAATGATGAATAGTGGGGACAAAAGAAAAGTAAATGAACAATCGATTCTTGGCAAACATTGCAAGCAGGGCACAAATCACTTTGGGTAATACTGCAACACCAGTTCGAACTGTATAAACATATGGGCAAAGACTTGTAGCGAAACTGCAAAAACAACTTGCGTGCCAACGGTGGAATAATTTCATCGATGGTTGGTTCAAACAGAGGGACAGATTTAAAAGACAGGAAATCTTTAGTCAAGCCTTTCGAAGGTTCCATCAAATCCATAGCATGCGTTTTTTTCCAGTACTCTTCCTTCAACTTTGCCCTTGAGGTTTGCAGCATAGTCTCCGGGTTTAACCAAAAGGACTCCAGCCCCAATCTCCCCAATAGTTCGCGTAAACAAATAAACCATCTTATTGATGAAGCCTGGGGAAATTTCAAGAGATCCTTCAGGGCCTCCCGGTAGGGCTCCAACTCTTCCACTGTCCATAGTCTATACCAAAACATTAGCAGTTTGCAGTACAATTTGTGCTTGACTTTCCTGTGGGCAAGGTCTAGATACAAAGGTTTTAAAGGAGAGCTCACAGGAAGATCAACCAAAGATCTTAAGAAGCGGTTTTCTACAGTAATTAACGAAACTTGGTTACCAGTTCCCCCATAGTTCAGTGCCATAAAGTACCCCTCCCAGCACCTTAGTATTGTAAATTTCAAGTGCTGGGGCAATTTGACAAGATACCGTCTTCCTATGTATTTTACTAATATGGGTACATTGGTGGATTAGTTGCAGCTTTGCCTTTTCCAATTAGTGGACCCCAGTTAATAGATGGGGTCAGGCGAATACCCAAATAGTCGAAAACTTCCACTTGCTCCAATTTTGCACTGCCAGCCCATACAGATCTAGTTAAAACCGTTTTGCTACCTTTGTTAAAAATCATATACTTAGTCTTTGACTCATTAAGAACCAAACCCCTGTCATTACAAAATCTTATAAAATCATTCATGAGTTGTTGAAGGCCTTGGGGGATTTAGAGATTAAGAGAGTGTCGTCTGCAAATAACAATGCAGGCACTCTTCTCAAGCCTATTTTCGGGGCATCACAACCATCCCTATCTAAAAAATCAACAACTCCATTAATAAATAAAGTAAAAAGGGTAGGAGCCAGCACACATCCCTGTCTCACTCCACGTTTGACAGGGAAGGTTTCTGTCACTTCGTTGTTGGCACCCCACCTGACCTGTGCTGAGTTGTCTGCGTGTAATCGAATTAAAATGTTTAAAAGATTGGTGGGTAAGCCCATCGCTTCTAGCACCCTCCAAAGTCGAACGCGCGGAACTAAATCGAAAGCAGACCGCAAGTCAACAAAGGCCACATATAATTTGCCCCCCTTGACGACTACTTCCTTCCAGTAGATGCAAATAAAGCGATAAACCTGGTCCAAAGTGCTAACTTTATTGCGGAATCCCGCCTGAAAGTCACTCAATATTTGGCACTCCATCATCCAATCCTGTACCCTTCCTAGAACTGGTTTACAAAAGATTTTTTGGAGGGAGTCAATAAGGCTAATCGGCCTATAACTCATGGTTTAGATCTATCCCCCTTTTTGTAAATAGGAACTATTTCTGCAATGTGCCATGATGACGGAATTGGGGCACCAGACAGGATTAGATTTGACACCAGATTTATATACAAGCCCCAAAGCATTATGTCCTCTCTATACAGATCATTGGGGATTCTGTCGGGACCTGGGGCTCGCGCTGGGACACTAGACGAAATTGCTAGCTTAGTTTCCTCTAGTGAGAAAACCAGGGTTTCCCCGCCACCACCCAGGGACTCAGCCCACTCCTCTGTTGGCTCACTATCAGTTAAAGGTTCGGAGCCATATAGGGTACCAAAATAAGCAACCCATTCTTCTGGTTCGATAGTGAATTCCATACTTTGCCTAGTTCCCTTAAGCCAGTGTGCTGCTTGTCTCCAAAACGATTTGGTGTCTCTATCAGCTAGTGCGGTGTGCAAAGAGGACCAAAGAGAGTCCTCCCACTCCTTTTAGCTCTACCGATGGCCTTTCTGTATTCCACCCTACATATTGCAATCTCAGTGTAAGCCCTTCTTTTTAGTGCACTAATAAGCGCCCCTTTGCCTTCCTACAGCACTGGTTATACCAAGGGCTCTTTGATTCTTGCGACTGATCTATACATTTACCCTCTTTTTCTTTAGCTTTTGGCGGTCGGCTAAGTGTGTCCCTCACCTCATTAAAGAGCAGCACATGACAAGACCCAAGGGTCTCAATTGCAACATTTGGGTGAAGATCAGCCAGATCTCTAATCAGTAGTCTAACTTTGTCCTTCACTACCTCTAGGCCAGCAGGATGTGCCTCCACCCAACTCCACTTTATAGTCCTTTGATTATTAGCAACAGTGAGCACACCCAGGTATGGCCCCCCCTTGATGACAGTCTGCTTGGGGCCCACATTTGAAAGGGTGAGGACTAGGGCGTTGTGGTCACTCTCAGATCTTTTCTCCACTACCATATCTTCTACATGTGGCCAAAGGTTGGGAGAAATTAAACAATAATCAATCCTGCTAGTATAACCAGGTCTGTTGAAGGTATGTTCCCCTTTGGGATCCGACCTGGTTCTGCCATTAGTGGCTCTAAGATCGTGCTGTAAAGTGAGGGCAAACACCTGACCACCTCTCTTAGTCCATTTTACCCTTGGAAGGTCTAGGGGGGGAATTGACCACTCACAATCCCAATCCTCTGTAAGGTCTGGAGGGATGGAAGCAAGGGGTTCAAAGGTGCAATTAAAGTCACCTGCCACCAATAGAGCGGCACCATCGTGGTACTTAGCCAGAGCATTATCTAGAATTTGTATAGTGTTGGTTTCCTCTAGTACATGCTCAACTCTATTATAGATGTTAAATATTTTAACCCTCCACCCCCTGTCAAGGTCAATTCCAAGGCCAAGATATCTTGAGAATCAACATATAGTGGCTTGACTTTGAGACCCAGTGTGTTTTATCCAAACTGCGAGGCCCCCAGAGGGTCTACCCTGATGTTTCCTAATCGCTTCAATGGCATGGGTGGAAAAGCCATGTCTGTGTGGGGTGACCAAACTCCATGTTTCCTGGAACAGGATAAGATCGAATGTATCAATAAAGCGACACCAGTCAGGATCTAATTGGAGTTTTATGATCCCGGCCACGTTCCATACTAAAACCCTTAAACCAGAATCAGAGTATATTCCACTTATTACCGCATAGCTAGCGACAGAACTAGAGACAGGGCCATTGCTAGCGCTGGCCGTCAAAGAATCCTCAGCATGAGAACCCAATGCTCCGTGATCCCATACAGGACCCACCGGTACTGGGGCACTAGCTTTAGTAGCAACCAAATCCCCTGTATAGGGACATGGTTGCTTACCCCGGTTGTTGATGGCGTGTTTTCAGATTGAGGTTGATTCGGTGGTCCTCCTAAGGTCCTTATATGGGTTCGGCCAGACTGTAGTCACCTACGGCCACATAGTGCACCAACACGGCTCGAACCAGGGCCTTCTTCAGACAGACTATGGGGAACTAACTCTGATCTGGATGGACGCCTATAACTAATGGAAATAGAAGTATTGGCCGGGGGGATTGTACGGAAATCCATAGCTAGGAGCCCATCGACTATGTCCCTATTGGAAAATCTCACTTCAATCGTGTCACTAGCCACTCCAGGGAGAGTAAGTCTCTCTGCATATTCAATATCGTCTCTGATTATTGAATAGCAGTGACGGGATGATCGCAGCCAATGTATGACCTTATTTTTCAGGGCTTCATGGTCCTCCAATCCTACCCGGTAAAGTTTGGGCACTTCAGTGAGATAGATCACATTCTGAACAGGCAGTTTCCTCTGATTCATGTAAACACCTTCCCTTACTAATCCCGGGACATAATTCCTAACAGATGTCACCTCGCCTCTGTCCGTGACCCTCAAATGTGTGTTAGCACAAGCAGCTCCTGGCAACCTATTTTTTGTTTGTGTCACTACATCATTACGGTTTAGGTGAAGGTTCCTAAGACTTTTTGCCTGGGGGTTAGGTGTAGTCAGGGGAATTTTAGGGAGAGGGGATCTCTCGGAACTCTCTGCACTGCCCCGAGAATGCAACCCCTTATCTCTATCCACTGCTGAAAGATGTACTGCTGGATGTAATACGGGGGCAACCCTTGAAATACATTTTTTCCGCAGGGAACCCTCTCAGTTAGGGTGATAACCTCCCTCCTGAGAGTGGCCACCTCATCCCTTAGTGACTCTATAACTAACTTCAGTGCGAGTACTTCAGGCAAAACAGTATTATAAGAGGATTCGAGTTTTTTTTGTCCCATTCCCATACTCTCTACATCAATGGGGGCAATGGCATCGAATCTATTGTAGCACTCTATTTGGATAGCTTGAGCGATACCAGGTAACCCATTTGACTGAGTACCTAGAGCTGACGTAATCTGATCTGATTCCAAATCAAGTGACCGTCTTTTTGAGCCCCTGCTCTTTCCTTTTACACGCTGTTGGAACATACTGGGGACTTGCTTAACTAATCTTTCCCCTTGAGTTGCGCTGACTATGGGGCTAACTGTGGGGCCCAAAGGGTTTGTTGGATCTTCAGCTCTATTTAAAGTTGGTGTTAAACTACCCACCTGAACGGGAGATTTCAATGGGTCTATATCTACTATTTCCTGGCACTCAGTCAATATGTGTTCAATTCGATCCATAGTCTCATGGCAGATAGCGCCCAGAGACTTCTTTTTCTTTTTAGAATTGGCCGTATCCTGCACCTTGTCTAGGTTCTTCCTTTTGCCCATTTCAGATATTTTCTTTAGCTACGTAGTGTAGTAGAGAGCACGATAGACCCAGGAGGGATTCTCGACTCTTTAAAACCACTATCCAAACCCTCGCTCCCCACAAAACCAAACAGAAACAGCACCAACAGATATAGAAATCCCCAGGTCAGCTTATCAAAGAATGGCGAAAACAAATAGTACAATACAAAAATCAAAAAGCACAATACCAGCAGCTGGGTAAGTCAAAATAAACGCTGGGAAAATCCAAAGGGGGTGGCCCTGCCCCGCCACTTCCTGCCGCAGACGGGCGCAGACGGGCGCAGACGGGCCCACCCTTGGCCCGGGCTTCGCCCGCGCGCGACCCGCGCTGCGGGAGCCCTGCAGCAAATTTCAAAGCGCCTCCAGGCGTGTGATGCGGGCGTCGGCGGCATTCTCGGCCGCAAGGGAACCTGGACCCTGGAGTTTCCTCTGGCGAAAAGCAGCAAGAAGGGCTTCCGCGCTGCGGGAGCCCTGCAGCGACTTCAAAGCGCTCCAGGCGCGTGATGCGGGCGTCGGCGGCGTTCTCGGCCGCAAGGGAACCTGGACCCTGGAGTTTCCTCTGGCGAAAAGCAGCAAGAAGGGCTTCCCGCGCTGCGGGAGCCCTGCAGCGAATTTCAAAGCGCCTCCAGGCGCGTGATGCGGGCGTCGGCGGCGTTCTCGGCCGCAAGGGAACCTGGACCCTGGAGTTTCCTCTGGCGAAAAGCAGCAAGAAGGGCTTTCCGCGCTGCGGGAGCCCTGCAGTGAATTTCAAAGCGCCTCCAGGCGTGTGATGCGGGCGTCGGCGGCGTTCTCGGCCGCAAGGGAACCTGGACCCTGGAGTTTCCTCTGGCGAAAAGCAGCAAGAAGGGCTTCCCGCGCTGCGGGAGCCCTGCAGCAAATTTCAAAGCGCCTCCAGGCGCGTGATGCGGGCGTCGGCGGCGTTCTCGGCCGCAAGGGAACCTGGACCCTGGAGTTTCCTCTGGCGAAAAGCAGCAAGAAGGGCTTCCGGATGGTCAGACGGAGAGGGTGAATCAAGAAATCAAACAATATCTCTGTCTGTATCTTTTAGACGAATCATACAACCCTTAGAAGATTCCAGAACAGTGAAGGTTTGGTAGCCCCTGAGCTCTCAGGCAGTCTCTCTATTTTCCCAATTCCCCTTTCCCCCCCGTGGGTGTCAATACAGTTCTGTCTTGGCAACTGCGAAGGGGACTTGGGAGCTATCATCTGCTTCTGTGGAAGACTCTGGCACTCAGGTAAGATTCTTGACAGTTATATTGGCGTATTCAGATGACACACTACTCTACGTCTGCCAACCAGAGCGAAACTTAGCCCCAAGTGGTGCAATTTGGAGGACACTCCGGCCTTCGGGTAAATTGGGATAAGTCTATTGTCTTTCCTCTCACACTGGCAGTGTGATGCCCATCCCCCTGGACTTCCCATTGCAGTGGTTGACAGACTTAGTTCCCTTCTTAGGTATACAGGTGCACAAGGATCTGGCGGTGGTTATGCTTGATAACTACAGACGTGTGATACAGAGACTCATGGATTCTGTTGTGCGCTGGATCAAATTCCACTATCTCTTATTAGGCGTAAAGCCATAATGAAAATGATGATTCTTTCTCGGATTTTACTTCTATTTCAGAATATTCCAATGTCACTGCCCTGCTCGGTATTTGACAATCTCCGAACCCTAATTATCAGACTAGCATAGGCGGAAAAACAACCGAGTGTGCATTGGGAGATTCTTACTTTACCTTATGATATGGGAGGTGTTAGACCTGGCTTGTCCAGTGGGTTTATCCCCAGACTATTTGATTTTTGGCCTTCTGTGTCTGACCTGTTTTTGTTGGTTTCATGACTTTGGGCACTTTACCACTGCTGATCAGTGCTAACGTGCATATGCTCGCCCTGTAAATTGTTATGATGGATTGGTGATTCCATGATTGGCATATTTGATTTACTGGTAAGTCCCTAGTACAGTGCACTGTGTGCGCCCAGGGCTTGTAAATCAAATGCTGCTAGTGGGCCTGCAGCACTGATTGTGCCTCCCACATGAGCAGCCTGTAAATGTAACTCAGACCTGCCACTGCTGTGTCTCTGCGCAGTTTGGTACTGCCATGTCGACCTGGCAAGTGCACCCACTTGCCAGGCCCTAACCTTCCCTTTTATTACACGTGAGTCACCCCTAAGGTAGGCCCAAGGTAGCCCCTTGGGCAGGGTGCAGTGTATGTGAAAGGTAGGACATGTACTGAGGTGTGTGACGTCCTGATAGTGAAATACAGTGTATTTCGTTTTTCACTATTGAAAGGCTATCTGTCCCATAGGATAGAATGGGAGTTTATTTATAACAACTTAGAAATATAACTTCCCACAGGGACAAGTTAGAAAGATGGAGTTTAGTATGCCTGAACTCAGAATATAAAAACGCATCTTTTAGTAAAGATGATTTTCATATTGTGTGTTTGGAAATACCACTTTTAGAAGTGGGTAATTTCTTGCTTAGCCATCCTGTGTGCCTCTGCTGATTTGTGGATTGACTGTCTGGCTTTGGAGTGACAGGGGCTGGAGATGTGTATTCTCTCAGACAACCACTGGGGGGAGGGGGGGTTGATGTGTGTCCTGCCTTTCCCGAATGAGTCAGGGCTGGGCTGAATAGACCTGGGCTGCATTCAGAGTAGTCGGAGGAAATTTCTTTCACACCTGAATGGGCCTGGTCTGCCTTGGACAATGCTGTCTCGACCTCCTGCCGGGCAGCTGCACCAGAGAGGACAGAGTTGGTTTTGGCTGGGCAAAGAGCTTCTCTGCCACCAGAGAACAAAGTAATTTGTGCTATAAAAAGTGGGGCCCAGACCCCTCAACTTTAGATCACTGCTGAACTAAGGAACCTGCCAGGAAGAGGGACCGGGAAAGCTGGAGGAGGAGTGCTATTGGGGTTGGCCTGCAGTGGTTGCTTCTGTATTGGGTAGGGAAAGGACTGGACTGTGCTTTCATCATCCTGCTGTTAGAGTTTTCTCCAAGGGCTTGAAGTAGAGCTTGCCTCCTGTTGGAAGTCTCAGGGATAGAAAAGACTTCAAAGATCACTTCTGGGAATCAAGAGGAACCTTTGCGAAGGAGAAGAGCTGGAGTAACTGAAGAGGAATACTGCCCCTGTGCTGTTACTGTATGGGGTTGGCCTGCAGTGGCTACTTTCTGCCAAGGAAAGAAGAAGGACTTTGCTGTGTGCTGTGTCCCCTGCTTGAGGAAGATCTCCAAGGGCTTGAAATAGAGCTTCCCTCCTGTTGTGAAGTCTCAGGGACACAAAGACTTCACCCCCAGTTCCCCCTGAACTTCTTTGCAGGGGGTTCTGACCTGCTGAGAGGTGCCTGCCAGTGTTGTGGACCTCTGGAGGTTGTTTTGGGACTGGAAACTTCAAGAACTGTGAAAATCGATGCATCGCCTGTTTCTGATGCATTGCAGCGGTGCAAGAAGAATTTTCTGACTCATCGCCTCCGCTGAAGACGCAGCGCCTGCTCGCGGCTTAAGTATCTGCCGTGCGACGAATCCTGTGCACCGATCTCCAAAATCTGAGATCACCACACCGATTCTGACGCAGGCCCTGTTGGGGAAGAATCGACGCATCGAGGGGACGCAGCTGAAATAATCACAGCGCATCCCGGGTCTTCATGCATCGCATCGTACCGGATTGTCATGCATCGCATCGAAGCATCAAGTCTGTCGCATCGTTGGGGGACGCAGTAAGAAACTGACACATCACCTCCCCACGCAATAAGAAACCAACGCATCACCTCCTCTCCGGTAAGGAACCGATGCATCACCTCCCCCGGATCAAGGAACCGATGCATCACCTTCCCTGAGTGTAAGGAACCGACGCATCACCCTCTCTGCGACCCTTTAACTTGCATTTTTCGACGCATCCAAGGTACTTTGTGTAAAAGTGTTGCTTCCCACATTTTCTTGGAACAGAACTGTTTTAAGAATCATATTTTTAGTACTGTATTGTGGATTTTTTTTGTTTTGGTCTTGTTTGGTTTAGATAAAGATTACTTATTTTTCTAAACTGGTGTGGTGTCCATTTGAAGTGTTTTCACTGTATTACTGTATGTGTGCACAACTGCTTTACACACTGCCTTTGAGATAAGCCTATCTGCTCGTGCCAAGCTACCAAGGGGGTGAGCAGGGGTTATTTTAGAAGTGTATCCCCCTTACCCTGACCCTATCCCAGTTGCTGGATAGGGCCCCTGATCTGGTGGGCGAATTGGGCAGGACACCTGCCACAGGTGCCCTGACAATTCTGGAAGATGGTACCACTCCAGGTGGGAGGGTGCAGAGCCCCAAGGTGGAGGACTGTGTGTGGAAGAGCCCACCCCAGTCCCCTGTCCAGTCTCAGGGTACAGACCGTGGGCTGGTGGGTCAGTGTCAGGAGGGCATCCCTGACCTGACAGGAGGGAGAGTGGACAAAGGGTGCCAGGCACCTGGGGCTACTGCCCCCCACTCTCTGATGCCACAGAGGTTCGAGAGGCCTGGGAGGCATAAGGCCTGGGTCTCATCACTGACAACTGTCAGTGGCCACTGTGTCTTGCTGTCCTGGTGGACAGGGTGGCTCCTGGGGAGGGTGACAGGAGTCACACCCTGGGATAGACTGGGCCACACCAATGTGTTGGCCATGTGGATACTGTCTGCCTGTTGGGACACATCTGTGAGCAAAGTAAGTTTAGGCGCTGCACAGATGGGGTCCACAGGTGAGAAGGAGGGTTCCCCATGGATTAGCTTAGTGGGCCCTGAGACTATGGACCGAGGGATCCATCTAGGTTCAAAGAGACACAAAGACCTCATCCCCAGCCCCCCCTGAACTCCTTTGCTGGGAGTTCTGACCTGCTGAGAGGTGCCTGCCAGTGTTCTGGACCTCTGGAGGTTGCTTTAGGACTGGAAATGACAAGAACTGTGAAAATTGACGCATCGCCTGTTTCCAATGCATCACAGCTGTGCAAGAAGAATTTTCCGACGCATCGCCGCCACCGAAGAATCGACGCAGCACCTGCTTGCGTTTTAAGTATCTGCTGTGCGACGACTCCTGTGCACCAACATCCAAAATCACTGCACCGATTCTGACGCAGGCCCTGTTGGGGAAGAACCGACGCATCGAGGGGACGCGGCTGAAATCATCACAGCGCATCCCGGGTCTTCACGCATCGCATCGTACCAGATTGTCATGCATTACATCGAAGCATCAAGTCTGTCACATTGTTGGGGGATGCAGTAAGAAACCGACGCATCACCTCCCCACGCAGTAAGAAACTGATGCATCACCTCCTCTCCGGTAAGGAACCAATGCATCACCTCCCCTGCACAGCAGTAAGGAATCGACGCATCACCTCCCCGGAGCAAGGAACTGACACATCACCTTCCCTGAGTGTAAAGAACCGATGCATTACCTCCCCTGCGCAGGGCAGTGTTTTCACTGTATTAGCGTATGTGTGCACAAATGCTTTACACACTGCCTCTGAGATAAGCCTGTCTGCTCGTGCCAAGCTACCAAGGGGGTGAGCAGGGGTTATTTTAGAAGTGTATCCCCCATACCCTGACTAGGAAGAAGGGTCCCTACTTGGACAAAGGTGCAAACCCTTGCCAACTAGAGACCCCCATTTCTAACGAGGGCTCAATGCCCCAGACATAGAGGCTTATTATAGTCTATAATAAGCCTCTATGTCTGGGGCATTGAGCCCTCTATAATAGAGCTGCGCAGTGCATTTGCACACATTATTGGATACATGGCCCTAAAGACTTGACACATTTGCACCTAGAACGCGACACCACAGATCAACACACGTTACCACAAACTCTATTTCAGGAGCCGGTGCGGAACCACGGAATCTTCGACTCATTGAACGCCACGATTCACTCCTGGCGCTTTCTCTTGGAGAGACAGGCTGGCTCCCTGCTGTATTTACCACATATTCAGCTGGAGTGGTGTTCCAGGTTCCCAATGGGTCGAGAGTGGGAAGTTACAACTCCTCTGAATAAGGTTGGCATTAGCACAGTGGGGGATTTCTTTTACAAAGGCAAAATGCACACATGGGAAGAGGTCCGGGTGGAGCTCGTTGAACCCCCTGCTCTCCAGCAAATCCATTATTATAGAGCTAGTCACACATTACGGGAGCTATTGGGAGATGATGTTCTGGAACTTCTGAGATGCCAGCACTCTCTTCTCTACTTCAGGTCACTACCCCTAACAAATTGGTGTCAAGGTTTTATGCATTCGCGCAGGAGGCACGCACAACCGGTATAAATAAGACCAGACTCGACTGGCAGAGAGATTTAGGGATAGTCATTACTGAGAAGCATTGGCAATCTTGCTGCTCTGTAATTCAAACTATCTTATTGAATGGTAGGAGGGGAGAAAGAGGCTGGATTTGCACACCTTGCGTGGTCTTGCCCTGGAGTGCATGATTTCTGGCATGCAGTGTTCCAAGAACTTGAGATGATTACTGGTGAGACTCTGATGTTTACTGCACTGCTAGCATTGCTGGGATGTGACAGAGATGTTCGAGCTATGGTCAGATGATTGGTGGCCATCAGGCTGCTGTTGGCGAGAAAATGAGTAGCTATGCACTGGGCTCGCGGTCCTCTCCTGGCAATAAAAGATTGGCACACCGATTTGACCTATTGCAACACACTTTCAGACACATATAGTGAACTCCTACCACCCCAGAGCCTCCCTAAAGACTATTGGGGTCCATATCAAGTGTATTTGGCTGGATCAGAGGGCATTGGTTCCGAGGGAGAGGCGTATGCCATTGAGGGTGATGTAGACAGTGACCCTGTCTCTTGCGACTCCTCTGCCTGTCGTGTGCTTGTGGGGCGTATTGCGTAGGGCAGCGACTCCTGCAATACGGAATGTCTTGTTTGTACTCCTGTGATCCTAAAGATATTTGGATAACTTGATTGATGTTACCACATTCTTGCCTACCGTAACCCTGATGTTGATTTGATATATTCAATGAGCCTAATCGCACTGATCATTACTTTGGAAATATCTTACATGTATTCACTGTTCATATGCATATTCACAGTCATGTATAAGGAGCCATGTCGAGCTGAAAGACCGTTCTTTTTCTTCTTTTTGGAAAAAATCAATAAAAGGAAAAAAGGACAGATTAAAGTCTTTTTTGTGGGAAGAGGAATTGAGGAAATGTAATCCGGGCAACCGGACAGACAGCTTTTTAGATTTTAAAGTGGTTCCATCTGTCGAGTCTTTTCTAGACAAGATTACTTGTCCCCTTGCCAAGCAGTTGTTTATTCGATTTAGATGTGGAACGTTACCCATCAATAGTTTCTGCATCCGTTGGGGACCCAATTATCTCACCAGCACTTCATGCCCTCCTTGTAATCTGGAGGAGGAAACCTTACACCATTTCTTTTTCTTTTGCAAAGCCTATGTTATCCCTTCGCAAGAAGTGGATTAAACCAATGTGTCTTTCATTAGGTATTAGGAGAATAGAACACGCGCTGAAATTAATGAGATCTGATAGGACAAAATGATGTATATCAGTGTTGCTAAGTTCTTATTCTTTGCAAGAAAGCTTCGGTGCCGAGGTTGACCAATGACCCACCATGAATAGATTGGTTATTCAAGACCTTTTGTAATATAATGCTTCCTTTGCACTTATTGTAATTACAGTACTTTAAGACATTGTAGGTGCAGTCTCATTAGATTGCTGGTGTTAATAATAGTCTGCTTCTTTGCCTTTGCATTCACACTTTATTATATTTTTTAATGCTTTAATTACTTATGTTTTTAACTTAGACACATACTATGTATTGCTATGAGCTATTTTACTATCACTGATTTTATCTTGATTCTAACGATTTTAGTTGACTGTTTTGAATATGACGTATGCTGTTTTAAGGATTTATAATCTGAAATAAACTACTTTGATGAGGAAACATATTTTCCCTGCAGTAGCAAATAGATTTCAGAGGGGCCGCCTTTGAGCTGCATCTAATGACATCAAACTGTTGTGTAGTTCCTGTATGACCTATACAGGATCTGCGCGTTTGGATAACATAGACTGTGGAACTGGTGGCAGACTGATTCCGTGCACCCCCACCGGGTATGTTATCCTGTCTGTATCAGCTAGCTCACAGTGCCACTATAATCTCCTCTTACCAGGGAGAGAATAGATTCTGGCAACCTCAGAACATGACAACCCTGATCCCCCAGGATCGTGGAATCAATATACTACTTTTCGCTCAGTCACTCGTGCTTACTTAGTTTGTCTCAGAGAGATACACAGAATAAACAAGCTGGGCGTTTTCAATAAACATTTATTGAACAGTTGTTATTCTGGTGTAGAATAGATGTGCTGCAACAACCGTTAGACAGTATAGGATAGAAATGATTAACAGTACTATGAAAGTAAAAGGATGGTATAGTTCTACCATCGTACTAAAATCATGAATATATTCAAGGATATGAAACACATGCTAATAAAAGGTACGTACTCCTACGATGCCTCCCTAACTAGATGTACCTAAGTGTACCTAGCATTGGTGTAGGTGTTAAGCCAAGAATTCCTCTAGGATCTAGTCAACCCGTTACCTTAAGTGAGACTGTGGGACCCCGTCCTGGTCTCGAGCTGAGCACCCCGCGAGGGATGTTAGACCACTGCGAGCTGGGGTATCTGCATGCAGGAACCTCAGTTTTTCTGGTCAGTGTGTCGGCTGGGAAGTCTCGGTCTCCTCTCACTGTCTTAGCAAGATGGGATGTATATATACCCATAGGTCTCCCCAGGGTCCTACCTTGCTGTATTACTGTGTCGGCCTAAGGATGACGTTGGGCCTGAACTTTGTACATAGATTTTATACAGGAGCTGATAGTCCTGCTGTGCTTCCAAGAATCCTCATGCATAATGTATGAGATTTCGAACTAGGGAAAACCCGCGTTCTGACTGCAGTGTAATATCTAGGTAAAAGGTCAGTCCCTGTAAACCGTGACAAGTGTAATGTAGGGAGAGAATATAGGTGGCGGGTAATGAGATTACCGGGGCGGGGCTTTCTGCTTTCTGCTGCTGCCAGTCAGGCAGCGGCAGCAGAAAGCAGTGATAGGCATGGTACTTAGGTTTAAAGAGCTAATGTCTTTTTGGCCGTCTGTCTTGTGATGGTCAGCCAGACATGTGCAGTTTAAACCTCACTAACTCAGCTTTCTTCGACAGCTGGTTTAGAGACAGCATAGAGCTCCTAGACCCTCGGGAGCAGCAAGAGAGGCCGCTCCCTCCAATCCTGTTGCTGCTCTCATGCAGCATGAGTGCAGCACCAGGATTGGTTAATGCAGTTTCCTGGAGCCTGCCTGCCTGGAGAAGGCCCGAGTGAGGAGGAGGAGGAGGACATCACGCATAGGAGGTAAGTGGGATTCTTTTTACTTTATTTACTTTTGTACTTTTATTTTTGTCCCCCGCCCACCACCCTCCTTACATGCCAGCCGCCATTGAGTAAGTATTCATTTTAATGTACTTTTTCATCTAACACAACCCACATACCATTTTTGCTTTGCTCAGAGAGAACATACCATTATTACAACACACTTTCAGACACATATAGTGAACTCCTACCACCCTCATGTAAGCATTTATTTTTGGGTAGACATTGTTGTTCTGCAGTCTACACTGTTAGTTCCAGGGACACACATTCTAGAGCACGATATCCTTGCTTTATTATTTGTTCGTAAGGGACAACGTTTTTCCCCAGACTAAGTAGAAAGTTGTTTTTCTGGCTCTCTAGCAGAATGAGATAAGGCCAATGTTCTATTATTGTAACAGCGTCCATTTTGAATTCGGTGACAGGCACATCACACTGGAGTTATCATGGAAGCTGCTGATAGCTGTGACTGAGATGCACTCCGCAGGCCCTGACATTCATCCTAAGAAGGAAGATAACTGTGCAGGCAGATATGTGCAGGCTTCTATGCTGAGACGGAGTACATTTGTTAATGCACTGATGCTGGCTTCCTGAGACATTACACCAAGGTATGGGGCTAGATCATTCCAACAGGGTCTGGCAGGGTACTCCCAACATGCTCTCGCGGGTGTAGGAGTATCAGTGATAGATAGGAGTAACATTAGGAACAATTAACATGGCTGAATTGTTTGTGTTTTTACCATTCTAATAATGCTTATAACAATGATCTGTCTCATCTGTCTAATAATCGCAGTTCATGATTTACTTACAAGGATTAGATATTTTCAATAAACATTTGACAATGTATTACTGTCTCTTTTCTTTGTGAAACCTTGGGCATGCACAAGTGACAAACTAAAGGGTTAGATCTGTTTCCACAAAGTCCCTGGGAATAAGAGTGGTCATGTTCGAGGTTGCCGACACCATCTATGACTCTGGAGGTTTAGGAGTTTAGATGCAATACTGTGAGCTAGCCGAACCAGCATTTACTGATGCTATAACTAGACTTGGTCCCTATTTTATGAATTTTGTTTCTCTAATACACAGTCCTACTAAATTCCTAGGAACCGTATAACAGCAGCACATCAGTTATGTTTTGGTTAAGTATGAGGTAATTGTCCTGGATCTAGAAGACAACAGCTGTCATGCAGGACCAGAAATTTATTTGAGTAGTTTAAGATTGTTAGAGATCGATGTACCGAGTGGGCATTGTGGGTATCAGACGTAATGCCAAAGGTGAAAGAAATTAATCAAAGCAGCTAATGGAATTGCATAATCCTGCGGTTGGTCGGTTCCAACACCGAAACGGTGTCGGGTGGACGCAAGTCCGCCCGACATCGTAATAAGGCCCAAAGTGTCATTGGGGTGGTAGCTTATTTCTAAGAGCA
The DNA here is from genome assembly GCA_963921515.1 of Calotriton arnoldi. Classification (NCBI taxonomy): domain Eukaryota; kingdom Metazoa; phylum Chordata; class Amphibia; order Caudata; family Salamandridae; genus Calotriton; species Calotriton arnoldi. Next base: position 52,945 of record CAWUFW010007772.1, on the reverse strand, counting down.
AGAGTGTACTCTTATTGCATTCTGATGGAGTCTTCTTTTACGAGGTGTGTCTTCCAGTCTTACCTAAACTGTATCAGGGTTGTGGCAGGGTTGGGGCAGTCATTCTCAGTTTAAATAACTTAGTCAGCAATGTACTAATATAGTTCACAAAGTCCAACAAGAATGCAGGGTGCTCATGGACAATATTACAAAGTGACACACTAGCCCATCATTTTTATTGTCATGAGGCTTCACAATCTAGCTTGCCCAAGAAAACACACAATCGATAGTTGATAGGTGTCAACAATACCTCGTACTATGGTGTCGCTAAATGAAGAACCAATGGTAAAGTTCTAGGCTGTTGACAAGGTATATGCATTTATCTGTAACTTAGCTTTTAATCATAGTCCATCATCATATGGCCACCAAAAGGAAGGGGCTCTCAACTTTATTAAAATCTTTTCAGGCTCATATACCACCTCTACCCATTTGTCTTTTTCACAATTACAAACAAATTGCAGAGTAAATTGGTGTGAGTGGATATTCAAAAGTACTTGATTATATCAATGTGTATTAGCCTCAGGAGAAGCTTTAACACATTCTAAGTCGAATATCTTGCAAATAATGTCTGTTCAGGAATAATCTGTAGATAGAGCAAGTCTTTCAACATAGCAGGGGCTCTTCATATGTTCGCAGAAACACTACTTTTCTTGATTGCAAGGCAGTTAGCCTTGCAATCAAAAAAAGTAGTGTTTCTACAGAAGCAAAATACTTTCCTTAAGTTTTTGTTCAGTGAAATACTTTTGCTAGTGTGGGAATTAGTGAATCTCCAAAACGTTTAAACAATTGCAGAGGGATTTATCAAGCCAGAGAGAGTTCCGTCATTTCAACTGAGATAGGACAAGCCCGATATTGTTTAAATTACATAAGCGGCCTCTCTCCTTGTTAAATATGCATAATAAGATTTTGGCACACATGCTCGCCAATAAGCCGAACCTTTTGACTGCCAAAGTCATCGTACCTGACCAATCCAGCTTTATGTCAGGTACAGCCACATAGAATAACTGGCGGACCTTCTTCACAAGGATACATAGGCTAAAACCAAAGACTCAGGTGGTCTCGGTGTTCTTAGATGCAGAGAAAGCCTTCAGTTTGATGGAGTGGCCTTTCCTATTCACAGTGTTCCGCTGGATGGGAAGGGGCATTTCTTCATCAGTTTAACACAACTGCTGTACATGGGACCAATGGCTAAAGTCCGGATCAATGTCTAAGTCACGCTGGAGTTCATGGTGGGCAGGGGCACATGGCAGGGGTGTCCCCACTCACTGCTTTAGTTTGATCTAGCTGTGGAGACCCTTGCCTCTTTGCTGCATGAGTCTCATCTACATAGGGGCTTGAGATGTCCTGCTATTCATTACCACTTGTCCCTCAATGCCAACACTTGTCAGCGACCCGACATACAACCTAGTTCTGATAATATGTGACGTTGTCCGCTTCAGCAATCATGCTGGCTTGTGAATTAACTAGGAGCAAACTTGTTAGACCTGTCATCCTTGGCGTGGTTTACCCTCTAACCTTTTGCCTTCAGACCTTCTTCTTTTGCTGACTTTGTTGTTACTGGCCTTAGGACTCTGCACACTTTACCACAGCTAAGCAGTGCTAAAGTGCTTGTGCTCTCTCTTTAAACATGTTAGAGTGGCTCATACCCAATTGGAGTATTTAATGTACTTGTAAGTCTCTGGTAAAATGGCACTGCCTGTGCCCAGGGCAAGTAAATTAAATACTGCTAGTGGGCCTGCACACTTCTTGTGCCACCTACTTAAGTAAGTAGCACTTTAAACATGTCTCAGGCCTGCCATTGCAGCCTGTGTGTGTGCAGTTTTAAACTGTCATTTTGACCTGGCAAAGTAACCCTTTTGCCAGGCCCAAGCCACCCTTTTTAATACACATGTCTCTCCCCAAGGGTAGGCCCTGGACAGGCCAGACGACATGGTGTAATGTATTTAAAAAGTAGGACACATTTTAGATTTTACATGTCCTGGTAGTGAAAAAGTCCTAAAATAATGTTTCACTACTGCAAGGCCTACCTCTCCCATAGGATAACATTGGATTTACCTTTTTACATTTTATAAGTGTAATTTCCAGATGGGAACAGGCCCTTATAGGTTCCAAATTGGATTACTGCAATGCCCTTTATCTGGGCACTTCGAAATACCTGCTAAAAAAATTGCAGTCCCTACAGAACGCTGTGGCCAGAACCCTCTTGAACATCCCCAAGTTCAAACCAGTATCTCACCTGCTACATGGCCTTCATTGGCTACCAGTGGAGAAGAGAATTTCATTTAAGGCTCTGTGTCTTATACATAAGGCTCTTCACTGCACCGGTCCGCTCTATTTTAAGGAACGTTTCACCTGGTATGTGCCCAGTAGGACACTAAGATCAAGCTCGGCGCACATGGTCCTGATCCCCAGAAAAAAACGAGCAAACTGGGGCGACAGAATGCTGACCTTCCTGGGGGGAAAGTTATGGAACTCTCTTCCTCTTTCACTCCGGTCTCAATCTAGCTTGCAGCTATTCAGAAAGCAGCTAAAGACCTGGCTCTTTTCCGCTGGTAACAACTAAGTGACGTAGACCTATCTTGGCTTGCTGCCATGGCCCCGGTCCTTGATCCACTTAGCGCTAAGACACCTCTGGGTAATGCGCGCTTTATAAAACTACCTCATTCATTCATTCATTTATTCATGTTAGGTGTCTCTGGAGTTGTAATTTCAAATCCTAACTTATATGGAAGTTGGATTTTAAATTACAATTTTGAAAATGCCACTTTTAGAAAGTGAACATTTTCTTGCCTTAGCCATTTGGTGCCTGCAGTCGGTCTCTGGGTCACGTGACTGGGTGTAGGTGGCAGATGGGCTTTGTGTGTTCCTCCTAGACAGCCACACACAATGGGGAGCTTAGGTGTGACTGGATGGGCCATCACTGGCAGGATGGGAGGGAGGAGCTGTGCCCAACCCACTTACACTTGAATAGGCTGTGTCCTGTCTTCACACATAGGCTGCATACCCCCTGTAGTTAGTCTGGAGCCAGGGCCAGGAAGGCAGGACATCTGTGCACTTTAAAGGGATGCCACTAGAAGCTTCTCCTCACTTTAAAGGCACCATTGAGTATAAATAATGGACCTCAGATACCAACTCTTCAGTACATTTCTGGACCTGTGGATACTCTGCCGGGAAGAATGACTGCTGTGCTGCTGAAAGGACTGCTACTCTGCTGGACTGCTGCTCTGAAGGAAATGCTGACCTGCTGCCCTCTTGCCTGGGTGAGAAGGACTGGACTTTCATCTCTTGAACCCAGACCCCAGAGTGACTTCAAAGGCTAGTTGGCTGTGCTCCTGATCTGAAGCTTCATGGACATGACAGGTTTCCAACAACCTTGTACTGGACCTGGACTCTGTCATTTGTGAGTCTACTCTGCCAAGGGGTGCCAACCCAGTCCTTGATCCTTGGAAGTGGGCTTAAGGTGCTCTGCCAGCCTCTGTGGATCCAGCAGAACTGATGCATCTCCTCTGCTGCGTGGTGCAACCCTAAGCAGAACTGACGCATCTCAGCTGCTGCATGGATTAGACCCGTCACCAAGACCCACATCCCTGCTGCAGCCCGCAATGCCTTCAGAACCACCACTGTGTGAAGCATCCTCGCTGCAGACCCTCACATCCCTCATCGATTGGCAGCCTCAACGACAATGAAGGACTCCGCATCACAGCCCTTCAGAACCAACGCATTTCCCCCCGACTGAGCACTGCATTCTTGATGCCGTACTTTGCATTGCAAGCCCCATCAACGGGATCCTTGACAACGATGCAGGCCCTCGCATCACAGCCTCGCCGCATCTCTGAACTGATGCATTGCTTCTGCTGCAAAACACATCTTCGATGTGAATCCTCGCAACGCTCGGCAAACCAGGATTTAAGGCACTTTGTTCAGCAGGCCTAACTGGGTCACTGTAGCTGGCCGATGCGCCATTGCAGTTCGCCTGAACTTGTGACTTTGTACCTGTCCAGGGCAGTTGGCACTTTGTGCTTTTTGGCACTATTTTCACTAAAATCTTTCAAATGTAAAATTGCATATCTCGAGATCTACTGACTACATTTTTGTTGTTTTGGTCTTGTTTTATTTACTAAAGAAAGCTCTATTTTTAACTTGGTATGGGATTCTTTTTGTGGTGTTTTTACTTTATCACTGTTTGAAGTGTTGCACAAATACTTTACACATTACCTCTATAGTTAAGCCTCACTGCTCTGTGCCATGGGTACCACAGGGTTGATTTAGAGTTGGCTTGTGCCTCACCCTGACAAGGATTGTGGGTACTTCTTGACCAGGGCTCACACCCCAGTCAACAAACAACCCAATTTCTTACAAATCTAAAATATTTCCCCTTATTGATGCTACAAATATATTCCCTCTAGCGTGGAAAGGCAACTCTTTCTGCTACCTCAGCATTTATATTGCTGGGACGACAAAGTCCATTATCCTGGACAACTACGGTCCTGTGCTGAGCCCACCTGAGGAACGGGTTGAGTACTGGATAGCTCTTCCTCTTTTCTTCACGGGCCGGGTAACTTTGGTCAAGATGGCGATCCTCCCTAGACTGCTATATCTTTTCACAAATATCCCAATACCCCCAGGAAGGAGCCTCTTTTAGAGGAGGGTGGAACTTGTGCATTTTCACTCAGCGGAATTCCGCTGAATTTTGCGGAGTTACCTAAAACTCTGTGAGATTCTATGGAGTTCTGCGAGCAGTGGAGTTCAGTATGTTGCACTGCTAGTGCTGATTTTTAGCACTGGGAGCCTGTCCCAAACCGTAAAATCTGCACAAACAGCACCACACTGCACTTCAGATGGTGCTGCTTCTTTCTGTCACTCGAGTAGTTCTTCTACTCGAGCAGCAGCTTTCTCAATGCGAGTGGCAGCTTTCTCAATGCAAGCGGTAGCAAACTGCCGTGACCGCCCATGTTGAGAAATCTCGCAGGGAGGCACCCTAGCGCTCGATTTTCTTGCTCATGCTCACCAACTTAACGTTGGTGAACCGCGCATGAGAAAAAACTCTGCTATGTGGTGGTTGGCAGAATTTGGCCAGAACTCTGCATGAGATGTGTAACGCGGAGTGGCCAAAACTCCGCCAACTCCACTGGCAGAGCAGAATTTGTCACCCACCGCTATCCAGAAGCCAGAGTGACTCTAAGGGCTAGTTAGCTGGCCTCCTGATCTGAAGCATAAGGGACATAACAGGCTTCCAACAACTTTGCACCTGGACTTTGCAATCTGTGGGTATACCCTGCCACGTGGTGCCGCCCCAGTCCTGGACCCTTGGAAGTGGGCTTAAGGTGAACTTGCCAGCCTGTGGATCCAGCAGAACCAATACATATCCTCTGCTGCATGGCGCTAACCCAAGCGGAACCGAGGCATCACTACTACTGTGTTGATTGGACCTGTCACAAAGACCCACACGAGTTGAGAAATCTCGCCGGGAGGCAGTCCAGTGCTCTTACTCATGCTCGCCAACTTAACGCTGGTGAGCTGCGCACGTGAAAAAACTCTGCCACACTGCAGTTGGTGGAGATTTTCTGAAACTCTGCACTCCAAGCAAAACTTTGCGAATTCTGCTGGAGAAGCGGTGAGTACCGTCCACCCAAACCCTCTTCGTCCAGTTCCGGATGCCAATTACCTGACACGTGTGCAGTACTGGGGTCCCGCACTTGAGCTTGAAAAGACACACTAGGGCTTACAGGTGAGGTGACTTTGCTGTCCCCAACTCTGAAAGGAACTACCTTGCAGTGCAGACTCATTACACAGTTTACTGGATCGCTCCAATCCACTCAGCCCCCTCATTTCCCAATTGAGGAGGATCAGCTGTAGATGGACTGTCTTGCTATGTCCCTTGTCACCCCACCTCCATGCCCTGGTGGTGATATTAAGACCGAGTGCTGCATTAATTTAGCGGTGTGGTCACTGGTGGCGAGCACCGGATATCATCTGCTCTACTCCCCAGCAATGCCTGGTTTTTATAACCCATCCTTACCCCCTACGCTTGATGGAGGGCTATGCGCCTCCTTGCGACGCTTTGGCATTTCCACACTGCGAAGACCTTTTTCACGACGGCCTCTTTCTCTCGCTTTAGCAATTCTGGGCCATGGGAGATCGAACAGTGCTTGAATTATTTACTTACTTCCGATTGCGCCTACATTCGCGGAATGATAGGCAAACTCTCCCTGTGAGCTTAGGGAGTCCTCTCCTTGCCCAAATGTACCTCTCGACCATCCCAAGATGATGCGTTTCCTGGCAATACAGAATGGTGGAGGAGCTGCTCCTTATGTTGGGGGGTTCAATGGGAGTTTGACCTGGGGATGAACAACCCCCAAAGATGTGGGGGCACTGCTGTGAACACATAAAACAAATCTCCATTTACCAACGGCATAGACTCATTCATTTTAACTTCATAAATCATGTCTATTACACTCTACAGCATCTGCATCAAATAAATAAATCCAGTATTTGTAAAGCACAAACTAATGACCCTTAAGGGTCTCAAAGCGCTGGGGGCCGTCAGGGAGATTAAGTGAGCTATATCCTAGAGTCACATGATGCTAGGCTTAGTTGCCGCTGGTGCCGTGGATTGAGTAGTGAGCCCCGCGCTCCGGAGTCAGCCGCTCTGGCCTCTGACCACACCTCCCCCTAAGCGAATAGATCCCGCTTTGCTCCCATTGTGCCCCCATTGCTTTACAGATCCTCAAGACTTTCTGCACCTACCTTGGGCTTGACCCCAATACAGTTCTTCTGCTCCGAGGTTGCAGACGAGGTTGAGGATATTATTGCCATCCGTTTTCCATGCGTGCCACTCCCCATGCTTCTGGGTTATGTTGCCAATGTCCCTCACCCAGGAAGAAGGCTGGTGACTCTACTGTTGACTCTACAATATTTACAAATGGTAGTGGTGGTCTTATTGGTAGCACATCACTCTCTATGTGCATTAAGTATTAGTTCGCAGTATTGGTGCCCCTCAAGGTTAAAGATTTACACCCCACTACCTAAGGTGTTACCCGCTGTGGTTCAAAAGAACCCAGTGGTGATATCAAAGAGTATATATGAACCTCGGCACTCAAGTCAATTCAATTTTGATTCATACAAAAAGATTTTTTAATTTTTTAACTTGAAGCAATTCAAAGTACCAACAAACAAAAAGTTTCATGGAACAATTCATAGTACCAGCAAATCAAAAGTTTTTGTTACTTGCTGTTCAATAAAATAAACACATCCAGCAAACAAATTTAGACCATATGTTTAGAAACGGATAGCATTATATTTCAACGATGGAAAGCTTGATACAGTGATCCTTCCACATAGCGTTGGACCCGCAGCCTTCAAAAACTTAATAGATGGATTCTCAAAGTATTCCATATGAAATTCTGATCTTCCAGTGAAAATATTTAGTCCTGATCATTCAACGATGAACATCGGGCTTTGATATGCCCCTGTCTTCGTAAATTCCGTCGTATACCGAAGCCGTTCCGGATAAGTCAGAAAAACTACTGTTGACTCGACAACGTGTGGCGCGGGCCTAGCTCAGGGGCCACCTTCCTTAGAATCAAGGCTGGCTGAAAGATATCACGCTCTGGATCATCTCCATCTCCTGGGGGTATTATGCCACCCCATTTGCCATGTTGGGCCGAGCAGACTCGCTACTTTTGTGGTTGGTCCTAATGACTCGTTTGGGCTTGATAATTGTAATTGTGTGGCTGGGTTTCTGACCAGGGGATTAATGGTTCTACTAAAACGATGTTGCCAAGACTTGTTTGTACTAATTTTACCTGTGCTATCTGTGTTTCACATGTCCAATTCATTATGTTGCATGTACTTTGACTGCCATGTATTTTGTAAAACTTCTATAAAAAGATGTTAAAATTAGTTAGGCAACTGGGTCCTGCTGGGCTGCCACCCAGTCTTGAGTGTGTGGGATTTATAAACAAAGTCTACTACAATCATCTTTTGATGAAGAGGCATTAAATGCATAAGCAGATTAATCTGTATTATGAGCAGTATGTCAGAAGCTAGTATACCCTAAATGGAACTTTATTTATAATCAGATTATATATGTTTGAAAAGGAATAGTGTGATACAAAGGAAACTGGAGTGAATGTTTGCATTGTCCAGCATTCCGTCGATCAATTGTTTCTTTTGCATATGTCGCCCTAAGTGGGAAGGGTATGCCCAGACATGGGTCCCGTGCTCACTACACCACTGGATTCAAGCTAGCCTGGCTGATGAAAGGTGATGCCCTGAAACCGGTCCCTGGATGCTTGTTTCCGGTCCAGGGAGGACCTGACTTGGCAGTTCGGGCTGGACTGTTCCCACAAGGAACAGGGTCAAGACTGATTTGCATGTGGCTGGGTCCAAACTGGGGTGGTGTGGTGAGCAAAAGAATGATGGATTTAACCCAGATCCTTGTGACTGGGGGGTGAATGTTTGCATTGCCCAGCATTCCGTCCATCAATTGTTTCTTTTGCATATGTCGCCCTAAGTGGGAAGGGTATGCCCAGAGGTGGGTCCCGTGCTCACTACACCACTGGATTCAAGCTAGCCTGGCTGATGAAGGGTGATGCCCTGAAACCGGTCCCAGGATGCTTGTTTCCGGTCCGGGGAGGACCTGGCTTGGCAGTTCGGGCTGAACTGTTCCCACAAGGAACAGGGTCAAGACTGATTTGCATATGGCTGGGTCCACACTGGGGTGGTGTGGTGAGCAAAAGAATGATGGATTTAACCCAGATCCTTGTGACTGGGGGGTGAATGTTTGCATTGCCCAGCATTCCGTCCATCAATTGTTTCTTTTGCATATGTCGCCCTAAGTGGGAAGGGTATGCCCAGAGGTGGGTCCCATGCTCACTACACCACTGGATTCAAGCTAGCCTGGCTGATGAAGGGTGATGCCCTGAAACCGGTCCCAGGATGCTTGTTTCCGGTCCGGGAAGGACCTGGCTTGGCAGTTCGGGCTGAACTGTTCCCACAAGGAACAGGGTCAAGACTGATTTGCATATGGCTGGGTCCAAACTGGGGTGGTGTGGTGAGCAAAAGAATGATGGATTTAACCCAGATTCTTGTGACTGGGGGTGAATGTTTGCATTGTCCAGCGTTCCGTCCATCAATTGTTTTTTTTGCAAATGTAAAATGCAGCCATACCCACCATCCTCAAATTCAAAAGCCCCATTCTCTGTTAAAAGCCTTATGCGCTTTAGTCACCAAGTAGATAAGATTGGGTATACAATCTAACACAGAGTCTAGTGGGAGATTACAGTAAGAAGGGTGATACAGAGAACAGGAACAACAGATTTATTATTCAGGTTGGCTGACAGAACAGATACCTTGCTCTATCTCCAACCTTATCACTCAACTCTACTAAGTGTTCCAGGTATCTCCACCAATGTTGAACACCACGACAGCCCATCCAGACAGGTCAGCCTCCCTGAGAAGGAAGAGAGAGGAATAAACCATGTTTCATACTGGTTGAGGGAATAGAGGAGAAAGTGGATGGGTATCCTACTGAGAGATAAGACACGTCCTATTCCTTTAAACAAGACAGAAAAGCATTGCAAAATTTATTTAGTACAGCAAAACTCTCCAAGAGAGCTTTCTGTTCTGTGACACAGTCTTCACCATATGAAGAAGTTCATAAATTAACAAAAGTTGTCTTTACATCAGATTCTTCTAGTATACTAAGTTGGGTGACTGAGGTACTCTCGGAGCTGACTCTCTGAGGATCACTGAAGACATCAGCATCCTGTCTCACATTGGTTAAGGCTAGAATGTTGCTACCTTTGTCAGCTTGTGGGAGAATTACATCGACCTCTTTTAGAGTTTAAAGTTCTTGATGCATCTGCCAATCTGAATCACATTCTAACGTCTACCATCCTGAGTCACAAATCTCCCTCTGATACTGCAAGGACTTTTATATAACAAAAGAAGTTCGATTTAACCTTTTCTCCATGCTTACAAATAGAAATTCCCCTGCTCTGACGTCGACACTTTTACTTTGTTCTTAGAATGGTGCAAATGCTCGGACATCTTTTCTTTCTTCACCAGCCTGCATGCAATTGTGTCTTTGTTGCCTGTGACATCATTTTATTTTATCTTCTGCCCAATTGTTGTTTAAACTACGTTAGGCATAAAGGTTATAGAGGAGAGTGCCCTTTCAACAGAGCAAATTGCTGCATTGTTGGTACAGAGCAGTTGCATGTTTAATCTCGTTTTAGATTAAATGTTTAACCATCTACTGTGGCAGAAATTGTACTTCAATGTAGCTGGCAATTGTTTCTGGATAGTCTTCCTTGCTGAACACTGCCATTAGAAACTCCAAACCGCAAAGAACAACCCTGCTATTGGCCTGAAGTATTATACAGGATGGGAAACAGCCTTTACAACGAGGTTTTTTCCTCCTTGTGCCTTTACCACGCATTTTTTAGCACGCATATTTTTACTGCAAATATGCATTTACAATGCATGCCAATACCACGCATTTAAGGTAAGTTGGGGGTGTGGGGGGTCTCCCCCCACAAATACATTGTTTTTAAATCTAAAAACAATGTGTGGTATTGGCAAGCGTTGTATATGCATATTCGTGGCGAAAAGATGTGTGCTAACAAATGCGTGGCAAAGGCATGCAATGCATTTTCCTGCGTTGCACCGTCGTACAACCTACAGGACCCATGCTATTGAAGGCAGCGTATGTGTCACAGGTCATGCAGACATCACACATCCTGATGTATCTGTCTCCCTCCCAGGCCACTGCTGACATGCCCATGTGTTCTTGATGACTCTTTGAAGAAGTACTTGATGAACATCCTCAGGATGTGCACATCTGTAGTTCCTCATGACCACTAGATACCTGACCAAGGGATACTGGGGACCTTGTAAGGATTTAACTAGAGGCCAGCCTTCACAGACTTAAGAGTTTCATCCTTAGTGTCAACGCAAGATCATTCCTGTTCCGATTTCCCAATACCAGAGAAATTAACCATTTCGTTCACAGTTGCAAATCCACCAGTGTCTCCATCTGCTTGCCTGTCTGATTAAAGTGAGGGCATTAGTAAATGTGAAAGACAGTCTATAGTCAAATTGTGTTTACAGGGGATCACAGGAGCACAGTCAGAAATTCTTGCATTAGCAGACATCCACCACCTGAAGACGAATTATTGACCAAAAGGACAGTGATACATGCTCAAAATGAACCCATTTCCATATACAAAGTGTCTAAAATGATTGCCCAAATGTTTGCTAATAGTTTCTTTTCTATCATTTAAGCTTAGCACTGCTCTATGGCATTTAAGGTCTCAGTGGTGATTGTCACATTACGTTCATAGGCAATAAATGCTGGCATCTAGAGTTAAAATGTAAGTTTTACCAGGGCTGAATATTTGTAAAGTAGTAGCAGAGGGTGGAGAGGCAATAGTGTCTTTGATGCTCATCACGCACAAATTCTTGCCCTTTCCCCATACGTTCACGTAAGAGTTCATGATTCCAGTGAATTTTTATGCAAATTTGCTGAAGTATTTACATAGTCCCACAAAAGAAAATGTTATGTTTTGTGTCAAGGGCTGTGGAAAGTGTGATAAAACTGATGAGCGTTGTTTGGGGACAAGAACTTCACTTGAAATACGGTGAACAAGATATTCCTCTTATGTTGCCCCAAACACATTTGCCAGCACATAAGACTCAGCCTTTGTTAGACCAGAATATGTATACTTTAGTCAACACTACTGCATATGACTCGGCAGCTTTTGTAAATACCAGGATATCATCTTTGAATACTTTTACACACGAATTCAAATCTTTGAATATAGCAAATCCAGCTTGCTGAAAGATGAAATATGAATGTGGTCAAAGCGAGTACTTTTAAAGTGAAACAAGCAAAATTATGTCATAAATGTAGAAAAGAGTTTGGGTTCCGATGACAATTTTACTTAGTGATATGATTTATGTAAATCAAAGGTTAGGAATATGGTGGCTTCCTCAAGCACACAAAACAGTTATGTTTGGCTCAGATTATCTGTCAATTATATTGCCCTGAGGTCTAACGTAAATATAGATCTCCATTATGTTATTTCGCTAGCTCAATGGGAAAAATCCATTCAGTGGCTTCTACTTTTTCAAAAACTTCATGTTTAACACTGTCTTATAGCACAAGTTGCAGGTCTTTTCTGATATAGACCCGTTCACCTTTAAATGGGCCCTCTGGTGAATGACATCACAACACCCAAGTTGACATTAGCAAAAAAGCAACATTCTAGAATCCCTATTCATGGTGCTTGTTAGTGATGCCGGCCTGGATAACGAGAACTGTTTTTTCTCTTCAGTGAGTGCCCCTTTTATTAAAGTCTAGTACTGAAACCAGGAGATTTGCCTAATTTGTTGTTGAAAACACTAGGGCACTATTCAACAATATTAAAACCCATGTCCATCTCTTACGCAACTGCGACTTGTTCAGGAAAACAGGGCTTAAGACTGATAATCATCTTCATCTGATCTTTTTAGCCACAGACCCACTTACAGATGACATATGTATTAATTCACGATGACCTACCTTTAGCCTATTAATTAGTTGGGATTGCCTTTGAAGAACACTACTTTAATGTCGGATTTCTGCAGTTCATCTTTTACATCACTTAACTGATCATCATTTGTGAAAATGGAGTATGCTAAATAAATATTTGATCATTTAAAAATCCCATCTAGGTCGAATATTTAAATGTATTTATTGTGCAGTAAAATTACAAAAATGTACATACAGTATTAATTTACATTGTAATTAAAAATAAAGTTACATTTACTTTTAAATGAAGTAAGCTAATAAAATGTTTAAAAAAATATATATTTATTCATCTATATATTTTTAACAGTAAAATAAATTCATGCACTTTTAAAAAAAAGTAGAATTAAATTAATTTATTACAAAAATATTTCCTATGAGGTTCGATTTTAAGTCTCTACCTCGATTTTTTTCTATGGGAAGGTGTTGCAAAGCCAGTAGTTAGCCATATGTGGTGCTGGACTTACTCCAGTTTTGACCTGAGGTTTATTTAGGACTTGTGGGCTCTTTTTGGCTGTAGTAACTCTATGAGTGCAATTTGTGAATGAGAAAGGCTTACTCTTTTGTGGGTGGGTGCATGCTACTCACTAAACACCTCCCAGGCCTTCCCTCTGCCCATCCTTATTTGTGGAAAGATGGGTGCATGCTACTCCCTAAACACATCCCTGGCCTTCCCTCTGCCCCTCTTTATTTGTGGAAAGACAGGAAACATTTCGTTAGAAATTTCCCAAGAAATTAGGAAGTAGCACAACAGTGTATACATATTCACCACACCAAACTGAACCCATGCACTACCTGCACCCATACTCAACTCTAAAATGATAATAACAATAGTTATTATCAGTTTAGTTTTCCTTTTGTTCAGTGGGGCGATGCTCCTCCGCCATAGCGGAGGAGCCACCACTGCAGCAGATGCCACATAAACGTATTTTGTTTAAATTAAAAACGTTCAGGAATTGTTCCAAAACGTGTATGTTACAAACATCCGCGGTCCGTGCAGGTAACATCGGTGGGGCAGTGGGGTCGGGTAAGGGGGGATTTCGAGGGACGATGCAGAGTGAAAATTAAATAAATAATTTTCCCTCTGCATTGTCCCTCGAAATCCCCACATACACGGCCCCACTGCCTCACCGCTGTTACCTGCACGGACCGCGGCTGGTTACAAATAATTGATTGTGAATTATGTGGTTTGTCTTACGATCAATATGCCTCTTTTATGATGTGTATCTTTCCTGTTCTTGTAACATAGATCAGCATGAAAATACTCTCTCAATACCATCAGCACCAGGTGTTTAAACTTGTTACAAATTATTGCCGAACTCATGAGATAACTTATCAGGTCAGTTAAATAGAATGGCGTGGAATACTCATGAATCAACTAACATCCTTGCACTGGTTCTGCAACACAGTACGGCGAACAGATCCACCTATATTAATATCTTTTGTATGCTCACTTTAAACCATTTATAAGAACTCAGTGTATACTTAGACCTCTGAATGAACCCACATATTCACTTTCAATTTGAAATATTTCATCTATACCCTATGATTCACACACTTATGATATACTCCTATGATTTAAGAGTTGGTCACACCTACGCAGAGAAAAATCTTTGTAAATTAAGCCTTCAGTATTGCAGTTAAAAGTAGAACCTGCATGCTTTCTAATTAGGTGTGAATTACTTATGTAGAACTCGTGGTTTACTCGCAGAATTGAGTAGAAAGCCTGAAGTATTCCAACAGTAAGTCACACATAGTCATAGCAAAATCTCTGAAAATCTGCTCCAAATCTTTGTGAATTGAGCACAATGAATCAGTGGAAGTCTCTATTGCCTCTCTTGACATACAATGTCTTTAGAGCCGTTTCATTTTCTAGCGGTGGAAACGTATTCCCAGGTGAGCCATAAGTAGCTTGTTCCCATGTGAGCCATAAGTAGCTTGTTCCCACGTGAGCCATAAGTAGCTTGTTCCCATGTGAGCCCTAAGTAGCTTGTTCCCACGTGAGCCATAAGTATCTTGTTCCCATGTGAGCCATAAGTATCTTGTTCCCATGTGAGCCATAAGTAGCTTGTTCCCATGTGAGCCATAAGTAGCTTGTTCCCACGTGAGCCATAAGTATCTTGTTCCCATGTGAGCCATAAGTAGCTTGTTCTCATGTGAGCCATAAGTAGCTTGATGCCAGATACTCATACACACCTTCGCTATAAAGATCAGAAAAAGAGAGGTTCTAATGTAGAATCTAAAATTTTATTTAGAGGCTATCTCCATAAAAAATGGCTCTGACACGACAAGCATGATGGTGTGTTGATACACAAAAAGTAGTTTTATTGACTTTTTCAACATACTCCCATGTTTGGGCTCAAATGTGGCAAGCATATGAAATTAGTAATCCTCTAGAAAGAATAGAAACCCCACTTCTTCAAGGAATACCTTATCACAGCATAACCACAGACTTACAAGACCACTACTTAGAACCCCCAAAAAAGAAGAAGAAATAATAATAGGTCAAAGGCCCAAAGTAATTCTTGGAAGCCTGCCAGCAATACTGTCAACTACTAGTGTTGATAAGTACAAAGGTTGCTTAGTCTGTACTCCAACTCATGTCTCTTCTTTCACCATTCTACACTCCTATATCTTTATCTAACCTTTGCAAGTGAAGTGTTTTTTCATCCCTGCGTTCTCCCTTTCTCATAGTTTTCATATTTTTCTCTTGCTCCTTCTTTCTCCACTGTATGCTCTCTCTCGCTCTGGATGAAAGTCTGATAATAAGATAAGGCCTGGACCCAAGGACTGTTCACCACTTGCAATCACCTGCACAAATTAAGCACAGCACCTGGGCATCCTTCACGTGCAGTAACTTTCACACGATCCCTTAAAATGCACCACTTAAAATGCAAACTCAGAAAATACATTTTCTTTGACCTGGACTTTCCAGTTGAAGTCTTTGATTAGGAAGAAAAGAAACTGGAACAAAGTCTCGTCTCACATCCCTTCCTGAGCCATATAATGCAGGTCCTGGATGTTGCGTCCAATGGTGCATTTCTACGATTTTGTGTCATCTGTGCTGCACAGTTCCAGAAGTTTGTGCAAGGCCCCCTGAGACTTTCTATTGGTCTGTTTTACCGGTGAATTACCAAGTTCAGACTTGTCTTTCAGAGTTTCGATGTTGTTATTCTCTTTGAATATGAACTTTATGTAAACATGATTAATCACAGCCATACTGACTGATTCATTAAACAATGTAAGGCATCCAATTAGATGGTTTAAAATATTTCTAAAATTGGAGCAGAAAAGGTTTAATTGCTGATGCCAAATCACAGATCCAATTAAACATTGCTGTGGAATATTGTGGTGCTGGTGGTGGGCATGTTACAGCTGCAGATGTCGTCCGTTTATAAATGGACATCAGTCAGAATAATTGATATATGTCATGTGCGCACTTTGCTCAATGCAGTACTGTAATCTGCCACTTAGTTAGCCTTACTTTTTTCACTTACTAATGTCAAATTTCAAAGATATTCTTCTAGACGCATGCGTTTCAATGACATTTACAAAAGCAGAAACAGATGTTAGCAGGATGTTGCATTTGTACATTGGAGTTGCCAGAGTGCCACTTAAGTAAATTGTTCTCTGTTGGTTGATGTTTTGCTATAGGCCGTTCTTGACTTACAGAAATGAGAACATGAAAGTTTACCAGCAATTACACAAACGAAAGGGATGATCCAAACTGTAATGCCACAAGCCATAGGGTTTAGTAATTTGGAGTGTTCTGTAATGTTAAAGGAAAACTAACAGACTAAACAAAAGTTTGCAGCTTTAGACTGTACTATTTATTTGTCATTAGAGGGGTTAATGCAAGCTGTGAGCATCATAATGAGATGACTTATTATGTTACGGAAATTGAAATATCTGAGAAATAGTGAGGGGTTGAACATTATTTCTACAATCGCAGGTTTAGGTCTCAGATAGCTCTGCCCCGTTTTTATGACCCTCCAGGCCTCTGGATTATCTTTCTTCCCTTCTGGTAAGTGTGCCCCGCTCCCCCTGTCCTTATCCTATCTGGGTACCGCCCATGCGTAATGCGTATTGTGGATGACTGTGTTTTTGAGAGAAACATACATCCAACCTTGACATTTGCAGAGGTTCATAGATTAAGCCAAGTTCAAGAGGTGCAGGGGATGAGAACCCAAAGCGTCTGCATTACCTTACCACATGGCCCAGCTCTTGACCCTGATGCAGCGTGACGCTTACCAAATTTTCTCTTCCTTTTAAAACAGTCTTTGATTCACCTGGCCCAGTTCATCAATATCCCATGAACTCACAATATTTTCAATTGTCAATTGTCAACCAGATTGCACAAACTCTGGTCCTCCAATGGATCTTTTTGTGAGCTGACAGGGACTAGAATACTTGGAGAACGTGTAACAATTATTCTATGAGGACCTGGAATAAAATAATTATTATCTCAAAACCTATTTGATAACCTTTCTCAGCCACTGATACAAACACCTTGAGATAGGAAATATGACTAAAAGAATGAGACAGAATCGATAAAGATAACGCATGAAAAACATTTATCTAATGCCTCATTTTGGATAGACAGATCAAGAAATTGCATTTCAAATCAGATTTAATGACAAATCATTAGTACAGGTAGCCTCACAGGGCAGTACAGATCATTAATAGACAGCTGGGAATTTGTCTGTGGAGAGAAACAAAATAAGTTTTCGAGATTCAGTTATCAATCATACAAACCAAAGCAAAGCTGGTCGTTTCGGTTCATCTTCAATTAGATCTGGCCAAGTCTGAACTGCAGCACCGTATGCCACAGAAGGAGTCAGCTAACCCTTCAACTGAAAGGTTATATTCCTGTTCAACTTTACCAGCTGGCAAAGTACAGGCTTCAGGGTCACAGTTAGGAATAGTTCAGTTCATTTAAGGACTTTGCCACCCAGTGTGGATGGAAAAGGCATAAGAAAGTCAATAGGATTCAAAAGTCAGTCCGACAGCATGCCAGGCAGGGAAAGGAAATGACAGCCAGCCTCGACTCCTCTTTCCGATGGGGCAATTATACCTCAAATAGTTTCTGATTTACACCCCTTAACGTATCAAATCCATCAATCCATGGGGTTCTCATTGGTCACTCACAGTGGGCTGTTGTGGGGTGATCAGTGAATCACAAAAATCCTTTTGCACATTTTTCATTAGATTCATTAAGTTCAATTGTATTACTATTCCGTCACTTCCACGGAAGTAGGTGGAACTTTACTTTGCTCACAGTCCATCTATTCCCAGGAGCCTTTCCCTGGGTTTGCAATAATATTGTTACATTTCTATCGAATATGCTTCTTAACAAGAAGTGAGTCCAATGTTAACCAATACATAAATGAAACTTCACAGAAAGTTCTCACAGTGGCTAAAGTGATTGCTTCGTATGATTTTACGTTTACACAGGAAAGGAAAAGCATTTGAGGCCTACATGAAAATTAGCTGAATCACTACCATTTAATTTTATTATGAAACACACATTTCATAAATGCATTTTGATTTTCTGCATTATTTCAGTTATCGTTTTCTTCAAGAACTCCACATCAATATTAAGTACTACTAAAAAAAATTAATTTAAGCATAATTTGCACGTTGCTATTTTCAAAACATATAATTAACTTGTCACTCTGAAATATATGTATTATTGCATAAACGTTACAGAAGGTCACGTTTGCAGTATGTCAATTCTTTCTAAATAATCAATTGGCATTACAATACCCTCATGATGCAGGTATATATTTTCAAACTTGATGCACATTTAAATGTTATTATCACAAAACTCTCTATGTTAACATATATTTTATTTTCTCACAACACGTACATGCAGTTATATGTAGTTCTCATTGTTTCTCTCTTTGTTTACGTTTTCGCATCATCATGTTAGAACCCTCTGCATGCTTTTACGATGCATCATGTGCTTCTCACGTTTTTTGACTTAGCAGAATTAACAAGTCTTCATCAAGAATTGATTGTCATAATGATCTTTTACTAGTGAAAATCGATAAAGGTAGCCGTCAGATAACATCTACTTCCATCAACACCACAAGCCAGGGAGAGAGCCCTCAAACACCCGCCCTCATCACATTCTAGGCATGCTGAGACAACAACCCAAACGGATGGTGTCTCTTTTGTTCATAATCAAACACTTCAGCCTGAAATCCAAGATGTTGTAAGGTGAAAGACCAAAGGGCCCAGTCTTTCGTGCAAACGCATGGTGATGGGGTGAGTGCCATGTCCTACAAAAGATGCCATGACCCAGAAGGCAAAGAGTGATAGATCTGAAAGAGGGCTTTCTTTTGAAGTTGTCTATGCCTTACCCTCTGAGATTTAGATTATTATAGAAGCCTGGAGATCCGTCCAAAATGCATACTGAAGCCACTACTCCTTTATATCTCTAGGGAATGGCACAGAGAGTTGTGCTCAGTTGACTTAAGAGGAGAACATTCTTATGGGGGATGAGTCAGAACATGTGCACTGGCCTACAGCCAAAGTCAGGAAATGAACAGGTAATGACTGAGGTTCATAGAGTCATACATTGCCACAACATTTGCCTGTTCTTAAGGCTCAGCAGCTAGCAGGCGGTAGGGTACCAGGAGTCAACACTGGACCTACTGAATTTGTTTGCAGTTATATATTGCACAAACTTTGCCTCAGAGCAATAGTACACTTTACAAGAGACTCAGATGTTACACATTCTTAAAGGTATATGGAGATTAAGTGATTTGCCCAGAATCACAGAATGTTGACCAAAAGCAGGATCTAAATCTGGTTCCTCTGCTCTATAGCCGGCAGCTCTAGCTGCTATGCGACAACCTCCTCCCCAATAGTGATTTGACACTTCTGAAACACCTCCCATATGTGATTTCATAGGACATCTTCAGACACCTTCAACAGTGTTCAGTGGCTCTGGACCCTTAAACAGGCCTATGTCCTGGTCCTTGAACAAAGAGTCTATGGAGGGCCTCACACTTTTAGAAACCTTTTCAAGGAAGTAAAACCCATGATCTGTGTCAGCCTGATGGTTGTGAACTCTGCGATCCTGCAGCTGATCCCACAACACTGCCCCTATATGGAAAAATCAGACCTAGCATGTACTTTCAGGTCAATTGTGGATAACACTTCACTACGGACTGCAATACAAGAGTGTATCACTGGACCTGAGACTGGCTTCAGTCTGTTGGTACAAGAGCTGCTCTGATTTCCATAATTGTACATGGTACTTTATGTAAGTGTAACACTAACCATGACACTTACATCATCAATCGCTATGCTCACAGGCTTTGAAATCAAACATTCACAAAAAATAGGCATATATTGTACGTGTTAGCTCCACTCTCCATTCTTACAGTGGACATCCTATATTTTTAAAAGCGCTCGCTATGTTACACTATTTTTGAAAGCATAGTGCGTGTTTGCAAATAATAATTGGCTATGGATTTGACAACTATGTATAGTCAGAAATAACTGCCTGTATTTCATGTTAAGCTCACTATGGTGGAATAGAGGATGTTCTTCAAATATCAACTAGGGGGTTTAAAAACTACCATTCCTATTTTAGCTCTGGCCTAAGAACAGCGTTAGCTGTGTCTTCAACATCACGGAATAAAATATCATACTTAATACACACACACATCACACACACACATATATATACATATATATATATATATATATATATATATTACCTACTTGCGGTCCCCAGCAGGTAGTTAAAGTTAGGACCTAGTTTTCATAGAAAGAGCGTTTTTCGTTTGCCAATAACTTTGGCGTATTTTGACAAATCCTTGTGAAATTTTCAAAACTACTATGATGCTCATTCGAGCTGCTGTCTTGAAAGTTTCATGGTGATCCGTCAAGCAGAGGCCAAGAAAAAGGGTGGGTCTCAAAACGAGTTTTCCCCATGTTAAGTCACATAAAGAATTTTGACACGACTACAGCCCGAACTGCTGAACGGGATTACACCAAATTTGGCAGAAACATAGCTGTTGGTCCAGAAAGCGACCTTTTTGTAAACTGGTGTAAATCCATTCAGTAGTTTTGGAAATATTAAGGAAAATCCAAATTTGTATATATAGGGACGCAGATCCTCTGAGGATCCAACAGTCCTCGTGCTCAAATCTGATGGGCTGCCAACACTTCAAACCAGGAAGTGTTGGCAGCCTACTTGGGACTTGGCTGGAGACAAGTCCCACAAAAAACGTTAAACAAATGAGAATAGGGCAGGGTAGGAATACCCGACCCCCAGGCCTCTTGGGGGTTGTCCCTAAAGGACCTTGCCAGGTCAAAAAATGTTTTTTAAAAATAAGATTTTGGCGAGAGCCCTGCTGGAGCTGCGAATTACAACAAAAAAAAAAAGAAGAATCGCAGGCTCCTGTGCTTCTTTTCTAATATGTGAAGCACAGATATATATATATATATATGAATCCAAACATCAAGGACTTCCGAAAGACTTGCATACCATAATCCACATTCCACAATAGTTTATTGTGCTACGCATCATATTTGATTTTATTTTTAAAAAGCACACCCAGTGCAAGTGTTTCTTCTTCTAGAAAAGACGTTATGCTGTGCCTAGTGTAATGTACACACCAGCACATAACGCCCAAAACGCATCATGCAGGGGAATCTTATTCAAAAGTGTCAGCCAAGTGGCTAAGTTTTCGCTATGCATGGAGGTCCCTATTGCGCACAGGTGTGAATAGCTGCCTAGTGGCCCATATCATGAAGATAAGAACACTAATTACAAAAACAGATGCAAGCCAATTGGCCAAGTTCACTCAGTTCTCCCTAGAGCCCAGTACAAAAAGTAATTGTATAAGCATCCATCCTAAATCATATGATTTATATGTTCACATGATTCGTTGGTGTGATAAACAAATGGCATACATTAGTGTAAACTACACAGAAAAGTTGTTATATGGTCCTATACCACCACTCTTCCTTATCCAACACCCCAAACCACAGTGAATCAATAAAAATAAAAATACCTTCTGTGATTGCTGCAACGGAACCGTGGAGTATTACTAATTAATCATCACAAAATCAGGAGATCAACAGCTTAAGGAAGAGAACTCTATCATATACATCGATAGAGTGGATTCATAAGAGGGATGCAGGGAAAGATAAGGAGGGATAGAGAGCATTAAAATTACCTAAAGTGATAAAAAAAAGAATAATAATAAAAAGGTATAAAGAAAGATAAAAAGCTCAGAGGATGCAGTTCAACGAGGTCCAAATCAGCTGATATGGACTTGCAACTCCTCATCTTCATTCAGTCCTGCCGGGGATTTACTCCCAAGAAGAAAAATGTACTCAGACTCCAAAACCCTGAGTCTCTTCTCCCTGTCTCCCCCTCATGTACTCTTCAGCACCCTGTCAAACCCAAAATAAGACATCAGATCAGCATTTTGGTTATGTACTTTTGCCCAGTGTCTAGCCACCGGGTAATTAACATCACAATTCTCAATGGCCCTGTAATGGTCCAGTACACGTTTCTTTACTGGGCAGATGGTACTGCCTATATATCTATAACCACAGGGACATATCAAATCATAAAACACATAATCAGTTTCACATGTGATAAATTTGGTTATGGAATGTTTTTTGCCTGTAGGGAGCAAATACTCCTTAACATTCCTACTACCCTTGCAGGCTTTGCATCTACCAAATTTGAAAAACCTGTTTTATTCATCCAGCCACCCACCTTGCGTTTCCCTAACACTCATATAGCTGTGTACTAGGAAATCACATAGAGATTTAGAGTTCCGATATGTCACTAGGGGGTGCGGGGATACAATACTTCCAATGACCAGGTCTGTGCTTACTAAATGCCAGTTTTTGTTGAACAATTTGCGGATGTTGTCAGACTTGCTGTTATAGGTTGTTATTAGTCTGACTGCCTGTTGGTCCTTAGATATTTCAGGGTTTCTTGTGTGGAGGAAATTCTCTCTATTTGTGTGTGCTGTCTTGTCACTGGCCGCTCTTATTTCTTTATAAGGGTAACCCCTGGCCCTAAATCTTCTTGTCATGCGTCCCTCCTCCTTTTTAAAAGCCATATCAGGCTACAGTTCTGCTTGGCTCTAAGCATCTCCCCATACGGGATGGCCCACTTCAACTCATTTGCATGGTGACTGCCTGCATGAAGAATGCTGTTGCCTGCCGTACTTTTCCGAAAAAGGCTGGTCTGCACTTTGTTGTCCACCACCTTGACTGAGACATCAAGGAAGTCCATTTCACTATCATGAATTATGTGTGTGAAATTGAGATTTAAGTAATTGTGGGAAATGAGAGTCAGAAATTTCTGCAAGGTGTCTTTTGGACCCTCCCATATCATAAACAAATAGTCTATGTATCTGGTCCAGAACGTGATATGTTTGGTCCTTCTTTCATTTGCATCAACCCACACATGCTGTTCTTCCCACCAACCCATAAAAATACAGGTATAACTTGGAGCAAAGCAACTCCCCATGTCAGTCCCCACCAATTGGCAGTACCACACATCATTAAAAAGAAAAAAACGTTTTTTTCCAAACAAATTCTTAACATTTCCAATATCCTCATAGAATGATCATGCATATTTCGAGGTTTATCATGAAAGAAATGGTGACATGCCTGAATACCAAGATTGTGATTGATACAGATATAAAGGGATACCACATCCAATGTGAGTAATATCTTTGCCATGGAATGTTAGAAATTTTATTGATGAAATCAGTGCTGTCCCTACAGTATGAGGGCAGCGCTAAAAAGTATAGCAGCAAGAAAAAGTCCAAATAAATGGAGGTCTGTTCTAAAAGATTGCCATTTGCAGAGACTATAGGTCTGCCAGGTGGTTCCTCTATGTTTTTGTGCACCTTAGGCAGCATATAAAAACAGGGGGCCACCAGGTTCTTTACATATAGAAAGAGGTATTCGTCAATACTTAGAAGACCTCTCTCTTTCCATCCCCCCAGGAGTGCATGGTACCTATTGATGGAGGAGTTGTATGAGTTGAGACTTCTCTTCTCAAAATCCCTGGTGCTGTGCAGCTGTCTATGTGCCTCCCTAAGATACTTGTTGACATCCCACAGCACCACATTACCTTCTTTGTAATTAGTGTTCTTCTGACCTTCATGATATAGGCCACTAGGCAGCTATTCACACCGGCGCGCAATAGGGACTACAATGCATAGTGAAAGCTTAGCCACTTGGCTGACACTATTGAGTAAGATTCCCATGCATGATGCACTTTGGGCATTATGTGCCAGTGTGTACATTACACTAGGCACGGCTTAATTTCTTTTCTAGAAGTGACACTTACACTGGATGTGCATTTTAAAAATAAAATAAATATGATTCTAATATTTTGATTTCCCTTTTGCTGGCAATCATATTGTTCCCTAAAATATGTACCAAATATATGAATATGGTTGTTTGTTAATTTCAATCATCTTATAATTGTGAAATTACGATACAGCATCATCCTATGTAAGCGAAAAATGTCTGCTGGCATTCTTTGTTATGTGTTAACTAGTATGTTTTCAATGTCCATACACTCACGTGACATTTCCTCCTTTCTAAAGGTGATGGGGCACAATGTATTTTGTAATCAGGCTGTGACGAAGCCCCTGAGGGGGTGAAACCCGTAGCCCAATAATCTATTGTGGAATTTGGATTATGGTGTGCGAATCTTGATGTTTTGATTCCGGTTTCCTTTGGATATTATTACGGGTTCTACACCTGTCAACTCGCACTGATTCCGTTGAGTGGACATGGTCTGGTTGCTGCAGAACTGTGTTTTTCATATATATATATATACATATACATATACATATATATATATATATATATATATATATATATATATATATATATATATATATATATATATATATATATATCTACTGGCGGTCGCCAGTAGATAGTTATAGTTAGGACCTATTTTCCATAGGAAATCCGCGACATTCTATTTGAAATAACTCTCTTGCCGGTTGACGAATCTTCGCGAAATTTTCAAACTTTATGGCCCGCTACGGTCCGCTCCTACCCTGAAAGTCTCGGGGTGATTCGTCAAGCGGGGCCGAGAAAAAGGGGGGTCCCAAAACGTGTTTTCCCCATTCATTTTCCCATAGGAAACTTTAGACACGGCTACAGCCCGAACTGCTGAACGGAATTACACCAAATTTGGCAAAGAGGTAGTTCTTGGTTCAGAAAGAACCCTTTTTGTTAAATGGTGTAAATCCGTTCAGTAGTTGCGTAGAAATTAAAAAAATAAGAGTCAAAAAATCAATTTCCCATAGGAAACTTTAGACACGGCTACAGCCCGAACTGCTGAACGGAATTACACCAAATTTGGCAAAGAGGTAGTTCTTGGTTCAGAAAGAACCCTTTTTGTTAAATGGTGTAAATCCATTCAGTAGTTGCTGAGAAAATCAAAAGTAAAAGTACATATATATCTATGGCCGCGTCGGATTCGCGCACCCTCCCGATCACGAGCTGCATGCTAATTGGCTGTCAGCTGGCTGTCAACATTCCGATTCAGGAAATGTTGGCAGCCATTTTGTCCCTCGGTAGAACCGAGGGACAGAAACAAGTGCGCAAAGCGCAAACAGGGAGCAGGGTAGAAACACCCTGACCCCTAGGTCTGCTCAGGGGGTCCCA
Organism: Calotriton arnoldi; assembly: GCA_963921515.1. Classification (NCBI taxonomy): domain Eukaryota; kingdom Metazoa; phylum Chordata; class Amphibia; order Caudata; family Salamandridae; genus Calotriton; species Calotriton arnoldi. The sequence continues at coordinate 27,645 of CAWUFW010007772.1, read as the reverse complement.
CAAGGACCCCTGGGCAGAAAAAGCATTTTTTAAAAATCGGCAGGATGCGCTCAGGGTGCGCGGATCCTGCCGATTAGAAAAAAAAACCCAGAAGAAACAAGTGCGCAAAACGCACAAAGGGGGCAGGGTAGAAACACCCTGACCCTCTAGGTCTGCTCAGGGGTCCCACAAGGACCCCTGGGCAGAAAAAGCATTTAAAAAAAAAAATCGGCGGGATGCGCTCAGGGTGCGCGAATCCCGCCGAAAACAGAAGCGCGGTCTCCCGCGCTTCGTTGTTATTGGGCCCCGGGTGGGCCAAGTCCCGGGGGCATGGGGGGGTATTTATAATATGTGGGGGGCCTCTAAGGCCCCAAGCCCCAGGGACCGCCACCCCCGGGGCTTTAAAAATAAATGGTGCGGGAGGGCTCTCGGCCCTCCCGCAGCCCCGGGGACCGCCACCTCCCCGGGGCTTCTTGAAATATTAAAAAAATGTTTTACCTGTGTGGGGGGGCTCGAGCCCCCCCACATGCCCCGGGACCGCCACCTCCCCGGGGCACTAAAAATGTCAATATGGGGGTCCATTACGGACCCCAGAGCCCCGGGGACCACCACCTCCCCGGGGCTTTGTCAATGGAGGGAGGGGGCCGCGCGGCCCCCTCCTGGAGCCTGTAATGGCCCTGGGGACCACCACCCCCAGGGCCGGCTCCTGCAGTGTCCCGGGGTGCCTACCCCGGGACACTGTAGTTTGCTTATGACAGGACGGGAGCCTCGCGGCTCCGTCCTGTCATAGCAAACTTAGTTTGCATTTTGAAATAGAGAGCAGGAAACCTGCTCTCTCTTTCAAAATGCAAACCAATTAGCTTTCCACATGGGGAGCAGCATGTTAGCTGCTCCCCATGTGGAAAGCAATGCACGCTCTCGCGCAGGAGGCGGGGAGCCGGCTGGGACTGTGGGGGGATTGGGGACCCCCCCACAGTCCCCAACGAAGAGGGCCAGCCCCGGGGGATGGGGTCCCCGGGGCAAGTAGTGGCCCAGGAGGGGGGCCACGCGGCCCCCCTCCCCAAAAATAATCATTAAAAAAAAATAAAAAAAAAATAAAGGCTTGCCCGGGGGATGGGGTCCCCGGGGCAAAGGGAGGCCTGAGGAGGGGGCCACGCAGCCCCCTCCTTAAAAATTTATTTAAAAGTGTGGCCATGCCCCGGGGATGGGGTCCCCGGGGCCGGATTCGGCCAAGGGAGGGGGCCACGCGGCCCCCTTCCCGTTTAATAAAAAAAAAAAAAAAAGGGATAAGGCCCTGGGGGATGGGGTCCCCAGGGCCCAAAAATAGGAAAAAGTAAGGGGGGCCACACAGCCCCCCTTGGGGGAAAAAAAAACAAACAAAAAAAAAAAACGATCGGGCCGCAGGCCCCGCCCCCTTCCTTTACCACTCTGCAAACGCGCCCCCTGGCGCGTTTGCAGATGGGAAATTCCCCTTCAATACTGGGGGTCCCTAGGGGCCAACTAGCCCACCAGGAACCTCCAGTATGCGCCAGGGGCTGCGTTGCAGAGAGGTGTACAGAGGCCACGCCCCTTTTACACCTCTCTGCAAGCGCAGCTCTGTGGCGCTTTGGAGGTACATAGTGAGCTAGTTGGCCCCCAGGGACCCTCAGTATTCAAGGGGACTTAATCCCCCAACTTAAAACGCGCCACGGGGCGCGTTTGCACAGTGGTGAAGGGAGGGGGTGGGGCTTCAGGTGACATGTGTGCAAACAGGCCCCGTGGCGCGTTTTAAGATGGGGAATTAAATCCCCTTCAATCCTGAGGGTCCTGGGGCCAACTAGCCCACCAGGTACCTCCAGTAAGCGCCACGGAGCTGCGTTGCAGAGTGTTGTAAAAGGGGCGTGGCCTCTGTACACCTCTCTGCAACGCAGCCCCTGGCGCATACTGGAGGTTCCTGGTGGGCTAGTTGGCCCCTAGGGACCCTCAGGATTGAGGAGGAATTAATTCTCCAACTTAAAACGCGCCACAGGGCGTGTTTGCAGACATGTCACCTCAGGCCCCACCCCTTCCTTCACCATTGTGCAAATATTCCTCTAAAATCAGCCGAAATACGAATTCCGATTTACTCACCTGTTATCAGGAGAGACCTCAGTGCTGCATCTTTCAGCCCAGTACTGATCCTGAAAAGTAATTTTAACCGTACTTACCAGTAACTTGAATTTCCTTCCATAGGATATCATTGCCTGCTTTTTGCTGAAAAAGTTTCTAAGTGTCGATTTTTGAAACATACAAATATTCCTCTAAAATCAGCCGAAATACGAATTCCGATTTACTCACCTGTTATCAGGAGAGACCTCAGTGCTGCATCTTTCAGCCCAGTACTGATCCTGAAAAGTAATTCTAACCGTACTTACCAGTAACTTGAATTTCCTTCCATAGGCTAACATTAACTGGTTTCACTTGGAAATTCTTTTAAGTGTGCAGTTTTGGAACTTTATAATATTCCTCTAAAATCAGCCGAAATACGGATTCCGATTTACTCACCTGTTATCAGGAGAGACCTCAGTGCTGCATCTTTCAGCCCAGTACTGATCCTGAAAAGTAATTTTAACCGTACTTACCAGCAACTTGAATTTTCTTCCATAGGCTAACATTGACTGGTTTCACTTGGAAATTCTTTTAAGTGTGCAGTTTTGGAACTTTATAATATTCCTCTAAAATCAACCGAACTACGAATTCCGATTTACTCACCTGTTATCAGGAGAGAACCCAGTGCTGCATCTTTTAGCCCAGCACTGACCCTGAAAAGTAATTCTAACCGTACTTACCAGTAACTTATATTTCCTTCCATAGGAATCCATTGTCTGGTTTTCAGCAGAAAAGTTTCAAAGTGTCGATTTTCACAAACTACAAATATTCCTTAAAAATCGCCTGTATGACTTAAACGCATTCTTTCAACTGTTTACAGGAGATGCACCAGTGCTGGATCCAGGATCCAACACTGAGTAAGAAAAAGTAACGATAACACTACTTACCTGCTAAGTGAATTTCCTCCCATAGGATAACATTGGTGATTCTATGTGAAAAAGTTTCTAAGTGTCAACTTTTAAAATACAATAATATTCCTTAAAAATCACTACTGTAACCAAAACGCTTTTACTCAACTGTTTACAGGAGATGTCCCAGGACTGAATCTAGGATCCAGTCCTGTGGTTAGAAAAGTAATCCATAAAGTAACTAATTGCATTTAACTAGAAATTCACATTGAGCTCAATGTTGCATTGTGTTTGAAATTGTGTTGCCCATTGCAACAACTGTAACTACTGTACTTAAAACTCTATTGCCTATTTGCAAAGTATTTAAACTAAAGTGATTCATTCTGAGAAAGTATATTTTGTAATGTAATGTATAATGTAATTACAATGTAATTTAATAAATAAAATATCTAAAAATAAATAGTTTTAAAAAATGTAGTAAATCAGTATCAAAAAAATAAATATAACAATTAATACATTTAAAAATTGTCATTTACAAAACCTTTGAAATTCACTGAAAAAACCATAGGTTTTAGGGGCGTTATAGTTAGAAATTAGCATTTAAAAAACCTTTGAAATTCACTGAAAAAACCATAGGTTTCAGGCACGTTATAGTTAGAAATTAGCATTTAAAAACCTTTGAAATTCACTGAAAAAACCATAGGTTTTAGGGACAGTTATAGTTAGTTGGACATTTCACTCGTACAAAACCCGTGAAATTCCCCGTTATAGTTAGTTCAGCTAACTATAACTCGCGCCCCGCAATGCACTGCTGATGACGTCACATATTACATCACTCATGACATGGTCAGTGACATCACTGATGACATCACTGATGACATCTCAAATGACATCACTGATGACATCACTGATGACATCATCCACGTGATAATCTGATGCACCTCCTCACACCCTAATATAACCTTTGATACACCCACTCTAAATTACAGACTGCCATTCGCAAAACCATAGACACTCCAACACCAATAACTACATACCCACTCACTCATTCTTAGGTCTACACACACACATCCACTCACTCACCCGTACAGTCACTCATACTTATGGTCACTCAGTACAGGACTATCATATGCACTCTTACTCCTATATAGACACTCAAACACCGCCACTCATCCATAGAGGTACTCACACACCTAGTCAGTCATGCAAATAATTAAACACACTGCCATTTACTCACCTATACAGTTATACACACACCAGCTCACTTAATCATACAAATACTAGCACATTGTTACGCTCTTATACAATCACTGATACAAGCACACACTCATCCATACAGCCACTATCACAATCACTCACTCTCGCTTATAGCTATTTATATACTCCAACACACATATATACTGCCTTTCACATATGTAGTTAGTCACATATGTACCACTGGGACATACATTCACTCACTAACACACTCTTACACACACTTACCCACCCATACAGTCTATCACAGATGCACTCTTGAAACCATCCACCCAGTGAATCACCCACTCACACATCTATGCACAGAGTCGCACACACCCCTCCCACACAAACACTCAGGCACCCATACAGATACTCAGACAACCATTCAATAACTCATATAGACACTCATGTAGCTATTCACAAACACATGCAGCCACTTACACAGCAACAGACAGACGAATACAGACATTCACCCAGTTTAGTCACTAACCCATGCATTCAGTAAGATATGTTAAATCACTCACTTATAGAGTGTCACGCACCTACTAAATCATCCATACAGACACTTATACACCCACTCATTCTTCAATACGTCTTTTCCTATATATATTAAAAATATTTAAACTTTACAGAAACACAGTCACTGCATGATGTCATCAGTGATGTCATTTGAGATGTCATCAGTGATGTCATCAGTGATGTCACTGACCATGTCATGAGTGATGTAATATGTGACGTCATCAGCAGTGCATTGCGGGGGCGCGAGTTATAGTTAACTGAACTAACTATAACGGGGGAATTTCACGGGTTTTGTACGAGTGAAATGTCCAACTAACTATAACTGTCCCTAAAACCTATGGTTTTTTCAGTGAATATATATATATGAAGATACAAAGTCCTGGATTACCTCTCCTGGTAACGAAAAAACAGGTACGGACCACAGATGTGGAAATTCAATTAAAGTGCTTTATTGCAATTTTCAGCATGACGCGTTTCGGCCGCGTTACCACGGCCTTGATCACATAACGCACCGGAACCAAAACTATCATTTTATAGTGATACACATCCCATTCCGGTTACAACCCCCTGGGCTTTTAATGAAGCTAGTAAACATACTGCAATGTTATAACTAGCTCATTGGGCTCCCTCTATCGTAATGAAACTATGTGAAACTGGAAGTTTAAGCACAACATTACATTTGATACGATCAAATAGATTTAACATATCATTAATAGCATATAATTGCTAACGATAAAAACCAACTGGTTAAAAAAACCTATTACATGACCTATCAACATGGGGACCAAAGCTGACAATCAAATTTGCCCAATTACACCGGAACAACCATATAAAGTGCAGGTGCAAAAATCTATAAATACAGTGTTATCTGATCTAATTTGATATTACCATCATATCAATTACCAGATGAATAATTTAAAAAACAGGGAAATGGAAAGGGAAGGGGGGGAAGAAAAATGGGAAGGAAGGCAAATGGCTGATGCAATTCTATTCATAAGTCATAAAGTGCAAGTGCAAGTTCACAAATTCAGATGAAGACCACATAGCGGTCAACTTAACTAAATAGTATATATATGGATAAATCCTTCAGTGAATATATATATATATATATATACATTAGTATTCAAGAATCTCTCGTGGCATATTTCGCGCGCTAGTCCTGGGCGCGCTGGAGGAGACCCGCTTCATCAAGAGGACAGAGCCACAAGGACAGCTTCGGCGCTCTTTTTGACTATCCAGGGCATTGGACAGGCTCTGACCCACCGCATCCACTTTCAGCAAATGTGCCGTTGCTAAATGCAATCCGTGACTGCACGGAGGAACCGGGATTACTACATCTACGATTCCAGGCCCAGCTGTAATTGGACACATGTGGTTGAGGCGTCTTGGGGACCCAGGAGGGATACTTGTTTCACCAGCTGAGTTCTGCCAAAGATCACAAACCACATTCGTAACCCAATTCAGGGCCCTTGAAGGGATACTTGGATTTCAGTGGAGTAACTTACCTGCAAGCCGTGAGAGGTGCATGCTGGTACTTGTAGTTTGCCAAAGCGGCTGCAGTACTGTTTGGGACTCTAACTCCACCCACCTGAATAGCCAGCAATGGCGGAACGATTGGGATTATATCTGTGAGACATTTGGCGGGAGAACTTCATTGGAGCAGGCATCTGATGAAGGCAAGACCGAAACGCGTAATGCCATTGCTCTTGTGTAATAAAGATCCTTCCTGCATTCCCCGCTGTGTCCCTCCGGTTCTTAGTATTCAAGAATCTCTCGTGGCATATTTGCGCGCTAGTCCTGGGCGCGCTGGAGGAGACACGCTTCATCAAGAGGACAGAGCCACAAGGACAGCTTCGGCGCTCTTTTCGACTATCCAAGGCATTGGACAGGCTCTGACCCACCGCATCCACTTTCAGCAAATGTGCCGTTGCTAAATGCAATCCGTGACTGCACGGAGGAACCGGGATTACTACATCTACGATTCCAGGCCCAGCTGTAATTGGACACATGTGGTTGAGGCGTCTTGGGGACCCAGGAGGGATACTTGTTTCACCAGCTGAGTTCTGCCAAAGATCACAAACCATGTTCGTAACCCAATTGAGGGCCCTTGAAAGGATACTTGGATTTGAGTGGAGTAACTTACCTGCAGGCCGTGAGAGGTGCATGCTGGTACTTGTAGTTTGCCAATGCGGCTGCAGTACTGTTTGAGACTCTAACTCCACCCACCTGAATAGCCTGCAATGGCGGAACGATTGGGATTATATCTGTGAGACATTTGGCGGGAGAACTTCGTTGGAGCAGGCATCTGATGAAGGCACAGACCGAAACGTGTAATGCCATTGCTCTTGTGTAATAAAGATCCTTCCTGCATTCCCCGCTGTGTCCCTCCGGTTCTTAGTATTCATGAATCTCTCGAGGCATATTTTCACTGGTTTTGTACAAGTGAAATCTGAGCCTAACTATGACGTCCCTGTAACCTTTGGTTTTCTTCAGAGAATTTCTAAGATTTTTAAATTGCTAATACCTAACTATAACGTCCCTGTAACCAAAGGTTACAGGGACGTTATAGTTAGGTATTAGCAATTAAAAAATCTTAGAAATTCTCTGAAGAAAACCAAAGGTTACAGGGACGTCATAGTTAGGCTCAGATTTCACTTGTACAAAACCAGTGAAATTCAGCAGCAATAGTTAGCTGAGCTAACTATAACTCACGCCCCACAATGCACTGCTTATGACCTCACATATTACATCACTCATTCCATGGTCAGTGACATCACTGATGACATCTCAAATGACATCACTGATGACATCATCTGGTGAGTGTTTTTAAAAAGTTTATGAGTGTTAAATATATATACAAAGGTGTATTGGTGAATCAGTGGTAGTATGAGTGCCTGTATGGATGTTTCAGTGGATGCGTGACTGACTGTATAAGTGAATGATTAGGTGTTTCAATGAATGTATGGGTGAGTGACTGATTGTGTGAATTTCTGTATCAGTCTGTCAGTTGGTGTCTAAGTGCCTGCATGGGTGTGTGATTGGGTACGTGAGTAGCTTCATTGGTGAGTGATTGATTGTCTGAGTACCTGTATGGTTGTCTGAGTGTCTGTGTGGGTGGGTGAGAGGGTATGTGACTGTCTGTATGGATGAGTGAGTGAGTCAGTCAGTCGCTGTATGGGTTAGTGAGTACATGTGTGAGGGGCTGTATGAGTGAGTGTGTATGACTGTGTGGGTGAGTAAGTGGATGTGTCAGTGGTATATGGATGAGTAACTGGGTATGTGAAAGGCAGTATAGGTGAGTGATGGGATATATGAGTGACTGTATGGGTGAGTGATTGAATGTGAGAGTGGCTGTATGGGTGAGTGTGTGCTTGTTAGTGACTGTATAGGTGAGTGAGTATGTGTCAGTATCTGTATGAGTAAGTGAGTGGGTGTGTGTGTATCTGTATGGGTGAGTGAGTGGCTGTGTGATTGACTGGGTGAGTGACTAGGTATGTGAGTAGCTGTGTGAGTGACTGACTCAGTATGTGAATGGCTGTATGGGTGTATGAGTGGATGTGTCAGTGGCTGTATTAGTGACTGAGTGGGTGTATGAGTGTCTGTGTTGGTGAATGAGTAGATGTGTGTTTGTAGATCTATGACTCAGTGAGTGGGTGTGTAAGTACTAGTATGGGTCTGTGAATGGGTTTGTGAATGGTTGTGTGCGAGTGGGTGTATGAAAGGTTCTATGAGGGTGTGAGTGGGTGTGTCTTTGATTTTGTGGATGATGTCATCAGTGATGTCATCAGTGATGTCATCAGTGATGTCACTGACTATGTCCTTGGAAAAGTATAATGAGGCTGGACGAGTGCCGAGAGGACTTAGAATCATGTTGGCCCCCAGTTTCGAAAGTCCGAATCCACTTCTTTTGAAAGAATGGGCAGATAGTAATATGGAAGCCTCAATGCGACTTGTTTGTCTTTTGGTCAAATATGCTAAAATAGACAGAGATGTGAACATCCAAGAAATTGCACGTATTAAACATGAAATAGAACAACTCACGACTCCCAACAACAAGGAGTCTATTGACAAAAGCATGCAAGAAATGTCGGATCGAATCAAGAAGCAAGAGGAAATAATAAAGGCCAGAAAAGCGTTTAAATTCGCTCGTGATAAGAATGACTACGAGCAGGGTCAAGTATTCACTTTTGCCCAGAAGTATGATTTCGTAAAAAAACAAAAAGGGATTATCCAGGCACAAAAGCAATCACAAGAGAACTCTAATACATCAGAAAACGCCATGGCCTCTACTTCTGATGTCAGCACTATACCCAGTGACACTGAATCTGACCTCAGCGGAGGTGCGGAAGGAAATACGAGAGCAAATTTGGGCCCTTTATCCTATGCAGAGGAAATGGACTTTATCAGAGAACAGAGAAAAATGTCATTACGACCGAGGAACTTAAATCCACAATCCGCAAGAACAGAAACCACCGGAGGCGCCAAAGGCGTAAATGCATCAAACTCAAGAGGCAGAGGTCAGCAGAAAAAGAAGAAAAACTGGCAATGACACCGAGCGCAATTGACAAAACTATTGTGAACCTCACCGATATTCAACTCAATGCAGCGGAAAAACAACTGTTAGCGCTGGGATTAAGCTTTTGTCCCGAAAGCAATTTCAATTACGTGTAAACAAGAGTCGACGTTTATAAATTTATTCGTAAACTCAAGTTGACTAAATTTTTCACCATTAAAAATCATGGTAAGATCACACAAGACAAACCTCCAAGAGCCCTGCATTCCGGACTTACTGTTGATCAAATTCCGCTGCTTTCCACACTACATGCCTTGCACAATGAACCCATTGAAACGAGGGAGTGTGCGCCCAGCACACAGGAAATGGCGGACGCCGAGGATATCATTATTTCGGCTCCTGGAAATATTCCATTTAAGGCACAATCTTCCTTTGTTCCCATAATGCCCCGTGATGCGCTGGACATTTTCCATGAACGCGTCACAGATGAACTCAAAGCATTATACCGCAAAACAAAAAATGTGAAACACAATTTAAACCACAAAAGTACCCAGCAGTATTTTCAACTAATGGACAAACTAAAGAACAATGCTTCAGTCGTGATTAATAACTCCGACAAGGGAGGCAATATTGTCCTATGGGATAAGGCACAATACAAGATGGAAGCATTCAGACACATCAATGACATGGACTGTTATGAACTTTCTAATGCTGCAGACGTCAGAAAGATAAGCAGGGAATACAAAGACGATCTTAACATCTGGAAAAGGGAAGGGCTTATCACTAAAGATGAACTTAGTTTTTGTATAAAGAATTTCCAACTTTGCCCACTTTCTATCTAATTCCCAAAGTCCACAAACAAATGGATCCAGTTCCAGGACGTCCTATCATATCAGCCAAAGACAGTATCTTTGAGAACACCTCCAGATATGTGGACCACTTTTTACAAGAACATGTTGTTAATTTGCCCACGTATTTAAGGGACACTAAAGATTTTTGGTGAAATTGAATGCTTTACAGTGGTCTAGTGAGTACATGCTTTTGACTCTTGACATTACTGCCCAATACACGAGCATAAGACACAGTGATGGTTTAAATGCAGTTAATCATTTCCTGAAGAAACGATGCATCTCTATGTATAAACATAATATTATGCTATTGAAATTGATACACTGGTGTCTACACAACAATATGTTTATGTTCGATGGCAAAATCTATAGGCAGAAACAGGGCGTGGCCATGGGGGCATGCTTCTCCCCTAGCTATGCGTGCTTGCACGTAGGCTGGTGGGAGGATCATGTCCTCAGGGTTGACCACAAAGCATTGTACGAAGAACATGTGGTACAAATGTGGAGATACATTGACGACGCATTCATTATTTGGAAAGGAACATCTCCTCAGGCCGAAGGGTTTATAGATGCAATTAATTGCAACAATTTAAACTTACAATTTACTGCACACATTGATCCTGTAACAGTTAACTTTCTAGACATCACAGTATATATACAAAACGGAGCCATTGAGACATGTTAATACAGAAAACCGACGGCTGGCAATACCTTATTACATGCCACCAGCTTTCATCCCCAACACACCATCTCCAGCCTTCCCTATGGGGAGTTTTTGCGTATCCGCAGAGCGTGTAGGACTAGTGAGACATTGGCAGCAGCTCAAGAAGCGGCCAGAACTAGGTTTCTGGAGAGAGGATATAATGCCAAGAAACTTGATATAGCCCTTAAGAAGGCCAACAATAAGGACAGACAGTCACTATTGCAAACGAGATCAGGAACATCTGTCAATACCATCTTGCCTCTAGACAACTCAGAAGATGGGGAGAGCCAGGGCAACCCAGGGAATGTCACCTGTAGATTTATATCCACGTACAGCAGGCAAGCCAATGCCATAAAAAGTATCATCAATTCACAGTGGCCTATAGTTCTCACTGATGCGACGCTCCTACAGATACTACTGAATAAGCCCAACTTTACGTACCGCAAAGTGCATTCAATGCGTAGCGATCTAGTAAAAACTAGCCCTGAATTGGACACCAAAAGTAGGTGGCTTTCCCCCAAGAAGGGTTTCTACAAGTGCAGCACATGTCGTGCGTGCAAATTTGGGGTGAATACGAAAACCTATTCCACCACTTTTTCAGATGTTCCTGTAAATCTTAAGGGACATTACACTTGCCGCACAGATTACGCTGTATACATTCTACAGTGCATCTGTGGACTTCGCTACCTAGGTAGCACGAAGCTGCAGGTTTATGTGCGAATCCTTCAGCATCTACGTGCAACAGTTAATTCTGACCCCTCATATCCTGTCGCCAGACATATTAAGTTGGAACACGGCAACAATCTAAACGTGCTCCAATACTATGTCATAGACAGTGTACCTGTGAACAAACGAGGGGGCAATCACGAGAAACAACTGAGGCAGTTAGAGACCAAATATATAGTTGAGCTGGATACTAAGGCCCCTAGGGGATTGAACATTTGTGAAGATTTACATCATTATCTATAATGTGTATCCAGCCACTATTCTGTAGTCTCCCATCTCCCCGTGTGTAGGTTTGGATTCAGTTGGGATGATGCTTTAGGTCGAGTGTATTTCAGTACTGTTTAAGGGTTGGAATGTTAGCTCCTGTACAGTGATGTCTCTATTAGAGCATTTTCTTTTATTCTCCTATTTGTATATAGTCAGTTGTATATATTTAGATTCTATAATGAATTAGCATGCAGCCTTCTCTCACAAGTTGTTTTTTAACTTTATTCACTGCACTTTTAGCACTTTTATAGCGATTTTTGCACATGTGTACAGTCTATTGAATTCTGCAGGCAGCACTTTAAGAGGATATGAATAACATCTTAATGCTCTTTAGATTTGTAAATAACTATTGAAATATCTAGATTTACTGATCCAGTATTTGCACGGGTTTTTATTTCAAAGTGTGTGTATAATGAAGCGAATTTCATATATAATGACTGAAATACCTCTATACCATGATTCCACAAAATAAACCTTATTTGGTCCATTGTGTCAATTGTCTCGTAGGATCTTGGTGCATTTGTGCATTTATAAATGTATAGTTTAGGCGATTACAATGTGATGTACAAGAAGTATGTTATAACTACATTGAATATTTCAACAGTGTTAGTAAGGACCAGATACACATGGATGGTTTAAGGATATTAACAGTATTTTCTTTGTATTTTCTTGAAACAGAACGGAATTTCGTTTCAATTATAATTACATTTTGTTATGTATATATTTAACTTGCAATCATGATGTCTATATTTATAAATTGTAAATCAGTATGATCCATCTGTCAAGGAGCAATGTGCTTGTTCAGGCAATGTTTACGACATACAGTATTTCCTCTATGTCCATGCAGGCAGTAGGCGCCAAGTCACATGGTCAATCAATTGCTTTATTTAAACGTCACTTTCTTGCGACGCATTTATGTGATCAAGGCCACCCCGTTGGCCGAAACGCGTCATGTTCGAGATTTGCACTACTGAAATGGAACAATAAAAACGCTACTGCGGCTGGCAGTATCAGCAAAGAAGCAGTTGTCCGTCTCTCTTTCCGGTGCCTGGATGCACCTTTGAGTGGTAATGGCCACATTACCTGAGGAAGATTGGCTTGATTTCTCTCACAGCCGGGACCCCTCGCCCAGAAGACGGCTGTCCATCTTTCAAGCCACTTGGGATTGGGTAGCTTCTACGTAAGCTTTCACATGGACAGCCACCTGCAGGACGGTGATTGACGTTTTCTCGTTTTTGTGATACCGGAGGTGCTCGCGATCGCTGGGCCGGAGGACTCGTGGGGATACCGAGGCATTCACAGTAAGTCGGGAGTGATATCGCCACACTTTGCAGGTGGGGAGTGTGCTGTAAACTGCAGAGCCAGGGGGAAACATACTAAGGATTACCCCATTTGCTTAATAATCACTATTAATTCTAGGCGCAATGTCGGACGAGGCGTTGCAAGCAAGAGAGAAGGCAGCGGATGAGCGGTCTCAATAATCTACCTAAAATTACTGACAACAGCAACCGGAGGAAGTCAAAGCAGAACCTGAACAGGGCTCCGATGTGAAAAGCTTCTTCAAAGGCCTTAGAGAAAAATAATCGGGCGTAACTCACGAAGTGGTGGGAAATTAAATCCTTGGAAAAGTATCATGAGGCTGAACGAGTGCCGAGAGGACTTAGGAATCATGTTGGCCCCCAGCTTCGAAAGTCCGAATCCACTTCTTTTGAAAGAATGGGCAGATAGTAATATGGAAGCCTCAATGCCACTTGTTTGTCTTTTTGGTCAAATATGCTAAATATAGGCAGAGATGTGAACATCCAAGAAATTGCACGTGACAAAACATGGAATAGAACAACTCTACGACTCCCAACAACAAGGAGTCTATTGACAAAAGCATGCAAGAAATGTCGGATCGAATCAAGAAGCAAGAGGAAATAATAAAGGCCAGAAAAGCGTCTAACCTCCGCTCGTGATAAGAATGACTACGAGCAGGGTCAGGCATTCACTTTTGCCCGGAAGTAGGATTTCCGTAAAAAAACAAAAAGGGATTATCCAGTGCACAAAAAGCAATCAACAAGGAAGAACTCTCTAATACATCAGAAAACGCCATGGCCTCTACTTCTGATGTCAGCACTATACCCAGTGACACTGAATCTGACTCTCAGCGGAGGTGCTGGTAAAGGAAATACAAGAGCAAATTTTGGGCCCTTTATCCTATGCAGAGGAAATGGACTTTATCAGAGAACAGAGAAAAATTTGCATTACGACCGAGGAACTTAAATCCACACAAACAGAAACCACCGGAGGCGCCAAAGGCGTAAATGCATCAAACCTCAAGAGGCAGAGGTCAGCAGAAAAAGAAGAAAAACTGGCAATGACACCGAGCGCAATTGGACGCAAACTATTGTGAACCTCACCGATATTCAACTTAATGCAGCGTGAAAAACAACTCTTAGCGCTGGGATTAAGCTTTGGTCCCGAAAGCAATTTCAACTACGTGAAACAAGAGCTCGACGTTTATAAATTTATTCGTAAACTCAAGTTGACTAAATTTTTCACCATTAAAAATCATGGTAAGATCACACAAGACAAAACCTCCAAGAGCCCTGCATTCCGGACTTACTGTTGATCAAATTCACGCTGCTTTGCCACACTACATGCCTTGCACAAATGAACCCATTGAAACGTAGGGAGTGTGCGCCCAGCACACAGGAAATGGCGGACGCCGAGGACATCAATATTTCGGCTCCTGGAAATAGTCCATTTAAGGCACAATCTTCCTTTGTTCCCATAATGCCCCGCGGATGCGCTGGACATTTTCCATGAACGCCGCCACAGATGAACTCAAAGCATTATACCGCAAAACAAAAAATGTGAAACACAATTTAAAACCACAAATGTACCCAGCAGTATTTTCTAACTAATGGACAAACTAAAGAACAATGCTTCAGTCGTGATTAATAACTCCGACAAAGGGAGGCAACATTGTCCCAAGTGGATAAGGCACAATACAAGATGGAAGCATTCAGGACACACATCAATGACATGGACTCGTTATGAACTTTCTAATGCTGCAGACATCAGAAAGATAAGCAGGGAATGCAAAGACGATCTTAACATCTGGAAAAGGGAAGGGCTTAATCACCAAAGATGAACTTTGGCTTTTTGTATAAAGAATTTCCAACTTTGCCTCCACTTTCTATCTAATTCCCGAAAGTCCACAAACAAATGGATCCAGTTCCAGTGGACGTCCCATCATATCAGCCAAAGACAGTATCTTTGAGAACACCTCCAGATATGTGGACCACTTTTTTACAAGAACATGTTGTTAATTTGCCCACGTATTTAAGGGACACTTAAAGATTTTTTGGTGAAATTGAATGCTTTACAGTGGTCTAGTGAGTACATGCTTTTGACTCTTGACATTACTGCCCTATACACGAGCATAAGACACAGTGATGGTTTAAATGCAGTTAATCATTTCCTGAAGAAACGATGCATCTCTATGTATAAACATAACATTAAGTGCTATTGAAATTGATACACTGGGTGTCTACACAACAATATGTTTATGTTCGATGGCAAAATCTATAGGCAGAAAACAGGACGGCCATGGGGGCATGTTTCTCCCTAGCTATGCGTGCTTGCACGTAGGGCTGGTGGGAGGATCATGTCCGCTAGGGTTGGACCACAAAGCATTGTACTTGAAGAACATGTGGTAGAAATGTGGAGATACATTGACGACGTATTCATTATTTGGAAAGGAACATCTCCTCAGGCCGATAGGGTTTATAGATGCAATTAATTGCAACAATTTAAACTTACAATTTACTGCACACATTGATCCTGTAACAGTTAACTTTCTAGACATCACAGCATATATACACAAAACGGAGCCATTGAGACATGTTAACATACAGAAAACCGACGGCTGGCAATACCTTTATTACATGCCACCAGCTTTCATCCCCAAATACCACCAACAACACCATCTCCAAGCCTTCCCTATGGGGAGTTTTTGGCGTATCCGCAGAGCGTGTAGCACCAGGTGAGACATTGGCAGCAGCTCAAGAAGTGGCCAGAACTAGGTTTCTGTGGAGAGAGGATATAATGCCAAGAAAACTTGATATAGCCCTCATACAAGGCCAACAATAAGGACAGACAGTCACTATTGCAAACAAGACTGGGAACACCTGTCAATACCATCTTGCCTCTAGACAACTCAGAAGATGGGGAGAGCCAGGGCAACCAGGGGAATGTCACTCAGTAGATTTTATATCCACGCACAGCAGGCAAGCTCTGTGCCAAAAAAAGTATCATCAATTCACAGTGGCCTATAGTTCTCACTGATGCGACGCTCCTACAGATACTACCGAATAAGCCCAACTTTACGTACCGCAGAGCCACATTCAATGCGTAGCGCATCTAGCAAAAACTAGCCCTGGAATTGGACACCAAAAGTAGGTGGCTTTCCCCCAAGAAGGGTTTCTGATGCAAGTGCAGCACATGTCGTGCGTGCAAATTTGGGGTGAATACAAAAACCTATTCCATCACTTTTTTCAGATGTCTCCTGTAAATCTTAAGGGGACATTACACTTTGCCTCGCACAGATTACGCTGCATACATTCCACTAGTGCATCTGTGGACTTCGCTTACGCAGGCAGCACGGCGCTGCAGGTTTATGTGCGAATCCTTCAGCATCTACGTGCGACAGTTAATTCTGACCCCTCATCTCCTGCCCGCCAGACATATTAAGTTGGAAATCACGGCAACAACCCAAACGTGCTCCAATACTATGTCCTAGACATGTGTACCTGTGAACAAACGAGGGGCTGCAATTCATGAGAAACAACTGAGGCAGTTAGAGACCAAATATATAGTTGAGCTGGATACTCAAGCGGCCCCTAGGGGATTGAACATTTGTGAAGATTTCCATCATTATCTATAATGTGCATCCAGCCACTATTCCCGCAGTCTCCCATCTCCCCGCGTGTAGGCTTGGATTCAGCTCTGGATTCAGTTGGGATGATCCGCTTTAAGTCGAGTGTATTTCAGTACTGTTTTCTAGGGTTGGAATGAAAGCATCCTGTACAGAAAGATGTCTCTATTACAGCATTTTCTTTCATTCTCCTATTTGTATATAGTCAGTTGTATATATTAGATTCTCTATAGCTGAATTAGCATGCAGCCTTCTCTCACAAGTTTTTTTTAAACTTTATTCACTGCACTTTTAGCACTTTTATAGCGATTTTTTGCACATGTGTACAGTCTATTGAATTCTGCAGGCAGCACTTTAAGAGGATATGAATAACATCTTAATGCTCTTTAGATTTGTAAATAACTATTGAAATATCTAGATTTACTGATCCAGTATTTGCACGGGTTTTTATTTCAAAGTGTGTGTATAATGAAGCGAATTTCATATATAAGTAATGACTGAAATACCTCTCATACCATGATTCCACAATATAAACCTTATTTGGCTCCATTGTGTCAATTGTCTCGTAGGATCTTGGTGCATTTATGCATTTATAAATGTATAGCTTTAGGCGATCACAATGTGATCTACAAGAAGTATGTTATAACTACATTGAATATTTCAACAGTGTTAGTAAGGACCAGATACACATGGATGGTTTAGGTTGATATTAACAATATTTTCTTTGTATTTTCTTGAAACAGGAACGGAATTTCGTTTCAATTATAATTACATTTTGTTATGTATATATTTAACTTGCAATCATGATGTCTATATTTATAAATTGTAAATCAGCATGATCCATCTGTCAAGGAGCAATGTGCTTGTTCAGGCAATGTTTACTTACATACAGTATTTCCTCTATGTCCATGCAGGCAGTAGGCGCCAAGTCACATGGTCAATCAATTGCTTTATTTAAACGTCACTTTCGCGACGCATTTGTGAGATCAAGGCCACCCCGCTGGCCGAAACGCGTCATGTTCGAGATTTGCACTACTAAAATGGAGCACAAAACGCTATCTGCGACTGGCAGTATCAGCAAAGAAGCAGTTGTCCGTCTCTTTCCGGTGCCTGGATGCACCTTTGAGTGGTAA